>OY728154.1:62885131-64085131 GCA_963277665.1 Viscum album | reverse complement strand
AGGATTTTGAGAAACCATTATTATAAGTTCATACTAAATATATAGTGTTATCATCACTTCTTAGATTAGTTAAATTAAAAGAAAGAAATTTGTGGTGTGATAAAATTTTCTCTGTGCTTCTTTCTCTTTTAAAAGAGATACTTCCAAAAGGAAATAGGCATCCAGATTCTAATTATGTGGAAAAGAAAATATTATTCCCAATGGGATTGGGGTATAAAAAGATACATGCTTTCCCCAATGATTGTGTGTTACATAAGAAATAATATAAATTTTTATCAAATTGTACTAAATGTGGGACATCATGCAATAAATTGGATGGAAATTTTAATTTTGATTCATTATTAGGTACTAAGATCAATAATATTTCTAAATCAATTGTGTTCCCTATAATAATTCCTTACAATAATTCCAATAATTCTAATAATTCTACTTTGATTCATTCTCAGGTACCAGACTCAAACCTCCTACTAAATAAATTTGGTGATTTCCAATAATTCCTCATTTTAAGTGTCTATTATTGAATTCAATTGATGAAAATACTTAAGATGAAATATATATGAGTGCATCTCTAATAGTTATATACATCACCCTATTGATTCACCATAGTGGAAGATAATTGATAACTAATTTTTTGATTTTGGAAGTGAAAGAAATACTAAAATGGGATTATGTATAGATGGAATGAATCCATATCAGATCCTAATTAGTCAATATAGTTTATATCCTATTTTTTAGTAGTTTACAACTTTTCCTCACAAATATGTATGAATAAATAATATATAATAATGATCTTGAGGATTTATTGACCAAAAAAACTAGGAAATGATATCGATGTCTATCTTTCACTATTCTCCTGCAATCCATTTTTTTCATTTTCTAAAAAGTCGGTTTGTGGGTTACCGGTAACCATACAGACAATAACCCAACATCATAAATGGCGGTCATGGAACCCACATACCAAATTACAAATCACAACATCAGCTGGATTCAAAATCAAAAGATCAAAACCCCATCAACACACACGTATAATGTGACTCCTCCAGGAAAAATATGAAGATTCTCCCAACACCAACATCATGTTCATCAAACAGATCACGAACCAGAGGCAAAATATGAAGATTCATGGAAGAACCCACCCCAGCATCCAAATCATTCTAACCGCCGGATGTAGAAGTGACCAGTAGGAAACCAGAGGCCCTTCAAGCCACAACACCGCCGCAATAACATTAAAAGCGCACTGAAATAAAACCAGGAAAACTGAAACCAAACCTCTGTTGAGTCAATGAGGTTTTCCTTATGACTTTTCCATTCCTTCTTGTTTTTAAAATCACAAACACCTTATACTTAAGCAAATCGATATTTTACTTCTATAAGGAAAATTTCCTTTCTTAAGGAAATTTACCCTAACCTAGATTTCCTTATACATATCAATATTTTTCTTAAGTATAAAAAATAGACCCATACCTAAAACCTCAGAATCATAAAATACTTAGATATGAAGCATTCTATTTTAGGATCTGAATTCTGGATACGAACTCTAATGAAGTTCTATTCTAAATTCTGGATACGAACCCTAATAAAGTTCTACTCCGAATTCTAGATATGAACTATAATGAATTTCCATTTTGAATTCCGGATACGAACTCTCATATAGTTCAACTCCAAATTCTGGATACGAACTCTCATATAGTTCAACTCTAAATTATGGACTCTGAACCTTTACTAGTTCGACTCTGAACTTCTATAAATTCGACTCTTAACTATGTTAGTTCAGATTCTGAATTCTAGTGAAACCAGACTCCAAATTTCCTTAGAAATGCAGACTCTGAATTTCTACAGAATTCAGGTTCCAAATTCCTATAAAACAGAATCCAAATACCTCTTTATTATAGACTCTGAATTCAATTTTGGTTAGAATCTTAACTTTTATTTGCTTATATTCCTAACTTCAGTTTTGCTTATGCTTACACTTGTTTCATTACAAAACAATGTCATGCTTTCAGTTATTAACTAACCATTGGTTGAGTGACACTTGTATAGGTCCCTCCGAAATTAAAGGAGAAATATGACCATTGGAGGAGGGAGCTGACCGTTGGAGCTTCACCTATAAATAAGAGCACATTTGAAAAGAAGTGACAACTTTTGGAATTTTGGTGATCTGAACTTCCTAAAGTGATTTCTAGAGAGAGAGGATCATATTAACTCTCAAGATTTGTCTAGAAAGTTTGAAAGACGTGTTCAAACTTTTCCTTGTGCATACTTGCTTCACGAGACTCTGATTATTGGTGATTACACTCGAGGGATTATGGGGATAGGAATATAGAGGTTACAACACCTTGAAGTTGAGGGCTTCCTTGCTGAGGAAGACAGAGGTGCTGACTACCTGATAGTTGAGGGCTTTCAGAGATATCAAGACAGACTCTGATCTTCGTATTGAGGGCTTACCCTGGTGTGGGTAAGAAAGACTTGCTTGAAAGTATAAATCAAGGGACCTTTATCCAAGGTTGTTGGATACCCTTCTCTTTGGGTTAAAAGATTTATTGTTTGTTACTTGTAGTTTTACTACTTGTTTTTCCGCTACATTTTGTATTTCTAAGGAAAGTATAACTTTCTTATACTTCCTTACTTGTACTCTGATTTAGTTAGATTATATATGCTTTAAGGTATAATCACATATTTTAAACTTTTGTTAAGTTTCATTTTCCGGATCCATATTTTTGGAACCTGTTTTTCGGAATCACTTTCCAGATTTAAGCAAGTGTATAGAACTAAAAGTTTGTAACTTTATACTTTGTCCCAATCTTTCAATTGGTGTTAGAGGTGTTCTTAATTTTCTTATTTTAACTTTGTTAAACTTAGATCTTTCCTTGTTTAAGAAAATTTTTAAAGTGTACAATTCACCCCCCCCCCCCTCTTGTATATTGAGCATCTACATCGTTATTTCGATCCTACAATTGGTATCAAAGGAGGTCTTTGAAATATTTATACTCACATATAAGTTTTTCTTGCTCTTTTTTTCATTGTTCTATATTTTTCTTGCTTAGGAATATTCTCCTTGAATCCGAACTTTTGTTATTAACAAGTTTTTGTATAGAAATATTTTTAAGATGGCAGGAATCAGCGTTGGTTCCATCTACAACCTAAATCCTACAAGACCACCATTTTTTATGGTAATGATTATGAATATTGGAGAGATCAAATGAATAATTTAGTTATCAATACTGGGGTAGATAGCTTTGTAATGCTTACCAGTGGATACAAAATTCCTGATAAAGAGGTAAGTGCTTTTTCTAATCAAGAAAAGCATGAATATCAACTCAACTATAAGGTACGCAATACTCTACTATGTTCAATGACTAGGAATATATATAGCCAAATTTCTTCTTGTGAAGCAGCTAATTGTATTTGGAAGAAACTCGAAGTTACACATTTTGGTACTTCCAAAGTGATTGAGACCATAAGAGATATGATTAGAGCTGAGAATCATGGTTTTAACTTTCCTTATGGAGAACCCATTTGTAAGGTGCAACAAAGATTTATGACTATCATAAATAGCTTACAATCTATGGGAAAGAAAGGTCTAGATGATGAAGCTCTTGTTGACAAGATCATTGATATTATTCCCAATGAGAGGGAATCAAAGAGAACTGCTATTGATGAAAACAGGAAGGTCACTCAAATTTCCTTAAATGAGCTGTTTGGAACTCTTCTCCAACATGAAATAAGAATGAAGAAAGATGTTGACAACATCAAAAAGAAGAATGGGAATGGTGATGTTGCTTTTACTATAAAATCAAATCACATAAAAGATAAGACTCCTGAGAAGTAACTAGATCCAAATCTAAGAAGGAACTATCCCATCCGAATCTAGTGAGAGTGAAGTCTCAGAGAATGAGTTAGCAAATCTTGCTCGAAGGATGAACAAGATAGCTGGACATAGAAATTTCCAATACAAGTATAAGAATAAGTAAAGGAAAGATAAGAAATATTTAGATGTCACATGATATGAATGAAAGAGAAGTGGACACATAATACCTAATTTCCCTATGCTTAAAAAGAAAGAAAGAAAATAGAGGCATTCTGAAAGGAACAGGAAGAAGTTTTACAAAATTAAAGCTAAGAAAAGTCTAAAAGCTAATACTACATGGAGTGATATCTATGGAGACTCTTAAGAAAGTGAATCTTAATAATATGATTCATCAGCTCAGAAGAATATAGGATTCATTGCTAATACTTCTTTTCCAAATACATGTTTTATGGTCAAGGTATGCTCTGTCGACGCTTTAACAAATTTATCTCTTAATAAGAATTACTATTCCGAAAATAGTACTTCTAATGAAGATACTTCATCCTCAGAAAATAAAGAACCTTCATATGAATAAGTATCTATATTTTGTAAGTTACTTGAAGCAAAAAATTGTAAAATTTCTAAAAAAATAGAGAAGGAAAATACTAGGGAAGAAATTCTTACAAAAGAGATTTCAGATCTTTCTTCAGATCTTAAAGATAAAGAAGAGTTTTTAGAAAAACTTTCTAAAGACCTTTAGAAATAAAATTATGAAAAGGAAGAACTTTATAAATATCTTAAGAATGCTATTTTAGAGATGAAAATTTTTGAGGAAAAATCTAACTCTAAGGAAATGATTCCTGAGGATAGGAATTTAGTCATTAGACTAAAATCTGAATTATTTTCTCTTAAGAAGCTTCTTGAAAAACTTACCTTGGGGAAGGAAAATTTTGAAAAGATGTATTCTCAAATTAAACCTCAAGTAAACACTACTAGAGTAGGTTATACTCACCAAAAACCAATTTTCAAAAACAACTATTTTGTTCCTTCTAGATCCCCTTTTTGCACTAAGTTTCAAAGTGGTGGGCATTAGAAGAGAAACTGTCCTTTAAATAAAGTTAAATATATTGGGTTTCATAAAGCATATTTTTCTAAGAAAATGTGGATACCCAAAAAAAATTTGTCTAATAATTCTGGATCCAAGCAAGTTTGGATTCCAAAAACCTAACTTTTTCTTATTTTCAGGAAAATAGGGAAAGTACAAAGAACAATACTTGGTACATGGATATTGGATGTTCCCGGAATATGACTGGCAACAAAAGATATTTTGAAAAGATTATCAAGATGAAATGAGGAAAAGTAACTTTAGGAGATAATGCTCAGAAATAAATTGTTGGTATAGGTAACATTGTTCTTCTTGGGAAAACCTTTATTTCAAATGTTTTGTTTGTTAAAGGTATTAATCACAACCTCATCATCATAAGTAAATAATGTGATGAAGGATACCTTGTGAATTTTAGGAATGATAAGTTCTTAGTACACAATTCCAAGGAATAGTTTATTCTTTATGCCCATAGGCAAGAGAATGTTTACACACTTAACTTAGAAGACCTTAGGAGCCAAGACTTACCTTGAATTAGTGCAATGGAAGATCATTCTTGGTTATGGAATAGAAGGTTAGGACACTGTAACCTTAGAAACTTATGTAAAATCTCTAAGAAGAAACTAGTTAAGGATCTACCAAAGCTTATATTTGATTATTCTAAAGTTTGTGATCCTTGTCAATATGGAAAGCAACATAAATCTAGTTTTAAATCAATCGGTGAAGTCTCAACAACTGATGCACTATAATTGGTGCACATGGATCTTTTTGGTCCAACCCAAATTGGTAGAATTGGGGGAAAGTACTATGTATTTGTTTGGGTTGATGACTACACTAGATTTACATGGGTTTATTTTATAGTAAAGAAGTCTAAATCTTTTCCTTATTTCAAATGTTTTAGAGCCCAATTTAAAAATAAGAAAATCCTTCCACTGAAAACTATTCATAGTGATCATGGAGGAGAATTTCAAAATTCTGATTTTGAAACTTTTTGTAGTAGAAAAGGTATTACTCACAACTTTTCATCACCCATAACACCTCAAAAAAATGGTATTGTTGAAAGAAGAAATAGAATTCTTCAAGAGATAACTAGAACCATGTTGAGTGAGTATTCTGTTGCCAAACATTTTTGGACTGAAGTTGTAAGTACTGCTTGTTATACTATAAATTGAGTTTTGATTAGACCTTTTCTTAATAAAACTTCTTATGAGTTATGGAATGATATAAAACCTAGACTATCCTACTTTAAGGTTTTTGGTTGCAAAGTATTCATCCGGAATACTAAAGATAACTTACACAAATTCACACCAAAATATGATGAAGGAATTTTCTTAGGCTACTCCATAACTTCTAAGGATTATAGATTTTTCTATAAAAACACTTGTACTATTGAGGAAATAGTACATGTAAAATTTGATGAGTCTGATCCTTTTATTTTTAAATCATCCCAACTGACATCCTCGGATGTGTTTTCAAAAACTGATTATCAACCTTTAATAGAAAATCCTTCTGACAAAGAAAATTTTCAAGAATATGCTTCTGAAACATTTACCCCAAAAGATTTCCTACCCTATGTTGATCAAAAAGTTTTACAAAACCAAAAACCATTCATTTATAAAGAATAATCTCAGTGATAGTATCATTGGTGATGTGAATCAACCTGTAAGGACTAGAAGTTCCTTAAGAAATGAAGTAGAGCATCTAGCATTCCTTTCCCAATTAGAACCAAAAATCACAGATGAAGCTTTAGGTGATGATGATTATATTAAATCCATGAAAGATGAACTAAATGAATTTGAAAGGAATAAAGTCTGGAACTTGGTTGAAATACATAAGGAAACTTCTGTTATTGTATTAAAATGGGTCTTGAGAAATAAATGTGATGAAAATGGAATCATCATTAGAAATAAAGCTAGATTGGTTTATAAAGGCTATAATCAACAAGAAGGAATAGACTATGAATAAACCTATGCTCTAGTAGCTAGACTTGAATCTATTCATATCTTACTTTCCTTTACAACATTCTTTAATTTTATGATTTTTCAAATGGATGTGAAATGTTCTTTCCTTAATGGTTATGTTCAAGAGGAAGTTTTTGTTGAAAAACCTCCTGGCTTTGAAGACACAAAACATCCTGATCATGTTTTTAGACTTACCAAAGCTTTGTATGGCCTTAAACTAGCCCCACGAGCTTGGTATGATAGACTTACAGGATTTTTGCTTCAAAATAACTATGTTAAGGGAAATGCAGATCCAACCCTTTTTATAAAGAAAGATAAGAAAAATGTTTTGATTGTCCAAATTTATATTGATGAAATTATATTTGGTTCAACTCAGTAATCTTTAACTGATTCCTTCGTGGATCTAATGAACTCTGAGTTTGAAATGAGTATGATGGGTGAGTTAAATTTTTTTCTTGGTTTTCAAATTCATCAAAAACCAGAAAGAATGTACGTATCCCAACATAATTATATTAAAGATCTTCTCAAAAAGTATGGATATGACAACACTAAGAGTATAAGTACTCCTTTTGGTACCTCAAACATACTTGATCTTGATGAAGCTGGGAAACCAGCAGATCAAACATCTTTTAGAGGTATGATAGGAAGTCTACTTTACTTGATAGCTAGTCGACCAGACTTAATGTTTTCAGTATACTTATGTTCCAGATATCAATCATATCCTAAGGAATGTCATTTAAAGGGAGTGAAAACAATTTTTCACTACTTAAAGGGAACCATGGATCTAGTATTATTTTATACTTCTGTAAATGATTTTATCTTAAAGATCTTTTCAGATTCTGACTTTGGTGGATGTAGAATGGATAGAAATAGTACATCCTGAACTTTTCATTTATTAGGAGATTCATTAGTTTCTTGGTCATGAAAGAAGCAACATTATGTAGCTCTCTCCACTACTGAAGCTGAATATGTAGCAGCTGGAAGTTGTTGTGCTCAAGTGTTGTGGATGCAACACACTCATAGATTATGGCTTGAGTTTTACTAAGACTCAAATTTTGTGTGATAACACAAGTTCCATTGCCCTTAAAAAAACCCTTCACATCACTCCCGTGAAAAGCACATAGATATTAGGTGTCACTTTTTTAGGGATCACACACTTAAAGGAGATATCATTTTTCAGTTTATCAGAACGCAAGATCAACTTACTGATATTTTCACAAAATCTTTACCCTCCAATAGATTTGAATACATTAAACAGAAGTTAAGAATGATAACTATGAGGAAATGTTCCTTCATTAACTTCTTGTTGAACCATTCTCCTTACAGTAATACACTCCTTTTCATAGGGGGAGTACATTTAATTTTTTAGTTTTTCAAAAAAAATCATAATGAGTCTTTCAAAAAAATTCATAACGAGTCTTTCAAAAATTTTCATTATGAGCCTTTCAAAAAAATTTCGGAATCGAAATTTTCTTAATGAAATTTTCGTACTGGAAATTTTCGTAATAAAGTTTTCGCACTAGAAATTTTCGTAATGAACTTTTCGTACTGGAAATTTTCGTAATTAAATTTTCGTACGGGAATTTTCGTAATGAAATTATTGTACTAGAAATTTTCATAATGAAGTTTTAATACCGGAAATTTTTGTAATGAAGTTTTCATACAGGAAATTTTTGTAATGAAATTTTTGCACTGGAATTTTCATAATGAAATTTTCGTACTGGAAATTTTCATAATGAAATTTTTGTATTGGAAATTTTCTTAATGAATTTTTCTTACTAGAAATTTTCGTAATGAAGTTTTTGTACTGGAAATTTTCGTAATGAAATTTTTGTTCTGGAATTTTCATAATGGATTTTTCATACTTAGAATTTTCATAATGAGAATTTTCGTAATGAGAATTTTCATACTCATGTTTTCATAGTGATTTTTTCATAATGAGTTTTTTGTAGTCAAATTTTCTTCAAGAAGAATATTACCTATTACGAATAAACTTCCTAGCAAAATCCGAAAGGTATGACTTTCTTACTCAAGTTTTCATAGTCAATTTTTTAGTTGCTGGTAGTTTCTTATTCTTATAAAATTTCTTGGATTCATTTTTCTTCTCAAATCCGGATGTTTTTTTAAAAACCTCAAAAGACCATATTCAAGATTTCCTTGTGGGTATGTTTTCAACCGTCTGATCAGACCAGAGAAGTTTTCAACCGTTATATTGCTTTTGGAAGTTCAAAGGTCAGTTCCATCACCTATATAAAGGGAACCCCCATTGGTTGTCCCACATCGATTTCAAGCTCTAGCATGTCGAAGCTCTGCATCAATTGTTATAGGCCGTTCTGAATCTCTTAGAGCTCCTCCATTCCGAATGTCTATTGAAGCTACTTCCCAAGATATGTCTACCTTGAAGCCAATTTCAAAATGGCAAGTGTATAGATAAAGACTGGTCTATCCAAACTTTTACATGTACGATTCTATCATCTCCAAGAACATCAAGCTGAATGGTTGGGAAGATGCATGTGTATCCAAGATTAGTGATAAAGATGCGGTCTATCCAGAGTTACTTGTAGAATTCTATGAATCAGCAAGCTTTTATGAGGAAGAGGGAAGAGAAAAGTTTTCTTTCAAGTCTTATGGCAAGACTTAAAAACTTACTTACACCAAGGCAGCAAGCTTGGTAGGGCTAGCATACGAAGGAGAAGCTGAATTTTGTTCACACAAACTCCCGAATGCTCAAGGTAGTTTTGTTAAGGTTAAGGCCTTACAATGTCTTAGACTTGCTGATGTCAAGACAGTAAAGATTTCTCACCTATCTTCTAATAATTGGATTCTTCAGCTTTGGGTACAAGGTTTCTTGGTTCCGAGAAAGGGTGATAAATATACTCTGAAGAAAAGTGAAATATATTTCTTAGACTTCTTGGTGAATCTAAGAAAAATAAATCTAATGAGGCGTGTTCTTGTAATGATCAAGAACATCAAGGAAGGAAATTTGAGAGCTCAAATAATCATGTACCATGCCTTACTATCAAAGTTGATAGTTCGATTTCTTGATTATTTCAATATTTCATGTAAGTCTAATATTCGGAATTGCAAGCGTATACTTATCAGTGATGAAATGCTGAAAAGAATGAATCTGGCTTTTTCCATGGAAACATGAGTGATCTATAATTTACCAGAGGAAGAGGCTGAAACCATTCTAGAGAATGTGGAAAAATCTGAGCCAGTGAAGAAGGTTGCTAAGAAAAAGAAGCTTAAAGAAGTGGTTGCTGAAGAAAAGACTCCCAAAGCTAAGGAAACCCAATCCGCACCTCCCAAACTGAAGAAATAGAAAGCATATCCAGATGAGGTGGCTGCTAAATGGAGAGAATATAAGGAGAAAATGAAAGAAGTGGATCCATAGTTCGGATTAGACCCTGCTGAGGCTAAGGCGTTAAGAAAAAAAATTTCCGATGAGTTAGAAAGACAGGCCAAAGAGAAAAAGATGAAGAAGAAGATTTCAAAAGAAGAGATTGTTCAATCTCTCTTAAAAGCCACAGAAGTAGCTTTTGATAAGATTCCCATTCTGGAAACTTTTGATGTCCAACCATTACCAGAGACTCCTGGGAAGAATTACTTCACTCCAGAAACGTCCAAAGGGAAAGAAGCTGCTAAAGGAGTAGATAAAGGAGCTGGTAAAGAAGTAGAGGAAGAAGTTTTTGAATAAATTGAAGAAGAAGAAGAAGAAGAAGAAGAAGGAAGTGGTGATCTAGATGACTTGATTAAACAAGTGGAAGATTATCAAGAAAAGGCTGAATCTTCAAAACTTGTCACTCTGGGAAAGGGAGTCAAGGAAGAAGGTAAGAGAGATGATGTTGAGGAAGAAGAAAAAGAAAATGAATTATCTGATGAGGAAGTAAGCTATGAGAAGCATTTTCTTGAAGAAGGAACTGAGAAAGAGAAACCAGATAAATACAAGATTGTCCAAGTATCTGAATCCGAAGAAGAGTATCCTAATGAGGAACCCATTCCAAAAGTTGATAAGGGGAAGAAAGTGCTTATGGACACCCCAAAAAAATATGTTATAAGAAAGGAGGTTACTAGTTCTTCTAGAAAGAAGCTGGTGGAAATTGAAGAACAACAATCCCCAAGAAAAGTGTCTGATTCGGAGTCATCAGCACTGGGACATGACTTTGTTGTGGAATCTTTGAATAAGTTGGTGGATACCATTCCGATCTTTACCACCATAGACTCCAGATGTCAGATGATGCAATACAGTATAAATCAAAAGTTAGAATCCTTATCTATGGTGATGGATAAGTGAGTGAATATTGAAGCAGATCATATAAATTTCCTTATCAATTATGATGTTCACAGGAAATCATGCAGTAAAATCACTTTGTGGTCTAAGAAAGTTGATTATGACTTGTCTAAGATTGATCATTTTCAGAATGAACGAGGATGCCAAAGTGAAGGATCTTTTGGAGAAGCTGAACTTTGAGCAAAATTATTTGAATCAACAAGTGAAATAATTTAATGGGAAGGTTAACTATCTTGCTCAAAATTTTAAAAGGGATAGAGATCTCTACACTGAGATTGAAGAAAAGCTTGTAAAGCAAGATGAAATTCTTAAGGAACAATCTGAGGCCATGAAATCTCAAGATGAAAGGATAAAAAATTTGTAGAAGCAAGTTGAGGAGGATTAGAAAGATTTGAAGAAGCTTAAAACCCTCTTGAAGAAGCTGATTCTAAAGGAAAAGGAGGACAAATAGACAAATCCGATATTTTGTTGCATTTTATTTTCCTTGTAAAAATTCTTTCAACTCTAATGAAATTTGTGGTTGGTTTTATCTTGTCTTGTTATGTACTAATGTTTCAGGTACTTTATTTCTTTTTCATTCACTTCAATTCTTTCCGAAAATCAAAAAGCGAGGGGAAGGAAAAAGAACTACTCAAAGGGGAGAAGAAAAAATCTAAAAGGGAGAAAAATTTCTAAGTTGAGAACCATCCCTAAGTAAGGGGGAGCTTATCTAAGGGGGAGTTTCTCATTATGAAGTTTTTCATTCCTATAATAATGAAAACTCCATTCCAGAAACCTAGAATACAATCCTTAGAGTTCTAAAGCCTAAGGGGGAGTTAGTTGTATTCATCATTATCTATGAACAAAGGGAGATAAGTTTTAATTTCTAAGACTAAAGATTTTTTTCTAAGTTCTTATGTTCTTTTTCGAAAGGTTGTTTGTGCTTTCCAAAAAGGGGGAGATTGTTGAGTCAATAATGTTTTCCTTATGACTTTTCCATTCCTTCTTGTTTTGAAAATCACAAACACCTTATACTTCAGCAAATCGATATTTTACTTCTATAAGGAAAATTTCCTTAAGGAAATTTACCCTAACCTAGATTTCCTTATACATATCAGTATTTTTCTGAAGTATAAAAATCAGACTCATACCTAAAACCTTGGAATCATAAAATAATTAGATATGAAGCATTATCTTTTAGGATCCGAATTCTGGATACGAATTCTAATGAAGTTCTATTCCGAATTCTAGATACGAACCCTAATAAAGTTCTACTCCGAATTTTAGATACGAACTCTAATGAAGTTCCATTCCGAATTCCGGATATGAACTCTCATATAGTTCAACTCCGAATTCTAGATACGAACTCTCATATAGTTCAAATCCGAATTCTGGACTCTGAACCTTTACTAGTTCGACTCCGAACATCTACTAGTTAGACTTCGAACTTCTACTATTTCAACTCCAAACTTCTATAAATTCGACTCCGAACTCTGTTAGTTCAGATTCTGAATTCTAGTGATACCAGACTCCGAATTTCCTTAGAAATTCAGACTTTTAATTTCTATAGAATTCAGGTTCTGAATTCCTATAAAACAGAATCCAAATACCTCTTTATTAAAGACTCCAAATTCTATTTTGGTTAGACTCCGAACTTTTATTTTCTTACATTCTGAACTTTAGTTTTGCTTATGATTACACTTGTTTCATTACAAAATGATGTCATGCTTTCAGTTATTAACTAACCATTGGTTGAATGACACATGTACAGGTCCCTCTGAAATTCAAGGAGAAATAAGATTGTTGGAGGAGGGAGTTGACCGTTGGAGCTTCACCTATAAATAGGATCTCATTTGAAAAGAAGTGACAACTTTTGGAATTTTGGTGATCTGAACTTCCTGAAGTGATTTCTAAAGAGAGAGGCTCTTATTAACTCTCATGATTTGTGCAGAAAGTTTGAACGACTTGTTCAAACTTTGCCTTGTGCAGACTTGCTTCGTGCGACTCCGATTGTTGGTGATTATAATCGAGGGCTTCCGAGGATAGGAAGACAGAGGTTCCAACACCTTGAAGTTGAGGGCTTCCTTACTGAGGAAGAAAGAGGTGTCGACTACATGATAGTTGAGGGCTTGAGGGGATAGCAAGACAGACTCTGATCTTCGTATCGAGGGCTTACCCTGGTGTGGGTAAGACAGACTTGCTTGAAAGTATAAATCAAGGGACATTTATCCAAGGTTGTTAGATACCCTTATCTTTGGGTTGAAAGAGTTGTTGTTTATTACTTGTAGTTTTACTACTAGTTTTTTCACTGCATTTTGTATTTCTAAGGAAAGTATAACTTTATTATACTTCCTTACTTGTACTCTGATCTAGTTAGATTCTATATGCTTTAAGGTAGAATCTCATATTATAAACTTTGGTTATGTTTTATTTTCCAGATCCATATTTCCGGAACCTATTTTTTAGAATCACTTTCCAAATTTAAGCAAGTGTATAGAACTAGAAGTTTGTAACTTCATACTTTTTCACAATATTTCAATTGGTGTTAGAGGTGTTGTGAATTTTCTTAGTTTAACTTTGTTAAACTTAGATCTTTCCTTGTTTAAGGAAATTTTTAAAGTGTACAATTCACCACCCCTCTTGTATATTGAGCATCTACATCGTTATTTTGATCCTACAAACTCCCCCCTCCGAGTTTCTTCGGAGAAGATGTTGGGCCTCATCCGAACGCATCTTAATCTAAAAGGCATCTGAGACAGGTCCCGAACTCAGAATCCATCATTGAACCACTCGAAGCGCGTCGAAGCAACTGAAGAAAAAATCTCCGAGCTGAAGCCTGTCTGAGATCCATCCACCGGAAGCCGATGCTAAGATCCAGACCGCTGGATTCCATCGAGATTCACCGCTTCCAAGCTGTGATACATACCACCGGAGTCGGGGCCAAATCGCGACATCTCCAAGCCGAGAGAGATCTAGAGACATCTCTAGCCGCACCGAAACGGCGCCGAAGCCGACACCGAACGCTACCTACAAGACGAGGTCTAGAATAAGACATCGCCAAACTCCTCCACCATCGAGACGATATCAAGATGAGGCATGTGCCAATCCGCCAAGCGACGTCGGAGGAGGGGAGGAAACTGTCGCCTGTGAAGAAACCCTAGATGCGCCGAAAAGGAGGAACCCGCCGCTCAGAGGCTATTGTCTGTATCTTTCACTATTTATTTATGATTTGAAGCATCTATGGGAGAAATATTTTATTGATTTTAATGCATACAAGAAATAGTATTTTTATTTTCATGTTATGATGATTTTCACTGTAAATATATTTCCTTCATATGGGAACTTATCTGGATACAATGTTAAGGTACATGAAGCATTTCTAATTTTCAAAGAAGATGCTTTATATTATCAATTACTGAATGGAGGAAAGATAGTGTACATGTGACATCAGACATTTTTTCAAATTGATCATCCTTATAGTATATTAAAAGAATAATTTAACTATTTATAGGAATTTAATATTCCAACAAAACCATTTTCAATTGGAGAATATTATGAAATATGGAAAAAAATGATTTCACATTAGGAAATAAAGGAAATTATAGTCATTAAAAATATATATATAAGAAATGGTCTATCTTTTTTGAACTACCTTATTGGATATTTTTAGAGACAAAGCATAAAAATGAGGTTATGCATGTTGAGAAAGATATATGTGACAGTTTTATAGGGATTTTGTTAGACATTAAAGGAAAGAAAAAAAGATGTATTTCATACTATATTGAACTTTATTTCAATGGAAACTATTTTGTAGTTATCTTCCACTATGAAATGAAACAAAACATATTTACCTCCATCTTGTCACACAATAAGAAACATTGAGAAGATGAATTGTTTTCCGTGTATACATGGTATTAAAGTAACCATTTGAAAATATAAAAACTGTAAATAAATTTGTGTCATTGAAGGATTGTAAATTAATATATATGGAATATCATGACTTTCATATATTGATGCAATGACTGCCACTAGTCACACAATGTAGTATATTTCTAACACCTTTCAGAAAGATTTTCATCGAGTTATGTAATTTTTTAAAATCCATTTCTAGAAAATTAATTGATCCAAATTTGTTATATGTGTTGTAGAATTAATCTTATCTTATAATTTTTAAACTATAAATATATTTCCTACCTATATTTTTTAATATATGGTTCATCTGGTGATTCTTCTCATGCATGAGAAAATATTATGTAGGCCTATTTATTTATGTTATATGTATCCTTTTGAAAGATATATGAGAATTTTGAAGGGTTATCTTAAAAATAATCATATAATGGAGGCATCTATTGTTTGAAAATTTGTATCGGAAGATGTGATTGAGTTATGTACTGATTATTTGTATGAAGTAGAGCATATCTTTCTTCAAATTTCTCAACATATAACAGTTGATAGTTAAGTTAAAGAGATTAGAGGCTTAAAGGTAAATTACATTCCATGTGATGAAGTGATACGGTAACATTTATATATTTTGAACAGAATATATTAGGTTTAACCATATATACCATCACATACTGCTAAAATAAATGTACAATATCCAAAAATAAATGAAAAGTGATTGATTATTGAGCATAAAAAGACATTTGTTTCATGGTTTAAAGAGAAAGTAATCACATATATATCTACATCAAAAATTTCTAAAATATTGGTAGGGTTTGTCTCTTAATGTGATCAAATGGTTTGGTTTTAATATTAATGGGTACACCTTTTGAAAAAAAAATGTATAAAAATAGTACCATTCAAAATAATGGGGTGATGATCATTGCTGAAGCACTAAATTTTGCAAGTGAAAATGATAAAAACCTAATTTCTACATCAATGGCGTATTTTAGAGTTCTTGAGGATATATGGGAAACTGATTATACTAAATTTAGAGTCATAATGATTAATAGTGACTAAATTTATAGAA
This sequence comes from Viscum album, assembly GCA_963277665.1. NCBI lineage: Eukaryota > Viridiplantae > Streptophyta > Magnoliopsida > Santalales > Viscaceae > Viscum > Viscum album. The sequence continues at coordinate 64,069,042 of OY728154.1, read as the reverse complement.
ATAGTGGTGTGAAATATGATGATTATTGGTTTACATTGGTTGATTTGAAAAGATTCAGTTACAAAGAGGAACCATTTATCATAGAGACACATGTGAATAAAATATTTTATGTTATTAGTCCATCGAATGGTCAATATTTAGTTATATTTCAATTGAAAATAATCTATTTGGGTGATGAGGATGATGATGATGTTATAAATTTATATTAGTATTTTCTTTTTGTCTAATATGTGATTTTTGGATGATAATAATGAATATAATGCAGACATAGTTCATGCTATATGAAATGATCATGCTAAAGAGATATGGGAAAACACTAAATTACACTCCTAATTATTTAGGCATATTTTTATATTATATTTATTTTTTAAAATTTACATTTGTAAACACTACTTTTTTATCAATTATTGGATGTTTGTTTATATATATTTGACTATTTTTATGATTTTTTCATTAAATTTTATATTCAATGGTTATGGATAAAAAACATTAATTGGAAAACTTGATTTACAACATTATGTTTTGATTAAGTTGATGCATAGAAAAAAAATTGTGAATATGATATTTAAATTTATAAATGTTTCTATAATTTTATATTTTATATTTATATATAATAGATTAACTTTCATAGTTTTTGGTTAAGCATCATAACATTGTTATTGGTTTCTGAAACTTACATATGTGTAACACCATTTTTTACTTAAATATTTATATAATCATTGTTTTTAAATATTCAATTCTATAATAATATGAAGGTATATAGAATTTCCTTACATTTTCATATTTCAATGATAGACATAGAGGGAGAGGAACATTTAATGATGTATATGAATTTTTTCATATTATTAAATATTTTGTAATATAATTATTTAATGAAAGAAAAATTTTAATTTACAAAAAGTAATTTTAGGACTACTAATGAGCCTCCTACTAATGTGTCCTCTATGTAAAAGTCTTTTCCTTCTATAGAGCAGTCGATTTCTAGAGTTGGTAAATGTGGGATTACATGTTTACTAAAATTTTCACTTTCCCATGGATATTATAGAATAAAAATTAGTTTTTATGATAATAAAAATCCAACTGGCCCAAATACAATTCAGTTTACCAGTTATATCACCATGTAAAGCCATTGCAGGATAATTATTTTATATAATGATTATAAGTCCATCGACAAGATGGATAAAGAGAGGACTTGGGAGTCCATAATGGTAAAATATCTCAATTGACTTATTTTTATATCATTTTTTGAATATTTTATATTTTAAATGAATAAGATTTAATTTATTAATTTATAGATGGCATTCAATTTTTAAGAAATGAAAGAAATTAAGAAAAAAAATCCTTTCCTTATATGCATTTTGATGGATATATTTCAAAAAATTGATAAAAAATTATATTTTTGGGATGTTATAGAATGAAAACCAATGCCAAAAACTATGGTTTTTTAGATATAGATACATCAAAGAAATTTTTTTGCAACCAACATGATGAAGCACTTATATAATGATGATTATTTTATATTATAAAAAATTCAAGTATATTATCTGTTTAATAATTAGTTTATTTTTATATAATAGGTCTCTAGAAGATATCATCAAGATCCAGTTGTAGAACGTATACCCTTATACGTTATCACATGGAGGGTATCATTTATTGGAGGAGAAAATGATTGCATAAAAGTTTGATTCATTAAGAGCTTGATCGACTAGTGGTTTAGAAGGACCCCAGTTCAGTTCTCCTTATACCCCCACTATATAAAAAATGGAAAAGAGAGAGAATAAAAAAATGAAAAGTATATTACAAATCAATCTGAGGAAGTAGCAGAAATTTTTTTAAGAAATTAATTTTTTTTAATTTCATAATGATCATCAGGAGAAAGAAATGCATAGAAATTTTATCCCTAAGGGTAGGATGGACATCCTAGATACTGCTTTAGGAAATGAATAACACCGCATCTTTATAAGAGGATATGAGCTAGGTGTTAGTGTTAAGATATTTTTTGGACATCAATGTAATAAATTATGGCATCCTACTTTTTTATTACATAACTTTACATAGAATTTTATAAATAGACTATCTTTTAAATTTTAGTGTATTGGAAATAAGGTATATGATACATGAAAACATGAAAATGTTCTTCTAATCCACTTAAAATTCTTCATCACAGGTTTATCCTAAGTATAATTAGTGCATCTCATAACCTGGATACATACATCAAAGGAAAGGGTGAGCCTAAGGCCAAGTAAGAAAAAACAAGGGAAACATATTACTTTTGATCTTGAGTATTACTAATAATAACTTTAATAAATACATAAAGGCATGATAAAGAGGCATATAATAATAATAATAACCTAAATCATAACTTGTAAATGTGTCTATAACATTTAATTGAGTCATTTATAGGAATGTAACCAAGGTTCATCACTAGGTATCATAAAAATTTCCAAGGTTATTCCCCAAGGTATCATAAAACATGTTTTCTATTGAGATTAAATTATTTACCCATTTAATTAGAGAACTATTATGGTGCAACCTTCATATGTCTTAATTAATGTGAACCAAAAATGTCATTATAAAAAATTTATTAAATAACCCATGGAGAATAAAAGAACAAGATCCTTTTGTCATTTTAAACCCACAGAAAAGGAAGGTGGGTTTCATGTATGTTAATACTAGAATTAAATAGATAATTTTAAAATATATTTGAATATACATATATAATAAATATTTTTGGTTATTCAAAAAATAAAATAAACCATTTTCTTGTGAAAAGACAAAAAATTTGAGATGTAAAATCGGCAGCATAACGGGTATAAAACATTGTTTTAGAAAACATTAAAAAGAGAGGGCACAAGGGTCTCCCATTAATAAAAGAATATTAATATATTAAAGGTATATAATAAAATGTACATAAGACCATATTATAGGAATTCTAAATACATATCACATAAAAAGTAAACTTGAAAGGAAAAGAGAAGTTGAGATTTCCCTTACCTTGAAGAGTGACTCTTAAAACTTGAGGATTGGGACCTTGGGGGATCAAGAACACCTTGGTAGGACTCATTGGGAGTTAATAATATCATATATTAATGGAGTATTAGTTTTTAATGGAAGTAATTGAATAAATGGGTGGGTATTTATAGCAAAAGTGATGGAGTTTTTTATTAATTTCCTTAGATACCTCAATAGTGGTATTTGAAAAACCATGGGCTTTACCATGGTATTTGCACATGGTATTAGACACATGGGACACCTATTATCATATTTTAATCCATAAGAGTCTACAATAATTTTATATTAATTATTACATCATTATGATGTTATTAAACATAACGAAAGCTCAAAATTATATTTTTACTATTCAATAAAAATAAAATATTTTTAAAATTTATCATAAATTCACAATAACCTAATATCAATGTTATGATTTTAAAAATGATGTTTTTTTACCATAATAAATCTCTAAGTATTAAAAATTTATCTTTTAAATATAAAAACATTATTTATTAAAAACAATAGTGGATAGAAAATGCATAGTAAAATTTTTGATACTTGAAAAAAATATTTTATCATTTTTAATTAAATAAAAGTGTTTTTATAATACTATTTGATTATAATAAAAATTATTAATAAAAAATTAGTTTAATATAATAATTTATATCTTTCTTGAAAGTACAATTTTTTCCAAAAAAATCAATTTATGAAATTTTCTATACTTTTATATTGAGAAAAAATATTCTTAAAATGGAAATGATGGAACAAAAATTTTATTTATACAAATGGATTGTAAAATAAGTAATTAAGTACTTGAAACATAACCCCTTATAACACCTACATATGACCAAAGGGCTAGGTGTGAGATAGTGATAAATTCTTAGGGTATCTCAGATAACTTCGCCCGAGTGGTTATCTCCACTAACTTAAACTTCTCCCATAGGTAATTTTGTTCAATCTTAACAAGTTGAAGCTCATCTTGGTCTTGTTCAAGAGTGAATCCAAATGACACTACCTCCCTCCAAAGTTCTGAAAAATGGGCTATGTACAATACAACTCTACTTGATGAGGCCATCGACTCTTCTTTCTTCATTAATTTCCATTTTTCATTTCTACTTATAAACAACAATTATAATATTAAAATTATTATTTAGAGTATAATTTCTAATGGTCATATTGACCAAAGGTCGAATAATAGTCAAAACCCAATGGTCACATTTCAATTATACTCACTTCATTATTAAATAGAAATATTTATATTGATTAAAAAATAATATAACCCACATTTTTGGGAAAAAAAGTTTATTCAACAAGTTTGGGTCATTACATTCATCCCCCCTTAAGAATTTCATCCCCGAGTTTTCAAATTGTGCACTCAGAAGAGAAAAGGTGTCAGTACTTTTTTATCATTCTATCCTCTAGCGTCCAAGTGGATTATTCATATTTTGGGTTCCCCCACAACACTTTAACATGGTGGGTAGTCTTTTTTTGTAAAACCATGTCTCTACAATCCAAGATCTCCACCAACTACTTCCCATAAGAGAGTTCATGTTCTAGTTGTACCACCTTCAGATTTATTACATTTGAAGGTTCAGGTATATGATTCCTTAATAGAGATACGTGGAAAAAATCATAAACTTGAGCTATATTTGGAGTAAGTGCAAGTAGATATTACACTACTCTTACGCGATCAAGAATTTCATAGGGGGAAATGTACCTGGGGATGAGCTTCCCTTTATACCCAAACCGCATGACTCTCTTCCAAGGTGAAATTCGAAGGAAGTATTTTTCACCAACATCAAACTCCAAGTCTCCTCAATGGTTGTAATCATACCTATTATGACAAATCTAGTTATCCTTTATGTTTTATTGGATGGAATGAACCTTTTGTGTCATATCTTGCACAAGATCAAGCCCAAGAAGATTTATCTCACTAGCTGCATCCCAACAAGTAGGAGTTCTACATCGATTTCCATTTAGATCTTTATAGGGTATCATTTGAATACTATAATAGAAGTTTTTACTGTATGAGAACTCAACTAATGGGATATTTTTACCCCATACAATTTTAAATTACATTGACCATGTTCTCAATATGTCCTTGGGTTTTTGAAAAGTCCTTTTAGATTGGCTATCAGTTTGGGGGTGATCGGTCATACTGAAATTCAATTTGGTACTCTAATCATGTTGAATAATTCTCCATAATTTTGATGTGAATATTTAATCATGATCAAATATTATAGAAATTTTTACTCCATGAAACCTTTAAACTTTATTTACATATATCTTCGAAAGTTAGTCAAGAGATAAATATTCTCAAATAGAGATAAAATGGGATGTCTTAGTGATATGTTCAACTATAAACCAAATCAAATAGTTTCCTTTAGATGTTTCTGAGAGACCAGTGACAAATTACATAGTGATATTATCTCACTTCCATGATGGTATGGTTAGTGGTTATAATACCCCTTTCAGAAGCGGTCTCTATGCCTTAACTTGTTGAAAAACCAAGCACCATGTTGTGAAGTCTCCAATATCCATTTTCATGTTATCCCACCAATAATGATCAAAAGGTTCCATATACATTTTAATTCTTCTAGATGTATAGATAAAGTATAATTAGGATCTTCATCCATCATCTCATTCTTTATTTTTTGAATAGATGGAACACATATCCTTGTACAAAATTTCATTACACCTTTTTTATCAATATAGGAAACTTCCCATTATTCACAACCTCTAAATTATTTTGTAACAAAGGATATTCTATTTTATATTTCTTGATCTTATCTAGTAATGATGGTTGAGAAATAATTTGGGATAGTTTTGATGATTTCTCATCCCTTGTGATTTCCATTTTCTAGTTTTACTAGGTATTTGACCAAAGGATCTCTTTGAATCCTCATCATTTCCAGCACAATTGGGACTTTCCTACTTAATGCATTAGTGACTTTGTTTAATCTTCCAATATGATAATGAATTAAATAATCATAGTATTTAAGAAGTTCCAAACATATCCTATGTCTCAAGTTCAATTCCTTTTTCATGAAAATATACTTCAAATTTTGATGTTCTGTGTATATATCACATCTCTCCCCATAAATATAGTGCCCACATATCTTCAAAACAAAAACAATCACAGCCAGTTCCAGGTCATGCGCAGGATAGTTCTACTCATGAGTCTTCAACTGTCAAGATTCATAAGCAATAACCTTGTAATTGTTTATGAGAATTCACCCTATCCATTTCAGATATGCATCGCTAAAAAATAACAAATCCTTCTCTAATAAAGGGTAGAGTTAACATGGGTGCAGTAACCAATCCATTCTTCAGCTCTTGAAAACTTTATTCACACTCCTTTATCCAGATGAACTTAACCCATTTTCTAGTAAACTTGGTTAGTGGATTATAAATTCATTAAATATTTTTCAAAAACCTCCTATAATATCCCACAAAACCAAGGAAACTACAAATATCAATTTATTTTATAGGATAAGGCCACTCTTTTACAACCTTTTTTATAGAAGTATCAACTAATATTCCTTCATTGGTTACAATTTTCCCTAAGAAATAAATTTTTTGTAACCAAAACTCACATTTAATGAATTTTCCAAATAGCCTATCCTTACTCAGAGTTTTAAATATAACTCGTAGAAGATCCTAATAATCCTCACTAATTTTGGAATATATCAAAATATCATTAATAAAAATTACCACAAAGTTATCAAGGTAGTATTTCAAAACTCTATACATCAAATCCATAAACATATTAGGTTCATTAGTCAAGACAAATAGAATAACAACAAACTCATAATGACCATATCTTGATCGGAAGGAAGTCTTTGGAATACTTCTTTTTTTACCCTCAATTTATGATAACCAGATCAAAGATAAATCTTGGAGAATAATTGAACCCCATGAAGATAGTCAAATAAATCATCAATTTTTGTAAGATGGTACTTGTTATTCATTGTGATTCATTTAAGTTATATAAAATCAATGCATAACTACATTGATCCATCCTTCTTCTTCATAAAGAGCACAAGTTCTCCCCAAGGAGACACACTTGGATAAATAATCCCATTTTGAAAAAGATATAGGACTTCTTTATTTAATTTCTCCGACTCCACATTTTTCATTCTATACAGGGTCTTGGAAATAGTCTTGGCTCCAGGAATGATCTTGACAGATAACTCAACCTATATTTCTAGGGGAGTTCTAGGTAACTCATTAGGAAATACATCAATATATTCTTTAATGATGGGAACATTATCTATTTTATAAATTCATTTCCTTCTTTATATTCACATATCAACTCCATAAATAAGGCTATGGGTGGTTATTCTTGAAAAATCTCAGGTCACGATATCTCTGCTTTGAAAATAACTATCAATTGTTCAATCAAGAATACTGATATTTCATTACATATGCATTTGATCTTAGTATTATAATTTGAGATTTGGTCCATCCCTAGTATAATTTCGAATTATAGCATGTGAATGACTACTTTATTTTCTATGAGATTATGTTCACCAAATTAAATACTAGAGTTTCTATACACTGTTGATTCTTGGATAATCTCTCAAGTATTCTTGAATAATAACTCTACTTCTAGAAATTATGGGATTTATTCTATATTCATTGCAAACTTAGAGAAAATAATGGAATGTGTAGAACAAGAATCAAACAAATTACTTGCTATATTTGAGAGAACAATGATAGTACCTACCACCACATCATTTAGAGCTTCAACTTCAACCGTTGTGATAAAAAAGGATGGCATTGCTCCCCTGGTCTATATTGAGGTTTATGGTGATTCCCCTCAACTACCCTTATATTTGGACAGTGATTGGAAAAGTGCCCAAGATGTCCACACATGAATTATTGGACTTCAGGGAGGGCCTTCACCGTATTCCCTTTTTTTTGTGTTGATAAGTTTAGGCTTCACCTCACTACAACAGTTTTGAGTGATATGGCCATATCTTCCACAATTGTAACCGTTCCCACTCTTGAGAAATAAATTTCTTGAATGATTCTTCCCACATTTTTCACAGGTGGAAAGTTTCACTCACTTTCATCCTCTTTTGTGATCAAAGAACCTCCCCAATTTTGGATCCAAATATCTATTCTTTTCATTCAATCTATGGGATCACTACATCTCTCTAAACTCCATCTCAAACTTCATATAACTTTGCACAATATCCTCGTAGTTTTCATAATCTCGATTGGACAGATACTTTCATAGATGGGGCCTTAGTACACTAAAAAATCTATCAACCTTTATGTTAGGATCCACAAAGATAGAGGTGTAACGAGAAAGTATTGTCAAGTTCATCTCATAGATTCCCACATATTCATTTTCCTTTTTCTTCAACTCTAGGAATTCCTTATCCATTTTTTTCGCATCGAACGGGGAAAATATTTTTTAGAAAAGGTTCCCCTGAACTCTTACCACTCCATAAATTCAATATCACCTCTTGGATTCATGTCTTTAATTAGTTTCCACTAATTATCATCTTCCCCCTCCAAGTGGTATACAACCAGGGTGACTTTCTCTTATTCTGAGCAATGAATAATGGAAAAGATCTTTTCCATTTAGGTTATCCATTGTTCATCAATCAATGGGTAAGTTGGTCATTTTTGATACATAAAGGACTAAATGGAAATTTTTTCCCTTAGTGGTGAATCTTTTCTCTCATATTGACTCAAGTTATTGCCCATAACTCAAGTCATTTGATTCATCATTCTCAGGAAGTTTTCCATTCTGTCTTCCATCAGAAGGCCATCAGCTCCTGGTCTATTGCGCTCACAATTTATGTGGTTTCTCCTATTTCCCTCCATTTTCTAAAAAAATAAACCCTTAATAATAAATGTGTTCATTTAATAATATTATAATTCTAAATTAATGTCATGTCTTATAACATAATTATGTTATTCATTAACAACAATTACAGATTTCTTAATCCTTCACAATGGTTCATAAATAGATTTTGATTAAGCAAACATATCCCCTAGGAGTGTCAAAAAAGGAGTGTATCAAGTCCAATTATCTTAAACTAGTTCTTTTTTGAGTTTAGATCAAACTTTTGTTTTAGTTTTTTACCACTAGATACATCTTTACCATATCCACATCCACTTTTCCATATCCGGACAGGGATTTCTTTGCTCAGAAACCACTTAGTTAATATTTCACCAAAACACCAGGACGCTTTTCATATATTTTAACTTGCCCCTAAAGTTATTAATAAAGTTTTTAAATCAAAATTTCTAAAAATTACTAAACCTGACTTTTATACTAACTATGGAATCCCACCTTTTTATTACATAAGTTTACATAACATTTTACAAACCCGGGATCTTTTAAAGTTTAGTGTCTTGAAAATAAGGAACATAATATATGAAAACATGAAATCATTATTCTAATACACTTTAATGGATTCATAATATTTTCATCCTAAGTAAAATTACTACATCTCATAAACTATAGACATAAATTAAAGGAAAGGGTGATCATAAGGCCTGGTAAGGGAAAACAAGGGAAATAGTTTACTTGTGATCTTGAGGATTATCAATAATAACTTGAGGAAATAAATAAAGGAATGATAAAGAGGTATATAATAATAATATTAACATGAATAATAACTTTTAAATGTGTAAAAAACATTTAATTGAGTCATTCATAGTTATATCACCAAGGTTCATCACCGAGGTGCCGTAAAAATTGCCAAGGTTATTCACTAAGGTATCGTAAAACGCATCATTTATAGAGATTAAATTATTTACCCAATGCATTGAAGTGATATAAAGGATAAGAATTAATATGTATTAATTAATTTTAGTCACAAATATCAGAATAAAACATTTCATAAATAACCCATGGAGAATAAAAGAAATGGGTTTCATATCAGAATCATGGGGTTTTAGAAAGTGATTAAAAACAATATCTTTTTGTCATTTTAAACCCACAGAAAAGGATGAATGGTTTTATGTATGTTAATATTAGAATTAAATAGATCATTTTTAAATCTATTTTAATACCCCTATATAATAATTGGTTTGGGTATTTATAAAAGAGAATAAATACATTTCCTGTGAAATAGAGATAAATTTTGAGAAGGGAAATCAGCAGCATGATGGGTATAAAACATGGTTTTAGAAAACATTAAAAAGAGAAAGGAAAAGGGTCTCACATTAAAAAAAATATTAATAAATTAAATTTATATAATAAAATTTACATAAGAACATATTATGGAAATTTTAAAGACATACCACATAAAAAGAAAACTTTAAAGGAAAAAAGAGAAGTTGAGATTTCACTTACCTTGAAGAGTGAATCCTAAAACTTGAGGAGAAGGACCTTGGGAGCTTGATTAAACCTTTAGAGGACTAATTTTTAGGAAATAATATCGGATCTTCATGGATTATGAATTTTTAATGAATGTAAATGAATAAATGGTTGGGTATTTTTAGCAAAAGTGATGGAGTTTTATATTAATTTCCTTAGACACCTCAATAGTAGTATTTGAAAAAAAATGGGATTGTCCATGGTATTGACCACATGGGACACCTATTATCATATTTTAATCAAAAATAGTCTAAAAATATTTTATATTAATTATTAAATCATTATTATTTCATTAAACATATCAAAAACTCAAAACTGTATTTTTACTATTCACCAAAAAACAAAATATTTTAGAAAATTCTCATAAATTCACACTAACCTAATATCAATGCTATTATTTCAAAAATTATGTTTATTTTATCATAATAATTATATAATTATGAGAAATTTAACTTTTAAATATAAAAATCCTTATTTATTAAAAATAATAGTAGACAGAAAGTGCATAGTAAAATGCATAGTAAAATTTCCGACACTTGAAAAAATAAATTTATTTTATCATTTTTCATTAAATAAGAGTGTTTTAATAATGTTATTAAATTTTAATAAACATTATTAATAAAAAATTAGTTTATTATAATAATTTATATCTTTCTGAAAAGTACACTTTTCCCAAAAAATAAATTTATCAAATTCATCATATTTTTATATTGAGATAAACTATTCTTAAAACAAAAATGATGGAACAATAATTTTATTTATACAAAGGGATTATACAATAAGTAAATAAGGACTTAAAACAAAACCACTTATAACACTCACATATGACTTAAGGTTGAGGTGTGTGATAGTGATAAATTCTTGGGGCGACTCGGATAACATTGCCCAAGTGGTAATCTCTATTAACTTGAAATTCTCTCATATGCAATTTCATTAAAGCTTAACAAGTTAAAGTTCGGCTTAGGATTTTTCAAGAGTGAATCCCAAAGATGATATCTCCCTCCCATTTTATAAAAAATTGTCTTTTTATTGCATGACTCTACTTAATGAAAAAATCTTTATGCATTAATTTTCCTTTTCCATTTCTACTTATAAATAATAATTATAATGTTAAAATGATTATTTAGAGTATAGCTTCCAATGGTTATATTTACCAACAGTCATAATTTAAATTTGATCATAAAATATTTGAAACTCAATGGTCACATTTCAATTATACTCACTTCATTATTAAATATAGATATTTTTATATTTATTAAAAAATAATACAACACAAATTTTCAAGAAAAATAATTATTCAAAAAGTATGGGTTGTTACAGAAATCAAGAGACCCAGAAATATATTACTTAAAAGCTAAACTAAAACACCCGAAACAATCTATTGGTGATAAAATTCAATCATCTATGAAAACTATGTTTGAACAATTAATGAGACAATCACAGTCTGCATAGCCTACCCACCCTACCCTACCTACCCAGCCTACCTACTTGGATCCACCACCTCCTCATTTAGACTTGATCATATAATGTGGGTTTCATGCTAGAGATCCCCACATATATATTGTAGCATACAAAGTCGTACATATTTTTGGGGATTTTGTACATCACTATCTTATGCAGTTGGGTCAGGTAAGAATATTAGTACATGATATTATTGATACAACAACTCTAATGTCATTTCCTACTAAGGAGGCTACCTGATTTGTAGATTGTATGGGTCATTTTATACTTTTTCCGGTTAACATTATTCATTATCTAATATACAAAGTATACATTGTCTTTTAAATATTATTAAAATTTGATTAAAAATTACTTATAATGTTTTCTGATATTTAATTTTTATAGGGTTATCTAAAATAAAAAGAGTTAATACAAAAGAAACAAAAGGTTCATGCACCAAAAACTTCATATACTTATGAAATTTATGATATTAAAAAAATATTATCCAAGGTTTCTTCATCAATGGATAATATTTATGAGTTTCATATGATGTATGATATATGTTGAGGAGACTATACTTTTAGAATATTCGAAAATTATATCACGGATTTGGTTAATTTTGATGAGCTCGGTGTTTCTGTGTTGTAGTTGTTTTTCATGTAAGTAAATTTATGTTTTTATTTTTCATTATTTAAATAAATATGATTTCAAGTGACTAACTATATTAGTTATTTAAATATGTATTTACATGTGATTATTATTCAAAATGAGACCACGGATGTTTATGGTCTTATGAATCCAGAATTCATTTCAACGATTATGCAATATCTAAAAAATCTTGCTAGAGATGCATATCTATTTGATAGATTATAAAATACAGAGATTGGGTACTAGTTTTTTAAATTCCTTAATAGGTCAGAAAATTAATATATTTATGAAGTAATATTTATTATAATTTCATTAATTGTGATATTTTTATATTGTCTAGGTCACTGGATGTTAGGCGTATTCTACACAACTAAATGCACTTTATATTTTTATTTCTCTTTATTAGGTAGTGTTCTTAAAAAAATTAGCATATTTTTTGAAAATTAAGTTTTATTTTTTTTATAGGTTAATTATTTTTAATTCTTATTATTTATACATTTTTTTTTATTTGATATATATGAAAATACAGGTCATGTAAAAAGTTTAATAAATATCACTTATCAATAATGCATCCAAATATAATCCAATACATGGTTTTAATGGTAAATATATTTTATATTGTATAATATTATGTTTTCTATATATATATATATATTGGTTTTTAGTTTCAATTTAGTGTTTTATAACAATAGTAAACGTAAAAAAGGAAGGGTGGAATGTGGATATTATGTTTTAAGATTCATGTATGAGATAATCACAATTGGGTTAATGGATTAATTTGATAAATTTAGTTATATTAATTATTTTATTATTTATATTAAAAATATTCTATTTTTTAATCTTATAATATTCATTTCTATTATAGATTTTTTATGATACTGAGTTGCAAACGAATGATGAACTTTCCCATATTTACAATTTTTTTGCAAACTATTTATTAAGTATGATTGTGATTTAAATAATTTGGTATGTCTCTTTTAATTAAAGTTTAAAATGTGAGTATTTAAAAAAATAATTTTTTTATTTAAGTTGGTATATTATGTTTATATTTACAATTTTTTTATTTGTTGTATAATGGGTTATGGATTTATAAAAAAACTCTACACTACACAAGCCTTTAAATGTTCAGGTATGTCTCTTTTGATTAAATTTTAAAAAAGGAGTAATTATAAAACCAATTTTTTCTAAAAGCTTCTATATTATTTTTGTTTTTATAGGTTTTAGAAGTTGTAGGCATGTATATTTAAAATAGATTTTAACAAATTAGTATTTATAAAAATTGTTTTCTATATTTTCTTTTATATATTCTGTTTTATTTTGCAGGGTTGGTCTTTGCCTTAGGTCAGTGTATTAGGAAGATTATATAAATATTTTAGGAAATTATTAAACAAGTAAGTTTTATTAATTTTTATAAAATCATTAATATTAATTATTTTTGTTTATATGTGTTTTTAAAATTGATATATTAAAATACAGTTCATGGAAAAATGATTAACAATGATCAATTGTTAATACAGAAGAAAAATAAATTTAACTATGTGAAGTTATTGGTAAATATATTTTATATTAGATAAGATATGTTTTGTCTTATATATATATATATCTGTGTGTGTGTGTGTGTGTGTGTGTTTATTTTCAAATTAATGTTTCATAAGTGCGGTTTCATCATCAAAAATGAAGGGTGGAATACATTTATTTTATTTTAATATTAATGTTTGAGATAATAACAATTGGGATGATGAATGAATTTGATAAGGGTTAGTTATATTAATTATTTTAGGTTTTATATCATAATATTATACTTTTCAATATTATAAAATTCATTGTTATGGTGTATTTTCAATGAGTTCAAGTCGTATACAAATGAATAACTTACCCATATTCAAACATTTTTTGTAAGATATTTTTTAAGCATGGTTAAAATTTAAATTATAAGGTATGTATATTTTATTTAAAGTTTAAAATATTTGTAACTAAAAAATCATTTTTTGCTCAAATTTGGTATATTCTATTTGTTTTATAGGTTAATTTTTTGAAAATTATTTTTTAAGTCTTGTTAAATTTTAAATTATCAAGTATGTATATTTTAATTTATATTTAAAAAATGAGTATATATACAATCATTTTTGTATTAAAGATTTTATATTTTATTTAGTTCTATAGGATTCAGATGTTATTATTCTATCTCTTTTAATTAAAGTTAAATAAATGAGTATTTATACATATTGTTTTCTACTTTTATTTTTTATATTGTGTTTGATTTTATAAGTTTGTTCTTTTCTTTAAGTTAGTGAACTAATAGGAGTATGTAAATCTTTAGAAAAATTTTAAATAATAAAGTTTTAATATTTTTTTATAAGTTTTTTATTCTTAATTATTATTGTTTATATGAGTTTAGATAATTTATATATTAAAATACAGGTCATGGAAAAAGTTTAATAATGATCAATTGTGGATACATAATCCAAATAAATTCAACTATGTGAAATTATTATTAAATATATTTTATATTAGATAATACATGTTTTTTATTATATATATATTCATATGTGTTGGTTTATATTTTCAAGTTATTGTTTTATATTAGAGGTTTTTTTTGTTTAATTTTTTATTGAATGTCCCAAAAATATAAAATTCTATTCATGTTTGTATTGCTAAAATTTATGAATTTAAAGATGAAAAACTTAACATTTTGTCATGTATTACATTTTATAAATAAATATAAAAATATGATGATTCAAGTATCCAAATAGACTTGATTTTTTAAGAATTTATGAAATATTTTTCATAATATATATTCATTTTTGGTTTTTGTTAAATTGATTTTTGTTAAATATAAATAGGTTTTTCATTAATTCATTTTAAAACCCACTAGAATAGAATCACTTGCAAAAATATCATGTTGTTTTATTTACTTTTAAATTTTTATAAGCTTCTTGATGGGTGTTGAGTTGTTCTATTAATTTTTATGTTTAATATTACATTTTCCAAATAAAAAGTGTTCAGAAACTGATTATTTTGTTATAATGGATGTTTATGTTTAATATTACATTTTCTAATATTATATATTTTAATATATAAAAACATATTTAGCTTTATTTTTGTGTATTTATTCTATGTAAATGAATTTTTGGAAAATTATTTCTATAAAAAATGTGTTTGGTATGTTTCACATTTAGAATACCGTTTTAGTGATTTTAATGTGACGATCAATATTGTATTTTAATAGAATTGATGATGAACTTTTTACCATATTATGAAAAAAATTCAGATGATTTTGTTTTTTATTAGTGTCAACTATTTTTTTAGCCTACCAAAAAATTTTAATGTTTAGTGAGTTTATTAGGAAAGAAATTAAACAATTTAATTCAATATAATCTTCTATATCAAAAACCCTAATTGAGCATGAGATTGTTCTTAATGGAACGTTTAATTTTGATGAAACTAAATTGATCAAGAAGTAAAAGTGAAGTTATAATTCATATCAATATGATAATAAGTCCTTTGTTTGGGGAAATTTTTATATAGTGGCTATAGTTTTCATTGTTTCATGATATTTTTAATTTAATGTTTTAATTTTTTCTCTCAATGATCAGTTAATATTTTTCTTTCATCAAATTTTTTATTCTGATAAATGGGTCTAAAGTTTTAATTTTGTATTCCATAGAAATTTTCTTATAGGTGTCATATTGTCAATTTTGTGTTCTATCCTTCAATGAACACTGTTAAAAAGCCTAAATAAGACCAAAAACACACAAACGGTCTCTACACTATGGTTGATACCTTCTTTACTAATTGTAGGGAGGTATTGGGATGAAATTATGAAAGATTTTATGAGTCTTCACAGAGGTAGGGGAAATTCATCCTGGAGAAGATAAAAAAAATTTGAAAACTTTTGGTTAGTTTTATTGTCATTATTGTATCTTATTTTTACAGGTTTTAATATTTTGGGCATCAAATTCATCCTGTTTTTTCAAAAAACATATTTAACTTTCTATGTTCATTTTTTATACACTAGCATGGAAAAAAATCAGCATCGGTTATTTATAATTAACTCAAATTTAAACTTGATCTAGAAAATACTTTCAATATTAGTTTCTAAGAAAAATTATGTTGAAATGGTCTTTCAACGTTAATTTTGTTAAAAACAAATGTGGAAAGTCTTAATTAATTTTTTAGCTGTAATTTCAATGTTGGTATTCTATGAAAAATGGTGTGGAAATTAACTTTCAATGTCAGCTTTATGTGAAAACCAACATTAAAAGTTTGTAGAGATATTCCCACATTCAAAATAAAATAACTTTCAATGTTGGTTTTTTATAAAACAAATGTTCAAATTTATATTTTATAGTTTCCACATCGGTTTTTAGAGTAAAACTGATGTAGAAATATATTTTCAACATTGGTTTTTTAGATAAACTGACATTGAAAGTCTCATTAATTTCCCTTTTTATTAATTTTTTGACATAGTTTATATAAAAACCAATGTAAAAACTATAGTTTATAACACTCCAGCATAAAAATTGGTTAAAAATGTTGTTAAAAACTTAAAAAACTGATGTGGCAATATACTTTTCCACTATTTAATGCATGTACAAGCATCCCAAACACTCTACTGAACTCTTCTATCAAATAGATAATAAGTGGGCCGACTTTGTGAGTTGTTCTATAATCAATCAGTTTTCATTTTTCCCCCTTAGATGTATGTGGTAATCCTATCATGAATTCTATGGATATCGCATACCACTTCCACTCTAGAACCTCAAGGGGTTGAGCTAAACTCACTGGAACCTGGTGATCATCCATCACTTGCTGACAACTGAGACATCTAGATACAAACTCTAAAACACAACTCTTTATTCCTAGGCACCAAAATTGACTTCAGAGATCCTGGTATATATTTTTCATGCTTAGATGTACCACCAAAGGGGGTGTACGAAACTCTCTCATGACCTCCTCCCATAATTCTAATGGTACCACCATCCCTCCTCTAAAAAGGATAGAGTCCTACCCACTTTCATAATATCCATAAGGAGCATGTCCAGTGGATATTTGAGTATGTAAGGTCTCACAGTCGGTATCTCCATGTTGAGCCTCCCTAACACACTGTAAAAGTGTTGGGTTAATAACCATCGACTAAAGATACAATGCATCATCCTTATCCACTAAGGACAAATACAACGAGGCTAACTACTCTTACGCCTTGGACAATAACTGAGAACAATATTTCTTACTGAGAGAATCTACCACCACATTCCCATTCCCAACAGTATAAAAAATATTTTATTCATATTCATAGAGGAACTCTATCCATCACCTCTATTTTTGAGAGAATATTTACTTGAGACTCTTATAGTCAGAGTAGATAATAAATTGCTCGCCCATCAGGTAGTGTCTTCGCATCTTCATGGTGAAGACTAGTGAAGCTATCTTGAGATCATGGGTTATATAGTTCTTTTCATACAGTCTCAGCTACATGGACCCATATGTAATCACTGCCTGCCTCTGCATCATAACACAACCAAGTCTGGTCCTTAAGGCATTATAGAACATTACATACTCGACAACCTCCTCCAGCAATCTTAAGATGGGGGTTCTCATCAATCTATGTATCATCTCCTGAAAACACTGTTGGAACTTCTCCATCCACACAAAAGGCTTACCCTTTTGGGTCAAAGTTTTCATGGGTGCTACAAATCTATAAAAATTGGGTAAAAATCTCTGATAGTACACTATTATCTATGGGAAACTCCGCACCTCGATAACACTCTTGGGTGGCTCCCAAGCTATCATTGTCTCAACCTTTACTAGGTTCACTACCACTCCTGCCTCTGTGATTATGTGTCCCAAAAAGTGGACCTCTCGAATCCAAAACTAACACTTTGAGAGATTTCAATAAAGATGGTTCTCTAAAAGTGTGTCTAAGACCATCCTCAATTTTATCGTGTTATCCTCCTTGGACACTAAGTACACTAGGATATCATCAATGAAGACCACCACAAATCAGTCTAAGAAAGGCTGAAATATCCAATTCATGAGTCTCATGGACATGGTTGGGGTGTTCCCCATGCCGAATGGCATCACCATGTCCTCATGACCCTCTCAATAGATTAAAGAGGTCATCAATCATTGTTTTTGGATACTAATTCTTCAAGGCCACCTAGTTCAGGTGCTGGTAATCCACAAACAACCTCAAGCTTTCATCCACCTTCATGGTGAACAACACTGGGAACTACTACAAAAGAGGCCTTTTAATAGTGTTGGCCTTTATCAATCCTAGAAAAAATTACTAATAAAGGTTATCTTTATCTACACTGATAAAAGCTACCTTCATCAACACTTCATTTTTAGCACTAATAAAGGGTACCCTTTATCGATGATTTATGTTAAACGTTGATAAATGGTAACCATTATCAGCTCTCTTTTAGCACTTATAAAGGTCTAGAATAAAATAAAATAATTAAACAAATAGAATTAAATAAAATATTAACAATTTTATTATTTAAGTAATTATTGAAAAAAATGAATAAATTGAATACACATATATATATTATAAAATTTAATAAATAGTATATTTTAAATATATAGATATGTAAAATTAATAAAATTAAATAATTAAACAAATAAAAAATAAAAATGAGTAAATTAAGAAAAATATTTTAAAAAATATTAATTAAATAATTATTTATAAAAATGAATAAATCTAATATACATAGATATAGATTATAAATGTTAATAAATAGTATATATTAAATAATGATATATAAAATTAATAAAATTTAATAATCAAACAAAAAAATGAATAAATGAATAAATTGTAAAAATTAAACAAAAAAATTTAAAAATGAATAAATTACAAGATTATTTAAAATTTTATTTATGAAACAAGTAATAATAAAAATGAATAAGTATAATACATATATTAATTATAAATAGTAAAAAATAATATATATTCAATATATATATATAGAAAATGAATAAAATGTAACAATTAAAAACATATTGATGTCTTATTCATTTTTAATGTTGATTGATTTTTTAATTTAACATATATCAAACATCATGTGTTACATTGATTTCACATACATATATATAATTAATGAATTTTTATATACAACACACACACACAAATATTTACTCAATTAATGAAATCTTATGTAGAAAGCATACACCTAATATTTATGTAATTTATTTAAATTTTAAAATATTTTAGAATTTTTTTATAACATGATACATTTAATATATTATGTTTTTAATTGGTTAATTATATTTAATTATTTTTAATATTATTATAATTAGGTATTATTTATTAATTTTTAATATTTTTTATTTTTTATTTTATTTTGTTATTTCTTCATTTTCTATTATTTATTTATATATATTTATTTACTATGTTTTAGTAATTTCAATATGTATTCATATTTACTTAAATATATATATATATATATATATATATATATATCCATTTGTTTTAAAATTTTATATTTAATTAATAAAACTTATCCATTTTTTTAATATTTTTAATGTGTACGGATTTTTAATTATTCAATTTCACTCATTTTTTAAATGCATGTATTTAAGATGATATATTCATTAATAATGTTAAAAATATAATTTTAAATAGATATTTATAAATAAATATATTTATAAATGTATATTTACTATATTTATTGATTTATATATTTATTATTATTATAAATAAATAAATATTATTTTTTTTTAAAAATATTTATATAATTATAAACAAATAATTATATATATTTAAATAATTATAAAATTATAATAAATTTATTTAAATAATGAATATACATATTTATATTAACATATATATATATAAGTTGAGGTTGAAGCCTCGGTTTATTCAGGAAAAGGGGCTATATTATAAAGAAAAGCAGACAACAAACAACGTAATGATGTACTCGGTGAGACTCGAACTTAAGACCTCACTAAGACCTACATAGCTAGTTACCACTGAGCTGCACCCTAGGGGTTGTATATATATATATATATATAATTATATTAATATATAAATATTATTTTTTAAGTATTATTCATATATTTACTAATAAATAATTATATATTTAAATAATTATAAAATTATAATAAATATATTTAAATAATGAATATATTTATATTTATATATATTTATTAAATATATATATATAATTTTATAAATATATAAATATATATAAATATATATATATATAATTATATAAATGTATATATATTATTTTTTAAAGTACTATTCATATATTTATAAATAAATAATTATATATTCAAATAATTATCAAATTATAATAAATATGTTTAAATAAGGAAAATATTTTTATTTATATATATTTATTTAATATATATATATATAATTCTATAAATATATTTATAATTATAAAATTATAATGAATAGATTTAAATAATGAATATATTTACTATATTTATATTTATAAATATTTATTAAAAATATATTTTTATATAATTATAAATATATATATATAACGATATAAATATATTTATAATTATAATTAATTAATTATAAATATATTTATAAATGTATATTTACTATATTTATAAAAACTATATATTTATAGAAATTATATAGTATAATTATAAATAAATTATATAATTAAAAAAATATTAATGTAATTATAAAATAAATAATTATATATTTACTAATTATAAAATTATAATAAAAATATATATAATTATATAAATATATTTACAAAAAAAAATTCTTTATAATTATAATTAAAAATATTTTATCAACGCTAAAAAATTTTCACTGATAAAGGTTCCTTTTATCAACGTGTTTTTAATATTAATAAAGATCAAGCATTATCAGTGCTGAAAAACACTGATAAAAGACATCTTTATTAGTGCTAAAACTTTAATACTGATAAAGCTTGATCTTTATCAGCACTAAAAAAGCACTAATAAAGATTCCTTTTATCATCGCCTAATAATTTAGCACAGATAATGGTATCCCTGATCTATTTAAAAGAACCCTAATTGCGACTCATTCAGTCACGATTCTCAAGCTCTCGTAGAAATCGTTTGATTTTGGTTCTACTCCTCTATGTTCTCTCAAATGAATCAAGTTTATAATCCAAGGTATGTTATTTTCTCCATTTCCCCTCTTGTTGATTTCTTGTTTGGGTTCCACTGTTTGTGTTTTTTCACTATTATTAACCATGAAGAACCCTACATCTCATCTCTATCTCTCTATTTTTCACTTACCTATACCTACAAAACACCACCCATACTCTGTAAACTCATTTCAGCTTCCTATGAGACAACTGTGAATTGCATCTCCATTCACAGTTGCAACTGATGGTGATTGTCTTGATGTTTCCGTTATTATTTCTTGTTACCTTTTAGATAGTGTGGATAGACATTGTTTGAATCTTGTTTCCACAATATGGCATGCATATGAAGATAAAAAAAGTTTAAGATGGTAAGAAGATTTATGAATATATGTGTATCTATTGAGAAAATCATCCTCATAAAATTTCATAGATTAATATGTGTGGATTTTCACCTAATTAATATTGGATGATTAGTGTCACATAGGTGATGTAGTTGAATGAATAAATGGAGTTTGTTTCTATGTCATAAAATGATATAATTTTATAGTGGTTCCTATATATTTTCTTTCATTTGATTATTTTTTATTGTTTATACATAATTTGAAAATAATTTTACATGATGAATATATTATTGAATAATGAGATGATGATATACTGCATGCAAGAATTATTAAAGGTGTTAAGTTCAAATTTTACAAAATGATAAAAAAAAATTAATTTTTTTTATCCCTATTGTATTATATTTATGATTTCAGTAATTTTTACTATAAATGATTTGATCAATTCAATTCAGTTAAATGGAAAAGTGTTTGTTGGGATTACATTGTGGTTGGTGGTATGTTGTGATGGAAAGTGAATTATATTTTTGAAATGTAATATGTTAGAATCCATAATTAAAATTACATTTAGGTTATTTTTTAATATGAGTGGGTTTAGAGTATACATGGGATAGACATATTTTTTTAAAATAATAAGTGCTAGGTTTTAATTTTGTTAGATTTGAGAAAAACATGAGTTATATAGATTCTTGGTCAATTGTTATGAATTACACGTTCTATAATAGAAATATTTAAGTGATTATTCTGTTTTATTATTCGATTTAGGAATTTTATGTTTACGATACCAGATTAGTTATAGTTTTTATATATGTATTTGATATTTTATTTTTCATGTGAAATGGTTCAGAATATATATATGTTGATATGATAAATATATTATTCAAATTATTTTATTATAATTATACATAAATATGGTTTTAATAATATTTATATTATAAAATTAACCAATACACATTTATAAATAATTTTTTTCTAGACATTATAATTTTAGGAAATAGAAAAGTTATATGTTTTTTTATTTAGTAAGTCTTCATTTTTATCTTTGTATACATTTTTTTACTGATTATTTGACTAACGTTTTTTGTTTACTTTTCTAAAAATGTGTTCTCTAGAGTAATTTTTTTGAAAATTTTTGTATTAAATGTAATATGTAACTAATTTTTTTGTTAAATTTTGATAAATATTTCCTTATAATATTTTCTTTTAAGAATCACTTGATATTATTTGAAATTATTTTTAATATACCTTTTAGTGTATGATTACAATATTTTTTTATAAGAAATACATGTATGGATGTGATAAAATTAATTTTTATCATATATTAGAATATTGTGGGTATTATGTGAGTGCTAAGTATGGTATGTTAGAATGTGATTTATTATATACATGTTAGTGATTTATCAAGGGCTTGCATGGGGTTGATGTGACATTTATGTTGTTGTTTGTTATTCTTTATGGTTTATCAAAAGTTAGGTTTAACCAATGTATTGTGGAACCCATTATGTGGTTCTTTCCTATAGGAACCAATTATGTTAAGAATTCCTCACATTTCAAATGAACTTTCTAAAAAAATGGCTATGTTATACCCATTTCATGATTTGGATGCAATAAGTACATGTGATGGTTATCCCTGAGGGATAATCTTTGATTCTAGGGGTCTGAGGTCGAATCTCATGGTACTTGTGATGTGGTTATTTCCAAAGGGAGATAAATAATTTTTTCTCCTCCTATGATTCAAATATTAACCTATTATTTTTTAAATTATTTGAATGTTATGGAACAACCATGGTATAAACTTATGGTATGATTAGTATAATTCACTGGTATGAAATGAAGTCAGTACATTTGATTATCATGGTGTCTAGGTAAGTACAAAATGAATTTAATTACATGGGTATTTTGAGTGTTACTACTTTGAACATATACTCAAATATATTCATTATTTTATATTTTAGGGTCCTTATTAGTATTTACTTGTTTATTTTTATACTCGCACCCTACACATGAACCTCAGTGCATATAGATCTCTTATATTTGAGATACAGGTGAGGGAAAAGGACTAGTAACATGGATTAGAGTCAGTGCAGTTTAGTGGGGATGATTTGATGTTCTCATGGTAGTGTTAGGGACCTTTTAACTTTTTGAGATGATATTTGAAATTTTAAATTAAGATATGGTGATTTAAAAAGCTTTAAGGATAAAACTTTCATGCTCACCAGATTCATCTTCCGAACATTTATTATTCCATTTTTGTTGCTTGAGACTCATTCCTCATCACTTCTATGTTTATTGAAATACTCTGAGTATTATTCATCCAAAATGATCATCAGTATTTGGTATGAGATGACTAATACTTAGATTAGTTTAAGAAACATAGGTGTGGATGGAGTTAAAGAGTATGAAGATGAAGTTAAATTCAATGACCCATTTCATTTAAAATTTATTCACGCTAATCGTTTAACAAAAGGGTATGAATATTGTGTTAAAGAGTTCATGAATTTTTCAATATATCATGCATGATACCCTTCTCAAATCATTTCTCGGTATTTATATTGTTTTATTCAAGACAAATTAAATGTTTTAATACTAAAGCAAATAATGTATTTTGTTCATGTTGATGTTACAAATCCTGAGGAAGAACAAACTATTGATGATGAAACTGAATAATTATTGGGGGATCAACAGTATGTTCATGAAAAAACAAAAATACAACATCACAATATTGAGTAAAATTATCAAGGAAAACATTTAGGGTATAAAATTTGAGGTTGGTTGGAATCAACACGGCCAACCAATTGACCCCAAAAAATTCAACGTTCATTAGTTATGTTGGGTTCACAATGAGGATGAATTTTTTTATTCATATTGATTCAGGATGCCACATCCAACCCATAACAAAGGAAACCCTTTGTAAATATATAACAGTAATGTTATGATGTAATTTCTCTATTTTACAAAAAAAAATTATATAATTAAATTTTTCTTTGATATTCATTATTTCTTATAGAGTTCATTTATTTTATAATATTTATGTAATAAATTTGTATTAATGTTCATTGTAAAATCACATAGAGGTTGTCGGACTCTTCTTATGAAGTTATATCTTAGGGATGTTGAGGGGAAAGTAAGGTCCCACCCACCATTTAATTATGTATACATTATAAAGTAGGAAACATGGACTTCTTTTATCAATCGTCATAATGATAAATCATTTTAGGTGCATTTCAGTTGATAATATATTATTTGAAATTATTTATTTTATCTAACTTGATTCAAAATTATTAATTTATTTAAGAGTAGAAGAGTTTTAAAAATAAATAACATGCATCAAAACCAATGTACCCCTATCTCAAAGCAATAATGGGGTGTTCTTCATTAGAGAAAAAACTTGGTATGTGTTTTAAATCAAGAATAAAAGTTTAATTATGTGATATGAAAGAATATGTGTTCCTTTTTTTATGTATATTTATGAATCAAAATCTTAATCTACTTACATCCCATGTCATGTTCCATGGACGGAGGATCATGTAAATAAGGAGGGTAAACTTGTTGATAAAAACACAAAAATAGTATACGAAATATGTGTAAGTATGACATAATTTTAATTTGTAATTATTTATAAATGTATTACATAAAAATATCTATTTATACTTATAATTTTTTATATAGTTTACACACAACAATTGATAGTGATCGTACTAGAATAAAAACTAATTTCAGTAGCTTTGAAGTGACTGGAACAACATGGTCGTGTTAGAGGATTAGGTTTGGAAGTCTCTCTGAAAACATATTTTGAGAAGATAAACCCGCATGAAGATACATATAATATGGTAATATGATTGAAGACACAAATATAATCACTAAAAGATATTATTTTTCAGTTTGGTTTGGCATACCAACATATGACAAAAAATAAAAGTGAACCGACGGTGGAATAAAGATCTCCACATGAACTAAATGATCCCACTAGATTTGAGGCCAGTAATTCTCTCCAACCACATAGCTTACCGGAGGTAATAAATTTTTTCACTAATCTTTCTCTTAAATTTGAATCAAAGAACTTCCAATAACTTTATATTACTAAAATTATATAGGGTACATTAGTATGTGATTTGTATCTATCAACATCCACGAACCACCTTGTTGTTATGGGTATAGTGTATAATATACCAAGAGAAAATATATACTATAAAGACCTCCCAAAAGATCACATGAGAGTGGGAATTGAGATTTATCATGAGCTGAATGTTTATTTTCATATTCCACTTAATGGTTTGGATATTACAATGGTCAATGATGTTATTGTAGATTTTATAGCATAGACGTCTAATCTTATAAATATGGATGATGTTTGTCTTTAATAAAAAATTTCGTATGAAAAAACTATAATGTTGAAGCTAAAAGGTTTCAAGTGAGGTATGATAATACAGATGAATAAAGTATTGGTGAAATGGATGGTCGGATTAAGACAATCTAGTGAGTCGACCATAAAATCAAAACAACCTTCTGAGAGAACCTTTTCACTGCCAGTTCCTAAGAAAATTTGATTGTCATTACAATTTCATGCATAGACCATATTTAAAGATTAAAATATGTCTTAAATTATATATGAAAAATAAATATATGTAAACTTCATGATATATTTAATTGGTCTCGATACTATAAATGACATTCTCAATCATTAATGGTTGAGTATCTCAGTTGTGAATACAAGCATAAGGTAATTTTTCATAATACATTTATCCAAATAGTGATATAATATATTTATAAATGTTAATAACTATTAATATTTTCTAGAGGCATTTATATTACTACTATATAAAGGAAAAATAATGTGAAGCATGATTTTGACTCATTAATCTCTGAATCATTTTTTGGGTAAAAGTTGCTTTGGATAAGGAAGAAATTAAGAAGAAAATAGATGATTTACTTGAAGATTTTGATCAAAAAAATATCATACAATAGATTGTTTTTTATGCCTACAATTCAGAAGTAAAAATCTATAATCTAATCACATAAAATATATTTTTAATTTTTTCATTACTTATTTGTTTTTGTTTTTTAGGTAGCACTGGATGCTGATCATAGTTAATATGGATACCCTAATTTTTTTAGATTCAATTCAGGGATATCCAACCAACCGACCACACATGATGTGTATTGTGCATTTTTAATATGCTAAAATAAACATTTTAAATATATTCTTTGAATTATATGATTTACTCTATGTTTTAACAATAATTTTTTTATAATAGGTTGATCACTGAATATAGGCTAAATCATGGCATTAAGTCAGTGTCTGAAGAGATAGATCATGTGGATCACTAAAAATAGAAACAAATTAATGTATATATAGAAATATTTAACTATAAAAATATTTCAAAACAATTTACTTATATTTATTAATGTTTATGTAGTTTATGAAGTAAGATAATGGAATTCATTATGAATATTATGTTTGAAAATTTAAGAGAGATATCATAAATTAGAAAAAAGACCAGCATCCCCCGACAGGTAATTTTAAAAGGTAATTAAAATTTCATTAAATATATTTCATAATAATTTATTTTTTTATATTTTCTCAATACTATTAGGATTGTCAACAACCTTCATAATAAAAAGAATAAGTAAATTTTTTTGGAGATGATTGGGCAGTGTACATGTTTTCATAATTTTTTTTGACAATAAATTTATGTCATTACCTACTATGTTTGTGATTTAGTATTAGTTATGACCTTAGAAATATATTTGGGGTGTGAAGCATTATTCTTAGAGTGATTATATATTATTTTTAACTAGTTTATCAAGGATAAGTATAATGGAGTAAATCAATTTTTTTAGAAGTGTTGACCTGTGAAAAATTAAATTTTTGGGAAACTTCAGAGCCATAGGTGAAGGCTGAGGTAGATTCAGAGTCCCAGACTGAGGTGGAGGATAATGTAGAGGTGGAGACCATGGTGAATGAGTAGACAAAGCACTATCTTTCAAATAATAAAAATTTTGGGCAATAAAGTATAATGAGGATCATACCAAGACTGTGTTTGAGAAAAATTGTTGAAAAGTCTTCACAATACTTTTAAATTAATATAAGATCTATTTTTAAGTGTTTTAGGAGGATTATTGAAAAAATAACCATCTATTTAAGTTATTTTATACAGAAATTTAAGTGGAGGCATTTTTTAGAAATAAAACAAACTCCATTTATTTTTTCAAAATGAATATCATAGGATACAATTTCTATTAGTACATTCCAAGTACTATCAAATATTAATGAAGTGTGAAAGAAACCCCTCACTAAGAACAAACTGAACAAAAATAACAAAACAGATGTAGTTGATTTTCCATGACTACTCTATACTTTAAAGAAAGGGTCTTAGTAGTGGATCCAATGGTCACTTGAGAGTCATAAAATACCAATCAAATCATCAAACAGGTATATAATCCAACTTAAATGTTTGAATAAATATGTGTGTGATCAACCACTAAATATAGTTGGTGAATGAGATAACTATTTGAGGAATATCATTGAGTGATCTTGGTCATTGAGGAGGACTAGTGTTAAAGGAAACATGACATCAAATAAAAATAAATCGCCTTATCAATAAATCCACAAAAATGAAAAACCCACTTCAAATGAAATTATGAAGCATTGAAAATCCAAAACATACACCCCTTTGAAAAATAAGCTATTAAATTGATCCGAAACCTCTAAAAATAAATAAATAAATAATTTCATTGACTAAATCATGAATTTTCATAAACTTACAATACTTTGGTTTCACTTTGGGAGTGTTGGAATTATTTGGGATATTTGATCTTTAATTAGATGCATGATATAAATTCACAGATGCTTGTGAAATCCATACAAGTAACATTCATTATGCATGTACACATCCATTATGTAAAATGATCCATGTTTACAAGATCATTAATAAAAAAATCATCGTCATTATCAATAAAAAATACATGAAAATAGGGATATTCCCATTTTTATGAACAAAAAATTATGATTTTATACTAGAGTTTATCATCACCTAGAAAATTCATTCATATTGTTTTGAAATTGACATTAATTTTAGTAAAAAGGACAACTAACATACTCAAAACAAAGAAAACGTATTTGGATTATTTTGGTACTTTGGGAAAATGATCCATAAGTCATTCTTTAATGTTTAGGAATCATTTCAAGCTCAATATGATACACAATGTGTCTGGTATGACTCAATGTGTCTATTATCAATTTAAAATTGATATTTTAATGCAAAAAATGACACTCACTGAAAATTGAGAAAACAAGCTTAGATTGTCTTGATAATTTAGTAAAATGACTCATAATTTATTTGTGACATATAGGAATCAATATCACATAAAACACACATGCGATGTGACCTTTATGACTCAAAGTGTGTGTTTCTTGTTTAAAATGAAATTTTAGTAAAAAACACAAGTGGTGTACTCAAAACTGAGGAAACACATTTGAATTGTTTTTATAATTTAAGAAAATGATCCGTAAGTCATTTGGTATGTCTAAAAATAATTTTCACCTCAATTTGACACATGGTGCAACTGGTATGAATCCAAGTGCATCTTTCTATTTAAAATTGACATTAATTTTAGTAAAAAAGACAACTAACATACTCAAAATTGAGAAAATAAATTTTGATTATTTTGATACTTTAGAAAAATAACCCATAAATAATTTTTGACTTATATTAATCACACACACCTCAATATGATACATGATGTTATCGGTATGACTCAAAGTATCCGTTATTAGTTTAAAATTAATATTTTAATACAAAAAATTCTCACTCCATTAAAACAAAGAAAACATTCTCAGATTGTCTTGATAATTTAGGAAAATGTTTCATAACTAATTTTTGATGTGTAGGAATTAGTATAACATTAAATCTACACATGATGTGACCGATATGACTCAAAGTTCACGTTTCCAGTTTAAAATGATATTTTAGTAAAAAATAAAAGAGGTGTATTCGAAACCAATGAAACATATTTGGATTGTTTTTATACTTTAGTAAAATAATAAATAAGTCATTTGGAATATGTATAAATTATCCACGGCTCAATCCGAAACACGATGTGACCAGTAGGGCTCCAAGTGCATCTTTTTATTCAAAATTGACATTAATTTTAGTAAAAAAGACAATTTATATACTCAAAACTAAAAAAAACATTTTTTGTTACATTATTAAAATTATCCATAAGTCATTTTTTACATTTTGGAATTATAATTACCACAATATGATACATGATCTTCCTAGTATAACTAAAAGTGTTAGTTATTAGTTTAAAATTGACATTTTAATACAAAAAAGGTGTCACTCACTGAAAACGGAGCAACCACACTCATATTGTCATAATAATTAAGGATAATGATTCATAATTCATTTTTGACATGTAGAAATTAGTCTCACATCAAACCCACACATTATGTGATCGGTATGACTCAAAGTACGTGTTTCGAGTTTAAAATGACATTTTAGTAAAAAATACAAGTGGCGTACTCAAAACTAAGGAAATTCATTTAGATTGTTTTTATACTTTAGAATAATGATATATAGGTAATTTTGTACATGTATTAATTAGCCTCACCTCAATCATACACACAGTGGGATTGATATGACTCCAATTGTGTCTTTTTATTCAAAATTGACATTAATTTTAGTAAAAACGACAACTACCATACTCAAAACCAAGAAAACACATTCATATTATTTTGATAATTCAGTAAAATGATCAATAATTTATTTTTGGCATATAGGAATCAGATAAACCTCAATTGGAAACATGATCTGCCTCGTATGACTCAAAGTGTCCATTATCAGTTTAAAATTGACATTTTAAAACAAAAAAGTTTCACTCATTGAAAACCGACAAAACACACACAAATTTTCTTAATAATTTTTAAAAATGATTCATAATTCATTTTTAAATGTAGTAAATAGTATCACTTAAAATCCACACATGATGTGGTCGATATGACTCATAGTGCGCGTTTCTAGTTTAAAAATGATATTTTAGTAAAAAAACACAAGTGGCATACTCAAAAATAATGAAACCCATTAATATTGATTTGATACTTTATTAAAATGATCCATAATTAATTTTTGGACATTTAGGAATCATCCTCACATCAATTTCATGCACGGTGTGACTGGTATGACTCCAAGTATGTTTTTCATTCAAAATTGACATTAATTCTAGTAAAAAATACAATTAACATACTCAAAACAGAGAAAACTCATTAGGATTGTTTTGGTACTGTATTAAAACAATCCATATGTCATTTTTTATTTTTAGGAATCAACTTCACCTCAATCTGATATATTATGTGCCTGGTATGACTCAAAGTGTCAGTTATCAATTTAAATTTTATATTTTAAAACAAAAAAGTTTCACTCAATTAAAATTGAGAAAATGCACTTTTATTTTCCTTATAATTTAGTAAAATTATTCATAATTCATTTTTAATTTTTAGGAAATATTCTCATGTCAAACCCACACACGGTGGGACTTATATGACTCTAAGTGTGTGTTTCTAGTTTAAAAAGACATTTTAGTAAAAAATATAGGTGGCATAATCAAAGCTGAGGAAATGCATTCGGATCATTTTGATACTTTATGAAAATGATCTATAAGTCATTTTGGACATTTAGGAATCAACCAAACCTCAATTTTATACATGGTGTGACGGTGTGACTCCAAGTGTGTATTCTTATTCAAAATTGACATTAATTTTAGTAAAAAAGATAACTTATATAATCAAAACCGAACAAAAACATTCAAATTGTTTTTTTTTACTTTAGTAAAATGATCCATAAGTCATTTTTTATGTTTATGAATCAACCTCACCTCAATCTGAGACACGATGTTCTTGGTATGACTCAAAGTGTATGTTATTAGTTTAAAATTGACATTTTAATACAAAAAAGTGTCACTCACAAAAAAAACATGCTTGTATTTTCTTGATAATTTGGTAAAAAAAAATAATTAGTTTTTTATGTTTATGAATTATCCTCACATCAAACCCACACATTGTGTGACCTGTATGACTCAAATTGTGTGTTTTCCGTATAAAATGAAATTTTAGTAAAAAACAATTGGCATACTCAAAACCAAGGAAAAACATTCATATTGTTTTGAAACTTTATTAAAATGGTCCATAAGACATCTGGGATGTGTATGATTCATTCTTACCTCAATCCAATTCATGGTGTGACCGATATGACTCGATGTGTTCCTTTTTATTCAAATTTGATATTAATTTTAGTAAAAAAGACAAGCAACATACTCAAAACTGAAAAAGCACATTTTGATTATTTTTAACCTTTAGTAAAATAATCCATAATTCATTTGTGATGTGTATAAATTAGACCCACCTTAATCTAATACAAGATGTGCCTGATATAACTTAAAGTGTTAGTTATCAAATTAAAATTGACATTTTAGTTCAAAAAGTCTCACTCACTAAAAACTGAGAAAATGCACATAGATTTTCTTGATAATTTAGGAAAAAGATTTATAATTCATTTATGATTTATAATAATAAATCTCATGTCAAACCCACATATTATGTGACATGTATAACTCAAAGTGTGTGTTTCTAGTTTAAAATGACATTTTAGTAAAAAAACACAAGTGATGTACTCAAAGTTTAGTTTAAATTTAACACTTTATATTAAATTTATTTCTTTATATTATTACTATTATAAGAATTATTTTCTTATATAGTTACATTATTTTTCTCTAGCAGGGGTGGATTTTTATTTTATACAGGTGTGTTATTTTTCTCTATATTAGTTTTTTCTTGTATTTGTATTGTAAATTTTATTTCATTTAAATTCTATATTTTTATTTGACTTTTCAGATTTTGGATGCTATTTCTGGTGCTTCAGTGCGTTGCAACATCACACAATATTATTCACCATTATCAGCGCTACTAAATTTGCTGATAAATGAATACTTTATCAATGGTTATAAATGTACTCATAAAGGCACCCTTTATCTGTTCTTATACAAGCACTAATAAAGGTTCCCTTTATCATCACTTTTAGAAGTGTTGATAAATGATATCTTTATCAGTGCATTTAGTATTACTGATAAAGGATTCCTTTATAAACATATTTATTATCTCTAATAAAGTATGCCTTTATCAACACTTGTAGAAAAAACTGATAAAGGATCCCTTTATCAATGCTTAATAAAAGCACTGATAAATGGTGCATTTTATTAGTGTTTCTAAAAGAATTGATAAAAGGTTGATTTAGCGGTGCTTTTTTAGTGATGATAAATCACCCCTTTATTAGCACATTTCTAGCACTTATAAAAACCTAGGCCTTTTAACCATGATGTGCTATTCAGTTATTTTTAGCACTAATAAAGGCATATTCTAGCACTGTTAGAGGCCAATTTTTTATTAGTGGGGGCTTCCCAGGATAAAATAATTGGTCACACAAATCCCTTATCTTGTAAGTCCTCCTATTTCACTCTTATCTCCTGAAGCTCTACTGGAGCCATCTGATATGACGGTGAAAATATCGAGGCCTTCTCGGGGTCTAAGTCAATGTAGAAGTATAGATATTGGCAAGTAGGTATGCTTGGAATATCCTTAGGAAATATTTCCTCATACTTCACCACTATCATAGGGAACTGGTAGCCCATAGTGTAAGATCCCATTTTTTCCAGGCATGTCTCTCTCTGAGTTTTTCATTTTAACCTTGTTGGTTGAGTCTTGTTTGGAGATAGAGACACTTTTTTGGAGAAAATAACCTAAAGTTCGGGGATGAATGCCTATTTTAATTAATGGATCCTATGTATAAATGGGTTAAGTGTTTCATAGGTTCTTGGTAAGTTGATAAGCTTTAAATGGGGTTTGAGTTGTTTAAAAGGAAAATGGGTTGAAAAATCAAATGTATAACATTTACATGTTGTATAAAGGGATGATGCGTCATGCAATTGTTCAAGGTTTTTAATAAAATAAATCTGAGATTATGGGTTTTTGGTAAAAATACATTAAAAACATTTACACGAAGTATAATGGCATTACACGATGTATAAATGCACTACATGATGTTTTAAACATGTTGTGCAGATTATTTTCTTTCTAATCTGCTACAGTTTCTCTCCTAAATACCCTAGGGATTTCTCTAGGTAATTTTGGGGTGCCAAATTCCCTTTTGGATTTCCCATTTGTGTGAACAATCCTTGGTAATTCATTTTAATTAGGTTTCTTTATTCTCTTCCATATTTCTCTAATTGTTATGGTGAAATCATTTGGCCAATTGTATTTTTGGTTTTGATATTGATCATTTTGATCTAAAAACCTCTTTGAAATCATCTTTACCTTCTTCCTCATCAGTTTCTTCCATTGGAATCATTGTTGGGTCATCAGTTAAAGGTAAGGGTATAAATCTTAACCCTATGATTTGATAATTTCCAAGTTTATACAATATTATTATTACATCATCTTTGTGTGCACAAAAATTAATTAAATAAATAAACTAAATTATTCCTATAATTCCTTTATTTGAAGTTGTCTTCTGACCTAGCTTATGGATACCCATGGGGTGAGCTAACCATGATTATAATTGAATCAGAAAACCTCTTAAAGGATGTTTGGCATGACATGTGACCTAGAGTGATTTCTTGTTATAGAATCCCTAAATTATGGCTTATTTCTTATTTATATAATTTTTAATCAATTTTGAATTAAATTTCAAGTGTCACATGAAGGAAGAATGGTAATTCTCATAATTAACCATTGAAAATTGTGATGTAATATTGTGATATCCATGTTGCATGAAAGGGAATATGTTTCATGATGTAATGCTTATATATTAGGATTAGCCTTGTCCCATGAACACATATATGTTGTAATTCTAATATTAAGTAGGCTCAGACCAGTCCCATATTATAACTCTTATAGAGTGAGGGATATACCCAGTCCCATGTTGTAATTCTTATAATAATTTGATCTGAAATGACGTAATGCTTACAGGGCTTTGACCCGAAATATTGTAATGCTTATAAGGATTTGACCCAGATTGTTTGTTGTGACTATAATATGACTACATGGTGGTGGTTGGCATGGTTTTAAGTCACAATCATAGATATTCCAACATGGAACTAAATAAATCTATTTTACCATGGTTATATGGTCATGGTGGGCATGGTCGTAAGACATGATCAATTATTTTTCCTGGGACTTTGAGTATTTAATTTGAGTCTTCCAGTATTTTTCTTGTATTTTTTGAGCATGACATTTAGTTAAATTCCAGCATGTCATTACATTATTCCTTATTTATTAATTGGATTATCCAGTTGGTTTTTATTTTTTTCTTTTGTATTGTCTTTACTCTGATTATTTCTATTTTATTGTGAATTGTTTCTACTATTATGACACTTTATATCAAGGGGTATAGTCTCCCCACTATACTATTTACACCCCCACTACTAGTTGGTAGCCTATGGTGTATGGGGAGACACGCTTTAGGTCTCATAACTAACCCTTTCCAGTCACGTGAGATATTTCTAGATTGGGGGATGTTACAAAGTGGTATCATAGAATCTAATTTTATGTTTTTTTTTTACTATTTCGGGAAAGGTAGAAAGGATAATAGGATGTGTCAGAACTTGGTAATAAGTTTGCACATGGGAGTATATAACCCATTTATGGGGGGAAATCTGACTTCCCAGGGATGGTATTATTGTTTATGTTGTGTTCTTATTGCAGTTGATGTTATTTCACATTTGGTGATTCACATTGTGTGTGGGGTTATTATTTTATGATGTTATTATTTCTTGAGTCTTGTACTTGTGTCTTGGGATGGTCTGATATGAGAATACATGCATCATAATAGGCATATAGGGATATATTGATATGCATTTTTTATAATAGGGGCATATCTATTTTTTCATGTGATGTATACTTTCCTGTTAAATTATGATATGAGATATTTTTTACACTGGATAAATTAAATGAGTTGTTGTGTCGTGTTAAAATACTTGTAATCCATGTTCATAGAGACCAAGAGATAGTGGTTCTCTGTTTCAGTCACCTTTTGGGGTTGACTTTGTTGCAAGCTATTTATTTAAGGTGTCTGTTTTTCTTGTAGATAAAATGCCTCCTAATCATATTTTACTTGAGTGTTAAGAGAGTGTAAATCAGTACTATCCTAATGCAACTAAACTATAAGTTCCTATAATTCATAAGGAGCATATGGATGTTCAACTTTGCAACATCTTCCTAATAGTCATTCAATCCAAGGAAAGGGATATTGTTCATACCAATCCTTTGATGTTTAGGCTGACAAGAGATTTTAAGTTGCAGCATCCGCCTATGTTTACTAAGGAAAGAGGACCCCAAGTACCTATGTTATGCATTTATTCAGCCCAAACAATCTTCAAGTATCTAGATACACCCAAAGATTGAAGGGTGAATCTTACTATATATATGCTTCATAGACCTGCCAGCATTTGTTGGATATTCTAGAATAATCTGGGTAGCAGGATGATATATCTTGGAAGGAATTTGTGACAAATTTCTTGATCTATTTCTATCCTGATACATTGAGGGATAAAAAATGTTTTGAGTTCATGCATCTGACGTATGATGTTTTGTCAGTGTTGGACTATGCTGGACATTTTATTGACCTATATTGATTTATGCCATATTTGGAATTTGATGAGATCTCTATGGTGAGATATTTCTAGGATGGTCTTTGTTATGAGATCATGTCATAGGTAAACATTTTCTATTTAAGCATCTTTGAAGACGTGATTAATCATGCACTCATCATGGAAGGGAATCTGAGAGAGGCCCCAAATAGCAGCCAAACTGTTTTAGCTGGGTGATATGGGAGTTATTCATCGAGTGGTAAAAAGTGTTTTTATGACAGTTTCTACCAAAGTAGTAGTGGGTGGATAATTCAGGGTAGTGGATAACCATCTCAAGACTGTGTTCCATTCTAATACTATTAGTGTGGAAATTTCAGACATAAACGCCCAGAGTGTCCTTACCCTATAGTTGAGTGTTGTATCTGTGGAAAACTAGGTTATCTTCAGAGGTTCTATGGAAAATTTCCACAAAATACCAATAGTATAGGATCAATACAGCACCAAAGTTAATAAGGGGCTTAGCTACCCCTCAGCAGGCTGGTAGTTGGAGTTCCATAGGTCGTTCAGGCTGAGGTAGGGGACATGGTACCCTAGTGCATGAGAAATAGTACAAAGAAAGAGAAATATATTAGGGTACTCATACTTGAGCCCAAGGAAGAGGGAAAATTCATTTTCACGTTATGAAAACTACTCTAGCTAATATGAATACAAGATCATCTACCGCCATAGGTATAATTCATGTTTCATATATCTTAGATTGTGTTTTATTTGATATAGGAGCATCACATTCTTTTTTATCTGCTATTTTTTCAAATGTTTTGGGATTAGATGTGGAAATAATAGATGGTGTTTTAACTATTGACACACCTTTGGGAGTGTGGTTTGAAAATATGAAATGTTACAAGGCATGTTCTCTAGTGATTGGTAGTCACCATTCCTTTTGGGAACCATTCATGCTGGAAATGAAAAATCTTCAACTTGATTCTTGGTATGGATTGGTTAGTTCTATACCATGATCATATTGACTATTATATGAGGAGATTTACTTTGTTATCTCTATAAGAAAACATCTGTTCACACCAGGGTGAGTGGGATCTTCAGGCTGGTTATACAAGACCAATTTAGTGCAGATTGGATTGTATCACATCTCAAATCACCAATCTTGCTCTAGATAATAGCATAATGTAACAGGATTATTTTCCTCTAGTTGTAGAAAATCTTTAGGATGTTTTACCTGATGATTTGTATATATTACCACTCGAGCAAGATATTGAGTTCATGATAGAGTCAGTTCCAGAGTAGAGCCAATTTCAATTCAGCCTTACCAAATAACACCAATAGAGATTCGGGAGTTAAAAGATCAGGTAGAAGATTTGTAATTAAAAGGATTAATATGACCTAGTACATCTCCTTGGGGTTATCTTGTTCTCTGCACCAAGAAGGATAATGTTTCTTTGCGCTTATGTGTGGATTATTGGTGGTTGAACTAGATGATGGTCAAGAACCAGTATCCTCTTCCACGCATTGGATATATTTTCAATTAGTTGAGAGGTACTGATATCTTCTCCAAGATTGAATTTAGATCAGGATGTCATTAGTTAAGGGTGACACTATCATACATACCTCATACTTCTTTTAAGAGAAGTTATGGCTTGTATGAATTCATAGTGATGACGTTTGGGTTGACTAATGAACATGTGTTATTCATGGACTTAATGAATAAGATATTTCATCATTTTCAAGATCATTTTTTGGTAGTTTTCATCAATAAAATCCTAATATACTCCCAGTCAATAGAAAATCATTCCAAACATCTTGAAATCGTTCTAATTACATTGATAGAGCATCGTCTTTACACCAAGATAACCAAATCTAGTTTCTAGATAAATGAAGTGATCTTCTTTGTCCATGTCATCTCAGAGGTAGGAGTGCCAGTGGACCCAAATAAAGTCTCAGTCATTATATCTTTTGGATAGCCTAGGATAATCTTAAAAATTCATATCTTTCTGGGTTTATCAAGTTATTAATGGATTTTTATCTAAGATTTCTTCTATTTGGTAGCACCAATGTCTAGGATTACCAATAAAGGGATGAAGTGTGTTTGGTATGATGCTTGAGAAAGATATTTTCAAGAGCTGAAAGGAAGGATGAACTCAGATCATGTCCTCACTTTACATGTGACGTTTAAAGCATATACCATGTATTGTGATGCATCTATAGTTATACTCAAAGGATTTCTTATGCAGGAGGATCATGTGGTTGCTTATGGATCCAAGCATCTGAGACCACATGAGAGTAATTACCCTATTCATGATCAAGATTTAGTGGTAATGGTACATTCCCTAAGATGTTGGAGACACTATCTCATGGGTGAGATTTTTTTGGTATACACGAATCACAAAAGCCTCAGTTACATATTTTCTCAGCAAGACCTGAAACTTTGGAAGTGGAGGTGGGTTAAGTATATATAGTATTTTGACTTTGAATTATCTTATACACTAGGAAAGGAAAACACCATTGATGATTCCTTGATCCAAAAGATACAGACAGAGGAAATATGGGAGTTATGTGATGAGTGGTGAAGAATGGTCCTTTTTGTATACATGCGTCTGGATGTTCAGGAATCTCAAGGGTGAGTAGCTCTGAATTTTACATTAATTATACCCATGATTTTGGACCAGATTAAGACCGATAAGTTTTTTATTCTGGAGGGATCGGTTCTAAGAGAAAAATTATATGGTGGGGAGACATTATAAGGATGGTCTCTCGGCAGTGGAAATTCCCTTCTTTTCTATGGCTGAGTATGGGTTCCTATAGGCTTACACAAGGAGCTGAGAGGGAGTTTCATGCTTCAAGATGGGTGGTGTATCCTAGTTTAACTAAGATGTATCATGATCTCTATAGATAGTACTAGTGGTTGGGAATGAAGAAGTAGGTGGAAAGCTTCAT
Source organism: Viscum album (assembly GCA_963277665.1). Lineage (NCBI taxonomy): Eukaryota > Viridiplantae > Streptophyta > Magnoliopsida > Santalales > Viscaceae > Viscum > Viscum album. The sequence continues at coordinate 64,029,611 of OY728154.1, read as the reverse complement.
TGAAATATTCTTCACTTATTAGCAAGTGAAAGCCGAGCATCAGAGGCCATATGGGATTTTATTATCTTTACCAATTCCTAAGTGGAAATGGGATGATTTCATAATGGATTTTGTGACTAAACTACTCTGGATGGCCTGGAATAATGATGATATAAGGGTTTTTTTGGATCAACTTACTAAGGTATCCCAGTTATTACCTATTAGAGAAACCTAAACAATTGATGATCTATATAATCTTTACGTATGAGAGGTGTTTTGGTTGCATGGTGTTTCAAGGAATATCATTTTAGACATAGATCCTCATTTCACATCATGTTTTTGGTAGGGTCTTAATAAATCCCTAGGATCATGAGTTCTTTTAAGAACAACCTATCATCCATAGATTAATGGTCAATCTGATATGACTATTTAGGTTCTAGAGAATATGTTACGAGCCTATGTTTTGGATTTTGGTATATCATGGGAGAAACATATGGAACTCATGGAGTTTTCATATAATAATATCTTCTAGGAATCAATACAAAGGGAACCTTTTGAGGCCTTTTATGGAATCTCATTTTGTTCTCCATTTTGTTGGTTGGAGGCTGGTGATTCAGCACTTGTCGGGCCTAATCTTGCATAGGATACATCTTAATGGGTTCAATTGATCATACAGTCGTTGGTGACTGCATAGAGCATGGAGAAATCATATTCTTAACATCGTATTTAACCTTTGGAATTTGACGATAGTCATCATATATACCTTTGGGTGTCACCTAGGTTGGGGAAGCACTATAATAGGAAATAGGGGAATCTAGTTCCTAGGTTTGTCAGTCCGTTTGAAATAGTGGCAAGGGTTGGTCGAGTGGCATACCATTTAGCCCTTCCACATCACTACAGTGTCATGAATGATGTTCCACGTGTTTAAACTATGAAGATATTATCTGAAAACTTCCCATGTGATAGATGTAGAAGACATTGAGCTTTGTGTTGATGCATCCTTTGAGGGGAATTTGATACGGGTTGTGGATCATAGTGAAAAATATCTTCAGCATAGGACTATACCAATGGTTTGGGTACAGTGGAGGCATAAGACAGTTCAAGAGGACACCTAGGAGAGGCAGTCTAATATGAAAACATAGTGGAAATACATTTTTGTTGAGACCTCACAAATATTATTGGGGAATCTTAGGGATTAGATGTTATAAGGTAGATAGGTTGTAAGATCCCATCTTTTTTCAAGTATGTCTCTCTCTAAGTTTTTCATTTTAGCCTAATTGGTTGAGTCCTATTCGAAGATAGAGAAACTTTTTTTGGAGAAAATGACCTAAATTTTGGGAATGATGCTTTTTTGAATTAATAGAGTTCATTTATAAATGGTTTGAGTGTCTCATGGGTTCTTGGTAAGTTGAGAAACTTTAAAGGGGGTTTGGTTTGTTTAAAAGGAAAATGGGATGAAAAATAAACTACTGAAAATTTAAAAACCACGTAAATGGATTACACATCATGTAAATATTTGAGGGTTTTAATAAAATAAATCTGAGGTGATGGTTTTTTTATTGAATTGCATTAAAAATATTTACACAATGTGTAATGGAATTACATGACATGTAAATGCCCGACCTTCTATTTTAAACATTTTTTTTCGCTGATTTTATTTCCAATTTAATGTAAATTCTCTCATATCAACACTAGGGGTTTATCTAAGATATTTTTGGGTGAAAAATTCCCTTATAAATGTCTCATTTTTGTGATAAATCCTTGGTAAGTCCTTTTGATTTCATTTCTTCTTTCACTTCCTTCTTCTCCAGCTGTTACGGTTAAATCCTTTGACCAATTGCATTTTTGGTTTTGATATTGATCAGTTTTGATCTAGTAACCACTTTATAATCATCTACGCCTTCTTCATCATGGGATTTTTCCATTGGAAGCATTTTTGGATCATCGGTTAAAGGTATGGAATCAAAATATTAACCCTATTGTTTGATAATTTCCATATTTATATAATATTGTGATTTCTCCATCATTATGAGTGCCCAAATAAATTAAATAAATGAATGGAATTATTTCTAGAATTCCTTTATTTTAAATTGGATTCTAACTTGCCTTATGGCTACCCATGGGGTGAGCTAACCATGATTATAATTGAATCATAAAATGTCTTGAAGAATGTTTAGTATGAAAAGTGATATCCATGTTGTATGACAGGGAATGTGTTCCATGCTGTAATGCTTGCATATCAGGCTTAGCCCTGGCACATGCACACATATATGATGTAATGCTAATATTGAGTGGGATCAGCCCAGTACCATGTTGTAATTATTATATAGAGTGGGATATTTATAGTCCCATGTTTTAATGATTATAGGAATTTGACCTAGAATGTTGTAATGATTATAGGGCTTGAACCTGGAATATTGTAATGGTCATAGGGCTTTGACCTGGATTGTTTGTTGTGACTATAACATGATTATATGGAGGTGGTTGGAATGGTTGTAATACATGGTTAGAGATATTCTGACATTGAACTGAAGTATATTATTTTACCATGGTTATATGGTGGTGGTTTTCATGGTCATAAGACACGCTCAGAGATATTTCAGCATGGAGTTGAATTAGGTTTTAGTAGTATTTTATTAATTGTTAAATTAATTACTATACTTGTTTATCATTTTATTTCAAACATTTATTATCATATTAGATTTTTTAGACATGGTGGTGTTGACCTACTAAGTTATACTCATGTCATGTTCAAGTCTTCATTTGGTACCCAAGAAGATTTTGTGGATGCAAGTTTGGACAAGGGGAAAGGACCTTGCTATTGGTTGCATTTTTCTATTGGGTGTAGTTTGGATATTGGACTGATGTGGGGTTGGGGACCTGGGACTTTGAGTCTTTTATTTGAGTGTGCTATTATTTTTATTGTATTTTTTGATCATGACATTTAGTTACATTCCATAACGTCGTTATATTATTCCTTATTTATTAATTGGATTATCTAGTTGGATTTTATTACTGCCTTTCACATTGTATTTACTCTGATTTTTTCTATTTTATTATGAATTTTTTATACTTCTATGAGACTTCATGTCATGAGGTATAATCTCCCCACTATACTATTCACACCCCAGCTACTAGTTGGTAGCCTATAGTGTACAAGGAGACGCACTTTAGGTCTCGTAACCAACCATTTATGGCCACATGAGAGAGTATCGGATTAGGGGATGTTACACATAGAATCCACCACTCAAAGATTCATAATATCCAATTGGTGAGAAATCAGATTCACTCTCCTATTCCTGATCATATCCTTCTCCAATAACGTTTCCTTTTCACCCATAAAGTAAAACCTCATCCCATCACTGTAGACACACCATATCCTCTACCTAAAATAGTTAATCTAGGTATGAACTGTGTATAGTTAGTTCATACCTAAGATGATGAAATAAGACCTCATTATTGATATAAATAGATCCCAAAAAAATATCTCTCCTCCAAGAATTAGATAATTCTTTTTGAAGAAGTGTGAAATTGTTGATTCACCTCCTATCAGAGTCTCTAAGCACAAGGCTCTATCCAAAGTATCAACCAGAATCTCTATGTCTCAAATTGGTAAAGTGGAAAGAAAGGAATTAATCACACCTATGTTTATAAAAAATGAATATAAGGTATAAAATACATAGATCATACCTCATATCATCCCTAGATCCTTAGGGTCATAGGCTTTGATAGCCTACTATTGTCCTCATTGCAATCCACTAGCTCCCTAAGCCGGGTGTGGACCACCTAGGGTAGTGGTAGTAATAGGTCAAACCTCCAACCACTTATTTCTGCTCTATGAGACCCTATTCCACATATTCCACCCAAAAACTACTTTGATCCTACCTATATCTATACCTTGACAATCCCTCAACTGTCTCCCAGTCATTTTTATAACGGGTTGGACAATCTCATGCAAGATATCCCTGACCGTCATAGGAGAAACATCGCCTCTCCTTCGGCTGACTCAAACCATCCTTAGAGCCCTGATCCATTGATCTTATATTCTAAATCATCTATTAAAGTGTATGGAATGAACAAACCCCTATGACTGTGGTTGACTACCTACCATAAAGGTATCAACTTTCAGGTTCCCACAACTAGCACCCACTGTCGGTGCCTGCTCTATCAAGAAGATCTCCACCACTAAGGCCTACTCAATCACCCCATCATAGGTGGTAATTCATAGACATATCACTGAAACCATGATATCTCATCATAATCACTACTCAAAGGTCTATTACTAGAATAACATATCTAGCACCATATCCATGGGATATCATGAGAGATCAATAAAACTCACACTATAGGAAAACAGGCGTTTCGTGGCGGTTTTTTCACGGCGGTTTTTAAAACCGCCGCGAAATAGCTTTCGGGCCAGTATTTCGTGGTGGTTTTAAAAACCACCACGAAATGTGTAATTTTTTTTATTTTTTTGAGGATTACCGGTGGTTTTTTAAAAAACCACAGCGAAATAGCGGCGGTTTGGGTAAAACCACCGTGAAATGAAAAGAAAAAAATAAAAAAAAAACATGAGAAACCCTAAAATCACTAAAACGACCATAACTTTTGATCCGGGCGTCCGTTAGAGCACCACAACCAGTCAAATCGAAGCTCATGAAGAGATCTAGAGACACGTGTAATAAAAAACATGAGATGGACTAAGATGCGGAAGATATAAGAGTTATAATAAATTTGAAAAAAGTTCTCCAACTTCAAACGACCATAAATTTCGCTCCGGGTGTCCGTTTGGGCTCTACCACATATCAAATTGAAGCCAGCAAAGAGAGATATGCACCAATTCAACACAAGAAAGCTTTTGTCATGTTTTTAGACCCCAAAAAACCCTCTGAAGACCTTTAAAACCCTGTTTCTGTCACCAGTGTCCCGCCAAACTTGTCTTCAAATGGACCTAACTTTTGATCAGCATGTCAGTTCGGACTCCTCCGCCTGCTAGATCGCAGTTCGTTCCATGAGCTTTAGTTTGACTGGTCGTGGCACCCACATGGACTCCTGGATCATAAGTTATGGCCTTTTTAGTGGGTATTGGGTTTGTTATGTTTTTCGATGTCTCGTTTCTAGCACCCGTTCCACGTCAGTTTTTTTTTAAATGGTCGTAACTTCCGATCCACCGGTCCATTCGGTCTCTTTAACCTATAAGCTCAAAGATCGTTTCAGGATATTTGATTTGACTGGTCGCAGATTTGGAATGAACTCTCGGATCATAAGTTATCTCTGTTAATGTGAGTCCAATGTTTTTGTCACTTTATGACCGTTTTGACAGGTTTTAATGGTTACTCCATTTATTACTATTTATTTAGGTTTCCATGACTTGTTATCTTTATCAATGTTTTTTGTAGGTTATTATGATGATTATGTCGCATTCTTAAGGGGTTTTCCAGAGTTTTCATGAGTTTTCATGCGTTCTCATAATTTCTAATGCTTCCTTCTTCATGCTTCTCCATCTGTTTTCATGCGTTTTCATAATTTTTCATCCCTTATCACGTCTTTTCGTACTTTTTCATGTGTTTCATTTATTATTTTTTATTTTTTATTTTTTATTTTTTATTTATAATATACTTTAATTTATTTATTATTTATTATTTATTATTTATTATTTATAATATACTTTAATTTATTTATTATCATTTATTTGTTACTGGTTATTTCTTATTTATTTTTTATATTTATTTATATTTATTTTTAATTATTATTTATTATTTATTATTTATTATTTATTATTTATTATTTATTATTATTAATCATAATATTTGTTAATGGTTATATATTATATATTATATATTATTTATTATATATTATTTATTATATATTATTTATTATTATTATTAATAATATTTTATTTATTATTTATTATTTATTATTTATTATTTATTATTTATTATTTATTATTTATTATTTATTATTTATTATTTATTATTTATTATTTATTATTTATTATTATTTATTTATTATTATTTATTGTTTATTGTTTATTGTTTATTGTTTATTATTTCTTATTTCTTATTTCTTATTTCTTATTTCTTATTTATTATTTATTATTTATTATTTATTATTTATTATTATTAATAATAATATTTTATTTATTATATACTATATATTATATATTGTATATTGTATATTGTATATTGTATATTGTATATTATATATTATATATTATATATTATATATTATATATTATATATTATATATTATATATTATATATTATATATTATGTATTATGTATTATGTATTATTATTTATTTATTATTTATTTAGTCTTGTTTACTATTTATTATTTATTATTTATTATTTATTATTTATTATTATTATTATTTTTTATTGTTATTTATTATATATTTATTATTATCTATTATTAATTATTGTTTATTATTTATTTTTTATTATTTTTTATTTATTATTTATTATTGATTATTTATTATTTTTTATTTTTTATTTTTTATTTTTTATTTTTTATTTTTTATTTTTTATTTTTTATTTAATACTTTTTTATTTAGTATTTATTATTAATTTATTATTTATTTATTGTTTTTTGTTTTTGTTTTTTATTTATTAATATTTTTTATTTTTTATTTTTTATTTTTTTTATTTATTTTTTTTATTTATTATTTATTATTTATTATTTATTATTTATTATTTATTATTTATTATTTATTATTTATTATTATTTATTATTATTTATTATTTATTTGTTATTTATTATGTGTTTATTATTATTTATTTTTTGTTATTTATTGTTTATTATTTATTATTTATTATTTATTATTATTTATTGTTTATTATTTCTTATTTATTATTTATTATTTATTCTTTAATATTTATTCTTTATTCTTTATTATTTGTTTATTATTAAATATTATTATTTATTATTATTTATTATTATTTATTCTTATTTATTGTTTGTTGTTTGTTGTTTATTGTTTTTTATTTTTTATTTTTTATTTTTTATTTTTTATTTATTATTTATTGTATTTTTATTTATTGTATTTTTATTTTATTGTATTATTATTTTAATTTCATAATTTTATTATATTATTATATTATTTTCATAATTTTATACTATATGTAAATATTATTATAATTTATTTTTTATTTGTTATTTATCATAATAAACAGTAAATAATAATAAATAAATAAATAACTCAATAAATAACTAATAAATCAATAATTATTTATTATTGATTAATGATTAATGATTATTAATTATTGTTTATTGTTTATTGTTTAATTATTATTGAGTTTATATCTATTAGTTATGTATTATCTGTTTTTTCAATTAGTATATATAAGTATGTTAAATTCTGTTTATTAACCACATGGCGAGCTTGCTAGAGTGGTAAAGACTTTGGAAAATATGCAAGAGGTTAGGGGTTCAAATCTCACCAAACGCGGTATTTCTTTATATTGCATGGGCATGTGCATGCATGGATAAAGTAAATGAAATAAAGAAAATAAACGAAATAAAGAAAATAAACGAAATAAATAAAATAAACGAAATAAATAAAATAAAGGAAATAAATACAAAATAAAAAATAAATACGAAATAAAATAAATAAATAAAATAATAAAATAATAAAATAATAAATAAATAAAATAAATAAATAATAATAAATAATAAGAAATAAGAAATATTAAATATTAAATAATAAATAATAAATAATAAATATTAAATAATAAATTAAAATCAATAAAATAAAAAAAATTAAAAAAATTAAAAAAAATCAAAAAAACTGTCGCGAAACGTTCTACGACAGTTTTGAAAACCATGGTGAATAGTTTCCCGACACACAATTTAGCGGCGGTTTTTCAAAACCACAGCCAATCGATTTAGCGGCGGTTTAAACCGCCACGAAACGGAAAAATAAATCGCCGCTAAATGGTCATTTTGTCGTAGTGTCACCGAATAATCGGCCACATTCAAACTACTATACTACAGATGTAGAAGCTCCTAAATGCACACAGGTCACAATGTTTCTAGATAAAACTCCTCCCTAAAGAGAGACACTAGAAGTATGGATGGGAGAGATCTATCTCATCATTCGACGAATTTATTAAAATCCACCGTCACCCAACAAATCCTTGAAGAATACTCGCTGTGAGGACTTCCATCTGACTTGTAGGCTTCCTCACAAGGCGTAAAACTCGTGGGACTACCTCTACCCATTCTTCATCCACCTAGAGGTTGGGATCACCCAAAAACCTGGGGGGTTATTGCCTCTGAAACTCATGCAATTCACTCATCCTGCGTGAATCCTCTATGGGAACCACTGGTTCTAGATACTTCTCAATGGGTGGTGGTATATATGGTAAACCACCCAAAGGTACTATCTCTAGTATAGTCCAATGTATTGAAGCCTCACTACTCAGTAGATAATTGTGATCGCACAGTGGAATCCTGGCTAGCTGCCTTCACAAAGGCATCCTAAAATAAACAATATTCACAACGGTCAAAGCGTATATATAGGGAGATGACTCAAGAAGTAAATATAAGCCAAAAATAATTCCTATATGATGCATGTATCAATTTTTTCCACACAACCAATGTCTATATGTACTGAGTTGAAAGTCATGTGGTCCGAGCCTTAGTGTATGGATATGTCAGATGTCGCACCAACACTAGGGCCCCATGCCTTAAATCTGAACTTAAAACACTGAACATTGTTTCCATAAAACCTAAACCAATCTCACATACTATAGTACTAAGGTAGTATTATCCCCTATGATACTAAACTATCATGACCCAACCCAACAGGTACCGAACCGTGACTGCCCCAATCCCACCTACAGTAGGCCAGGGGCTCAAGACTAGCACCAAATAGGCATATCACACACATAGAAGGCATTATCCTAATGTATCTATACACACACACACATCTCTAAACCCAAAAAACACTGAAATGTAAAACAGATATAACCAATGCATGCATATATATATGATCCCACAATCAAAGTATGATAGCAAAGTACTAAAAGTGATAAAGGTTCAAATACAATCCCAACAAAAAAACTATAAAGAGTTCAACCTACTTATAGGGATAAAACCATGATCAAATACAACCACCTAGAAAATATCTCACTCTGTAAAGATCAATCTACACTCCACCAGCTCCCTGTCCTCCCAGGACACCATCAAATGGATTGTTTTTTTATAAGACATGGCATGTGTGAGCATAGCCCATTTAGGGGTGAGTATAAAAATACCCAATAGGACACCCTGAAAACACTAAACACGAATCATCAAGATTATTCAGATCATAACAATGATATAACAATCAAAGGAATAAAAAAACCCATATATAATCATGAAGGACACTACACCTCAAGGCGGTCACAACCAAACTATTATCCATAGGATTCTGCTCAGATTAATGTTCACTCTAGGAGAACCTACTCTATGATCCATGCTATAATCAGAGACACTCATCTAAGAGATCGTGATCATTGGGACTCGCCCAAGAAAACTCACTGGTCTCTAAAGACTCACTAATCATATAGGGTATCACACCCATGACTGCTAGGGGACACCACAAATATGATCTAGATCAACCATCTATGTAGGAGATCATATTCCAATGATACCATGAACCCTACTAATACAACCTACTAGATGGAAGAAAATTTTCATGCATATTGATGTCACACTAATTCCACAAACCCCACATAGGGTATATAATTATAGAGTATCACACTCTAATCTCATAGAGGGACACCATAAACCCTATCTAAGACTCATCCTCCAAAGTGTAAGTTCTGGGCACAGCGAAAGTGCGTAGATGGGTGTACCCAACTTTGACTTTACTGTTAATAATGATCAATCTGAGATCCATCACAATAATAAAATGTTGGATCTTCGGAATAGAACAAAGAACAAAAAAGGAAAGAGGGAAGTCCCATAACCATAGAGAGGATCATCATTTGTGTGTTATAATTAATTTAATTAAAAGACAATAATTACCTTGATGTAATTCTCTCTCCATTGATGCTTCCCATCACGATTGAATGTGATTCATCATTTCATTGCAAAATCCAAGTGTATACTTTATCTAGTGGTGATCCAAACATGCTCCACATATCTCTAGATGTTTCCAAAGGGATCTCTGGGTGCTAGAAAAGAAGAGCCTTCACTTGTGATGTTCACATTTGATCGCCTTGAGAGCCGCTTCCAAAGCGCTCTCCTTGATCCAGTAGAGGAGAATCTCTCTCATAACTTGAGAGCATCCTTGTAGGAAAAGAATTCTCTATTGTCTTGAGAGATTTCTCTAGATCTTTTGTGCACAACCACAGAGAATTTCTAAATCTAGTGAGAATAATGTAATTAGGATTTATATTAATTAGAATAATAAAATGAATTAATTACCCAAATGCATTTATTCATTTCATTTAATTCTTAGTAAGACCTCATGTCTAATAATAAAATGTGACTATTATTATCACTTGACATGTGCCTAGATAATTACACCTAATATTATTTTATTTAATAAATAATATTATTTCTCACAAATCCCCAGAAAAACTACACAGTGTGTACTTTTCTTTTTCTATTTTCTTTATTTCCTCCACCGCATTTATTAGACCTTGAATAATGACTATTTATTTCTTAAATATATATCACTACATTATTTTATAATAAATATATTATTTATCCCACAATATATTCACTCGAATAACTAGTGTAAAAATAAATTTGATCAAGCATCCTTGAATAATTATTAAACCACAACTGGGAATAATCTTTATTCAACTTGTTAAATGAATATCTAACTGAGATACTTAGATACACTTAGTGTGTGACCCTCTAGGCCTCTTTCTCAGTGATATTAGATGGAGCCTACCTAAAGTCCAAGGTTAGCAACTAGAAACATTCAAATGCACTCATAGAGAAAGAAGTTAATGCTACAATGATGTGTCACCTCATACGAACGCTTATCTTGTAATGTAATCTCTTTTTCTCGATATCTCAAATCAAGCGGGTTGCATGTTATTGTCATCAACCCATGTGCTAGATTACTCTTTCTTTGACCTCCTAGAATTGAACTTTACCATTCCTCACCATGGCCATAGATTTATTTAGGCTATATCAATTCCATCAAAGGGCTTGAGATATCAACTTCCATTAGGAACAGAAGGGAAAAATCATTTCTCGTATTATTTATTAATGTAGTATTACTTGTGATACACCCAACATATCCTACCTCACTGTGAATAGTGTTTCATAATAGATTTTTTCAATAAATCTAAGTGTGTGAGTTTTAAAACTCATTAATAATAATTTTAAAGTCTAAGGACCAATACACACGTCTGCAGATAGGAACATCCAATGAAACTATGAAATGTGGATTTTCTACTAGCAGGTCTCGTTCTTATAATATCCTCATGGATATTACCAAGGGAGCACACCATGATAAGGTTCCTCAAAGTTTTACGAGTCTTCACCCCTAATGGCCTGTATTATTTGTGTCCCTCAAATAACACCATCCGGCCATAGAACATATATTCAAGAATAGTGTTATGTCACTTTCAGGATCTCATTATAGTAGGGATTCGCTATGTACCCTTAGTGAAATAGCTGCCCTTAGGATATTATCACATGCCGTTTCATGAAAAATAATAGTCAATATGTGATAAGTTATTTATTAATATTCAAATCCATGAATACAATTTTATCATAAAGTAAAAAAGTAGTTAGTTCTAGGCCACTAACTCCAACAGACTCCCACTTGGACTAGAGACAACTGCTAACAACCTTTAACCTGATAGCTCTCACATGATATTCATGATTATACTGAGATAGGCCTTTAGTTATGGGGTCCATCGTGTTTTATTTCATGGACACTCTTCTTACTACAACTTCACCCATTTGATAGAAATCCCTCAAGAGGTGATACTTCTAGAGAATGTACTTTGTTTGTTGATGTGACCTTGGTTCTTTTGCAAGAGCCACCACTGTAGTATTATGACAATATAGTGTGATGGGGTCTCTACTGCTAGGCACCACATCAATCTTCTGGAAAAAGTTATGAATCCAAATGGCTTCCTTGTCTACATCACAAGCTACTATATATTTTAACTCTACTGTAGAATCAGTGAAAACTAGCTGCTTTGAACTTTTTCAGCTCACTGCTCCTCCATTGAGATAAAAAACATATTCTGATTGCAACTTTAGATCAATATGATCTATCTTAAAACCAGAATCAGTATACCCTCTAAGGATAAGCTCCTCAACTCCTCCATACACTAGTAACATATCCTTACTTCTTCTCAGATACTTTAGGATAGTCTTAACATCAATCCAATGTTGTTATCTTGGATCTACTTGATATCTTCCTACCATTTTTAGTGCATAGGAAACATCAATCCAGGTACATAACATGGCATACATGATGGATCCTATAGCTGAAGCATATGGGATCTTACTCGTCTTATATTTCTCCTATTGTGTTTGAGGACACATTCTCTTAAAAAGATGTAGTCTATGTGGCATTGGAACCAATCCCCTATTGTATTGTTTCATACTAAATATCTTTAGTATCTGGTCAATATATGTACCCTGACTTAGTCTAAGTAGCCTCTTGGATCTATCACGAATGATCTTCATCCCTATAATGTAAGCCGCTTCGCCTAAGTGCTTAATGAAGAAACACTTGATCAACCAGTCCTTAATTGATTGTAATACTGGTACATTGTTTCCAAAAAGTAATATGTTGTCAATATATACTACTAGGATAATGACCATATTCCCATTAAACTTCTTATAAACACATGGCTCACATTTGTTCTTAATGAAACCAAATTATTTTATGGATTCATAAAATTGAGTGTTCCATGACTTGGATGCTTTCTTTAATCCGTAAATGGATTTTTGCAACTTGAAAACTCATTTGGCTTAACTTGATGTCACAAAACTTTCTGGTTGTGTCATATATACATCTTCATAAATATTTCTATTAAGGAATGTTGTTTTGACATCCATTTTCTAAATCTTGTAGTCATGGTAAGCTTCTATGTAAAGTACGATTCTTATAGATTTAAACATGGAAACTAGTGACAAGGTTTCATTGTAGTCAATTACTTAACATTGTTTGAATCCTTTAGCCACTATCCTTGCTTTATAGGTGCTAAATTGACCTTCCATGTCCTAATTTCTCTTGAACGTCCATTTTAATCCAACAGACTTTACATCAACTAGTTTATCGACTAGAACTCAGACTTGATTCTGATACATGGAATCCATATTAGAATTCATAGCTTTTATCCATCTTACAGCTTTTGATCTCTCTACTAATTCCTTGTAGTAGATAGGTTCATCAGTGCCCAACAATAATTATTCTCTATCCTCGGTGACTAGGAAACCAAATCTCTCTAGTTTCCTTACCTCTCTTGAGATCCTACACAGTACTTGTGTTTTTGGAACCTCTTCCATGGGGACATGTGGAACTTGTTCCTATACTAACTCCTATGTATCTTGAGCATCAACTTTTTTAAATTCAATATTTCTCCCACTATCATTTTTGATTATTTTCTCCCTCTCAAGAAAGAAGGCTTGTCTGGTGACATTTACTTTCTTTTTTGAAGGTTTATATAAGTAATATTATTTCTTTTCCATAGGATATCCTATAAAGATACACCTCATGCCCATATATACTAGTTTTTTTCCTGAGAAGGCCTTAACAAATTCCTCACATACCCATACATGTGTGTACAACAAAATGTGTTTCTTTTCATTCCATAACTCAGAGGGAATTCCATTTTCCACCTTAGTTGTTACTCAGTTTAATGTGTATGGTGTAGTTTGTAATGCATATCCTGAAAAGGATAATAGAAGATCTTCATAACTCATCATCGACCTCACTATGTCCAATAATGTGTAATAAATCCTTTCACTAACATAATTCCACTATGGTGTATAATGATTAGTGAGTTGAGATAGAATCCCAGACTCCCATAAAATTTCGATGAACTCTTGGTTCAAATATTCTCCAACTCGATCTGATCGAAGCATCTTTATCTTCTTACCAAGCTAATTTTCTACTTCATTATTGAATTCCTTAAATTTCTCCAAGTAATTTGACTTATACCTCATTAAGTAGATATAGCCATATCTACTCAAGTCATCAGTAAAAGTAATGAAGTAAGAATATACACCTCTAGATTCTACTGGAAATGGTCCACACACATCTGTGTGTACCAATCTTAGAATATTTGTGTCCCTTTCACCCTTTCCACCAAAAGGTGGCTTGGTAATTTTCCCTTATAAACTAGTGTGAAATATATGAAGTGGTTTAAGCTTAGTAGAGTCTAATTAAACATCTTGGAAGAGCTTTTTCAAGCGCTTCTTGTTTACATGATCGAGACGATGATGCCAAAACTGGGTGTTATATTATTCATGTGAGTTTGTTTCATTATCAATTTCCAACACTTGGTTTTCATAATTTAATACATAAAAATAATTATTTAAATGTTCCATACCATAACAAACATTTTTCTTATAAAAGAAACAAACCTTATTTCAAAAATTGAAAATAAATCCATCTATATCCAAACATGATACAGAAATTATGTTCTTGGTAAAACTAGGTACATAATAACAGTTATGTAAAAAAATCATCCCAATTGGCAATTAGATATGGTAATTACTAATGGACAACGCAGCCAGCCTCACATCATTGGAATCTCAATAATACACCTTTACTCTATAAATCTTTCTAAATCTACTTGGTTTCTACATTTGAATATAGATGTGAGCCCCACATGCTGTATCTAATACCCAATGTGTAGAAATGGAAAGATTATACTCGATAACAAACGCACCTTTAGCATTTCCATGCTTCTAGGTGTCCAGTAGCCTGGTTTTCCACATGAAAAACATACTGCCTCACGTTCCTTTCCCTGTCTATGGATCTTTCCCTTCTTAGAGGGACAGTGCTTAGGGGCTTCATAATGTTTATAAATCCTTTGCCCCTTTTTATTGTCCTTCCTCTTCTTATTCACCATAAGGATTGTGGGTTTGCCATGCCCTATGTCCTTATCTACCTATTGAATCAAGGTCATAAGTTCCACATACTCTTCTCATTGTTTCTCATGTTATATTTGACAATAAATCTAAAGAAGGTTTTAGGTAGTGATGATAGGATGAGATCAGTACGCAACTCATCTAGGAACTTAAATCCTAAGATATTCAGGCATTCAATGTAGCCAATAATCTTGACTACATGAGGCCTAGATAGTGCAGACTCTCCAAGCTTAGTTGTGAACAAAGCATTGGAGATCTCATATCTCTTCTGTCTCTCCTTCTCTTGATAGAGATCCTTAAGTTGATACATCATTCTATACATGTCCATGTTTTCATGTTGCTTCAAGAGCTCATTAGACATGGCTGATAGCATAAAACATTGGACCTATGTGGAATCATCCAAATGTTTCATATATAGAGATATTTCCTCATCAATATCCTCATTTACAAGCATAATAAGAACATGATCCTCCAGCATATACAATTTCCTTCTATAGTGAAGGATGGTGCATAAACACCTCTACCACTCCTGAAAATTGGTGCCAGTGAGAAGGTTTTCCTTATAGATTATGGTCTGTAATGATATGTTTGATGTCATTTTTCTTGTCGTTTCTACAAATTAATATGGTAAAATATTTAGTACTTTATGATGATAAAACTGAGACAAATGAATAAATTAATACTTATTAGTCTCAAACTATTTTATCGAAGTCCAATAACCCTTGCCATTGATTTGAAAATATTATGTTGCCTGAATATTCTAATGGCAAGTATCCATATTTCCCTTTGAATTACCCCAACTAGGGTTGGTAAAATAACTTGAAAGGTTTTATGTAGGAATTCCAAATTCCAACTTCATTAACTCATAGCTCTTTGATCCACTGAGTGGACTCCCCAATCCTGAAATCCTTTTATTTTGGATTTCCTCAACCTTTGCCTCTTAATCACACCAAGTCCTATTATAGCAGTAAACCCTTGATGTGAACTAAGTCGAGTCAACCCAAAACCTTGAATTAGAATTCCCCGATAATTTAAATCACCCTAACTAGGGTTGTTCAAGCACTTAGAACTATGGTTAGATTCTAACCAAGATTATGGAAGGCTATAATATTTATTTGAGGGGTTTTATCATTATATGTAAATTGTCATTTTATTATCTTTCTTACATGATTTTTAATATTAATTGGGATATAATTAAGTGATTAACCATGTCTAAGATAATATTTATACATAATATGGTCTTATTTTAGTTTCATCTTGTATGCTTGTTTAATTCATTAATTGTGTGATTGTGACAACACACCCACAATAAATAAACCATGAAACTGATAGAAATAAAATAAATGGAATGATCATGGGCTTGTTCTATTGGTTATTTTATCTAGTGGTTGATAAACTAACCTAAGACCTAAGGGAGAAACACCTTGAACCTTTTAGGTTTGTGTTTATAGCTTTCCACCTATCCACCTTTGTATCTCCTTGGATTGGTTTCACCTCTACTTCTAACTTGATCCGCATCCACTAGCTTGGGAGCTCCATCCATTACATATGCTTTTATCTCACATGCAAGTGAGGGGTAAAATGGGGATTTATATAAAAGAAACCTTAGTCACGCATGCCCTACATATTAATGAGGATAAGGCTCATAGGCTAGAAAACTTTATTTGAATAAATAAATTAAAAGAAACCATTCACATAAAAAGGTCCTGGTCTAGCTCATGATCATCCATACATGCAACGATATTTAAGCATAAATAAAACTAGTATTAAATTCTTTAATCATTCTTGTTTAAGATAAATCATGATCAAATCAATTAATTGTTATCTTTAATTAATCAATCCTTTTATCTTAAACCCTTTTCTTAATTTCCTTGAGATTCTCATCCATCGTAATTTTAAACAAATATATTCATTTAAAATTATCTTTGTACGTAACTTGTACCTTGGAAGAAACCTGGTGAATTCCCATTCATAACTACCCAATGAGTATAAATAAACATTATATAGATGTTAAACTAAAAACATATGTATAAAACATGTATCACGTGTTGTGCCCCAGCTTTATGCCCGTATCATCATACATGTCTCAAGGGTTTGTATAATATAATAATAAATTTTAATAAATCTATGTAATTTTAATGATTACGCAGCATGTAGTTCTTACTAAACAGTGTGTACAATAGTTCATCGTTCATATGAAGTACATGTTCGGGGTGTCGGTGTGTAGATGTACTTTAGAATTATTCAGAGTAAAAGGCATTTTTAGTGGGCCACACGTCATGTAGTATCTACGTTACACAGTCTCCAGCTGGTAAATCCATGTACGGGGTATACGGTCTAACCCTAACCCGAAGGGACTACATGTTGTGTCCAGTGGGACACATGGCGTGTAATATGGAAACCATGTTCCACCTGTTCCTGGTCAACACATATATTTATAAAGACTTAGTTAATATATAACACATGGATTGGTTTGGAGAACCCGTCATGATGCATTGAACCTTGACTACACAATATAAGGCAGAATACATGCCATGTGTTCTAGTATTATATGGCCAGGAACCTTTGGCACCTCCAAATGATATCCTCTATTATTATTTTAATCAAAATTAAAATAAAGGAAAGTTTTTTAAGGTGAATGGGAAATGAAAGAGGAGGAACAGATCTCAATATTTAGATTTACAGAATGGTTAACTTGAATTGAAATAACTAAATTATTAAATGCGTAAATCATCAAAAAAAATAAATAATTATAATCAATGATATGACCGACGTGATACCACTTGTAGGTTTCAAGCATAGCAGAAGCGTGTGGATTGGGGTACCCAACTTTGATTTTACCATTAACAACAATAAATTTGAGATCTGTCACAATGATAAAATGCCAGATCTTCATAATAGAACGAAGAACGAAAAAGGAAAGAGGGAAGTCCCAAAACCATAGAGAGTATCATCATATGTTGGTTATAATTAATTTAATTTAAATAAAATAATTACCTTGATGTAATTATCTCTCTATTGATGCTTTCGGTCATGATCTAATGTGATCTATCATTGCGTCATAGAAGCCAAGTGTAGGATTCCTCTATCAGTGATCCACATGTGATCCATGTATCTCTAGATATCGTCAAAGGGATATCTGGGTGCTAGTTCAGAAGAGGCTTCGCTTGCGATGTTTGTCTTCGATTTCCTTGAGAGCCACTTCTAAAGTGCTCTCCTTGATCTGGTGGAGGAGGATCTCTCTCATAACTTGAGAGAGTTCTTGGTGGAAAAGAATTATCTCTTGGCTTGAGAGATTTCTCTAGATCCATTGTTCACAACCACAGATAATTTCTAGATCTAATGAGAATAATGTAATTGGGATTTATATTACTTAGAATAATAAAATGAATTAATTACCCAAAGGAATTTATTCATTTCATTTAATTCTTAGTAAGACCCCATGTCTAATAATAACATTTGACTATTATTATTACTTGAAATGCCACCAGAAAATTACACCTAATATTATTTTATTAAATAAATAATATTATTTATCAAAAATACCAAGAAAAACTACACAATGTGTATATTAATATACATGGAGTGTAATTTTGTTTTTCTATTTTCTTTATTTCCTCCACCGTATTTATTATACCTTAAATATTGACTATTTATTTCTTAAATAAATATCACTGCATTATTCGCTAGTGAATACATTATTTCACCCACAATATATTCTCTTGAATAACTAGTGTCGAAATAAACGTGATCAGGTATCCTTTAATAATTATTAAACCAAAACTGGTAATATTCTTTATTCAACTTGTTAAGTGAATATTTAACTAAGAAACTTGAATACACTTAGTGTGTGACCCTCTAGGCCTCTTTCTCAGTGGTATTAGGTGGAGCCTACCTAAATTTCAAGGTTAGCATCTAGAAAAATTCCAAGGCACCCATAGAGAAATAATTTAATGCCGAAATGAAGTGTCACCTCATAAAAATGTTTATTGTGTAATGTAATATCTTTTTCACGATATCTCAAATCAATAGGGTTGAATGCTAGTGTCATCAACCCATGTGCTCGATTGCTCTTTCTTTGACCTCCCAGAATTAAACTTGTCTATTCCTCACTATGGACCTAGATTTATTTTGGCTATATCAATTCCATCTGAGGGCTTGAGATATCAACTTCCATTATGGAACAAAAGGTAAAAAACCTTTATTGCGTTATCTAATAATGCATTATTACTCATGATGCACCCAACATATCCTACCTCACTACGAACAATGTGTCTTCACAATTTTCATCAATACATCTAAGTGCGTGAGTTTTAATACCCATTAATAATAATATTAAAGTATAAGGACCAAAACACATGTCCACAGATAGGAACATCCAATGACACTATGAAATATGGATTTCCACTCGCAAGTCTCGTTCTCATAATATTATCCTGGATAATACCAAGGGCGCACACCATGAGAAGGTGCCTCAAAGTTTTATGAGTCATCACCCATAATGGAATGTATTATTTGTGTCCCTAAAATTAAATCATTTGGCCATAGAGCATATATTAAAAAATAGTGTTGTGGCACTTCTAGGTTCTCATAATAGTAGGGATCCGCTATGACCCTATAGTGTAACAGCTATCCTTAGGACATTATCACATGCATTGTCACGTAGAAGAACAATCAAGATGTGATAAGGTATTTATTAATATTCAAATAAATGAATAAAATTTTATCATAAAATACAAATTATTTGGTTATATTCCACTAACTCTAACTCAAAGGGGTCATAATATAGATATATATATATATATATATATATATATATATATAGTGTAACACTATACCCTTGAGGGAATGGACCAAGGGAACACACACAACTGATACTAGTACAAACTTAAGTGACTAAGGTATCCAAACATCCTTAAAGGTAGTACATGGCATGTACTAGGGATACACAGTGTGTCCATCCAACCGTTGGTCTTCCGATGTGATTTTGCAATGACCCGTGTTTTTAAACCAAATGAAAAACCAAAGAAATTAAAAAAAAATTACATTTAATAGACAGAACATTTTTTTTAAATTGGGATTCAGAATTAAGTTCTGATAGTGGGGACTCTGTGGTGTGTTTTCTTAAATAAATTAAATGAATTAAATTTAAAATAAAGTAGATGAGAATAAATGTAAAATAATAATAAGTAAATATTTTAATATTATTATTATTATTATTATTATAGTTTTTGTTGTTGTTGTTAAGTTAGGTTTTAATAACCCCTCAAATGGGGTTTCCCCCTTATTTCCTCCTCTCCTTGATCATTGCAATCCCCTCCCTAGGCTCCTCCTTGGTCGTGCACAACACCTCCTCCGTGGCTCCCTCATTCATAATTTTTCACACAGTTTTCTTAAGGTTTTCTCTTTGAATCATTGAGTTAAGGGTTTATTCTCCTTCCTCATTCCTTCTTTGGTCGATATATAGACTCCCCATCACCCTGTTTTGTTCAGATGAAACCCTAGGTTAAGGGTTAATCTAATTTTAAGATTTATTTTGATTTTAGGTTGTTTGAAGGGTCTCTCGAGACCCATTTGGGTGGATTCTGGAAACCTACACTAAAGACAAAGTGGTTTGGTATGATTCGGTTCACCTCCGCAAATTGAAGTGAGGTTATTTTTCTACTTCTTGTTTTTTAACCCTTTAATTTGGGGTCTTGAGGTGTTTATGGGTCCCTGATAATTTTATTGAGGTTCATTTAACCTTATCACTGTGTTTTTTATGGTTATAGTATTTGTTGTAGTGAGTTTCAATTGTCCATGAAGGCGCACACACACATACATAGGTGTGTGTGTGTGTGTGTGTGCATCTTCCTTGTACATATTCCCTCATGGTGAGGGGAATATGTGCTTTGTATTAAATGATATATAAATATGTATATGAATGTATGTGTGTGAAAGTGTGGAGAAACCATCGTCGTCGCCAAGGTTGTCACTGTCCAAGTGTTCAGTTTGGTTCCTCTTTGAGGTAGGGTCCCATTCCTTTGCCCTTTAATTTAAAGAATGCATTAATTAATTGCTTACTGCACTTTTCTTAGATTTTAATTAAGTAAATTCTTTAGATTAAATTCTTATTAAATGTGAATTTAGTATGATTCCTGATAGAAGTTTCAAATGTGATAAATGATTTCTTGATAAGAAATGTCATTATTTTATAATAAAACCCCACCAACGGAGGTGCGCTGTCTTCAACCTAAAAAGTAGTGAGTAGAATTTTATGCTTGTCTGTCATATTGCCTTGTTTTTTTGTTTATACCATGATGTATGTTTGGTATATAGCATGTTGAGACTTGTCCTTAATGAAGTTAGGAAATGAGTTTCCCCTTTTTGGTACATATCATGTTATGCCTTGATGTGAAGGTTTAGTTATTGTATTATCATTTAAATAAAGTGTCCCTTCTCCCATATGTGTTTCAATGAACCCAAGACACCCCATGGGTGTTTGGTCTCTTTGGACATGGAATTTCCCTAGTGGGAATTTGATTTGTTGACATGACATTTTTCCTTGATCTTTGACTTGTTAAGCATTTTATGTGAATTTTTCATATTTTGGTAAATTGAATGAGTGGGTTTAAAAGAAATGGATAATTCAGGATAGGGTTTCCTCTCTTAAAATGAATCAAATAGAATTAAATGGATTAACCCCAAGGGATGGTAAGGTCATTCCCTTTTGCTTACACATAAGTAAATTCTTATAATGAAATATAACTCCTTAATGGATTTGGTCTTGGATAATGATATGAATGAGAGTCATTTTCCTCATGTATTAAATTATAAATATGAATATGTGTCTTATACCCTATTCTACACTTTATTCTTACCACTTGGTGCCACAAGTGAGTGATATAAACTAAATCCATTTTTTCTGGTTTAATTATTTAAAGTATATGCAATACATTTGATCACACAGGCATGTCGTGTGCAACCAAATAAATTAAATATTCCCTATTAAATTATAATTTTTATTTTTAAACCGTTCCTTGGATCCCTTTTGGTCTATAGGCATGGAGACTCAGACATATGCCCACCCGATTGGTGTGCCATCCTTGGGCATTATTAATACTTGGTTTGTTTGACTTTAAATCCTTATAGTAAATTAGATAAATTTTTGATTACCAAATTAGACTTTTGAATTAGAATAATAATAAATTTTGTGATTTCTTATGGTATAATCACCTTATCTAATCTAGTTAATTAATATATTAACGAACTTAGGGTTGAATGATTAATTAAATAGGATTGATATAATTATGATGATGATTAGGAACCTAGATTAATGAAATTAATTTGTTTGATAGATGGTAATCTTTATAAATTGATCGTTGTGTCTTTTGATGATAAATATGGTATGTTTGGTACTAGAATTATAATTTTTCTTACTTAGATTTTGAGCATATGTGGTATCGATGTGATCGATATCTGAGGGTTTGATACTGATTGGTTTTAATTCTTGAGGTCTTGGTGCATATTCGGGTACTACCTAAGGGCTAGGTGCAATGGTACCGAATACCTTAGGGTAGAGTATGTGTTTATGTTGGATGCATGAGATCTTGATGCACAGTCACACGATGCCTAAGGGCTTGGTGCATGTTTTTGTATAGCCTCAGGGCTAGATGCACTAGTATTGAATGCCTGATGGAAGAGTATATGTTTATATCGGATGCCTTAGGACTAGACATACAGTCACATGATGCATGAGGGAAATATTCTATTTATGCATGAGGGAAATATTTTGGTTATACTAAGGGTTGATGTTGTATGTTTATGGTATTTTTTCTGAGTGATTTATCCTCATCATGAGAATCTAACACCGATTTGGGTAATCCATCATGATACAGGAGGTTCTACCCACAGAAAAGGATACTTGGTAGGGTGACAAAGAAGGTATATATGTCAAGTTTCCCTTAGAAACCTTGTCAGATTGTTTATTTATTTATCACTACTTGTTTATTTTTTTTGTTTATACACTTCTTTGTATTACATATCAAGGAATGGATTGGGATAGACAATGTGGGTGATAGCCTATTGAGATTTTTATCTCACACCCTGCTCAAGAACTATTTTCCACCTAAGTAGATCTTCTTTCTCTTAGGTCTTTAAATTCCTTGATTGTTTTGTTTATCATGTACTTGGGAGTTAGGAGCATAGGACTGAGTCAAAGATCATGATTCTCATGGAGCTAGTTGTTGGGAATTTTTTATTTTATTACATTGTATTGATTATTGTAATATATACTACTTATTATTGTAGAATCATCTTTCAAACATTCATTATTTCAAATTGGCATTGGACACTTTTATTCAAATATTAAATTACTCTTTCGCTGTTCTTTATTTATTATTTCAGTTTCTGCTACTGTTTATTGTTTTAATATTAATATACTGATGTGTGACTCTGATCTTGAGTGTATAGTATCCCCACCATACCATCAATAGACCCTCGCTGCTAGTCAAAAATCTATGACATACGGGGAGGTGTGCTTGAGGCCATGTGACCCACCAGTCCTACCACTATCTTAGTGGTGAGGTGAGATGGGATGTTAAAAAGTGGTACGGTGCTAGGTATTATTTTTGTATTACTATTTTTGGATGGTATATAAGAGACTAGGAATGTTTTGGTGCTTGGTAAATAGTCAATCTTGGGACTAATCACCCCATGTATAGGGAAATGACCAAGTGGCCAGGGCTGGGGTTGTTGTTTATACTATTTGATGTTACAGTTGATATGATTTCACCTTGAGTGAATGGTGTACTTCCACTGTGTATTTATTTATAAATTTATGTAATTTTACCCTTGTCCTGGTACGACAATGATGAAACATTACATGCATCATATTATTCACAAAGATAATTCACATTCCAGGTATATATTATTCCATTTAGTTGTATATGTAGGTTGCTTGTTGTTTTGATTGTGTTTCTTGAGTATTATGTCATGCTTGATTATATAACATGCTTAGTTGTTTATATTCCATGTTTTCCGAGTACTTATCATGCCTTCCCTATTTAGTATGCCATGCTTCTATGATTTCACCATGTTGCTCAGTGTTAGATTCTTCTAGATACATGCTTCTATTTGTTTTAAATATGTAATTGATGGCATGGGATAAATGTGATTGGTTACAATTAAAATGGGATCCAAATGAAAAATTGCAAAGTGTATGGGTGATTTATGGATTAGTATATGTCTACCCATGTGACTGAACTATTGAACATGAGAATGTTGTATTATAAAATGGTTTTAAATGTAAAGGTTGTTCAACTTTAATTTGAAATGAACCAGTTAACCATCTAAATTCTCAACTAGACCCAAGTAGGTTAGTTGGAGCATGGTTATTATATGATATCCCTATATGGGTTTTCTGAAACTTTAATTACTAAGAAACTATTGTTGGGCTGCATTCTGATGAACCCTGGTTGTCTTAGAGGGACCCTCTTAGGTCACTTTACCATATATAACTTAAAAAAGAATTTTTTTTTATAAATTTTCTAATTATGACTGAATTTAAAGAAGTGTAAAATGTTTTAAAATGGAAATTTGTTGAAACTTTCCTACCTTTTCTTGAGTTGTTATTTAAATATTTTAAATGTTTAAAAATTTTAATGTGACTAAATTTAATGGCCTTAAAATGGAACCCTAGGCAGTGTCCTTTGTTTAAACCCTTATGAAAGGGTATCTTGAGATTTTATTTTTCTAGTTTCCTTGGAATGGAAACATGATCATTTTCCATAGGCATCCACCTTTTTAGTAGTGGCTTAAATGGTAGTATCTTGGTCCTAGTGACTTTCTATTTTGTGTGACCTAGTTCAAGATTCAACTCTTATGCTCTTGTAAGGGGATATCCTATGGTAGGTATCACCCTTGAGTTTAATTTATTTGCTAAATCCTATAATTTTTTTGATGTTTGGTGGTGTTTGGGTGTTGTTGCCCCCTGTAGGATGATTAGTTTTTAGTGACACCCTTGTTTGGATGGGTGGAAATTCTATCTTAACCCTTTTATGGATTTGAGCATTGAGTAATGATCAGTTTTAGCTAGTTATACATGCCTCGGGCATGGTAGGTTGTTTCATAGACCGCTTGACTCTCTCTTCTTCCTTAGTGATGAATGACTTGGTATGTCGTCATCCTGGTTAATGGTCATATGGGGCTATGTGACTTTGGATTAAATATATTGTATAGAACATATGATTCTTGAATCTATAGGGTGAATATCCTATGGATGGTATTCAGTATGTGTCATTTTCTCATGAAATCTCAGGGTAGTTTGCGTCGGTATGCGTGGTACCTACCAAATGTTTAATGACGTAACAAATCAGTTGAGTTTGGTAGGATTGTTGAGACATGCGATGTTGGGTACAGTCTCAAGTCATCTCCTAAGTAGAGTGACCTGGGCATAAAGAAATAAATTTAATCTCAATGATCGGGATTACTTTCAGAGACTCAGGTGTTTTGACACACCAGTTGGTTTGGTTTTGGATTTCATTTCAATCATTTAAACATTTGCGTTTATGGAGGTTCTGACCTAACACGCTTTTGAGCGGCTAGTCTATCCCTTATTTCGGATGACTAGGACACTCCTAAGGTGAGGAGTGTTGTGTTGGTCCTTTTAAATATGTGTCCTTATGGGTAGAAAGAACACAACCAAAGAGGACCATTAGAGAATGGTCGGGCTTGCTTAAATGCCCATAAATCTTGTGAACTTTAAATCATGCCTATGATTGATCGGTAGCATGATGTTGGTGTGATTGGTGGTGTTTGAAACCTTTGAGAAATTTTTTTGGACATGGTTGGAATTCAATGGTTAATCTTGAATGATCACGGGATGCCTTGGGTGGTAAAATCTTGGTGATCAGTTAATGACAGTGCGTCAGTAGGTGAAGTTTATCTTCTTGCAAGGGAAGTTGATCAGTAGTAGTTTAACTAATCTTATTGGTAATATTATAATCCTCTTATTGTAATCTTATTTAATAAATGAGCATGTCCCCTATCTTGACGTCATCCTTAATGCACTAATAGATCATCGATATTATGCCACGCTAAAGCTTTAAAAGATGTTGGGCTTGTTTGGGTGGTTGCCTTAGTTGTGTGTCCTAACACATGGTTATTATTGAGGATTGGTTAGTTTTGAATGATACTTGAGTTAACAAGTAGTAATTCCTCAGAAGGAATTTAAGAAACCAGATGTTTCCTTTGACTCATCCACCAGGTGGATGCCACTCTAGGCTCATTCAATGATCTGATGTGGATTTCTTGGCTTGTATCAACACTCCAATTATAAGATGGATTATGGAATTCCCTTCGATAGTTTCTTAGATCCATGTTTCAATGAATATGAGGTTATCCTTGAATTTTTTTCAAACTAGATGATGCTTAAAACAAAGAACATCATTGTAATTTAGGTATGGAATTTTGTGTACATGTTCATAGTGAATGTGATATACCTTGGAAGAAGGCATAAAAATTCATTTTGTAAAATGTTGATCATCTAAGTCAGGTATTTTATTGAATGGTTGGCCAGAGTGGTTCGACTAGTTTTCTCTCTTGTTCAATGTAATGATCATTGAAGGAACATTTCTGGCATGATTTCAGGTGATACAAGTTTGGTTTGTTTATATTAGGGCTTTTCATGAGGAATTGGCTCAATATAACTAAATAAGTTCGGTCAGGAATCGACCATCTGGCCATTTCAAAAGCATCCTAGAGTGTCTCTAGAATTATTAGGGTGTGATTTATAGAAAATTTCAATAGTGGAGGTGTCGTGTCTTAGTATTGGATCCTTTCTAATGTTAAATCCTAAGGTGGGGAGTAATTTTAGTTAAATATTTAAAGAGACAATGATGTGATCATTTATCTATCTTAATGATCTTGATTAATCTTGATTTTGGTGTTTTGTTCAAAAAATGAGTGTTGGCTCGGGTTTTGATGACTTACATTTCATGTGCTTAAGTTAATCTTGAATGTGTGTTGGGAATTTGGAAATGAAATGAGACTATTTGAACAAAACTTCATGACCCTTATAGGTCTGGTGATGTGTTATTTGTTCTTGAAGGATTCTCGGGAATGAGAATTTCTATGGTGGGGAGGTCTTAATGACCTGTGTTTTTTAATCAGATGAAAAACCAAAGAAATTAAAAAATATTACATTTTCTGGACGGGCCATTTTTTTAAAACTAGGATTCAGAATGAAATTATAAGAGTGCGAACTCTGTGGTGAGTTTTCTTAAAGAAATTAAATGAATTAAATTAAAAATAAATTAGATGAGAATAAATGTAAAATAATAATAAGGAAATATTTTAATAATAATAATAACATTATTATTATTATTTTGATGATGATGGTGATTATTATTATTATTATTAGGTTAAGTTTTAATAACCCCTAAAAGAGGGTATCCCTTTTATTTCCTCCCCTCCCTACGAATCGTGATTCCCTCCCTAGGATCCTCCTTGTCCACACATGACACCACCTTCTTGGATCCGTCATTCATCATTTTTCACCTAGTTTTCTTGAGGGTTTCTATCTGAATCATCAAGGTAAGGGTTTCTACTCCTCCCTCCTTTCTTCTTTGGCTGATTTGTAGAACCTCTTCACCCTATTTCATTCAGCTAAAATCCCAAGTTAAGGGTTAATCCAATTTTTTGTTTTATTTTGACTTTAGTTTGTGTGAAGGGTCTCTCAAGACCTATTCAGGTGGATTTTGAAAACCTCCACTAAAGGAAAAATAGTTTGGGTCAATTCAGTTTGCCTCCACCAACCAATGTGTGGTTCTTTTCCTGTTTCTTGATTTCACACCCTTTAATTTAGGGTCTTAAGGTGTTTATGGTTCCATGGTAATTTTATTGAGGTTATTTTAACCTTGATGGTTTGTTTTTTTATGTTTATAGTATTTGTTGTAGTGAGTTTCTATTGTCTGTGAAGGAGCAAACACACATACATAGGTATGTATGTATATATATATAAATATATCTTCCTTATATGTATTCCCTCATAACTAGGGTAATACATTCTTTGGATAAAAGTATATATAAATATGTATATGAATGTATGTGTGTGCAAGTGTGGAGTGACGGTTTCCGTCATCAAGGTGGTCAAGTGCCGAGTGTTCGATTTGGTTCCTCTTTGAGGTAGGGTCCCATTCCTTTTCACTTTAATTTAAAGAATGGATTAATTAATTTCTTACTACACTTTTGTAAGATTTTAATTAATGTATTAAATTATTTATATTAAATTTCTATTAAATTTTAATTGAGTATGATTCCTAATAGAAGTGTTAAATGTGACAAATTATTGCTTGATAAGAAATGTCATGATTTTATAATAAACCCCCTCCAATGGAGGAGAGCTATCTTCAAGCTAAAAAACAATGAGTATAATTTTATGATTTTCTGCCTTATTTCCTTGTTTCTTATTTTATACCTTAATGTATTTTTGGTATATATCATGTTGAGAATTTTCCTTATTGAAGTTATGAAATGAGTTTCCCCTTTTTTGTACATAGAATTTTATGCCTTAACATGAAGGTTTAGCTATTATCTTGTCTTTTAAATGAAGTAGCCCTTGTGTCGTATGTGTTTCAATGAACCCAAGACACCTCATGGGTGTTTGGTCACTTTGGACTTGGAATTTCCCTAATGGTAATTTGAGTTATTGACATGACATTTTTCCTTGATCTTTGACCCATTGATCCTTGTATGTGAATTTTACATATTTTTGTAAATTGAATGATTGGTTTTAAAATAAATGGATAATGCATGTTAGGGTTTCCTATATTAAAATGAATTGAATGGTATTAAATTGATTTACCCTAATGGATGATAAGTTCATTCCCTTTTACTTACACAAAAGTAAATGCTTATAATGAAATGTAACACCTTGATGGATTTGGACTTGGCTAATGATATTCATGAGAATCATTTTCCTCTTGTATTAAATTATGAATATAAACATGTGTCTTATACCCTATATGGAATCCCAACTTTTTATTACATAACTTTACATAGCATTTTATAAACATAGGATCTTTTAAAGTTTGGTGTCTTAGAAATATGGTACATAATACATGAAAATATTATTCTAATACACTTGAAAGGATTCATAACTGGTTCATTATGATTACATGTATTACCCTCGATTTCTAGTATGTAACCCTTAATTGATGATTTTTATGGTTATAAATTTTAAGGATGGTGTATGGGAGAGTTGGGAGAACTTTGGAAGGAGTTTTGAGGCAAAATGGAAGTCGCACGGGCGGTGCACGGTTTTCCTAACTGTGCGGACAAACCGTACGCAATGGTCCTCTTGAGGAAGTATCTCTAGCATGATTGGATCATGGTTAGGGTGAACATGTGAGGAGGTAATGTGATGGTATGCCTAGTAATTATCTAATGCACAGTTAGCACACAGTTTGTCTAACCGTGCAGATGGTTTAAGTAAGATCCTAAAAAAGTAGATCTCGCACATTTTTTCCTCTAAGTGGATCTTTTTTTCTCCTAAGTATTTATAACTCGGGATTTTTCTTCTCCTAAGGCCAAATAACGTTCTCCCAAAGACTTGGAGATGATATGAAGGCTTCCCTTGGTGAATCAAAGCTAGATTCTTTAGGTATGTGATTGTTCTTCTTCATTCTTGATTGGTTTCTTAGATCTACTTAGACATACTTCTCCTCTTATCTTGTTTTCTTATATCTATACCTATTATGGGCATATCGTGGTGTGTGGATTCCAAATATGATGATATTTGGTCTTGATATTTCTAGGAGAAGAGATCTAAAGCAGGTTCTTGGATAATCGGTCTGGTTTTCTTGTGCATTCTTCGTTCGTTGGGGTTTTCATCAAAACCTTCGAGGTAGGAGGCTTCTTTCTCAACTCCACTTAGTAGAACTAATTGTAATGCTTTAAAATTAAATATGTAGTGTTAAATTGATTTTTAATTGGTTGATGAACAATTTTTGGAAACCTTCTTGAGTGATGGTTGTAAAATATGGAAAATTGGGGATTTTAAATGAGTGCTCCAGTTCTTGGTTTTAAAACATGAGTTTTAAAAAGGATATTTTTTATGGATTGATGGAAGATAAATGGGATTATATGTTTTCAATAAAAGTGGAAGTTTTATTGAAATGAAATGTTTCTTTGAAATTGGTTGTGCTTTGGTCTTTAATAAAAGTTTATTTTTATTGAAGTAGTTTATTTTGGTAATGGAAATATTTGGAATAAATGGTGTTGGTGTGATTTTATGCTTAATGGGCCCTTAGTAAGGGATTAGTAACATTAGGGTAAAAGGGATGTGACCCTAGATCAGGGGCGTGTGTCATTGAGACACAAAGTAATTGGACGAGAGACCGCTCATGAGTATGAAACTTTCAAACAAAGCATGCATGTGTGGGTGTGTTGTGAATTATGGAATGGGTATTCCAAATGATAAGAAGAATTAGTTTTAATCTTTGATTAGTTATTTTTTTAGAAAAATAACTTGCTAGAAATTGGTTTAATTTAGTTTTGTTTTCACTTGTTTGAAAACAGTTTTTGGAACTTGTTTATATTTGGTAATAAACTTTTTTGGTAAATTGTTTTATATAAACTATTTTATATAAATGTGGCTAAATTTTCTATCCTAGAGGCATGAGTACGGAATTCATTGGGGAAAACCTGCTGAGTTTTATACTCACCCCTACTTTAGAACTTTGGTTCTTTTGTGTTGTACCTCTCGTACCCCTCGTGGTTTAATTTTCATGATCACAATCACTCTCTCTTTTATCTAATCTTGTTTTAAGTGTTTTTGGATGATAGGTATGATTTCAGGTTGCCAAGGAATTGGGCCAAGAAATACAGAAGGCAAAAGTGGACTGATTTCAGTCCACCGGCCAACCGGTGGATGACCACCGGCCAGCCGGTGGAATCTTGACAGAAGGCATCCCCTCTGTCCAGACCACCGGCCAACCGGTGTCCCATCACCGGCCAGCCGGTGGAACCCAGACAGAAGGGACACCTACTGTCTCACCACCGGCCAACCGGTGGCCTCCTCACCGGCCAGCCGGTGGTGCCTGGGCAGAAGGCCTCTCCATTTTCCAAAGCACCGGCCAACCGGTGGACAAGCACTGGTCAGCCGGTGGAGCCAGTCAAACTAGCCGTTGGGCTTTGACCAGCCTGCTCCCAACGGCTCTGAAGACTTTTCCAACGGCTCCGAAGACCCTGAACGGCCATATGAGGGTTCCCCCTCTATAAATAAAGGACTAGGAAGCCCCGGAACAGTAGTGGAATAATAACAAAGCCAACGGACACATTTTTCATCATTTGGAAAACCTCCGGCGGATTCCTTCAAGGAACCTCAATTGCTCCAACCCATTTCCACATCCAAGGAGCATCACCATAGAAGCTTGGGAGCGCTCTTCATCAACTCCAATCAATCCATTGGTGCCCAAGACTTCTCCACATTACGGTTTTTCTTATTTATCTTTTTGAGCATCAATTTGGGTTTGTGCCTACAAACCCCTCTTTCTCTCATCTTCCTTTTGTTTGGGTTTTCACACCACCTTCAAGGTGTGAAGAGGTTAGTCAAGCCTTCCCTTTAAAAGGCTTGAGTCATAGGTGAGCTAGCCTTCACCTGTAAGAAGGCTAGTGGGTTCTTGCTCAACCATTAAAAGCAAGCTGTAATAGGTTCTAGACTACCTTAAAGTCTAGTGGGTTTCTTGCTAAAACCATTAAAAAGCAAGCGGTAGTAAATCTCTCAACGGTTGAGTTGGGAGCGGAGACGTAGGCTTTGGTTTAAGCCGAACTCCGTTATCAAGTTTTGTGTCTTGCCTCTTTTATTTTCGCTGCACTTTTTACTTTGATTTTAAATTGTTAATTATTTTTTAAAAGGCAATTCACCCCCCTTTTTCCATCACTCTCCTCCCCAACAATTGGTATCAAAGGAAAAATTTGAGTAATACCTTCACCGGTTTCAAATTCAAGATCCTTTGTGATGGCTTCAACTTCTTTCGCCCCCGAAGGCTATTCTTTGGGTCGTGCTCCATTCTTTGATGGAACCGACTATACTTATTGGAAAACCCGCATGACCACTTTTCTTAGAAGTATAGGTTATCCTATTTATAAAATTGTCATGCATGGTTATTCTCTTTCTTCTCCCGATGAATCCAAATGGACTCAAGCCGATATTAAAAATTTCGAGCTTGATGGCAAAGCCATGAACGCTCTTCATTGCGGCCTTGATCGTAATGAATTCAATCGAGTTTCCACATGTACTTTATCTCATGAAATCTGGAAACTATTGGAGGTTACCCATGAGGGGACCAACAAAGTTAAGGATACTCGATTGGATATGTACCGTCAAGATTTTGAGTCTTTTACCATGCATCCATCTGAAAATATAACTGAAATGTTTACACGTTTTACTGATGTTTGCAATGGGAGAAAGTCCCTTGGTGATGATGTTTCTGCAGAAACGATGGTCAAGAAGATCCTTTGGATCTTACCAAGCACATGGGCACTGAAAGTCACGGCAATCCAAGAAGCAAAAGATATCAAGAACATGCCGGTCGAAGAGCTCATCGGATCCCTCATGACCTACGAGATCACCATGAGGAGGCAAGCTGAAAAGGAAGGCAAACTGATCAAAGTTCCAAAGAACATCGCCTTCAAAGTTCAAAAAGAAGAAAGCTCCTCCTCCTCATCGTCTTCCTCTTCAAGCGGCAATTCAGAAATGGAGAATCTTGCCCGCAAAATGCACAAATTCATGAAGAAGCACAAGAAGAAGAAATCCCGCAAGGCTCAACCCAACGAAAAATCTGAGCCCGAGGTAACATGTTACGGGTGTGGCAAGAAAGGCCATTACAAGCCCGATTGTCCACTCAACAAGAAAAAGGCCAAGCAAAAGGAAAAGAAGAAGGCATTCAAGGACACATGGAGTGATAGCTCCACATCCTCCTCCTCCTCCTCCTCAAGTGACAACGGTAAAAAATGCCTAATGGTATTTCATGAGGTATCCTCTTCTGACTCCTCATCCTCTAGTTCTTCAAATTCTTTCAATCATTTATCTTATGAGGATCTCCAACATGCTAGAGATCAATTGGAGGAAGGCTTTCACGAACTTTCTTCCAAATTTATTGCTTTAAAAAAGAATTTCAAAAAACTTTCTTCCAAAAAGGAACAACTTCTCAAAGAGAAGGAAGACTTGTCCCTCAAGATCCAAAACCTTCCCGATGTTGATTCTATGGAATCAACAATCAAGGATTTAAGGACATCCCTAGCTAAGTTCACCGAAGGAGAACATAACCTTTCGAAGCTCCTTGGCTCCCAGTGCATATCTAGAACCACCCAAGGGCTTGGCTATTCCAAGCAAGCTTCCTCTTCCCATGCTCCTACTATTTTTGTAAGGGGGAGCTCCCAATATAAATTTTGCAACTATTGTAAAAAACCCGGGCACTTAATTTATGAGTGCAATTGCAAAAATGCCCGGTATGGAAGGCCCAAAACCATTTCCTTTAATGATGAATTTCATAGGAGAAGACCCGCCACTAGAAAAGTTTGGATTGAAAAATCCCTTTTAGCGAGTCTCACCGGACCAAAATTTGTCTCGGTTCTAAAATCTTCTCCCCGATGATTTGTTGTTTTTATTTAGGGGGAGTTAGGATCGTTTAAGCCTTTTTGATTTATATTCAAAACTTTCAATTCAAAACCTTCAATTCAAAACTTTCAATTCAAAACTGTCAATTCAAATCTCAAAAATTTCAATTGGTTTAAAAACTCTATATTGTTTTTCAACCTTTCCCTCAATCAAGTTTTATGCCCCGTGCTATTTTGATAATCACAAAGGGGGAGAAATTCTTGGTTGATTGGGGGACAAATATTTCTCTCATGCTTTGCTTTATCCTTTAAAGCATGCCTTTCATTTTAGTCTTTTACATTGCTTGTTTTGGTGATTGTGATCATCAAAATAGGGGGAGATTGTCGTACCTCTCGTACCCCTCGTGGTTTAATTTTCATGATCACAATCACTCTCTCTTTTATCTAATCTTGTTTTAAGTGTTTTTGTATGATAGGCATGATTTCAGGTTGCTAAGGAATTGGGCCAAGAAAGCCAGAAGGCAAAAGTGGACTGATTTCAGTCCACCGGCCAACCGGTGGATGACCACTGGCCAGCCGGTGGAATCTTGACAGAAGGCATCCCCTCTGTCCAGACCACCGGCCAACCGGTGTCCCATCACCGGCCAGCCGGTGGAACCCAGAGAGAAGGGACACCTACTGTCTCACCACCGGCCAACCGGTGGCCTCCTCACCGGCCAGCCGGTGGCGCCTGGGCAGAAGGCCTCTCCATTTTCCAAAGCACCGGCCAACCAGTGGACAAGCACCGGTCAGCCGGTGGAGCCAGTCAAACTAGTCGTTGGGCTTTGACCAGCCTGCTCCCAACGGCTCCGAAGACTTTTCCAACGGCTCCGAAGACCCCGAACGGCCATATGAGGGTTCCCCCTCTATAAATAAAGGACTAGGAAACCCCGGAACAGTAGTGGAATAATAACAAAGCCAACGGAAGCCAACGGACACATTTTTCATCATTTGGCAAACCTCCGGCGGATTCCTTTAAGGAACCTCAATTGCTCCAACCCATTTCCACATCCAAGGAGCATCACCATAGAAGCTTGGGAGCGCTCTTCATCAACTCCAATCAATCCATTGGCGCCCAAGACTTCTCCACATTACGGTTTTTCTTATTTATCTTTTTGAGCATTAATTTGGGTTTGTGCCTACAAAACCCTCTTTCTCTCATCTTCCTTTTGTTTGGGTTTTCACACCATCTTCAAGGTGTGAAGAGGTTAGTCAAGCCTTCCCTTTAAAAGTCTTGAGTCATAGGTGAGCTAGCCTTCACCTGTAAGAAGGCTAGTGGGTTCTTGCTCAACCATTAAAAGCAAGCTGTAATAGGTTCTAGACTACCTTAAAGTCTAGTGGGTTTCTTGCTAAAACCATTAAAAAGCAAGCGGTAGTAAATCTCTCAACGGTTGAGTTGGGAGCGGAGACGTAGGCTTTGGTTTAATCCGAACTCCGTTATCAAGTTTTGTGTCTTGCCTCTTTTATTTCCGCTGCACTTTTTACTTTGATTTTAAATTGTTAATTATTTTTTAAAAGGCAATTCACCCCCCTTTTGCCATCACTCTCCTCCCCAACATTTTGTATATTCTATCTTCTCGGATAGGGTAAAAGGTAACTTTACCCACGTTTTTAGAAATACCACATGATGTTTGGGCTGTTTGGTGATTGTGGAGCTTGGATCTTGTGGAGCATAGAGTCTTTTGGTCTTTTGAGAGTCATGATTTGTTTATTCGATGTGTACTTTGATACTTGGTTGGTTTTCCATTGTTGCACACTTTGATGTGGTTTTGAGATACATGTAGTTGTTTAGTTGTATTTATTTGGTTCATGAATAATTTATTAAATGTGTTGGTTATAGTTTTTTGGTTCATTGGTTTATTTCCTAAAGGGTAAATCATCCCCCACTTGTATTTGAAACCCTTCGACATTTATTTCCAGCCTTTTGCGTCTTGGGGATGTCGCTTAAAGACAAGTAATGACTCGTTGTGCTCTCAATACAGTATTAATTATAGGATCATTACTGTAAAATTAATACATCTCATAACCTATGGATATACATCAAAGGAACGAGTGATCATAAGGCCCAGTAAGGTAAAACAAGGGAAACATTTTACTTGTGATCTTGAGGATTATCAATAAGAACTTGAGGAAATGCATAAAGGAATGAGAAATAGGCATATAATAATAATAATAGGAACATGAATAATAACTTTAAAATGTGTGTATAACATTTAATTGAGTCATTAATAATCATATCACCAAGTTTTATCATTGAGGTGTCATAAAAAATACCAAGGTTATTCACCAAGGTGTTGTAAAACATGTCATCTCTAGAGATTAAATTATTTACCCAATTCATTGGAGTGATATCAGAGTGAAACCTTAATATGTATTGATTAATGTGTTCCAAAAATATCATTATAAAAAAATTATAAATAAACCATGTAGAATAAAAGAAATAGGTTTCATATCAAAATCATGGTGTTTTAGAAAGTGATTGAAAACAAGATCCTTTTGTCATTTTAAACCCATGAAAAAAGAAGGTGGGTTTCATGTATGTTAATCCCATAATTAAATGGATAATTTTTAAATATATTTTAATACCCCTGGAGAAGAAAGAGGTTTGGGTATTCAAAAAATAAAACAAAATAATTTCTTGCAAAAAAAGAGAGAAATTTTGGGAAGTAAAATCAGCAGCATAACGGGTATAAAACATGGTTTTAGAAAACATTAAAAAGAGAAGGGACAAGGTTATACCATTAATAAAAGAATATTAATATATTAAAGGGATAGAATAAAATGTATAGAATAACATATTATGGAAATTTTAAATACATACCATATAAAAAGGGAAACTTAAAAGGAAAAGAAATGTTGAGATTTCCCTTACCTTGAAGAGTGACTCCTAAAACTTGAGGATTGGGAACTTGGGGGATTAAGAACACATTTGGAGGAATTTTTGGGAGGTAATACTATTATATCTTCATGAATGATGAATTTATAATGAAATAGAACAAAGAAATTGGTGGGTATTTATAGAAAAAGTGAGGGATTTTTTTATTAATTTTCTTGGACACCTCAGTAATGGTATTTGAAAAACCATGGGATTTCCCATGGTATTGGAAACATGGGAAAAATATTATAATATTTTAATTTAAAATATTCTAAAAACATTTTATATTAATTATTACATCATTATTATGTTAACAAACATACTGAAAACTCAAAACTGTATTTTTACTATTCACAGAAAAACAAAATATTTTAGAAAAATCTCATAAATTAACCCTAACCTAATATTGACGTTATGATTTCAAAAATGATTTTTATTTTATCATAATAATTCTATAAGTATCATAAATTTAACTTTTAAATATAAAAAAACTTTATTTATTATAAACAATAACAAACAAAAAATGCATAGTAAAATTTACGACACTTGAAAAAAATAAAATTATTTATTCATTTTTAATTAAATAAGAGTGTTTTTATAATACTATTTCATTATAATAAACATTATTAATAAAACCTTAGTTTAATATAATAATTTATATCTTTCTGAAAATTACAATTTTTTCTCAAAAAATCAATTTATCAAATATGTCATATTTTTATATTGAGAAAAACTATTCTTAAATAGAAATGATGGAAAATTTATTTATACTAAGGGATTATACAATAAGTAGCTAAATAATTTAAACAAAACACCTTATAACACTCATATACGACCTAATGGTGATGTGTCTGATAATGATAGATTCTTAGGGCGGCTAGAATAACATCGCCCAAGTGGTAATCTCTACTAACATGAACTTCTCTTGTAGTCGATTTCATTCAAGCTTAACATGTAGAATCTTGTCTTAGGCTTGGTTAAGATTGAATCCTAAAGATTCTACCTCCCTCCCAAGTTCTAACAAATGGGCTTTGTATGGCACAACTCTACTAGATGAGGCCATCAAATCTTCTTTATTCATTAATTTTCCTTTATCATTTATAATTATAAACAATAATTATAACATTAAAATTATTATTTATAGTATAGTTAAAATGGTTCATATTAACCAATGGTTATAATTTACCAACGTTCATAATTTACCAACGGTCATAATTGACCAACAGTCATAATTGACCAATGGTCATATAACGGTCGAAACCTAATGGTTACATTTCAATTATACTCACTTATTGTTAAAGAGATATATTTATGTTAAGTAAAAAATAATATAATACAAATTTTAAAGAAACAAAATTTATTCTAAACGTTCAGGTCATTACATTCTTCCTCCCTTACTAAATTTCATCCCCAAAATTTCAACTTGTGCACTTATAAGATAAAAGGTGTGGGTACTTTTGCCTCATTGTCTCCTCTTATTCCCATGTGGCTTATTCATATTAGTGGTTCCTCAACAACACTTTAACAAGTTGGGTAGTCTTGTTGCATAGAACCTTGTATCTATAGTTCAATATCTCTACTGGATGCTCCTCATAAGATAGGTTATGTTCTAATTGTACCACCTCAGGATTTAGTACATGTGAAGAGTCAAGTATGTACTTTCTCAACAGATATGCATGGAAAACATCATGAACTTGTTCTATATTTGGAGGAAGTGCAATACAATAGGCCACTACTCCTATGAGATCAAAGATTTCATAGGGTTTAATGTAACTGGAGTTGAGATTCCCTTTCTTTCCAAACCACATGACTCTCTTCCAAGGTGAAATTCAAAGTAAGTCTTTATCACCAACATCAAACTCCAAGTCCCTTCAACGGTTGTCAGCATAGATCTTCTACCGACTCTGGGAATCCTTTATGTGTTGTTGGATGACATGAACCTTTTCAGTCACATCTTGTACAATATCAGGCCCAAGAAGATTTCTCTCACCAACTTTATCCCAATAAGTATGAGTTCTACATCACTTCCCATATAGAGATTCATAGGGTTCCATTTCAATACTCAAATGGAATTTGTTGTTGTATGAGAACTCAAATAATGGGAGATGTTGATCCCATCCACCTTTAAATTACATTGATCATGTTCTCAACATGTCCTTGAGTGTTTTAATAGTTTTTTTATATTTTTCATCAGTTTGGGGGTGATAGGCCATACTGAAATTCAATTTGATACTCAAATCATGTTGAATACTTCTCCATAATTTTTATGTGAATCTTAGATCATGATCAAAAATGATAGAAAGTGGAACTCCATATATCCTTATCACTTCCTTAACATATATCTTGGTGAGTTATTCAAGAGATAAATCTTCTCAAATATAGATAAAATGGGAAGTCTTGGTGAGACGGTCCACTATAACCCAAATCACATTGTTTCCTTTGGATGTTTTTGGGAGACTAGTGAAAAAATACATAGTGATATTATCTCAATTCCATGCTAGTATGGGTGGTGGTTGTAATACCCCTTTTAGAAGTTTTCTCTATACCTTAACTTGTTGAAACACCAAGCACCTTATAGTGTAGTCTTCAATCTTCCTTTCCATTTTATCCCACCAATAATGATCACGAAGGTCCCTATACATTTTAGTGCTTCCAGGATGTATAGAGAAAGTAGAGTTATGAGTTTCATCCATCATCTCCTTCTTTATTTCTAGAATATATGGAACACATATCCTTGTATGAAATTTCAATACACCTTATTGATCAATATTTAACTCAAAAAACATCTCATTCTTCACAGCCTCTAACTTCTTATATAACAAAATATCTTCTCTTTGAGATTTCTTGATCTTCTCTAGTAATGATGGTTAAGAAATAATTTGGGATAGGGTTGATGATTTCCCTTACCTTATGATTTCCATGTCTAGTTTTACTAGGTCTTTGAAAAAAGGATCTCTTTGAATCCTCATCATTCCCAGCACAATAGGGTCTTTCCTACTTAATGTATTAGCAACTTTGTTTTCTCTTCCGGGATGATAATGAATTAAAAAAATCATAGTATTTAAAAAGTTCCAACCATCTTCTATGTATCATGTTCAATTACTTTTGTGTGAAAATATACTTAAAACTTTGATGATCTATGTATATATCACATTTCTCCCCATAATGATAGTTTCTCCGTATCTTTAGAGCAAAAACAATTTCAACCTGCTCTAGGTCATGTGTAGGATAGTTCTATCATGAGGCTTCAACTATCGAGATACATTATCAATCACCTTGTCATTTTTCATGAGTATACACCCAAGACCTTTCAAAGATTTATCTCTAAAAAATAAATAATCCTTATCTGATAGATGTTATAGTTAACACAGGTGTAGTGACCAATATCTTCTTTGTCTCTTGGAAACTTTCTTCACACTCCTTCATCCATTTTAACTTGACCCTTTTTAGATTTAAATTGGTTAGTGGATTAGAAAGTCATGATATTTTTTCACAAAACTCATATAATATCCCACTAATATAAAGAAACTAAGAATATTAATTACTATTGTAGGATGATTCCACTCCTCTACAACCTTTTTCTTGGAAGTATCAATTGATATTCCTTCATTGGTTACAATGTTCCCCAATAAAGAAACATGTTGTAACAAAAAATCACATTTTCTAAACTTTCCAAATATCATATCCTTCCTTATAGTTCACAATATAACCCTTATATGATCCTCATGATCCTAAATACTTTTGGAATATATCAGAATATAATTAATAAAAACTACCACAAAGTTATCAAGGTATTCCTTAAAGACTCTATTCATCAAAACCATAAATATAGCCAGATCATTAGTTAATAAAAAAGTCATAACAACAAACTCATAATTCCCATATCTTGATTAGAAGGTAGTATTTGGAATATCTTCTTTCTTCACCCTCAATTTATGATAACCATATCGAAGATTAATCTTTGAGAATAATTGAGCCCCATGAAGCTAGTCAAATAAATCATCAATTCTTGGAAGAGGGTACTTATTCTTTATTGTGATCCTATTAAGTTCACAATAATCAATGCATAACCACATTGATTCATCATTCTTACTTATAAAGAGAAAATTTGGTCCCTAATGATACACACTTAGCTGGATAAAATCCTTCTCAAAAAGATCTTGGAGTTGTTTATTTAATTCCTACATCTCTACATTTTCCATTCTATACGGGGTCTTAGAAATCGACTTGGATCGAGGCATGATCTCAATGGATAACTCTACCTCTCTTCATGGGGGAGGTCCAAGTAACTCCTCATGAAATAAATTAATGTATTCCTAAAAAATGGGTACATTCCCTATTCTTATACTTTTATTTCCTTCTTCATCTTCACTGATCAAATCCCTAAAGAAGGATATGGGTAGTGCTTCTAAACAAAGCTCAGGTCACAATATATCTCCTTTGAAAAAAAAAATTGGTTGTACATTAAAAACTACTGAGATTTCCTTGCTTATTTATTTGATCTTAATATTATACTTTGAGATCCAATCTATCCCTAGTATAATATCGAATTCCAGCATGGGAATGACTACTAG
Organism: Viscum album; assembly: GCA_963277665.1. Classification (NCBI taxonomy): domain Eukaryota; kingdom Viridiplantae; phylum Streptophyta; class Magnoliopsida; order Santalales; family Viscaceae; genus Viscum; species Viscum album. Next base: position 63,988,476 of record OY728154.1, on the reverse strand, counting down.
ATTTACAATGAGATTATGCTCATAAAAGTAAATACTATAGTTTCTATACATTGTTGATGCTTGGATAATATCTCTAAGATTTTTTACTAATAAATCTACTTCTAGTAGTTTAGGGATTGATTCTATATTCTTTTCAAGCTTGGAGGAAATAAAGGAATGTGTAGAATTAGAATCAAACAAATTGCTTGCTATATTTGAGAGAACAATGAGAGTACCTTCCACAAAATCATTTTGAGATTCAACTTTTTCCATCATGATAGAAAATAATGACCTTTCTCCCTTTTCCTATGCTAAGGTTGATGGTGATTCCCCTCCATTGCCCTTATATTTATATAGTGATTGGAAAATTTCCCCCAAGTTGTCCACACTTGAAGCATTGGACTTTAGGCAGGGCCTGCACCATCTTCCCTTTATCGTTTGTGTTAAGAATTTAAGGCTTCACCTCACTATGATAGTTTTAAGAGATATGGCCATCTCTTTCACACTTATAACATTTCTCACTCATAGGAAAGTAGTTACATGAATGCTTCTTCCCACATTTTTCACGTGTGGAAAGTTTCACTTGCTTTCCTCATCTTCCATGATCAAAGCTCTTCCCCAAGTTTGGCTCCAAATATCTCTTCTTTTCATTCAATATATGGGACCATTGTGTATTTCCGAACTCCATCTCAACCTTTATAGCACTTTTCACTATCTCATCATAGCTATCATATTCTCAATTGGCTATATTATTCTATAGATGGGGTCTTAGTACCCCAAAAATTCTATCAACCTTTCCATTGGGATCCATGAAAAAGTTAGAGGTCTAATAAAAAATCATTGTGAATTTCATCTCATCGAATCCCACATATTCATTTTCCTTCTACTTCATCTCTAGAAATTCCTTCTCCATTTTCATTTGTATCGAACGGGGAAAATATTTTTTGAAAATGGTTCCCTTGAACTCTTAGCACTCCATAGCTTCAATCTCCCCTCTTAGCTTCGTGTTTTTAATTAGTGTCCACCACTAATCAGCTTCCCCCTCTAAGAGGTACACAACATGGGTGAATTTATCTTATTATAAGAAATTAATTATAGAAAATATGTTTTTTATTGATCTTATCCACTGTTCATTAATCAATGGGTTGGTAGATCTACTAAAATTTGGTGGTCGTTAACACATAAAGGACTCAATGTAAAGTTTTTACCTTTGTGGGGAATCTAGTATCTCGGTTTGATTCAAGCTATTGCTTATAACTTAAGTCAGTTGATTCATCATTCTCATGAAGTTTTTCATTTCGGATTCCATTGGAAGGTCGACAGCACCTAGTCCATTACACTCACTGTTTAAATAGTTTCTCATATTCCCTACCATTTTCTAAAATAAGAAAACCTTAGTTAGAAACATTTTTCATTTAATAATATTATAATTATAAATGAATTTCATGTCTTATAACATAAGTATGTTATTCATTAACAATAATTACATTTTTTATAAATCCTTCATAATGGTTCATAAAAATCTTGTGATTAACTAAACATATCCCCTATTAGTGTCAAACTAGGATTGTATCAAGGCCCATTATCGTACACCAGTTCCTATTTGAGTCTAGCTCAAAGCGGTCTTTTGAAATTTTATCCCTAGATACATCTGTATCAAAGCCACATCCACTTGTTCATATCCAGACAAGGATTTCTTTGCTCAGAAACCACTTAAATAATATTTCACCAAAATACCAGGATGTTTTTTATATATTTTAACTTGTCCCTAAGGTTTTTCCTAAAGTTTTAAAATACTAATTTCCAAAAATAACTAAATCGTCCTTGTATACCAAGTATGGAATATCACCTTTTTATTACATAACTTTATATAGTATTTTACAAAGAGAATATCTTTTAAAGTTTAGTGTCTTTGAAATAAGGTAAATAATACATGAAAAAAATGAAACAATTCTTCTAATCTACTAGAAAGGATTAATTATAGGTTCATCCTAAGTACAATTACTACATCTCATAACCTGGGAACATATATAAAAGGAAAGGGTGAGCATAAATCCCAGTGAGGGAAAACAAGGGAAATAGTTTACTTGTGATCTTGAGGATTATTAATAAGAACTTTAGGAAATGAATAAAGTCATGAGAAAGAAGAATATAATAATAATAAGAACATGAATCATAAATTTTAAATGTGTATAAAACATTTAAATGATTCATTCATAACCATATCACCAAGGTTCGTCATTGAGGTTCCATAAATATTACTAAGGTTATTACCAATGTATCATAAAACATGTCATCTCTAGATATTAAATTCTTTACCCAATGGATTAGAGTGCTATCAGGGTTCACCCTTCATATGAATTAATTATTTTGATCCAAAAATATCATAATAAAACATTTCATAAATAACCTGTGGAGAATAAAATAAATAGGTTTCATATCAAAATCATGGTGTTTTAGAAAGTGCTTAAAAAAGATTCATTTGTCATTTTAAACCCACGAAAAAGGAAGGTAGGTTTCATGTATGATAATAATAGAATTAAATATATCTTTTTTAAATTTATTTTAATACCCTTTTAGAATAAATAGGTTTGGGTGTTCACAAAATAAAATAAAATAAGTTGTGAAAAAGTGAAAAAATTTAAGAAGTAAAATCGGTAGCATAATGGGTATAAAACATGGTTTTAAAAAACACTAAAAAGAGAGGGTAAAAGGGTATCCAATTCATAAAATAATATTAATATATTAATGGGATATAATAAAATGTACATAAGGACATAGTATGGAAATTTTAAAAACATACCACATAAAAAAGGCAACTTAAAAGGAAAAGAGAAGTTGAGATTTCCTTTATAATGAAGAGTGACACATAAACTTGAGTATCAAGACCTTGGGGGCTTGATAAAACCTTGGGAATGATATTTTCGAGGTTATACTATTAAATCTTCATGTAGGATTAATTTTTAATGAAATTAAATGAATAAATGGGTAGGTATTTATAGAAAAAGTGAGGGAGGGAGGTAGTGTCTGTGGACTTGGTGTATGTTTTTGTACCGCCTGAGGGCTAGATGAACTAGTAATAAATACTTGAAGGAAGATTATATTTTTATTTCAGATTTATGAGGGATATATTCACAATCACATGATTCCTAAGGGTGAGATTCTAGTCATTCCTGAGATTGAGATTTTGGTTAGCCTGAGGGCTAAGGCCATATGTTATAGCATATTTTTCTGAGTGATTCATCCTCAGTAGAAGAATCTGCCACTAATTTGGGTGATCCATCCTAATTTAATAGGATATACCCACAAAAATAGATACATGGTATGGCACCAAAGAAGTTATAGCTTCCATGTTTCCCTTAGGAACATGGGCGGGTTGTTTATTTATTCAGCACTGCTTATTTATTTTTTTATACACTACTTTACATTACATATCAAGGAACGGATTGGGATAGACACCATGGGTGTAAAAATACTAATATTTTTATATCACACCCTTCTTGGGCTCTATTTAGAACCTTAGTAGGTATTCTTGCTCATAGGTCTTTGGATTCATTGCTTTTTTTGTTTAGCTTGTACTTAGGAGTTATGAGCACATGTTCGAGTCAGATATCAGGATGCTCATGGAGCTAGTCATTGGGTAGTTTTTCTTTAATTAAATTGTATTTATTATTCAAATATATACTACTTATACTTGTATCATCATCTTTCATACATTAATTTTTTCAAATTGGTATTGGCCATTTTTATTCAAATATTAAATTAGTCTTTTGTTGTTCTTTCTTTATTATTTATACTTCCACTATTGTTTGTTGTTTTAATATTATTATACCACTATGTGACTCTGATCATGAGGGTATAGTCTCCCCAACGTACCATCAATAGACCCTCACTACTAGTCAGTAACCTTTGGTGTACGGGGAGGCGTGCTTGAGGCCATGTGACCTACCGGTCCGACCACCATCTTAGTGGTGAGTCGGGCCAGGACATTACAGGAGATTCCTCACACAGCATGTAAATCTCCAAATAAACAGAATTCAAGTAGTTATGTGTGATGTTTATAGATATATTGGTACTCTTCCCATGTCATCTAACCATGCCTGTGTACATCAGATCATGTATGAATACTCTGGTTGTGTTTGTGCACTTCGGCCTTCCCATGCCCATGTAACCTATGAGTTACAAACCGATCCACCAAGCATGACTTACATGACATGTGATGGTGTCACATGGTGTGTAATATATAACTCTAGGAGAAACCCTAGAACCATAGCCAAGGGGGTCCCACACCATGTGTGATCCCGGATTACACGTCATGCAGCCCCAGATTTCCATATCTCATTGATTCCTCTTCCGCGTCTTCCTCCATATCATTGGATCCACCTAACTCACCAAAAAAATCATAGATCTAGGTTATTTAAACCTTAACTTCATTGGATATTGGGATTTTGGGCTTTGAATCCACTCGGGAAACACCCACAGGCACCATTTGTAGTCATGGAATTGAATCCGGGGTGAATGAGAACTTCCAAATCCATTCTAATCCACCTATGATCATCCTCTATCATCATCACACCACAATATCACCCTTGATCATGAACCAGATCTATGTTATTGATCTATTGTGCTGAATAATGGTCCTGCAATAATCAAATATTAGGAAATATTCGAACCATGGGCCAAAGAAAATACATGAGATGAATGTTTGAAGAAACATGGGAGATATCCATGAACCATAAAATGTGAGGAATGAACCTCAACATTTTTTTGTTCATCCTCAATCTATTTTCATAGATTAGGATAAATGAAGAAGGATTTAAACAATGAAAAAAATATCCACCCTAAACAAATCAACCATTGATTTTTGAATCAATTCTCATTCATGGAATTGATCCACGTTAAACATGGTATGAATAACGGTCTGGAAATCACAATTCAAACATCCTACCTAGATTTTGGATCAATTGTTGATGAATAATAGTTCTTCATTGTCATTTTTGGAGAAATCCACAAAAAATATATTGGTACGCGAACCTCAATCTAATCTGATCTAATGTTGACAGCCAAGGGTCCTCTAAAGTATCCTCTCCAATGGATACTCTCAATACCTAGGTTATGAGGATAACCCTAGGGTTGAGGTATAATCATGTTTAAATATAGTAATTAAGTCACTGCATCAATGAAAAATTAAATAAATCAATGGATTAATTTATTTTATTAATTTTGCACCCACGATAACCTTTTCACAAATGCCCGATGCTAAAAAATGATATGTCATGCATAGGGTTAAACCCACATTATGAACTCAATGGTGCCCTCAGATTTATGATATGGTCCCCCATTCATGATTCTGAGGTTATTCGACATTTGTTTTTTGGAAATAATACTAATGAAAGACCAAGTTAATTGTTTTAAAATTATCTAAATCCATCATTAGTCTATGAATGTAATTCATAGAATATTTATGTGTTTCTCCTACTGTAATGGCTACTGAAATGTTGGTAGGCTATTGTAACTATTATTAGAAATCCTTGTGGTAAATCCAACTTATTTTTTGAGTATGTTAATAACTTAATCCTTAATGAGAATCTTGAATGAAGGTAAGTTCAAGAACTAGCTGGAAAAATATTGAATATAGAAGGTAGAGTATGGCCACCCAATCTAAAGTTAAGTCAGAAGAAAATAGAGGATAAGTTTAGTAATAGGATTAGAGGTATATCTACTAGACCTGGCCCCATATATTAGCACTATATTAAAAGGAGATATCTCAAGAATAACTATAAGGATTCTATGGAAATATTTGGAAGGACAGGTTCCAGAAGTTCAAGTTTCATTAATTCAACAGAAGGGAATGGTGACTTTCTACTTAGTTTCAATGTTTTAGTGGAGTCATAAGTATCTAATTTAGGTGCATCATTTCATTCCATGATAGAGAAAGGGTGTATGGTGAATTATGCACATGGAATATTCAACAAGGTACACTTTGAAGATGAAAAGACTCTTAATGTTGTTGAAAAGGGTGATTTTAATATTTGGAAGCCTAATAGAAGTTTCTAGAAGTTAAAGGAAGTTCAACACATACCAAGGTTACTGAAAAATCTCATTTTCATTGGAAAAATTGATAAAATGGTTATAGACTGAGCTTTTTTGATGGATTATGAAAAACTACTCATAGTTCCATGGTGGGGAGAGGAGAAAAATTTGGGACCTTTTATTTGTTTAGAAGGTAATATGGTTTGATGATTGTTGAAATAATTGCTTTTGAAAGTCCATAATCATGGAACTATTGAATTAGTCATCTCAATTAGAAGAATATGAATGATCTAGAAAATAAGGGTGTATTTAAGCTTGGTCATACTAACTTCATAAGTTGTTAATGTTTATAATCAAGAATCAGAGGAAAGTTTCATTTAATTTGAATATAATAATGTCTCAGAGATGGAAATTAAAACTTTTTCAGTTTGATGTTTGGGGACCAGATCTAGTTCAATCTCATAGAGGGTCCTGGTACTTTGTCACATTTATTAACAATTAAAATAAGAAGGTTTGGGTATTCTTATTAAAGAAAAATTCAAATTTGTTTGGTTCATTAATTCATTGAAAATATATGGATGAAATGGGGTTATAAAATTTAATTTTTTTAAGGCTAAATAATATAGGTGAACATAGGAGAAGGGGGTTCAAGAATTAATTATAGAAGAAAGATGTCATAATGGATAAAACTATACTTCAAATACAAGTCCAAAATGTTTTTTATGAAATAAGAATATAATGTTACTAGAAAATCCTTCAAACATGAGTCTAAATTTTCATATGACTAATAAAAATTGGGTGAAATCACTTAATTGCATGGAATTCCTAGTTAATTGATGTCCATAAATATCTATGGGGTAGGAGATTATTGAATAGTTATGGTATGATAAACAAACCTAAAGTGGTCACTTTAAAGTTTTTGGAAGTTTTTATTATTTCTATGTTAATGCTTAGGAAATGGATAAGATTAATTCTAAGTACCATACATGTTTCTTTGTGTTCTATAGAGAAAATACCTTTTGTTTATAGATCTGGGATGATAGTCATATAATTTTAGTTAGATCGTGGAATTTTCTCTTTAATGGGAGTCTTATATAAAGACTGGAACTGGATAGAGAAAAAAGTTAAGAAAAAATATTCACCATGTCATGTTCAAGTTTATCAAGATAGAAGTAAAGAAAAAAAGTTATTAAAGTTTAAAATGTTCACATGGGTTGTCTAAAAATTATTCTAGTGGAATAGGTACCTGAATTCTCAAGGGTTGTATAACAACAAGGAATAGTTTCAAAATATAGTACTCTAAAATAAATAGAACCAAAAGATGAAGTTATAGAAATGGTGTAATCAAAGGTTGGGTTGTGAAGATATTCCTGAGTAAAATAACTTATACAAATATTTGATCATGACTTTAATTACATGATTTTAACAAATGGATGAGAACCTAAAATCTCAGAACAAGTGGCTACACTTAACAATTTTATAAATTGGTAGTTAGATATGGATGAGGAGTTAGATACATTTTATTCCAATGAAACTTGGGAGCTAACAACTTTACAATAATGAAAGACATCACTAGAGAATAAGTGGGACTTTTGGTTAAAAGAATAAGTTTATGGAAGTAAAAGGTATAAGGCTAGGATAGTAGTTAAATATTTCCAACAAAAGGAGGGATTATATTTCTTGAAAATGTTCTCTTAGGTAGTTAAATACAGTACCATCCAGATAGTACTTATTATAGTTGTTATTGATGATTTGTACATGGAAAATAGATGCAAAAAATGTATTCCTTCATGGATATTTGTAAAAAGTCATTTATTTTAAGTAATAAACTTATATTGATGATGATAAAAACAAGGAATTGGTGTGTAATATAAAACATAGTCTTTAAATGTTGAAAAAAAACAAGTCAATGGAACCATGAATCAAATGCATTTATGGATGATAAGGGTTCTATATAGAGTAACTATGACCACTGTTGCACTAAAATGTGTTTTTTGATGACTGATTCATCATACAGATCATATATATTGATGACATTATTTTGATAGGATGTTAAATTCAATGAATTTAGGGATTGAAATGAGAGTTTTCCAGAGGTTTTGAAATGAAATATTTTTGAACTGTCATAAAAATAATTGGAATGAGTGTTGAAAGAGATGTGTGAGATAGAATATTAGTATTGTCTCAAAGAGATTTTATATGGATAATTGAGTAGTTTTTAATAACCAGAATTAAAGAAACTACAACTCCACTAACAAGACATTTTAAACTATTAAATGGTAAAGCACGTAGAATAGAAGATGAATTGTGATATAAATTTAATGTTTTTTTCAAAATTCATATGTTTGATGCATTTCATGGTATGAACTCACCCTAAAATTTCCTATTAAATGGTATTTTTCATCTAGTACATGGAAAATATAAGAAAAGTACACTAGTAAGTCATGAAATAGATCATTCAATGTCTTGAAGGAATGAAAGATATAGGCTTATGCTTTGGGTTAACCAAACCATTGTAAATGTATATTGATGTTGATTTTGGGGGTGATCTTGATACTCAAAAGGGTAAAAATGGATATGTGTTTACATTTAGAGGGATGATGATCAACTAGATTTCATTTTTGTAGTTGGTGGTTGTAATCTCTACCAATTAAGTAGAATATGTGGAAAAAACAAAAGCGATGAAGGAGTTGGTTTGTTTGAGGAATATTTTAGTTGAACTTGGAAAGGGATAGGAAAGTGGGACACTCCACTTTGATATTCCGAGTTCTATACAATTGGAAAAAAAATATAGCATTTCATTCATGGACTAAAAATATTGACCTAATATACCACTACATTCATAATTTGTTATAGAATGGAGATTTAGTTCTATAAAATATATTTGAGAATAAGAATTTGGTTGATTAGTGCATCAAGGTTTTGGTCTAGGAAATATTGAAGAAACAATTTACCATAGTGGTTGTGGGGTGAATTGAATTTGGTGTAGAACGTTTCATGTTGCAGAAGAAGGGTGGATGCTCTAAATTTTCCTAAGTGTTAAAGGTTACCTAAATTATATAAAAAACTGATCTTCATGTGGGAGATTGTTAGGAGTTGTGAAGATTGTTCTCAAGTACCAAATTAACGTTACTAGAAGGAGGGATAAGAAAACTTAGTTTGGTCTTGAGGATCAGTGATTAGAAGTAGAAAATTTTAGGGGAAAGTCAAATTAGTCAGAAGTTTATAACTTTTGATGGTGGTTTGCAGACTGGTCAGTTCAAAGAATGGTGTCTAAGTGAGTAAATAAATTAGACAAAAAGAGATGAAACCTTTTCTATCGATAGTTAGTTTTCAAGATAAGTAATTCTAAATAAGATCTATATTCATCTTAATGGAATGGAAAGACACTCATGAAAGTTGAATTTCAGTGTTATCGAAAAACCAGTTGAAACTCTCTGTAAAATTGATCTGATACCACCTACACAAATGGCTAGTGATAATTTTACATTTAGTTATCTACTTGGAAAAATAGTTATAAAGATTTTAAACTATTGTATCATTCAAATAATAGTAATAAACATGCATCAGTGTTCCCTCATGGTTATAGAAATTTTTGTTTGAATCACATAAAATGAAAGTGTTCTTTTCCTTTACTATTTTTCAAATGTTTTTCATGCTTATATGTGTGGAATTTTTGGAAGGCTTAATGTGGTTATTTAGGGTGCTTCCAAGATTCCTAAGTTCTAGTACACTAAGTTGGCTGGTGAAGGTTTGTGTTCCACTGCATTTGACATTTGGTAGTTTAGGTTTCTGTGGATTGGTGTATCCTAGCTTTGGTGAAGTTAATTTTTAGTGATCTCATGTTTTGGTTTTCTATTCTTCCCAACTCAAGATCAGTATCTAACAACATGTCAAGTCACTCATAGAGAAATAAGTTAATGTAACAATGATATTAACCTTCCTACGAATAATAATATGTAATATATTCTCTTTTTCTTGAAATATCATCAAGCAGGATGCATACATGTGTCATCAACCTACATGCTTCATTTATCCTTTAATGGTTTTTTGAAATGAACTTTTTGATAAACTACCATGGTCATAGATTTGATCATACAATTTCATTTCAATAAAAGGGTTAGAGATATCTTCTTACATTATCTTATAAGGGAAAATTCATTATTAACCTATTTAATTAACATCATATCACCTATGACGCACCAAATGCATGATACCTCACCATGAAAATATGATGTCACCATTTTCATTGATACATCAAAGTATGTGATTTGTGATATAAAATAATAAAAATCACATGTCTAAGGGAAAATACACACATTTTCATATAGGAATATCCAATAACACATAAACATGTGGAATTTCTATTGGAGGCTCTATCCTTTTAACCTCCCTTCTTAGAGATTACCAAGTGTGAAAATCATAAGAAGAAGCCTCAAAATATCATAAGCCCCCAACACCAGATAGTCAAACATCATTTGTGTCATTTCAGGTAAAAGTTGTCTAGATTATAGGAAATATGTTAAATAATATTTTCATAGAATTCCTTGGTTCTCATTATAGTGATAAACTCCTAAAACCTTTCGATCTGACAAATAATTTAAAGGCATTATAAAATAAATGCTACATATAAGAACAATCATTATGTGATAAGATATTTATTAATATTCTTGTAATTGATGGTACAAATTTAGTTGGTTATAGTGTACTAACTCCAACAGAGAGTTTAATGTATTTATGTAGTATTAAACAACATTGACCATGTGGGATTAGTTACTTTTAAGGAGTATGGAAAATAATTAATTTGATTAATATCATAAAGGGAGTTGAATCATTTTCATCAAAGGAAACCCATCCTTGGACATTGACCTCACTCTCTTCATTCTTCATTTTGTTAGTCTAATAATTAACTTGTTAATCTAGTTTATCATAATTTGGTATAAATTTCAACTCACGATTTAGAAAATATTATTAAGATCTAATAATTTTTTTATTAACTCATAATTGGGCATCGTAGTTCCTCATGGGATTGAAATCATAATTTCTCAATACTATGCCTTAGGGGTTAGTGTTAGTTTAAGAAAAAATAAATTCTAAACTTTGTCTGTTGTTAGAAGTAACAATGCTCATGGTCAGTTATGAGCCCCTATTTTATCTCATGGAATACAGAGAAAAATTCATCAACCTCATTGGCCATAACACCAATCATGATGTGGTCTTTGGCTTTAACTTGTTTTGCACAATGATAGTGTATTTAACTCATCTAGTTTCCACATATCAAAATGGATTCATGTCATCATTCCATGACATGGTTTTTCTCCTTATGATCATCCTATTGAAAAATTTATCTTCTCCTCTTTGTTGTGGAAACCAATGGGAGACACATGAGCCTCAAATGGCCATTAATTTGGTCATAACATGGTTCTCCAACTCAAGTGCTTCCAACTAGTGACCTTATCTTCTTCTTCACACAAAATGATTAGTCATCAATGAGTGTTTTGAGCTCCACCATGACATAGTTATATATGTTACAATGTGGTGTTATACTTTTATGTGAAAACATTTCCAAAGATCTTTAAGCTACTCAAAACATCTCATGGACCTCCTCAAAGTCTTTCATAATAAAAATCTCAATAATTTTCATTAAAATACCATTAAATCACATAAATACATGTTGATAACAAATACAATATGAAATATCACTACCACATATCCGAGTAAAGGATGCGCTGGGTTTTATCAATGCTAAACAGAAAGCGCTAATGAAAGGGGGGCTTTTATCAACGTTAGAGAAAAATGTTGATAAAGTTACCATTTATCAGCGCTAAAAAAATGCACTGATAAAGGTGTACCCTTTATCAGCACTTTTTTTAGCGCTAATAAAAGTTTTTAATAAAAAATATTATTAATTAATATATAATTATTATATTTATATTCAAAAATAATATTTATTTGTATACATCAAATAAAAAATGCATGTTTGTAATTAATATATATTTTTTAATAATTCAAATATACATATAATAAATTTCATTAAATAATAAATATATTTATTATATTTATTATATTTATTATATTTATTATATGTATTGTATTTATTATATTTATTATATTTATTATATTTATATGTTTATATGTTTATAATTATATATAAATACTTTATATATATATATAAATATGTATATTTATAACTATATTAAATATGTATATTTATAATTATAATTTTAATATGTGTGTGTGTGTGTGTGTGTGTTTCCAATGAATTTGGTCAATTGATGCGTGAATATAATTGAAGTTCATATATATGTTATGTATTCATCATGAATATTCATTTATACATTATACCCTCATTACTATTCATGTTGCCCATATATATGATGACTTGTTTTTTATGATCTATACTTTACTCAGTGTATATGATTCATTCATATTCCCATGAAGCTATTATATTCTCATAAATAATTAAAATCACGATAAATATATTGAAATAATAAATATATTTATTTTATTTATAATTATAAATATTTATTTATATATAAATACTTTTTAAAATATATTTATAATTATAATTATATATAACTAAATATATATATATATAAATGATTATAAAATTACAATAATTTTTATTAATGATAAATATATTTATTGTATTTATAATTATATATGAATACCTTTTAAATATATTTATTTATAATTATAATTATAAATATATATATATTTAAATAAATACTTGTCTTTAATGAATATATATATACACATATATATAAATATTTATACATATATACAAATATTTATATTTATAAGTATAAATAATATATATGTGTGTGTGTAGATAACTATAAAATTAAAATAAATATATTTATTATATTTATAAGTATAATTATAAATAAATATTTATTTATTTATAGTTGTAAATATAAATATAAACACACACACACACATTTAAATACTTATGAAATTAAAATGAATATATTAATTATATATATTTTTTATACTTTCGTAATTATTTAAATAAATATATATTTATATTTAAATAATTATAAAATTATAATTAATATATTTATTTTTGTTTCATTATTATTTAAATATATATATTTATTTATTTATATTTATGACTATAAATAAATATTTATTTATTTATAATTATAATTATTATAATTTTATAATTATTTAAATATAAATATTTATTTATTTAAATAATCATGAAATTATAAAAAAATAATTAATATATTTATTTTAATTTCATAAGTATTTAAATATATATATTTATTTTTTATTTATGACTATATATAATTAATATATTTATTTAAAAATACTTGTATATATTTATAAATATAATTATTTAATTAAATATATTTATTTAATAAATATATTTATTATAATGTTATAATTATTTAATGCAAGTATATATTTTTTAAAAGAATTGTGAAATACTTATGAAATAAATATATATTTATTATAATTATATATTTATTACATATATATTTTAATTATAATCATAAATATAAATAAATTTATATATATTCAAATAATTATAAAATTATAATAAATATAAACAAATATTTACAATTATAATTCTAAATAAATATAGATATATTTAAATAATTATAAAACTATAATAAAGATATTAATCACATGTAATTATAAATATAATAAATATATTTATTATAAATTTATAATAATAAAGAAATATATAATTATAAATAAATATATATTTATTTATAGTTATTATATATATATATTTATTATACATATAATTTTATAAATATATATATAAATATAAATAATTTATTATCATTATAGTTTTATCACCACAAAAAAAGTGCTGATAAAGGAATGTTTTATCAGTGCTTTTTAGCTAGTGCTGATAAATACATCCCCCAGTTTTATAAATAAATCCTAACAGTCTCCTCCTTCCTTCGTACGCCTCAAACTCTCACAGAAGCCTTACCCTGCCACCATCACCTCCTCCTCCTCCTCCTCCTCCTCTATCGTCATCGTGAATCCTCCTCCTCCTCCTCCTCCTACACTGCCACAGATTTCTCCTCATACTCCCCAACTATGAAACCATTGTCTGTCGCCACCCTGAAGCCCTGCTTCGTTGCCATGTGAGCCCTCCTCTGCCCTGCTGCCACGCGATCCCTCCTCTATCCTGCCACCGTGAATCTCTCCTCTATCGTCGTGCAAAGCTTGAATAGTTTTTAAAATCTCCCTACGTGCATATTTTTTGGTCTCCATGTGGCAGAGTTGTATGACTTAGATCTACAATACTGTAAATTTTAGTTGTGATCCATTTGTTTTGCATGGTGGGTCTATCTACTGCTAAAAGATTTGGATGGAAATTATTACAGTTTTTCTTGGGAACTTTTATTGTGATTGTGTTTTTTATAGGGGATTCATCCCCATTCTCTTGAAGGTAGATGAGATACTGTAGGTTGGTCTATAAATTAGAACGATTTGTGAATTGAAGCATGAATTTTCCAGTGAAAGAACACTAGAAAGGCATGATTTGTTTTATCTAGTATCATAATGGTTTTAAAGATATTAATATTTACTTTAGGATTCAAAATTTTTTGAAATGTAACATTGATAATGATTTTTTTGGAGACTTGGACACCCTTAAGTATACCATAGGTTTTTTATTCACCTATAGGGTAATAACAGTTAAATATATATTATGTTTCTAACTAGTAGTTACAATATTTTCCATGAACATTAAGTACATGACTACAATGCATTCTAGAAAATAATCAATTGGATGATGCCTCATTTTAAGGAGATTAAATTGATTCAATGGGGAGGAGTGATGTTTTGTGATAATTATAATGCAATACCTTTGCATCAGAAAATTATGATTCCCCCATGGATGAGGAATATCATCCTGTAATACAATTTCAACCATAAATTGTTTGAGGATTGAATACATGAGTTCTAAAATATAGTTGTAAAACACCATGTGTTGTATGGATTGGATTTTTATCTTGTTTTGAGGAGTTATATGATACTTTGGTCTCCATAAAGCAGTCTTCAAGCATAAAAAATATTTGGAATGTTAATCCTCTCATTTTTTGATTAATTCAACCAAAAGGAGAGGATTGAGAAAATAGCCTCAATTTTTTTTATATAGGAATTAATTACTGAAATATCCTATATATGTGGTAATTTTGAAAGATATAATTTTTAGAAGTGGATGGTGTGATGGTAAGTAGTCCAGAAGTTATGAATAGAAGTTGTGGTTTTTTAAATATGGGTTTTTTTAATGGTGATATGTTAAGGTCTTCTCCTCATTATATTGAAAAAATGTTTTTGGAATATAAGATTCATTTATTGAAAAGTAATAGTGACATTAACTATTCATTAAAAGTGAAAGATTTTAGCTGGACATTATACAGGTGTTAGAAATTCCACGTGTTCAATGGGGAGACTTCCATGAAATTTTGAAAGTCGGTGAAACTGGATGAACAAATGATACTTACTATAAGCAAGTGGGACAACATGCACAAGAAACATGTGATAGGGTTGTTTTTTTAATACTCATTGAGAAGAAGAAAAATTCACAAGAATCTTTGGAACATGAAATGAGAATTTTATTATGGTGATTTTATTAGGGGTTCACTTTTATTACCAGTGGGTCAACTGGGATTCTTATGATTAGAAGCACTAAGAAGGCCTTAACCAATAATGTGGTATGGTTCCTTTGCTTAGATGTTCATGAGATATTCTTCTAAGATCTTAATGTTATATTGATGAAAACACCAATCTTAACCATAAATGAGTTGGGTAATGAGTATGACTTATATTGTGATGTATCAGGAGTTAGGATTTGAACAGTTCCAGTCCATTATGGTCATGTGGTTGTTTATGGGTCCAAACAGTTAAGAACACATAAGAGAAAATTCCCAAATCTTAGATTTGGAAATAGTGGTGCTTTCCATGATGTGTTATTGGAATACACTAAAAAAAGTGTTTGAAATATATTTAATCACAAAGTGAAATGAACCATTGGTAGAGGAGAAGGTATGAGTACCTATAGTCCTTTAAATTTGACTTAATGTATACCCTCAATAAGGGTGAAATTTTTTCTAATGTACTATATTGTAAGCATCAAGATTAGGTAGTACATGATTCAAGCATCAAGTGGAATATGGTTTCTCACTTTGAAGAGATATGAATTTATGTTTAAAAGTATCATTGCCAAGTGACATTTATGTCTTTATCTATCACTTATTCACTCCTCATTAGTATTATGGGAGTAAACTATAGGATTCATAATATTTATTCACGAGAGACATGATAAACCTTTTATAGATTTATATTTTATAAAATGTTGGTTATTTTTCATTCATGTATCCTTTGTAAAGTGCATATCTTTGGATTTATGTCTTTGTGAAAAATACCTAAGTGGCTCTTTTAAAATGATTCAAGTGTTTTGAAATGTTTCTTACAAAATTATATGTGTTCAATATACCATTTTTGGTTTTAAATAGCTTTAAAATGATTTAAACACTTAGCATGGACTTAGGTTTCATTCCAAGTGTTTGTCAACTCACCTTATTGGATATCAGAAAGGGATGTGAATGTTTTGAAAGCGTATGTAATGCTAGTTTCATTTTAACAAGGGGTGTGTGAAGTTTTAAATGAAAAATTTTAAAATATAGAGGTTTTCATTCATTTTAAATGATTAAGATTTTTGGTTCATGAAGTTTCATTGAATGATTTAAAAAAGAAATTGGGGTTTTGAGAAAGAGTGTTTGAAACTGATTGGAATATTTTAAAAAGGGTGTGTTATTTTAAGGAGGAATTTGTGTAAATGGTTGGTTTTTTAAATGGGATTTCAACTATGATTTGATAAATAGTTTTAAAAGGAGTCTTAAAGTCTATAACTTTTTTTGGCCTTGGTTAATTTTTATATCAACGTTTTGTGTACTTATTTTGTTAAATATTAATATCACCGAATCAAATATGATGGATATGAATAAAGAATGGATGGATTCCAATCGTTTAACAAAAGAGTATGAAGATGGAGTGAAATATTTCATCGAGTTTGAAAAAAATCATGCATTTGATGCTTCTCAAATCCTTTTTCCATGTTTACACTATTTTTATTCAAGACAAGTTATTCCATAGGAGTTGGAAAAACACTTGATCTGTCATAGAATAGATCGAAGTTATAAATATTGGAATAAACACTGGGAAAAAGAAAATGTATCTAGTGGGTGGGATAGAAATGTGTTTTGTGGATCATTTAATATGATTACAAGTGTGGACAATAAAGAATACCATATCGAGAATGTGATTACATATGTGAATGATGATGAAGATTGTATTGAGGAAATGACAATGACGGTTGAAGATGAACTTCATGATTGCCCAAAATTTTTTGAACAGTTAAAGAGTTGTGAAAAGACACCATTGTATGGTGGTTAAATTAAATATACAGCATTGCTAGCCATACTAAAGCTTTATAATTTAAAATTGGGCAATGGATGGAGTGACGCCAGTTTTACAGAATTACTTTCTCTCTTGAATGACATGCTCCCAGAAGATAATGAGCTCCTGATATGAACATACGATGCCAAAAGATTACTACACTCGATGGGTATAATCTCTGAAAGAATAAATGCCTTACCAAATGATTGTATACTATTTCTCAAGGACTAAAAATCACTTAGAGAATGCCCAAAGTGTGGTGATTTTTAATACAAGAAAGATGAATCTGGTCCTATGAAATTTTTATGGTACTTTCTGATCATTCCAAGATTTAAGTTCCTATATGGAATTGAGGATACTACAAGGAAATTGATGTGTCATGCATACATAAGAAATAAAGATGGGAAATTACATCATCTGACATACTCTCCTGAGTAGAATATAATTGATCATGAGTATCCTGAATTTGGAAACGATCTGAGAAATCTTTTTCATGCATTATCTATAGATGGAGTGAATCCTTTTGGTTTTTAAATCAATACTCACAGTGCATGTCCGGTTATGTTGGTAAATTATAACTTTCCATCATGGTTATACATGAAACGAAAAAACATCATGTTATCTATGATTATATCAGGACCAAAAACAATTGGGTAATGATATTGATGTTTATTTGGATCCATTGATCAAGGATTTAAAATTATTATGGGATTCAGGTGTTATGTTGTATGATGCTTACAGAAATAAAGATTTCACATTGAGATCCATGTTGTACGGGATGATAAATGACTTTCCTGGTTATGGAAATTTTTTAGGATATAGCATTAAAGGAAATCATGGGTGTCTCATCTGCGAACAAAGTACACAGTCAATTAGGTTGAAATATTCATCAAAAACTGTATTTCTAGGACATCACAGATTTCTATCCCAAAAACATAAGTACTGTTCTTGGATGACATTATTCGATGGAAGTTCAGGAGAACGTACAACACCGTCTCCACTAATAGGTGATCAACTATTTGAGAAAGTAAAATATGTGGATTCTACTTTTGGTAAATAGTTTTCAAAAAACCTTATGAAAACTAGTTGGAAAAAGAGATTCAGTTTTTTTTTGAATTACCATACTGGAATTGTTTTTATGTCAGATACTATCTTAATGTTATGCATGTTGAAAAAAATGTATGTGATAGTGTCATCGACACGTTTCTAAATACACCCGGCAAAACAAAGGATGAAATTAAGGGTAGTTTGTACATGGTTGACATGGGAATATGGGAAGATTTGGTACTAGTAAAGGGTGAAAAATGAACTTTTCTTCCTCCAGCTGCTTACACTCTTTACAGGTAGGAGAGATGTCAGTTTTGAAACTTCTTGAATGACATAAAGGTTCTAGATGGGTATTCATCGAATGTCAAGAACATCATGTCAATGACTAATTTAAATTTAAAGGGTATTAAATCAAATGAATTCCATGTTTTGATGCAAGATCTAATGCTTATAACTTTTCATTGATTTTTTTCCAATAATGTCCATTATACATTAACCAAACTCTGTTTCTTCTTTAAATCTATATACAACAAAGTTATAGACTCGGTGAAATTGTCGAGTATGGAAAGAGAAATTTTCATCATATTATGTGAATTGGAAATGTTCTTCCTACCAAAATTCTTTGATGTGATGGTTCATTTGATGGTTCACTTGGTGAGAGAGATTCAACTATGTTGTCTTGTACACTATAGATGGATGTACCCCATTGAACGGTATATAAAGATTTTGAAAGTGTATGTTAAAAATCGAATTCGGGCAGAGGGTTGTATTACAAAGTAATATATTATTGAGAAAGTCATTGAATTTTGTACCAAATACTTATCCTTTTTGGAAATCATTAGTCTACCGAAATCTTGTCACACTGGGTGGCTTGCAAGTGAAGGAATTTCTGGAAGAGATGTTGTCACAATCAATATTAAAAATTGGGAGCAGAACCACCTTTACATTTTGCATAATAGTTTGGAGGTTTCCCCATATGTCGAAACCCAAAAATAAATTCTTAGGCATTTTAATCCATCAAGAGATGAAAGATAGATATCAAATACACATAATCAACAGTTTATAGGATGGTTTCAGAACTATATTTTAAAGGATTTTGATGAAAATCTGGATTCAATTTTAGAATGACTCTGATGGATAGTCATAGGGCCAAGTTTGTATGTATTATCTTACAATGGTTATATTATACATTTTATAAAAATGAGCATGATGAAGATAGTACCATGAAAAATAGTGTAGTTACACTCATGGCTGAAGCGATGCATGTTTCTGGTAATAAGGATAGAAATCCAATTTACGTGAATATGTTATACTTTGACATCATCAAACAAATATGGTAGTTTGATTATATAACATTACAAGTGCCTATTTTTCAATGCAAGTGGGTTAATAACAAGGGTTCCGTTAAAATAGATAAATTATAATTTGTTGAAGTTGATTTTAGTAAGGAAGGGTACAAAGACAACCCGTTTATAATGACATCACAGGAAGTACAAGTATTTTATGTTACAGATCTCGCAAACCAAAAGTGGTCAATTGTTCTGTTATCGATCAAAACCACTGAAGGGGCAGATGAAAATTCAACCAAGGATGACCCTTTCATTGAGACGTCACAATTATTTCACAGTAGTCCCAATGTAGGCGGTATTTTTTATGTCAAAGAAGACCATAATGAAAAGTTTTGGATCATCGATAGAGGATTCAAATCCCTTCATACTTTAAAAAAAAGAAAAAGAGAGTTCAATAATCAGGTTACATTTTTTTTTAATATACATCATGTTACCTCATGTTATTATCTATTTGTTGCTATATTTATGTACTCTAAATTAAATGTTAAACCACTTCTCCAGATAATGACTTTCGCACGTACTGGTGCTCCCAATCAAAAAAAAACAACAATTATCTCAACCTGCAGATGGTCACAGTGCAGAGAAGAAACCTTCTCCATGTGCTGGTGCTCCCATTCCTGAGGAATAATAGGTTTCTCAACCTGCTATTGTTCCCAATGCAGAGGTAAAACAACCATCTACACATGTCGATGCCACCGCTCTAGAGGAACATATTGGCGATATTGATTCTAGGGAAATGGTAGGCAACGAATGACTAGAATTTCAAAAAAAATGGAGCACTATAGTTTTATAGTGTTAGCAAAAATCATTAAGGAAAAATTCAAAGGAATAAATATGAGGTCGGATGGAATGCTTGGGGTCAACATGTTAACCCCAATAAGGCCATGTTTAGCAGTTTTATTGGAATCGTTACTCGGCAATGAGTGTCGATTGACATAGGTTTGTGTCACCATGCTGTAAACTGGGCTTAAGACACTGATATGGGAATTGATTATGATAACATTATGATATAATTTCTTTATTTTAATAAAAAATAAAATAAT
The DNA here is from genome assembly GCA_963277665.1 of Viscum album. NCBI lineage: Eukaryota > Viridiplantae > Streptophyta > Magnoliopsida > Santalales > Viscaceae > Viscum > Viscum album. The sequence goes on along the minus strand of OY728154.1, from coordinate 63,967,595 downwards.
AAAACATTGACTTACTATTCATAATCCATTATAGAGTGTATTTATAGTAGATAACTCCCACAAGATGTATATATTAATTCTTACTGGAAGGATTCACAGATGATTTCACATAATCCTAACAAGACATCATCTTAAAGATACTGAAGGGAAAATAAACCTGCACCCATTGTTTATCTATGCACACCTAATAACCCAAGAAGCATGAGATACGTTTACTGACTATCGTGTAGATGTATGTTTTTCAGGTAAATTGTGTCTAGTAATACGTTTTTTGATGATACGTGTATTCATCACATTGATTGATAATTTTTTATTTATGAAAAAAAACTGAGTGCTGAAAATAAGGAACGAGTAACAAAATCATCATACCCCTACTGTAAAGAAATAATGGGGTACTCTTCACTTGAAAAAAATTGGTACGTATTTTAAATCTATAATAATACTTTTATGTGACATTAAAAAACACCATAATTGTATCCCTCAGTTTATATATAGATTGATGACTCGAAATCCAAATTCACTTTCATCCCATGCTATGTGTTGTGGAAGGAGTCACGTGTAAATAAATACAGGATACTAATAGATAAAAACACACAAAAAGTGTGGGAAACATGTGTAAGTATTACAAAATAAAAATTTGTTTTGCTTTAAATCGTTACAAATTAACAATGATCACTTATTTTTCTATATTTTCTATCCAACATAGTTACAGGAATCAGCAACACCTATACTAGATGAACGCATACTATCAGCGGACTTGAAGTGGCCAAAATAGTATGGTTTCATCAGAGGTACGGGTTTTGGGGTGACACCCCAAACATATTTTGAGAAAAAAAACAAGAGTATGATTAAAGTTAATTAATAAAACAGATAAGAGAAAGAATATCTACCCTTGAAGGAAAATTCTAATGGAAGAGAGAGATGATGTAAACTTTAATGAGGGAGAGGCAAAGATAAGAAGCAAATCAAGAACAACCACTATGTGAAGATCTCACCCACCCCCTCACTATCTATGAGGCTAGACATTCCCCTCTAAGAGATGTTTTAGCATAGGTAATCAATGTTTTGATAAATGTTTATGTGAAATGTGAACTATAAAAATGCCGATACCTTTCCTGTACTGATATTCTACAGGGTGATAATGACTGTGATTTATATCTAGGAACACCCACCCATCGTCTTGTGGTGAGGGCTACGGTGTTCAATATTCAAAACAACACGCTACACACCAGACCACTTCCAACAAGGCATGTGTGAGTTTCGATCAGCATAGCCCATGAACTGAGCACCGAGCTACATGTTCCAATTCATGAGGATGATATTAATATGGCCAAAAAGGCTATTGGAACATTCATCGCATGACTGTCAAATCTTGTAAAAAACATGTCTAAAAAGAGTTATTTATTTCCAATTTACTTTTCAAGCTAAACCTTTAACAATTAATGAAAAAATTTATGAACCGATGAATGTTATTACAGACGTACAAAGAGGAGGGGATGTAACAAAAGACCATCTCAAAGGCTCATGTGAGTACAAATTTAAAATATGGTCGTAATCACATAGTTGATTTTGAAAAAAAATATGTATGGAGAGAAAGATAATTACTTCATTGGTGTTAAGAGTGAAACTGAAATCCTTGATTATGACTGTTTAGGCGGCTTAGTTTTAAATGTATACATGAGGTATGTTCTCATGATTTTATTTTCCAAAAGCTAATATATTGTGTTAATTATGACTAAATACATTTCATATTTTTGGAAGGCATATATATGAAAAACAATTGAAGGGATTTTTCCATAAGAAAAATTTCAAACTCATTAGTCCCCACGTCACCTCAACAGAACAAGATAAAATAGAACAAAAAAAGGATGAAATTGTGGCAGGTCTGCTCAAATCCTTTGAAAGCAAAATTTTGGATGACAGGCTCTATTTAATACCAACGATGTATGGGTAAGACTATAATTTAATCATGTCAAATTTATTTTAATTTCTTTCATTACTTATTCTTTTTTTTAGGCAGTATTGGATTCTCATTGTGGTAAATTTGGATACTCTAAAGATTGGTGGATTCAATACATGGATATCCAACAAATTTTTTACACATGATGGCGTTTGTCAATTTGTAATACAGTAAACCCAACATTTTAGAACTAAACATGAAGTTATATAATTTATATTACCTTTTAAAGAGGATTCTGTTATGATAGGGTGGTGTATCAATATCATGAAAAAAAAACGAATGAGGCCAGGGGCTAAGGACAAGCAAGACGACAAATACTACGACTAGATAAGTATCAGGGTATATATAATAAGATTTCACTATCCAAACACATATCAAAACAAATTACTTATTCTACTCAATGTTTATGTAGTGTTCTAAAAAACCAATGGAAAATATTGAAGTTATTATATTTTTAAATTTATAAGAGAGATCATATTCCATGAACAAACTAGAATCCCTGGAGAGGTATTTTCAAAGATAATTACTATTTTATTTAAAATATTTACTAACCCTTTGTGTATTTATATTTTTCCAGTACTACTATGATTATCGAAAAAACTCATATTCACAAGATGATATAGTTGTGCTCAGAAATAAATAGGCAGCATACCTGATGAAATAATGTACATAAATAGCATGAAGATGTGACTTCCATATACAAGGTATGAATTTCTAATGTTAATATCACCTTCTAACATCTTTATGCTCATGTTATCCTTATATGATCATTGTTATATCCCTTTTTTACACTTATTTAACATCTATGATCACCCTTTCTTATGTTTTGTATCCTTAGGTTATTAATAATTGTTTTAGAAATGATTTCTAAGAAGGTTTTTAGTAAAGAATAACTTAATGAGAGACTCTTATGAACTAGTTATTTATGTTTTCATGTTTCCAAAAGCACTAGACCTAAACTATTCTAGCATAGATCATTATTTTTTGTAAGGAATATTAATCTACTAAGATGTGATATTTATGTATGAAATGTCTGGGTCAATATAGTTGGTATCAGAGCAACTGACCTACTCAAAATTAAGCAAAAATAACAAGTGAAAGGTATCACTCAAAGTGTGTATTTTTATTTAAAATTGACATTACTTTTAGTAAAAAGAACAAGTGACATACTAAAAACAAAGAAAAAGCATTCGAATTGTTTTTATATTTTATAAAAATGATCCATGATTAATTTTTGATATGTATGAATCAACCGCACCTCAATCTGATGCACGGTGTGGCCGGTATGACTTTAAGTGTATATTTTTATATTAAATTGACATTAAATTGAGCATAAAGAACAAGTGGCGTACTAAAAAATGAGAAAATGCATTTGAATTATTTTAATAATTTAGGAAAATGATCCATGCCTCATTTTTAACATGTAAGAATCAACCACACCTCAATTCAACACACGGTGTGAACTGTATGACTAAAATTATATGTTATCAATTTAAAATTGATATTTTAGTTCAAAACGTGTTACTCACTAAAAACCAAGAAAACGTGCTCAAATTGTCTTGATAATTTAGGAAAATGATTAATAATTCATTTATGACATGTATGAAGTAGTATCATGTCAAATCGACGCACGATGCAACCGGTATGACTCAAAATGCGTGTTTCTAGTTTGAAATGATATTTTAGTAAAAAAACAGAACTAGCATACTGAAAATTATGAAAACATATTCAGATTGTTTTTATATCCTAGTAAAATGATATATAAGTCATTTGTGACGTGTAGGAATCATTCACATCTCAATACAATGCACGGTGTGACCAGTATAACTCAAAGTGTCTTTTTTATTTAAAATTGATATCAATTTAAGTAAAAACAACAAGTGGCATACTGAGAATCAAGAAAATACTTTTGGATTGTTTTGATACTCTAGTAATATGATCTATAAGTCATTTTTTGATGTATAGGAATTAGTCACACCTCAATATGACACACGATGTGGCCGGTATGACTCCAAGTGTGTATTTTTATTTAAAATTGACATTAATTTATGTAAAAAGAACAAGTAACATACTAAAAACCAAGAAAACGTATTCGGATTATTTTGAAACATTAGGAAAATGATTCATGAATCATTTGAAACGTGTAGGAATCAGTCACACCTCAATAGGATGCACTATATGGTTGGTATAACTCAAAGTGTATTTTTTATTTAAAATTAACATTAATTCATGTAAAAACAACAAGTGACATACTGAAAACTGAGCAAATGCATTTGGATTATTTTGATATTATAGGAAAACGATCTATTATTAATTTTTGATGTGTATGAATTAGTTTCATCTCAATACGATGCACGGTGTGGCCGGTATCACTCAAAATGTCTCTTTTTATTTAAAATTGACATTGATTTAAGTTAAAATAACAAGTGACATACTGAAACCCAAGAAAATGCATTCATATTGTTTTGATATTTTAGAAAAACAATATATTATTCATTTTTGATGTGTAGGGATCAACTGAACCTCAATACGATGCATGGTGTGGCCGATACAACTCAAAGTGTCTCTTTTTATTTAAAATTGACATTAATTTAAGTAAAAAACAACAATTGACATATTGAAAACTGAGCAAATGCACTCAGATTGTTTTGATATTTTAGAAAAATGATATATTAGTCATTTGTGATGTGTAGGGATCAGTCTCACCTCAACACGATACACGGTGTGGCCTATATAACTCAATGTATCTCTTTTTATTTAAAACTAACATTAATTTAAGTAAAAACAACAAGTGACATACTGAAAACCGAGCAAACTCATTTGAATCATTTTGATATTTTAGGAAAAAGATCTATTAATCATTTGTGACGTGTAGGGATCATATGAACCTCAATATGATGCACGGTGTGCCTGTTATAACTCAAAATTTATCTTTTTATTTAAAATTGGCATTAATTTAAATAAAAACAATAGGTGGCATACTGAAAACCGAGAAAACGCACTTGGATTATTTTAATATTTTAGGATACTGGTCTATTAGTCATTTTTGATGTGTAGGAATCAGTTTCACCTCAATACGATGCACGGTGTGCCTGGTATAACTCAAAATGTCTATTTTTATTTAAAATTGACATTAATTTAAGTAAAAACAACAAGTGACATACTGAAAAGTGAGAAAACACATTCGGATTGTTTTTATACTTTAGAAAAATGATCCATGAGTCATTTGTGATGTTTAGGAGTCACCCAAATCTCAATCTGATGCATGGTGTGATTAGTACGACTAAAAGTGTCCATTATCAGTTTAAAATTGACATTTTAGTTCAAAACGTGTCACTCGCTAAAAACTAATCAAACATGCTCTAATTGTCTTGATAATTTAGGACACCAATTCATAATTCATTTGTGACATATATGAAGTAGTCTCACATCAAACTGAAACACGATGTGATTGATATGACTCAAAATGCGTGTTTGCAGTTTGAAATGACATTTTTAGTAAAAAAACACAACTGACATATTGAAAACCAAGAAAACGTATTTGGATTGTTTTGATACCTTAGTAAACGATCCATTAGTAATTTTTGATGGGTAGGAATCAGTCTCACCTCAATAAGATGCACGGTGTAGCCGATATAACTCCAAATTTGTCATTATTTAAAATTGACATTAATTTTAGTAAAAGAACATGTGACATACTCAAAACTGAGAAAACGCATTCAGATTGTTTTGATATTTTAGGAAAATGATCCATAACTCATTTGTAATGTGTATGAATCAACACCACCTCAATAGGACGCACAGTGTCACCGGTATAACTCCAAATGTGTCATTTTTATTAATATTTTCATTTTATTAATGTGTTGTTTCATATTAATGTTTAATTTATTTTTTTATAGTATTACTAACATAATATTTGTTTTATTATATAGGTGGAATCTTTTGTTTGGGTTGAGATGATTTGTTCGGCAACTAATACCGTGGTCAGAGATTTTTTATAGGGGATCGCGGGCGTCAAAAGATGAAATATTAATGTTTTAGAATGTTTATTGGACGATTGTAAATGTAATTATATAAAATATTTTGTTTGAAATGAAAATAATAGCGTTTATTTTTGTATATACCAAGGGTGGAAAATTTCGTATTCATCATCATCATCATTTCAATTTTTATTCACAACTGCTTGCAACACAACAGACAACACTATGGGGGCCGAAAATAATGAAGTCCAAGGGAATCACCCCGAATCAAATTCACCCCCTCTGGCTTAAACATAGATACATGAGAAAAAACAAATGACCGAGACATCATCTCCCGCGAGCGAAGCCAAGTGATCCGCCACTTTGTTCCCCTCCCTCCAAGTGTGGGTCACGCTAGTGTTTCTGGCCAGTAAGTATTTTCATTCTCTAATCGTATAAATTATAGACCAAGGACTAGTACCAATACCTTGGAGTTCATCATGAATAACCCGAGAATCCGTCTCCGCCTGAGATAAACAAAAGCCTCACTGACTGCACATGGAGAGACCTGTAAGAACCGCTCTCGCCTTAGCCTGCAGAGAACTCCCAGCACCATAATTCGTGGCGTAAGCCAGGAGCACACTCCCAGCCTCATCCCAGACCATGTCTCCCCCTCGCATAACTCCCTGAATACAGGACCCATCTGCATTAAGCTTCAAGCCAAATCCCAGAGGAAACCACCACACCCAATTTCCCTGCCTCCCGAGGTCCGACGTCTGACCCATGCCCCCAGCAGCGAACAACACCCGCAACGTCGGTACTTCCTTCTAGTTACCTGAAAGAGTCGACCAGTCCACCAGAATGAACCTAGCCCTGGCGATGATGACCCGACTTGAAGATGGCGCCTCCTCATACCTAATGTGGTTCCTGTCCTGCCACAACACCCAGAAAACAGTATTAAAAACTATATCTCATGCCACCTTATCTCTTCCTGCAGCCTTGACCCCCTGGAACCAACTCGACAAGAGGCCCTCGATACCCTCTGCCTGGAAAGACAGCCCAAAATAACCTCCAAAAAATCCCCACACCATGCAATCCCATTCCTCTTCAGCGAAAATGTGAGGAAGAGACTCCTCGCGAAAATCAGCACAGTAGTGATAATGAGAAGCCATACTAATCCCGAGACACTTGATATTTTCATCAGACGGCAGCACACCATTCTGGATCCTCCATGAAAGAAAGTTGAACTTAGTTGGGATCATATTTCAACAAATTCAGCCGATCCATCCCCCTTGTTTCCCCTGGGAGACACTACTCCTACAGAAATCCTTCAATCTGAATTTCCCTGTAGGAGCAGGAGTGAAGACACATCGATCGTTGTCCGAGCTGATAAGAATAGAATCGAAGACCTCAAGTTGGCCCGCGTCTAGAATGGATCTAAAAAAAGCAGGGTATTGCACCACCTCCTTGAAATTGATCATGGGAGATGGGAAACTAGGGTAACTGAGGGGGCTGCCCGACCAGTTGTGATGCCATAATGAGATGTTCCCCTCCCTGACAATCCACCGAGAGAGCTGAAACATGGCTGGAACAATGCTGATGACCGCCGCCCACAAAGATGTCCCACTCACCTGCATAGACCCTTCACTATCCATGTACCTACGAGACATAAGGCTCCCCCATAGAGATCATTCTTCAACCACCTCCCAAGCTAACCTCGCATGCATACAATGGATCGTGGCATTTAAACTTTTCACATTAATCCCACCCTCCCGAATAGGTCGTGCCATCCTCCCCCAAGAGACCCAATGTCATTTCCCCTCCGAAGATGCATCCCAGATAAAGCGAGCCAAAATATTGTCAATGGACTTAATAACCCCCTTCGGTACATTGGTCGCTGAGAGCGCATGGACCGGAATGGCCGAAAGGACACTATTTACCAGCGATATGCAGCTACCAAACGATAAAAACTTGTTTTCCCAATTCAGAATCCGCCCCAAGATCCGACTCACCACCCAGTGAAAATCCCTTATCCTCATTCTCCCTATCGACACCAGAGCCCCAAGATACTCAAAGGTAAATGACCCCCGCTTCATCCCCAACCATGTGCCCATAGAAGTCGCCCTGCTCTCAGTGCATGTCTTGGCCACATAAAAATCACTCTTCTCCCTGTTGATGATCTGACCACTCTAGTAACAGTACTTTTCAAGCATCTTGATAATAGCATGCACTGATTTCCGCCCCCCGTTACTAAAGATAATGGTATCATCTGCGAACATTAGGTGCAAAATAGATGATAGGCCTGACTTCCTCCTATATGGCTGAACATCCCCGTTTGAAAGTCCTATGTTAATCATCCTGCTCAGGGTATCCTGCATGAGAATAAAAATACTCAGGGAAAGAGGGTCGCCCTAACGTAGACCTCACACCAACATGAATAAACCATGTGTTCACCCCATAAATGAAACATCCAACCAAGTATAACTAAAACACCTGAAAATGAGATCAGCCGCCCAACTGGAAAATCCCAACCTATTCAAGACCCTATTAATGAAACCCCATTCAACTCTATCATATGCTTTGTTCATATCCAGCTTGATCTCCATGTTGTTACCACGCACCTTTGTGTTAATGTCTTTCAAAATCTCCTGATCCAACGCTATAGCTCCCTGAATCGAGCTGTCCTTCACAAACCCATGCTGCTCCAAAGAAATCCATTGAGGGAGAAATCCTGACAGCCGCCTGTTGATGATACTCCCCAATATTTTGTAGGGGAATTTACACATACTCACCGGCCGGTATTGAAGGAGAGAGGATGGGTATCTGACCTTTGGTAAGAGCACCAGCATTGTGGCAGCCGTAATCCAAGGTAAACTGCCTCCTTGGAAAAAATCCCTAATGGAATTGACAACATCCCCCTTGACCACCTTCCACGAGCTCCTATAGAACGATCCAGGAAAAGCGTCAAGGTCTGCCGCACTTTTATGATTGAGGTTAACCATAGCCGCATGGATCTCCTCCTCCTCTAGGATACCCTCCAGCATTTCATTGTTCCGACTGGAGACCCGGGACACAACCCCCCCCCCCCCCCCCCCCGAACTCCTCATCCCCCTGAGGACAATCCCAGTCATCCGTGAAGGTGCCATCATCGAGCTCCAGATTCGGAGTAACAACCCGTCGCCTCTCCCTTATGCACGCATGGAAAAAAGATGTATTTTTGTCACCCTTCTTAATCCACTTGATTCTCAAGCTCTTTCTCTCCCTAAATTCCTAGGAAAGGATCAAAACAGCTAACGCACCTTTCTTCTCAAAAAGCTTCCCAAAGGCCCTCTCATCCCAGGCCTCCTCAATGGTAGCCTCAAGGCGGTCAATTTCTCGATTAAGTGACTCCAGCTCCTCGTCCACAATAGGAATACTCTTAGCCCACCTGTGAAGAGAGATCTTGAGGCTTCTCAATTTCAGATGCAAAGCCAGCCAAGAGTGACCCTGAATTGACTCCTCCCAGCTCGACTTCACCATTTGCTGATAGCCCGAGGAACTCGACCAATGACCCATGAACCTAAAACCCTCCTCCAACGAGTCCCTCTTATTCATAGTGAGCAATAGCAGAGAGTGATTAGAAAGGGCGCGAGTCAAGTGTTCCACCTTCGTGAAAGGTAACATCGAGATCGCTTGCACATTGGATACACACTGGTCCAGCCTACTCCAGCATCGGTTACCACCCCTCCTGTTGTTACACCAAGTGAAAGGGTCCCCAGTGTAGCCCAAATCCAATAACCCCTTGTCTACCAATAACTGAGTAAAGGATCTGTTGGCCCGTCTCTAGAAATCACTTTTCCCTTTCCTCTTCTCAGGGTTCGCAATGATATTAAAATCTCCCCCCAGCACCCAGGGCTGGTCCCCTGGGCCAAAAGCCTTCAACTCGCTCCAAAGCATATCCCTTCTCTGAGCATCACAGCTAGCATAAAATGAAGGACATGATAATGGAATCCCCATCACCTGACACTCTCGTTGTTATATGTTGGTCCCCTGCATGGAGCAGTTCCACCGAGATGTCCTTATGCCAGAATATCCAAATGAACCTGTTAATTGGATCCACATGCAGATATTCATGCAACTTCACCCTACGTTGGAACTCCCACATTTTAGTAGAATTCTGTTTATGTTCCAGGACCACATCCACCTTGATCTGGTGGTTTTTCACTTCCAACGCAATAAAATATGTTTTGACCCTTGCCCTAACACCTCAGGAATTCCCTATCAGAATTGGAATCATTGGAACAAAAATCGCCCAGAATTGACCCCAGGCAACACGGTCTCAGTCACTAAGAAAGCAACACGCTCCCCCTCCTGCCTCTTCTTCATGGCAGACCTAGTTCTCTCACCCACACCACCCTCTGGGAGAACTGAGGGGAGGGCATAAGGCTTCACAGGACGCTTGGAGGCTCCCACCGCCCTCTCCAACCTCGAGGGCAACCCAACTGGAGCAATAGGCTGCGCAGCCACCATAACAACAGGGGGAACCGGTCCAGTCTCAGACCCCTCACTGAGCACCCCCCCGGCTATGCAGGCGACCAACCCACTGGAACCGCTGGAGAGGCCGGGATAGAGCTAGGCAGCCTCCTGAAATTATCAGCAAGAAACAGAGCATACAGCAAGACCACTGAACCACCATCCACCTTGAATGCTTGCTCCACACCTGACCTGGCAGAGAAGGACTCAATAGGCCGGTCTCGAACCCTCGACACCAACTCTCACAGTGGAGTCCCCAGGACCCTTTCCAAGAGCGCCCCAACTGACAACAACTGGGAGGGAGCACAACCCAACTGCTTGGAAGCCAAAATCATCTGCCTCGCTCCCTGCTGAAAAGGGATCATCACCTTGCTTTGACAGGAAACCTCAGAGGATACCACTGGACCCTCATTAGGGGACCTTACCCGCGAAACACCCCATCCCCCAGATGGCTGAGGGGGGCGACAGGGCCTGGAAAATACTGATCAAGACCAACCCCTGCACTCGAAGGAACCAACACCTCCCTGGGCCTGTGGTCGCTGGCAGCAAGCGGCTGAGACACCTGGCCCCCTCTCCTACACATCTGGATCGAGTGCCCCTGCATCAAACAATTTACACAGAACCGAGGAAATTTTGGCTATACAAGCCGAGAAATATGAGAGGAAGAATGGAATAGGTAGAAAAATTGGCACACGGCACAAAGAAGCTTTCAAGATTTTCACAATTTCACACAACTTCACAATTTTTCACAACTGAAATTTCAGGCTACAATTACATCAATTTATAGACCCACAACATTAAATGCCTATCATTTATGTTGGTACAAAGAAAGACCAAAACATAAAATACAGAGAATCTATGACGGTACAAGGAAAGACCAAAATATTAAATGCTGGACATTTATGTCAGTACAAAGATATACCAAAACTTTAAATGCAGAGCATTTAAATTCATTCAAATAAAATAAATGGAGGTGGACCCATGGAAGAAAAAAATGTGCAAGTAATAAATGACATCGCAGGCAGCTTTGACTCATGTTTTTAGTTTGCAATTCCAACACTCCCCTTCAAACAAAAACCGGCTTCATTCCGAGCATCATTCTGAGTCTTTTGAATACATCTGTCAGTAATGCCTTTGTGAAAATATCATCCACCTACTCTGTAGTATGACAATATTCCAATTTTATCATTTTTTGATTCACATGATCTCGCAAAAAATGGAATCGGGTATCAATGTGTTTGCTTCTTCCATGTTGCACCGGATTTTTGGCAAGTTCAATTACCGACTTGTTATCCACATATATCACTGTGGATCCATCCTGCGGATGCTGCAACTCCTTCAGCAGATTTCTCAACCAGATTCCTTCACAAATAGTGGATGATGCTGCCATGTACTCTGCTTCACATGTAGACAAGGCGACCACACTTTGCTTCCTTGAATTCCACGTGAAAGCAGTCGATCCAAGAAAAAATACATACCCAGTGGTGCTTTTTCTTTCATCTTGGTCACCTCCCCAGTCACTGTCTGAGTATCCATGCAGATTTTCTTCTTCATTGTATGGATAAAAAAGACCAAAATCCATCGTTCCTTTAGCGTACCTGAGGATACGTTTTGCCGTTAACCAGTGTGACTCTTTTGGTGCTTTCATGTACCTGCTTAGAAGCCCAACACTATAGACAATATCAGGCCTTGTGATTGTGAGATACCTCAGGCTTCCAATTAGACTCTTGAACAGAGTCGAGTCAACACTTCTTCCTTCTCCATCTTTTTTCAGTTTTAAACTCATTGGCACAGGTGTGTTTACAGCATTGCAATTAACCATCTTGAATTTTTCAAGCAACTCCTTAGCATACCTCTTTTGAGAAATATAGATGCCTCCATGTTGTTGCTTTACTTCTATGCCCAGAAAGAAGGACATGAGACCTCCGTCGGTCATCTCGAACTCCTTGAACATAGCCTCCTTGAAATCATCGAACATTTGTCGACTATTCCCTGTAAATAGCAAATCATCAACATACAAGCATGCAATGATTATATCGCCACGATTATTCTTCTTGATGTAAACTGCATGCTCATATGGACATTTGGTGAATCCGTTCTCTTGAAGATAGCTGTCAATGTGTGCATTCCAAGCACGAGGAGTCTGCTTCAACCCATAAAGAGCTTTCTTCAGTCGATACACTTTGCCTTCCTCCCCTTGCATAACAAAGCCTTCAGGCTGGTCTACATAGACCTCTTCCTCTAGAATTTCATTCAGGAATGCAGACTTCACATCCGATTGGTAGATCATCCAACTGTGATGAACAGTAAGAGAGATAATCATTCTCACCGTGTCAAGGCGAGCAACCGGAGCGAAGACTTCTTCATAGTCCACCCCATACTTCTGTTTGTACCCCTTTGCTATGAGCCTTGCCTTGTAGCGATCGATTTCACCATTAGCATTTCGCTTGATCTTGTACACCCATTTGACACCAATGGATTTCTGGCTATTAGGAAGTGTGGTTAGCTCCCATGTGTCATTTTTCTCTATGGCGCGAATTTCTTCTCCCATAGCCATTCTCCAACATTCTTCCCTTGTGGCTTCCTGAAACGTCAGAGGCTCATGATCTGCATACAGGAAAAAAATATTTACCTCTTCGGTTTGTTCATAAATGTCGCTTAAGCTTTTCATCTTTATGGGCGCCATGGGTGAGGATGAGCTCGCCAAATTTTGACTTGATGGAGTCCTTTCAGGAGTGATGGAATGTCCTCCTGGACTCCTATGTACTGATGATGTGCCCGGGGAAGGTGTTGTTGGCATTTTCTCCTGATGATCACGCCTTTCTTCAGGATCTTCTGTTCTGACTGGAATCTCTTTGTTTGGTTCTTCATCATTCCATTTCCAAGCTTCTTCCTCACTAAAGACCACATCTCTACTCACCACTAATTTATTGGTTAGTGGATTGTAGAGCTTATAGGCTTTAGACTCTTCACTGTAGCCGATGAAGATGCACTTTTCACCACGATCATCAAGCTTCCTTCTTCTCGCTTCTGGAACTTGAGTGTAGGCAACACACCCGAAGATTCTTAGGTGTGCTACGCTCGGTTTGTAGCCACTCCATGCCTCTTGTGGTGTCATGTTTCTGATGCTCTTCGTTGGGCACCGATTGAGAAGATAGGCAGTACATGACACTGCTTCTGCCCAGAAGTTCTTTGGCAAGCCTTTCTCCTTCAGCATGGTCCTCGTCATGTCGAGGATGGTGCGGTTCTTCCTTTCTGTGATGCCATTCTGTTGTGGCGTGTAGGCTGCAGTGTATTGTTGTTTGATGCCCTATTCCCTACAGAAATCTTGAAATGCATTTGAGGTGTATTCTCCACCTCTGTCAGATCTGAGTACTTTGATTCTGTGGTCACTTTCAGTTTCAACATGAGCTTTAAAAGTTTTAAAGACAGTGAAAGCATAAGATTTTTCTTTGATGCAATACACCCACAACTTTCTACTGAAATCATCAATAAGGGTAATAAAATATTTATTACCTCCAAGTGACAGTGTTTCAAGTGGTCCGCAGATATCAGTGTGAACCAACTGAAGTGGTTCTGTTGCTCTTCTAGACACTCCACTTGGAAATGAGTTCCTTTGTTGCTTGCCGAGTGTACACGCCTCACACACGTGATTTGGAACTTCAATTGCTGGCAATCCGCACACCATGCTTGATGAGGATAGAAGTTTAAGCCCACTAAAATGGAGATGCCCAAAACGCAGATGCCATCTCCAGGAATCATTCTTCATGAGCCCAAAGAGACACTCCTCGGCCTTTGTGTTGATATGCAGCGGAAACATGCGATTTTTCGCCATTTGGACTTGAGCGACAAGTCTCCTGTGAACATCTCTTATAGACAAAAGAGAATTTTCCAAGTGTATGACATACCCCTTCTCGAGAAGTTGGTCGAGACTGATGATATTATTTTCCATACTTGGTACGTAATATACATTAGAAATGTAATTCGACTCTCCATTCTTCAGATAGATTTTGATCTTACCTTTGCCTCTCACGGGTACCTTGGATGAGTCGCCAAAACTCACGTCGCCACGAACTTCTTCAGTGAGTTCCTCGAATAGTTCTTTGTTACCACTCATGTGGTTGCTTGCACCAGTGTCGAGATACCAAACATCGGGGTGTTCACATGCCTTTTCTTGTGCGAGGAAGAGTGTGGTACCTTTTTCTTCATGATGAGATGCTTCGGCATAGTTGGATCGTTCATTATGATCCACTTTGCTCCAACAATCAGACGCATAATGCCCAAATTTCTTACAATTGTGGCATTGAATGTTCTTTGCGTTTCCACGACCACGCGTGAATCGTCCTCCACCATTCCCTCTTCCACGAAAGCTGGTAGGATTTTGTTGCTTTTGTTGATGGCTTGGATAATATCCACGCCCTCTTCCTCTTCCACGATGACCGTCTCATTGCGTGTGGCCATTATTTTGTTCTTGTAGAGTCAACTTGGACTCCAAGGCATGCTCTATTGTTGAACCGGTATTCTTTTACATTCGTTGCTCATGCACTTGCAACGACCCCATCAGTTCTTCAATGGACAGTTTCTCCAAATCCTTTGATTCTTCGATTGCCACAACCACATGCTCAAACTTGGTTGTGAGAGATCGAAGTGATTTTTCGATAACTCGAATGTCCTCCACTTTTTCACCATTCCTTTTCAAATTGTTAAAAATAACAATTAATCTTGAGAAATAATCGGAGATGCTCTCACCTTCTTTCATGTGTGCCGCTTCAAATTCCGCTCTTAATGTTTGAAGACGTACCCGCTTCACTCGATCAACACCTTTGAAGACGGTGGCAAGGATATCCCAAGCTTGCTTGCTTGATGTTGCTTCGGCAATCTTTTCGAACGTTGATTCATCCAACCCTTGATAGAGGAGGAACAACGCCTTGTTGTCTTTCTTTCTTTGATTTTTGAGGGTCGGCTTTTCTTCATTCGTGAAGGCAGCTTCTTCCGCCGTAGTGGGTACAACATACCCATCGGTAACGATCTCCCATAATTCTTGTGACCCGAATAACGCCTTCATTTGGATGCACCACCTTTCGTAGTTGTCCTTAGACAGCTTCGGAACTTGCGGCTGGATTGCGGCAATCTTAAAAAAATTGGAGGATCTTGGTAACTTGCCTCTGATACCAGTTTGTTGGCTATACAAGCCGAGAAATATGAGAGGAAGAATGGAAGAGGTAGAAAAATTGGCACACAGCACAAAGAAGCTTTCAAGCTTTTCACAATTTCACACAACTTCACAATTTTTCACAACTGAAATTTCAGGCTACAATTACATCAATTTATAGACCCACAACATTAAATGCCTAACATTTATGTTGGTACAAAGAAAGATAAAAACATAAAATACAGAGAATCTATGACGGTACAAGGAAAGACCAAAATATTAAATGCTGAGCATTTATGACAGTACAAAGATATACCAAATCTTTAAATGCAGAGCATTTAAATTCATTCAAAGAAAATAAATGGAGGTGGACCCATGGAAGAAAAAAAAATGTGCAAGTAATAAATGACATCGCAGGCAGCTTTGACTCATGTTTTTAGTTTGCAATTCCAACAGGAAAAACTGGATAGACGAAGACCTGGTTCCACACAGAGGAACCTTGCACCTTCAGGGAGATCTTCTCCGAAACCGGGAGGGATAGGTCCAGCTCGACACAAATCCGGGGGGCCAACGTTTCCTCACCGCACCAAGACTGGGCATCCACGCACAGAAAGCCACCCATAGCATCTCCAACCGCTTTAAGGAATGAACCGTTCTGGAACGACAATGGCAAACCCGGAAGACTAACCCAGACAGCAGCCGAGGGACTTTCCTTCCCTCGGCAAACCTCCATTGACCATCTGGACAGGTTGAAACGCCAGCGGCCCAAAGCTCAGGGGACATGGCACCACGCTTTGATAAAATCTGTCTTCGAGGAGAAAACCAGGCAAAACGATAGTTTGTGCACCACCGAGACCTGAACCACACCTTGCAACCCCCAAGACTCCACGAACCTCTTGAACACAGGCAGCGAAGGCTTCGCCGAACCAAACCGCGCCACCAACGTCCACCGCAGACCCGCCACCGCCTCATCGAACGCCGCCACGGGGGCTGAAAGAGTAAGAAGGCTCCCCTCCCTCACCACTGAATGTGAAAACGGAGCTATCGCTAGAAAACAAGGATCCGAGACGCTGAGAAGATCCCCACACAACACCTCCTTAAAAGACGTCGTCGGCCGACCATTATCAGGGGAAGACACCGAGGACCCCCAACACGAAGAGATCCTACCACACTGCGACTCCGAGCCGGGATCGCCGCCGGAGGACGAGACGACGAGGGCACCACGGGCGGCAAAATTCGAAAACCTTCAGGCGCGTGCACCGCCTTCTTCGGACGAGACATTAGTGATCGTATTCATGATGTCAATTAAATGTATATAGTAGGTTTGCTTCTGGTGTGATGTTTAAATTGCAATTTGATTATGTGTTTCGTGTGCTATGTTTAAATTGCAGGTTTGCTTATGTTGGGTGCGCTGTTATATAAACACCACATTGCAGGTGGATAGCCCTTTATTAGCGTTAAATATCATGGTGATAAAGGAGGTTTTTATGAGCACTTTTTTTAGCGCGGATAAATGATCTCTTTTATCATCGCTGCGATTAAAATCGTTTTTTAGCACCGTTAAAGGTCATTTTACGCGATGTTAAAAGTCACATATGTAGTAGTGTGGAGATCATGTCCATACCCAAGTCTCGTTAAAGAGGTTCTTAATACCACACCACATGATAAAGTGATTGTTTTTTAAAGATCTTCATCTTTTGGTAACATGCATTCATGTGCTTATGGGGCACCTCAATAACCTTTCTTAATTGACCTCTTAATCTCTTCAACATCAATTTTCATCACGCCCAAGTTTCCTTTCCGAAATCAAATGAAAATCGATAAATGGAAAACGCAACCGACAATGTACTCAAATCAAACAATGATCCAAAACATTACTTGTCATTTCAAAAACTGCAGAGTTAAAGATATCATAAGGAAAAAACTATCCGGCAAAAAAAAAAAAAGTTGGTGTTATAAACCCAAATAAGGGTATTTTGGTAATCAAAGATTTTTAGTACAAACTATTGTCTGATATATTTAAATTTTGGACCTCCAAGAAAATATTTTATAAAAAATATATTTATTCACAGATTTCAGTATATTTGAAGTCTTATTCATATGCGAGAAAATGGTAATTCAACTTCATTAATCGAGATGTATATTATTATTTTAATACATATTTATGCTTTAAAACTGTAATAATTGACATGGTTGTTTCAAATTTGTAAAACCGATACAAGTATATTGATATTTATATGCAGTTATTGCCGTGTAAAATAAATAAATAAATATATATATATATATATATATAATGATAAACGATTGAGATGAATATAAATGTGGAAGAGTATCAGTAAGACAAACTAGCAAAGTACCGTGGATAAAATAATATTTCAATGATTAAATTGGGGAAGAAAAGTTGAATAATTGATAAAAAATAATACGTAATCGATTAAGTATGTTTACTTTATTAATTAAAACGTGTCATTAAATTAAAATAATTAAGAAAAAGAAAGCGTGTCCATGTGACCTTCAATTACTTTTTATATATATAAAAGTAATAAAGTGAGTATTATGTCACGCGTATTAAAAATAGATTAATAATACCCCATTGGCGCAAAGCTGAGAAAGTGCGTCCCTCGTCAAGTTACTGAACACTTGTTTGAACGTCGACTCATACCCATTGCGTTTTGGATATTTGCGTTTGTAATAATATAAACATTTTAATTCATGCACCAATCATATTGTTCAATATAATCCCAATTATCATTATCTTTTGTACATCCCCAAGATTCCTTTATAAAGTTGACAATGATTATGAAATAACCTAGTAGCGATATCTAGCAACACACTATAGGTACTAAACCTAAAAATGAGTAAAGGTGTAATGTGATCCACCTCATGTTCATTATCTATGTTTCTTTGTCTTTAAAATCGTGATTAAGCACGATACATGAACAACCTCACCACCATATAACTTATCTCCTTTTGTCAATTACCAAGTTAACCAAAGCATGTATAATTACATCAAATGTAATTATCTTGGTATATTCATAGACTTAGTCAAATATCAATAAAGGTTCATGATGTAAGAAGCCATTTATGATGGCGCTATGCCTTAAAACCAATATAATTCATGCACTACTACACATATGCTTTTTTAATGTAAAATGGCTTTTAACAGTGCTAAAAAATCGATGTTAATCGAAAAGACAATAAAGGGGGATCCCCTTTATTAGCGCTAAAAAAGTGAAGATAAAGGGTGTATTTTATCCACGCTAAAAAAACGCCAATAAAATCCCTTTTATCCATGTTTTAAATAGCGCTGATAAATGAAGCCATTTATCAGCGCTCGAAATAGGGGTGATAAATGTCTTGCTGGCTGAAATGTGCAGTTAATATAACAACACACCCAACAAAATCCTGCAAAAAACTGCAATTTCAAACAATGTTATATATATTTAATGTGACGCTAGTAATACAAAAATGTTCACCCATAGTCTACAAAAAAAAGCACTTGGTTTCAAACAATATTTTATATAATTACATATACAATTATGCAACAGACGTTTAAAAACAATAATGTTTCATCTTTTGATGCTCGTGATCCCCTCAAAAAAATGTCCGCCCATGGTGTTAGTTGTCGAATAAATCATCTCAACCCAAACAAATGATTCCGTCTATATAAGAAAACAAATATTATGTTAGTAATACTATAAATAAATAAATTAAACATTAATATGAAACAATACATTAATAAAATGTCAATATTTAATAAAAAAGACACATTCGGAGTTATACCGGTTACATTATGCATCCTATTGAGGTGAGGTTGATTCATACATGACACAAATGAGTTATGGATTGTTTTCATAAAATATTAAAATATTTCGAATGCGTCTTCTCGATTTTGAGTATGTCACTTGTTTTTTACTAAAATTAATATCAATTTTAAATGACACATTTAGAGTCATACCAGCAACATCGTGTGTTGTATTGAGGTTCATCTAATTCCTACACGCCACAAATGACTTATAGATCGTTGTCCTAGAGTGTCAAAACAATCTAAATATGTTTGCTCATTTTTCAGTATGTTAGTTGCGTTTTTTTACTAAAATGTCATTTCAAACTGGAAACACGCATTATGAGTCATACCAGTCGCATCATGCGTCGATTTGACATGAGACAGTTTCATACATGTCACAAATGATTTATGAATCATTTTCCTAAATTATCAAGATAATCAGAGTGCGGTTGCTTGATTTTCAGTGAGTGACACGTTTTGAACTGAAATGTCAATTTTAAACTAACAACATACACTTTTAGTCATACCGGTCACACCGTGCGTCAGATTGAGGTGGATTTGATTCCTACATGTCACAAACGACTCATGAATCGTTGTCCAAAAGTATCAAAACAATCCGAATGCGTTTGGTCAGTTTTTCAGTATGTCACTTGTTGTTTTTACTTAAATTAATGTCAATTTTAAATAAAAAGAATCACTTTGAGTGATATCAGCCGCATCGTATGTCATATTGAGGTGAGACTGATTCCTACATGTTACAAATGACTTATAGATCGTTTTCCTAAAATATAAAAAACAAATCGAATGCGTTTGGTCAGTTTTTCAGTATGTCACTTGTTGTTTTTACTTAAATTAATGTCAATTTTAAATAAAAGAGACACTTTGAGTTATATTGGCCACACTGTGTGTCGTATGGAGGTGCGACTGATTCTTACATGTAAAAAATGACTTGTAGATCATTGTCATAAAGTATCAAAACAATCCGAATGTGTTTGCTCAGTTTTCAGTATGTGAGTTGTGTTTTTTTAATAAAATATCAGTTCAAATCGGAAACATGCATTATGAGTCATACCGATCGCATCGTGCATCGGTTTGACATGAGATTGCTTCATACACGTTACAAATGACTTATGAATCATTGTTCTGAATTATCAAGACAATCGGAGCGCGTTTGCTTAGTTTTTAGTGAGTGACATGTTTTGAATTAAAATGTCAATTTTAAAATGATAATGGACAATTTTAGTCATACCGGTCACACCGTGCGTCAGATTGAGGTGTGATTAATTCCTACAGGTCACAAATGACTCATGAATCATTTTTTTAAAGTATAAAAACAATCTGAATGCGTCTATTCAGTTTTCAGTATGTCATTTGTTCTTTTTTACTTAAATTAATGTCAATTTTAAATAAAAAGACACATTTGGAGTTATACCGGCACACCATGCATCTTATTGAGGTGGGGTTGATTCCTATACGTCACAAATGACTCATGGATCGTTTTCCTAAGATATCAAAACAATCTGAATACGTTTTCTCGGTTTTGAGTGTGTTACTTGTTCTTTTTACTTGAAATGACGTCAATTTTAAATAAAAAGAGACACTTTGAGTGATACCGGCCACACCATGCATCATATTGAGCTGTGGTTGATTCCCACACATCAAAAATGACTTATATATCATTTTCCTAAAATATCAAAACAATTAGAATTCATTTTCTCAGTTTTCAGTATGTCACTTGTTGTTTTTACTTAAATTAATGTCAATTTTAAATAAAAAGAGACACTTTGAGTGATACCGGCCACATCGAGCATCATATTGAGGTGAGACTGATTCCTACATGTCAAAAATGACTTTTAGATTGCTTTCCTAAAGTATCAAAACAATCCAAATGCATTTGCTTGGGTTATAGTATGCCAGTTGTGTTTTTTTACTAAAATGTCATTTCAAACTGGAAAAACGCATTATAAGTCATACCGGTCGCATCGTGCATCGATTTGGTATGAGACTACTTCATGCACGTCACAAAATAACTTATTAAACGTTGTCCAAAATTATCAAGATAATCAAAGCGTGTTTGTTTGTTTTTTAGTGAGTGACACATTTTGAACTAAAATGTCAATTTTAAACTGATAGCGGACACTTTTATTCATACCGGTCACACCATGCATCGAATTGAGATGCGGTTGTTTCCAACTGGTCAAAAATGACTCATAGATATTTTTTCTAAAGTATCAAAATAATCCGAATCTGTTTTCTCAGTTTTCAGTATGTCACTTGTTCTTTTTTACTTAAATTAATATCAGTTTTAAATAAAAAGACACACTTAGAGTCATACTGGTCACACCGTGCGTCATATTGAGGTGTGATTGACTCCTAAATGTCAAAAATGAACCATGAATCATTGTCGTAAAATATAAAAATAATCTGAATGCGTTTGGTCAGTTTTTAGTATGTCACTTGTTGTTTTTACTTAAATTGATGTTAAATTTAAATAAAAAGAGACACTTTGAGTGATACCGGACACACCGTGCGTAATATTGAGATCCATCTGATTCTCACACGTCACAAATGACTTATAGATTGTTTTTCTAGAATATTAAAACAATCCAAATATATTTTCTTAGTTTTCAGTATGTCACTTGTTTTTTTTTACCAAAATGTCATTTCAAACTGAAAACACCCATTATGAGTCATACCGATCGCATCTTGCGTCGGTTTGACATAAGACTGCTTTATACATGTTACAAATGACTTATGAATCAATGTCCTAAATTATCAAGACAATCAAAGTGCATTTTCTTGGTTTTTAATGAGTGACACGTTTTGAACTAAAATGTCAATTTTAAACTGACAACAGACACTTTTAGTCACACTAGTCACACCATGCGTTTGCTTGGTTTTCATGCAACATGGGGTTTCCTCTTCCACCAGAAAAGAACATGTTCTCTATTTTCTGGATTGTTGCAGATAATTGAAAGGAAAATATGGATTTCCCAAAATATCTGCATAAAAAACTAAATAAGTATTAGATAAAAATGTAAGGAAATTAACTTACAAATAATATATAAAACGATGAAAAAATTAATTAATTACATAAAAATACACACTTTTAGTCATACCGCCCATATAATGCATTACCATGCTTTCTATTTGCTTTATTTGTCGAAATAGAAACACTGCATTGTCAACATTTATCACTTTCCTTCAAGTTCTCTCCACTGTCTTTGAAGGAAATTGATAAATGCCGACAATGTAGGGGTGATAAGGTTTTGAGGGAGAATAAGTTTGTAAAAGACATTGTTTGCATGAGTAGTCAAACATTTAATTTAGATTATGTTAATGCAGCAGAGAACAAATAATATTATTAGAAAAAACATAGTATATTAAAACAAACTTTACCTTCTCACTGAATTCTGAGTTGTAGCCTCGAAGTCCAATCTCTCACGAGCATGATCTGTTTCGAACAAACCACCCTGACACGAACAAAAAAATCCACCTGTATAAGAAAATAATTCTTATATGAGTAATACTAAAAAGAAGTAAATTAAACATAAATATGAAACAATCCACTACTTCTATGGAAGTCACATCTTCATGCTATTTGTGTACATTCTTCCATTAGGTATGTCGCCCATTCGTTTCTGAGCACATCTATATCATCTTGTGAATACAAGTATTTTTGATAGTCATAGTAGTCCTAGAAAAATATAAATACACAAAGGATTAATAAATATTTTAAATTAAATGGTAATTATCTTTGAAAATACATCTTTAGGGATGCTATTTTATTCATGGAATATGATCTCTCTCATAAATTTACAAACATAATAACCAAAATATTTTCCATTGGTTTGTTTCAGACACTATAAAAACATTAAGGAGAATAATTAATTTGTTTTGATATGTGTTTGGATAGTGAAATATTATTATATATACCTTGATACTTTTACATTTGTAGAAATTTTCTTCTTTCTTGTCCTTATCCCCTGGCCTTATTCCTTGTTTTTCATGATATTGATGCACTACCCTATTATAACAGAATCCTCGTTAAAAGATAATATAAATTATATAACATGATGTTTAGTTCTAAAATGTTGTATGTAGTGTGTTACAAATTGACAAATTCCATCATGTGTGGATGGTTTGTTAGATATCCATGCATTGAATCTAGGAAATAAATCTTTGGAGCATCCAAATTTACCATAATGAGCATCCAATGCTACCTAAAAAAACAAAAAGGAATAAGTAATAAAAGAAATAAAAATATATTTTATATGATTAAATTGTAGAGTTTTACCCCTACATCATTGGTATTAAATAAATATTGTCATCCAAAATTTCGCTTTTAAAAATTTGACCAGTCCTACCACTATTTCATCCTTTTTATTGCTATATATTTTTGGTTGTTCTGTAAAGGTGATGTGAGGACTAACGAGTCCGATTTTTTTTTCATGAGAAAATCACTTCAATTTTTTTCATATATACACCTACCAAAAGTTTGAAATGTATTTAGTCATAATTAACACAATATATCAGCTTTTGGAAAATCAAATCATGCAAACATACCTCATCTATACATTTACAACTAAGCCGCCTAGCCAATCATAGTCGATGATTTCACTTACACTATGAAAACTGACGAAGTCTTGATCTTTCTCTTCGTACATATTTTATTCAAAATCTACTATGTGATTATGACCATCTTTTAAATTTGTATCCATATGAACCTTTAATGCTATTAAATGCAGATATAGAATGGGCGGGGTAATAGTGCTTTCAGTATATCTTTTTGATCGGTTGGTCAATCCTTTAGATGGTTTTGAGTTGGTCTTTTGTTTCATCCCATTCTCTTTATCCGTCTGTAATAACATTCATCGGTTCAGACCTTGTTCATTAATTGGTAAAGGTTTAGCTTGAAAAATAAATTAGAAATGAATACCTCCTTGTCGAAATGTTTTTTACAAGATGCGAAGACCATGCAATGAATGTTCCAACAACTTTTTTCAATCATATGAATATCTTCTTCATGAATTGGAACAGCTAACTCAGTGCTCATATCATGGGCTACACTAATCGACACTCACACATGACCTGTTGGAAGTGGTCTATTGTGTAGCATGCCATTTTGGATATTGAACACCATAGCCCTTGATACAAGGTGATGGGTGAGTGTTGATAGATATAAATCATAGTTATTATCACCCTATAGAATATCAGTATAGGAAAGGTATCAGTGTTTGTCTGATTCATATTTCATAGAAACATTTATTATAACATTGATTACTTCAGCTAAGACATCTCTTTGAGGGGAATGGCTCACCTCATAACTGGTGGGGGTGGGGCAGGATCTCCACACAGTTGATGTTCTTGAGTTTCTTATTCTCCTTTCCTCCACCCATAAAATTTTCCATCATCTCTCTATGCCATTGGAATTGTTCTTCAAGGGTAGGTATTATTTCTCTCATCTTTTTTATTAATTCACTTTGATACTCTTGTTTTTTCTCAAAATATGTTCAGGGTGTCACCCCAAAACCCAAACCTCTGACACAACCATACTGTTCCGGTGGCTTCAAATCCACCGATAGTATGTGTTCATCTGGTATAGGTGTTGTTGATTCCTATGACTATATAAGATAGAAAATATAGGAAAATAAGTTATCATTGTTATATAATAGCGATTTAAAGCATTTTTTTTATTATGTAATACTTACACATGTTTCCCACACTTTTTGTGTGTTTTCAAGAGAGCAAGTAGTTTCTTAAATACGACATTACTTCATCTGTTGCCTAATTTTAAATTATATAGCTTTAGTATATTTGACAATGTTGTATATTTAGTTCAACCAACATATAATGACATATATTCACAACTCTTTAACTTCTCAAAAAAATTTGGGAAATCATGAAGTTCATCTTCAACTATCCTTGGCATTTCCTCAATACAATCTTCATCATCATTCACATCTGTAATCACATCCTAGATATGGTATTCTTCATTGTCCACACTTGTAATCATATCAAATGATCCATAAAATGAAGTGTTATCCCATCCACTAGCTACATTATCTTTTCCCTATGTTTATTCCAACATTTATAACTTTAATCTATTCTGTGACAGATCAAGTGTTCTTCAACTCATCTGGACTAACTTGTCTTGAATAAAAATAGGGTAAACACAGACAAAGGATTTGATAAGGGTCATATGCATGATCTTTTGCAAACTTGATAAAATCTTTCACTCTATCTTCATACAATTTTTTCAGACAATTAGCATCCATCCATTCTTTATTCATATCCATCCTATTTGATTCAATAATATTAATATTTAAAAAAATAAATACACAAAATGGGTCTTCCAAATAAGGGGAACTCAACATTTTAATGATAGTTATTATTGATTTTTGTTACCTAGGACTCATCCCCTTATAAGTTAACACCAAATTCATTTGAAAAATATTTATAAAATAAATTTTTAAATCCCATTAAAAAACCAACCATTTAGACGAATTCCTATTTAAAATAACACACCATTTTTAAAATAAAACTATCATTAAACACGCTTTCAAAACATTCACATCCATTTATGAAAGTCAATAGGGTGAGTTGACAAACACTTGACATGAAACCTAAGTCCATGCCAAGTATTTAAATCATTTTAAAGCTATTTAAAACCAAAAAATGGTATGTTGAACACATATAATTTTTTAATAAACATTTCAAAACATATGAATCATTTTAAAAGAGCCACTTAGGCATTTTCACAAAGACATAAATCCCAAGAGAGGCACTTTATAAATGATACATGAATAAAAAATAACCAACATTTTATAAAATATAAATCTATAAAAGGTTTATCATATCTCTTATGAATAAATAGTATGAATCCTATAGTTTGCTCCTATAATACTATCAAGGAGTGAATAAGTGATAGATAAAGACATAAGTGTCACTTGGCCATGATACTTTTGAACATAAAGTCACATATCTTCAAAGTGGGAAACCATCTTCCACTTGATGATTGAATCATGCATTTCCTAATCTTGATCCTTCCAATATGGTACATTAAAAAAATGTTCCCCTTCTTGGGTGTATAAATTAGGTCAAAGTTAAATGACTATAGATACTCCAACCTTCTCCAATATCAATGGTTCATTTCACTTTGTGATTAAATATATTTCAAACACTTTTTTAGTGTGTTCCAAAAATATCTCACCCTAAAGATAATACCAATAACACCACATGGAAAAGAACCACTATTTACAGATCTATGAAAGGTTTTGGTAAGTTTCTATT
The DNA here is from genome assembly GCA_963277665.1 of Viscum album. Taxonomy (NCBI): domain Eukaryota; kingdom Viridiplantae; phylum Streptophyta; class Magnoliopsida; order Santalales; family Viscaceae; genus Viscum; species Viscum album. Next base: position 63,940,932 of record OY728154.1, on the reverse strand, counting down.
ATAAGTCCTTAACTTTTTGGACCCATAAGAAACCACATGACCATCATGGGATGGAAATGTTCAAATCCCAACTCCTGATACATCAAAATATAATCCATACTCATTACCCAACTTATTTATGGTTAAGATTGGCTTTTTCATCAATCTACCATTAAGATATTAGAAGGATATCTCATGAAAATATAAAAAAAGGAACCATGCCACATTCTTGGTTAAGGTCTTCTTGAACTTATGATTAGGAAGAATCCTGTTTGAACCTTTGGTAATAACTGAAAATTCCCAAAAAGATTTGGATCTCAAAAATAATCTTTGGCCTCTCTAAACAAACTATAACATCGAACTTCTCAGGTTCTAAAAATATGATATCCACTAATATCATTTTACCCATGAAGTGTACATTATCAATCCAAAAAAATACAATTTTAGATTAGGGAATATAGTTGATACTCCCTAAGTTTTCTCAAAATGATCTCCAGATATCGAGCATGTTCCTCCCTCAACTGGGAATACATGATGATATTATTGAAAAATATGGCTACAAAATTATCTAAATAAGGATAGAAGACCCAATTCATCTCATCCATGAACACTACCATTGTATTTTTCAAACTAAATGACATCACTAGATAACCATACAATATACGTGTAATCCTAAATATAGTATGTGGTATATAAAAATACCTCACCATAAACTGATGATAACTTGATATCAAATTGATCTTAAAGAACACTTTAGCACCTCTAAGTTGATCACATATTCCATCAATATGTATAAATGAATATAAGTTCATTTTTATCACTTAGAATAACCTCTAATAGTACACACATGTTCTCAATGATCCATTTTATTTTTTATAGAAAAAACTAAGGAATCCCAAGGGGGAATAATCATTCATATGAACCCCTTCACCTCGAAGTCATTCAATTGAGCCTTCTTCTCTTATATCTCTACAAGATCTATCTTATATGGTGGAATAGATATATGATCCACACCTGGTAAGAACACAATAATAAACTAAACCTATCCCTTGGGTGGTAACTTAGATAAGTTTTTAGGAAATACATATAGGAACTTGTCAATGACAGTAGGATGTACTGACTGATGTTTCTCTCTATCATCCAAAATTACTCTAGAAAAATGGGCTATGATTCTACCTAGCTACAAAAATATAGGTCCTACATAACTAGTTCTCATATCCAACTCTCCAATATAGACATAATCAACACCCTTAAAAAATATAATTCCACCCATCGATGAAAAAATTGATATAGTAGATACATTACTACATGGGGGGTTTTAATTGTAGTCACAAACTAGACTCACAGTTTTCATGTCACTCAAATTTATTATTTATTAGTTATTATAATTTTTTATTAATAAAAATATATCAATATAAAATTTACTTATGTAGTTCATTTTCAATGGAAATAAAAATCGATCAAATGAGATGCACTATCCAATAGAAATAACTACATTGTGGAAATAAAGATGCAAAGTATTTTTTTAAGAAGTCAACAATGATAATTCTCAAGATTCTAAAAAGATATTTATTACCAATCTAATTTCAATAAAATGAACATGTTTCTATTACCCAATTTATTTAGTGGATCTATAAATTTGATCCTAGTTATCCTAGATCCACACCCAAAACATCCTTGACTATATACCTATTGAAAGGTATCAAGTTCTAATCCCAAATATTCATTGATTATTATCTCATTAGTAGAAATAGGTATATAATGAACTAAGAACCACTTCAATACGATGATAAAAAAACTATACACCATAAATTCATCAAACATAATGATTTGGACAATACATATTCTATCCCTAGAAACTCATCAATATCCTTGATCAGATATAGAAAAGTTACAGACATGGAATTGATCATAAAAAATTGTACAATGAGAAAATACAAAGGAAATACCAATAGCATTACAAGAATACTCACAGTGGTAGCACCTGAGGAGATGGGTTCACGATGAAGGTGGGTTCGCAGAGGAGAAGGGCTTCATAGCAGAGGTGGGGTTCGACAATAGAGGTGGGGTATGCAGAGGAGGTGGGTTTGTGGAAAAGGGTTCAAGGCAGAGGTGGGGTTTGGTGCGTGGTGGAGGTGATGTTCGCATCAGATGGGGTTTGATGATAGAGGTGATGTTCACAGAAGAGGAGGGATTCACGGTGGCGGCGACAGAGGAGGAGTCGACGACAACAGAGGAGGAGGATTCAGCGACAACAGGGTTCGGCTTCCGCAAGAGCTTGAGGTGTACGAGAGAAGGAAGAGACTGCTAGAGTTTATTTATAAAAGTGGGTAAACCTTTTATCAGTGCTAGCTAAAAAATACTAATAAAGGTATGTTTTATTACCTAAATAGCCTGAATGACTTATTTTTTTATTGATTTTTGATAACCCCCCTTTCAAGGGATGAGGTAGAACCCTTACAAGACTCGTAGGCTTAGAGATTACATGGCCCATAGGCTTAAAAGACGTTACATGACCCAAAGGTCTTAAGAGGGAATTCAACAAGACTACAACTACAAGGAACTGCCCCTCCCAGCATCTGCATCGTGATGGTAGCTCTCCACCTTTGCATGGCCGTCTGGCTAAGCTTCCCGTGCAATCACAGGCTGGTCCCGATGGCGTTTCCATACCCTCTAATTCTTCTAATTTTCGTTGGTTCTGCTCTGGTGAGTGCGCCTTGCTCTGAATTCTCCCTTGGGGCTGCTTCTTTTTTGTAGAGTATGTCTGGGGCAGCTGCATTGATCATGTGGCCCGAAGTCCTTGAGGTGGCCCAAAAGCCATACTGTCCTGAAGGCATTAGGTGGACCGAAGGCCTTGAAGGGCTCGAAGACCAAACCGGTGGCCTGAAGGCCCAAATAGGTGAATAGTTCTGATTGCTACAGTACCGAACAATAACCACTACAGTAACTGCTACAATACTGCTATAGTACTTCTACAATACCCAAAAATTATCCCTCTACTTGGTTTTGATCTCGGGTCGCTTGGATGCACTTGTCGAGTCCTCACTAACTAGGCTGAGGCTCTTGTGCAAATGTATGTTTTATTAGCCCTAAAAAAGAAAGTGCTGATAATACAACAATGATAATAAATTATTTATATTTTTATATATATTTATAAAATTATATGTATAATAAATATATATTTATCTATTTATAATAACAACTATAAATAAATAAATATTTATTTATATTTATATATATAATAAATAAATATATATCTATTTATATTTATATATATAATAAATAAAAAATATTTATAATTATAAATTTATAATAAAAATATTTCTTATATTTATATTTTTATATAATCAATACATTTATTATAATTTTATAATTATTAAAATATATCTATATTTATTTAGAATTATAATTGTAAATAATTGTATATATTTATTATAATGTTATAATTATTTAATAAATATAAATTTTAATATATATTTATTCATAGTTATAATAAATAAATATATATTTATAGTTATAATTATATATATATATATATATTTCAATAATTATAAAATTATAACAAATATATTTATTACATTTATAATTTTATAAATATATATAATTAATATATTTATTATAATTTAATAATTATTTAAATATATCTGTATTATTTAGAATTATAATTATAAATATTTGTATTTATTTATAATATTTGTATATATTTATTTAATTATATATATTTATAACTTTATAAGTATAATAAATATATTCATTATAATTTTATAATTATTTACACACACACACATATATATATTTATAATTATAACTATAAATAAATAAATAAATAAATATTTATATTTATATATATAATAAATATATATTTATTTATAATTATAAATTTATAATAAATATATTTATAATTATATATAATTAATATCTTTATTATAATTTTATAATTATTTAAATATATCTATATTTATTTAGAAAAAACCATTGAAAATTCCAATTAGTGATTAAACACTTTTGAAACAAAAAATGAGGACACTTTCTTTAATGAAAGTAAGAAAAAAACATATATTTATAAATATATTTATTTAATTATATATATTTATAACTTTATAAGTATATTAAATATATTTATTATAATTTTATAATTATACATACATACATATATATATTTATAATTATAAGTATCTTTATAAATATTTGTATATAATTATAAATATATATAGATATATATCTAGTAAAGTATAGACCATAAGAAATGAGTCATCACATATATATGGACAACATGAATAACAATGAGGGTGTAATGTGTAAATGAACATTCATGATGAATACATAACATATGAACGTTAATTATATTCATGCATCAATATATTTATTGACCAAATTCATTAGAAATATATATATATATATAATTATAATTATAAATATATATATTTAAAAAGTATTTATATATAATTATAAATATATAATTATAAATATAATAAATATAATAAACATAATAAATATAATAAATATAATAAATATATTTATTATTTAACGAAATTTATTATAATCTTATAATTATTTATAGATATAATTATTTAATTATAATCTTATAAATACTTTCTTAAAACATTATATATATATTTGAATTATTAAAAATATATATTAATTATAAACATGTGTTTTTAATTTAATGTATACAAATAAACATTATGTTTGAATATAAATACAATAATTTTATATAAATTAATAATATTTTTTATTAAAAACTTTTATCAGCGCTTTTAGCTAGCACTGATAAAGGTCACATTTTATCAGTGCTTTCTGGTTAGTGCTGATAAAAACCGGTGCATCCCTTGCCCAAATCTGTGGTATTGGTGTGATATTTTGGCTATATCGTAACGTATGATATAAACATGTTGAAGGCTATGACATGTATTTATCTAAGGCACATCGTATGCCTTGCTTTGGGTAAATTGCAAGGCATGCTATAGAAATACCATGACATTACCTACTCGTATTTTATGATGTGACTAGATCATAAGTGTTCAGATATAATGAATTGTATTGTATGATTCACATGGAAGCATGTGGTTTATTATGCATGCAAACATATGTAAGCTATCACTAATCATAAATGTTTCATATTATGAAATGTATGGGAGAATTGGTAAAATACATTTATATGATAAATGCACGCATCAACTGAGTAATTACTAACTATTTGTAATTATATTCCATTTACTCAAATGGAACATATGAGTAAATGCATAAAGACTTAGAGAGTATCTATATGGCCTATGTAAAGTGGTCAAAACCATTGAGATGGTTGTGCATGAAGGTTTCAGGGCACAATGAATGTGGTCAAGCCTTTGCCCAATAATTATTTTCCATTAACTCCATCAAATTTCTCCTTTGAAATACATGAAATAGTAATCACTGCTATAGAAACTACCAGCATCAGTGTTAGAAATGGGCTCTGTCAGAACAAAAAAGCACTGACATGCTGAGTGCCCTTAAAAGCATCTGATCCTTATCAATGCTAAAATAAATTTCTGATAAAGGATACCTTTATCGATGTTTTTATTTTACCATACATAAAGTGGGCCTTTATAAATGATTTTTTATCATTAATAAAAGGATATTTTATCAGTTATTTTGTTAGCAGTTATAAAGGCCATGATAGTTGCATCAAGATATGAAACCCCACACCAGCCCTTTTGTTGGAACCAAGGTTGATCTTTGCTAATAATAGCGGTTGGTTTGTGTTTTTTTCAATATGCACATGGATGACTAGGGAGTTTGCAAAGAATTGAGTCATACGTTTGAGGATGAAAGTAGTATTGAAGGTGGTGCAGTTTCCCAATGTTTGCCAAATTTTTGGGCCTAAAAAATCGGGAGTTTGGTAACAGTTCGTAGAAATGGTACGCAGTGAAGGCATGCAGTACGCGGTGAAGGCACAAGGTACGCAGTGAAGGCACGCGATACGCGATGAAGGCATGCAGTATGCGGTGAAGGCATATGGTGCATGGAACGATGCGCAAAACTAAAAACAGTTCGTAGTAGCAGTACACGGTGAAGGCGTGTGGTATGTGAAATGCTGCTGAAAACAGTTCGTAGTGATAGTACACAGTGAAGAGATGTAGTATGCGGACCAAAAAACATATGGTATGTGGAAGGTTAATGGTACGCGATAAAGGTTCACAGTTCAGAGGATTATAGTATACAGTGGAGGCTAACGATACATAGATGGAGTTCAGTTTACAGTGAAGATTGTCCCATATTGAAAATTTGGGTAAATCAGATTACCGAAATTTGTGGTGTTATGTGCCAATTTAAGGAGTAGAAATCCCCTTTGTTAAGGGACATGATTGGATATTAAAATTTTGGGAAGAAATTTGGTGAAGTCTGATGTGGTATGCAGAGGAGAAGATAGTACGCGAAGAGAATCGTCCGCGTAAGGAAAAATAGTTCATGGAAGAGAGCACGATTCATGTAGGAAGCTCTCGTAGTACGTGGCTGAGCAAGGTAGTATGCGGAGTAAGAAAATATACAGAGGAGTGGAGTAGTATGCGGAGTAGGGCAATATGTGGAGAAGGACAGTTCACAGAGGAGTTGGATGGTATGTGGAAACAGCTAGACGGTACACGGAAATAGCTAGACGGTACACAGAAATAGCTGGACAATATGCAGAAATAGTAGCAGTATGCGAAAACAGTAGTGGTACATGGAAACAAAAGCAGTATGCAGAACACCCAAGGAAGCCTAAAAATTGACCAAATCAGTTTGTGAAATTAATTTCCATAACAGATCAGCATACGAGAAAATAAATTACATCTGTAGTTAATTACTAGACTTCAACAGAGCATCCATTTACAATTGAGGATGCATGATCTAATGCTAAACCATTGAGGAGATCTTCAAGTTGTTAAACCGAGTGAAGATTCTTCCAACGTAGTGTGTAAGGGGGAGTTAGTGGAAGTGATCTAAGGGACGCAATGTGCTATCCCTAAAACCTTATAAAGGCAGTGCACCTGACACATAGTGATTGTTCTAAACTCTTGTAATTCACAACTTGTGAAGATTAGTGTTTTTTGGTACGACCGACACACTGTCAGCGTATTCTCATTAGACGTAGCCCTTAGTGGTGAACCAAGTAAAATTGATATGTCATTTCTTTGCATGTGATTGTTTATTTTCTACACTTCCTCTTCAGACAGGTTTAATAGGTTCATACCAACGTGGGAACAATATCCATCATTTTAAAAGAAAAAGTTGACACCCTGATTCACCCTCCCATCTCAGGGTGTTCTAGGGTCCTTCAAGTGGCATCAGAGCATAAAGGTTATTGGTGTTGAATCTGTCTGTTATGGAGAATCCATTTAACATTAGGGGAGTTCACCTCTTCGATGGAAGTAATTTTCAAATATGGAAAAACATGATGAGATATCACCCAATTTCTCTTATAATGGAAGCCTTATTTGCTAATGCATAGGGAATACAATTCACTGATCCTACAGAACTGTCGATGACAGATACAGACAGGAAATTGCTTGATGCTGATGAATAAGTACAAAATGCTCTTATTGCAACCCTTTTTGATCAGATTTATCTAAAGGTAATGAGTTTCACATCTACCAAATCCATGTGGGATAAACTAAATAATATTTATTAAGGAGATATCAAAGTGAAGGAGGAAAAAATTTAATTACTACACAACAGGTTTGATGATCTGAAGATGCACCCTGATGAGAATGCATACTCCTTTTTCAATCAAATTACTAAAGTTGTAAGATAAATCCAAGGACTAGGTGAAGAAATAAAAGACATTTACATAGTGAATAAAATATTGATAAGACTTAAACCTCTTTACAATGTAAATATGTCATCCCTTGAAGAAATAAATCTCTCAAAACTCCCAGTGGATTATCTTCTAAGAAATCTATCAGCTTATGAAATGAGAATCAAACCAGAAGAAGCTACGACTCATGTGAGAAAGGAAATGAAATTAAAATCCATGGAAAAACTAAAAGTTTCAAGAGATAATGGTAAGGAAGATGATGAGGAAAATGAAACTCTTTCTCTCATTTCCAAGAATCTCAAGAAGGGAATAGGGAAATTTTAAGGCAATCTACCTTTAGATTGTTTTTTCTATAGAAGAGTTAGGCACATTGCCTCTCAGTGATCAAGAAAATTTGATGATTAAGAGAGTGAAGTTGAAAACATGGAGAAGCCTCAGAAAAGATTCTTCAAAAAGGGAAACTTAAAATTTTCAAAGAAAGTATAGAAGAAGAGTTTTGTCTGTGAGGAGGAATATGATGATAATGAATTCTGTGAGGAATAAGAACCAGAATTTAATACTGGAAACCATGCCTCCATGATGACTACCATTGAAAAGTCAGAACCATTGATAGATAAAGCTATAGATAATCAGTTGACTACTAATGCTGATCCCAAGTTGAAATTTAAGGATGATTTTGGTAAGATTGAGATTAAATGTAATAAATGCAATAATTGGAAATAAATGTTGGAAGAATCATCAGAATATATTGATCAGCTGGAAGTGGAAATTGAAAAACTGGAAGAACTGGTGAAAGTACAATCATCAATCCTTAAAAGCACTGATGATGTTGTGAAACTAAAACTAAGAATTGAAGAATAAGAAAAGGTTATCAATGACCTTACCTTGATACTGGAAGAGAAGTCCAAGACTGTTGAGGGACTCAAAGAAGAAGTTTTTACTCTGATAAGTAAACTCGAAAGTGATTCAATTTCAAAAAAAGAAAAAGAAGAAAATACAATTTGAAAGGTTCTCAGATACTGAGCTAATAGAGAGAGAAAAACATGGTTCTGATGGAGTTGAAAAGATCTTTAGTGATCAAAGACCCACATGCATGGGAAATAGTGGAATTGGTTTTGATACTGAAACATCAAATGCTATAAATAAAGTGACCTAGAATAAATGAAAGATGAAAGTTGATCATGTTGAAAAGCCACCATAAGTGCTAAAAAAGAAACACTTAAATCAAACTGAAAGGAGAACTGAAGATTATCCTCGAGTTTCCAGAAATGATAGGCAATCAAACTATTTTCCTAAGGAAGAAGGAATAAGGAGGAATACAAGTGAGAAGACATTTCCTTTCATGAAGTATTAGTTTTGTGGCTATCTAGGCCATACCATGTCCTACTGCGAAGAGGAAAAGAGCTATATGAATGGGGAAGAGTTAGGAGTTAAAAAAAGGAGAACATTTTCATATCCTAATTCTTATAGAAGAAATAATTTCAATGGATATTGTTTTCACTATTCTAACTTTTTCCATAAAGCTATGTATTGTAGGCAGAGGTATGGCAGGAGAAATTCTTTCAATTTTCAGAGATGATTCATTACTCATCAACCAGACAATGTTGCTATTTAAAATAGATTTTCTTCTCTAGAAGAAGAATTTGAATATGAAGAACCCATGTACATGGAAGATAGAATTGAAAGACCATCAGTTTTCTACGCTCAATCCAATATCTCATGGAAAGAAAAGAGGAAAATTGAAAAGTCCAATTTTTCAAAAGTAGCCCTCAAAGCTAAAAATAACAACAACACTTGGATTATTGATATCAGATGTTCATCCCACAATACGGGTAATGCAGACCTATTTAAAAATTTCAAGAAAAAGGTTTATGGAACAATGAGGTTTGGTAATGATGGTTCTTTGAAGATAAAAGGTAGTGACAGTACTGAGCTTGATAATGGAGAGATGAAGAAAACTGAAGTCCTGTATGTGGATGGTCTGTGTCACAATCTTCTTAGTGTGAGTCAACTCTGTGACTCAGGTCTTATTGTGACATTCAGTCAGAATGGTTGTATTATAAGAGTAAAGTCTAGAAATTCTCTCATGAAAGGTTGTAGAACACAAGACAACTTATAACAGGTTAACAGCAAAGAGAACATTTTCTACTTAACATTTGGAGAGGAAAACAACTTATGAAATCAGAGATTTGGGAACATTAATAAACAAGACCTGGAAAATATATCTAAGATGAATATAGTCATGGATATAACTAATCTGAAACATAAATGAGAAAAGACCTGTGATGCTTGAATGCGAGGGAAAATAGTTTGCAGTTCCTACCAACCAAAGAATAAAAGAGCATCAAATATTATTTACCTCATCCATACATAAGTATGTGGCCCGATAAATGTTTCTAAAACACATGGAGATAGGTACTTTGTTCTTTTCATAGATGATTACAGTAGAATGGCACGTGTGATCGTTATACACAGAAAGCGACAAGTGCTTGGTTGCATGAAAACCTATCGACGAATCGTCGAGAATGATACTGGACAGAAGATCAAAGTACTATGGTCTGACAATGGAGGGAAATACACATCCATTTAATTTGAAAATTACCTAGAGAAGCATGGGATACAACATTAGGTGGAATCTATGAGAACTCCACAACAAAATGGAGTTTTTGAGCATAGGAATCGATAGGTAAACAACACAGACAGAACTATGCTGATTGAGAGTCATATTACTCGACATTAATAGAAAGAGGAAGTAAAAGCTGCAGTGTATATTCAAAATCAAATAGGGCTATATATGGGTGAAACAAAGAAACCATATGAATTGTGGCATGCAAGGAAGCCCTCTTTGAAATATTTTTGTGTTTTCAGAAGCAAATGTTTTATCCAAAATAAAGAAGGAAATCAATGGAAGTATGGATACAATACAAATGAAGGAATATTTCTTGGATACTAAATGAATAGAAAATCCTAAAAGTGTTTCAATAAGTGCTTGGGAAGAATTTTTGAAAGCAGTGATGTAAAAATTATTGAAGAGAAAAACCTGAATGATTCAAGGAATTCTTATGCTAATGTGATAGAAGATGAGTAAGAATATGAACATGGAAAAAATGATAATATAGAGGTAGAGAAAGGTATGAAAAACTCTCAGGAGTCACATCAAGATTTTGAATCTAAATAAGAATAATAAGAGGAAGCCATAGCTGGAGAGAATTCATTTGAACTCCAAAGGAGAAATTGATGAGTAGAGATTGATCAATACAACATTATTAGGGATTGGAATTCACCTTCACTGATAAATAGAATTAGGAATAATGCACAATCTATATTTCTATCAGTTGTGGAACCATCCTCATTTGAAGAGGCTGCAAAGGATGATTCATGGGTAAAAGAAATAAATGAATAGTTAGATCCGATTGACAAAAACTAGACATGAGATATTATTAAAATACCTAAAGATCATAATGTGATTGGTATGAAGTGGATTTTCAAGAAATTTTTTGGCGAACATGGAAATGTGATAAAAAATAAGGTGTGATTAGTCTGTAAAGGATATTCACAAATCGAAGGCATTGATGTTGAGGAAACATTTTCTCTCGTAGCAAGACTGGAGTCAATCTGGCTATTTATTTCAATGGAAATCCAAATAGGTTATAAAGTGTATCAAATGGATGTCAATACAACATTATTAAATGGATTATTAGAAGAAGAAGTATACATTGAACAATCCATAGGGTTCTTTCTTGGAAATTATGAACTAAAGGTTTGAAAATTAAAAAGAGATCTTTATGGCCTGAAACAGGCGCCACAGGCGTGGTACTCTTGGTTGGACTCTTATATGAGAAAGCTTGAGTTTAAAAGAGGAGGAGTGTATCACAATCTCTATGTGAAGAACTCTTAATAGGATCAGTTCATGGTATTAGTGTACATGTATGATATTATTTTTGGTGGAAGTAGACATGAATCAGTGGATGAATTTTCCAATCACATGAAATCAGAATTTGAAATGTCCATGATTGGTGAACTCTCATACATTTTAGGGTTGCAGGTTCCTCAGAAGAAGGATTACAATTTCATTTCTCAAGAAAAATATGCAAGAGATATACTAAAGAAATTCAATATGCATTATTCCAAACCAATGTTGACTCTGATTTCAGTTAGATCAAATCTTGGAAAGCATGAGGAAGGGACTTCTGTGGATCCCACAATGTACATAAAAATCATTAGAAACCTACTGTACCTGACAGCGACACAACAAGATATTGTCTTTGAAATTTTCCTTGTGGCCCACTTTCAGAGTAATCCGAAGGAAGAATATATGGTGGTAGTGAAAATAATCAAGAGATACATTCAAGGTACACATAATTATGGGCTATACTTTTCTATAGGAAGAGATAATGAAATATCAACATTTTCTGATGCTGAATGGGATGGTTATGTAGTGGAAAGAAAGTCTACCAGTGGTGGAGCATTCTATATTGGGAAGAAATGTGTGGGATGGTTAAGAAAGAAATAAGAAATTACTACACTTAGTACTGCTGAAGCTGAATATATATCTTCTACCAAGGTGTGCACTCAATTACTTTGGATGAAGTGAAACTAAGTGACATAGGTGATGGGGTGAAACAAACAGTGGTGATTTATTGTTATAACAAGAGTGCAATTGATCTTAAGAAGAATCTGGTTCATTATTCTCGTAGGAAACATATTGAGATCAGATATCACTTCATCAAGGAAAAAGTTGAACAAGGCGTAATCAAAATGGACCATCTGGGAACTGATAAGCAAGTGGATGATATTATAAACAAGCCACTGTCAGTGGCTATGTTTGAGAAACATCAGTTGAACCTCGGTGTTCATCCACCTCCCAGTGCATAAGGAGGTTACGAGATTCCCTACTCCCCAGTTGTTTTAATTATTTTTATCTGTTTGTGGAAATGATGTAGGTTTATGGGGGAGATACGATCCAATGGGAGAATATTTTTTTTAACTCTATAAGTCAATATTCAGTTCATTGGGTTTATTTCCAATGGGTGAGAATGGATAAATTCAATGGAGAGTTTTCTATTTCTTTCTGGTTACATGGAAGATGGAGAATTGAAAAATCTAGATATGAAACTATGGGGGAGAAAATAAAAGGATGAGAACTCAATTAATGTCCTCTATCTTGTTTTCTACATCAAGAACTACTCACATATACTTAGAGTGATTCCTGAGTTTTTTCTTGAATGTTCATGTTTTGATCGTGGCTGGCACATCGTTGAATTTATCTAGAGATTTCTAAAAAATCCAAAAGGGGATATTGTTGGAACCAAGGATGCTCGTTGATAATAATGGAGGTTGGTTTGTGTTTTTTTTAATATGCACATGGATGACTAGGGAGTTTTCAAATAATCTGGTCATGCGTTTGAGGCAAAAATCAGTATTGAAGGTGGTACAATTTCCCAGTGTTCCAAATTTTCAGGCCTCAAAAATCAAGAGTTTGGTAATGGTTCGTAGCAACGATACGCAGTGAAGGCACACAGTATGAAGTGAAGGTGCATAGTATGTGGTGAAGGCATGCGATACATGGTGAAGGCATGCAGTATGCAGTGAAGGCATGCAATACATAGAACAGTGCGTAGAAATGCAAACAGTTCATAGTGATGGTACACGGTGAAGGCGTGCGGTACGCGAAATGCTGCTGGAAAAGGTTTACAGTGATGGTACGCAGTGAAAAGATGTAGTACGCAGACCAAAATACATATGGTACGTGGAAGTTTAATGATACATGATAAAGGATTACATTTTAGAGGATTTCAGTATGTAGTGGAGGCTAACAGTACACAGATGGAGTTCAGTTTACAGTGAAGATTGTCCCACATTGAAAATTTGGGTAAATCAAATTACCAAAATTTATAGTGTTATGTGTCTATTTAAGGAGTAGTAATCCCCTTTGTTAAGATATGATATTGGAGATTAAAATTTTGGGAAGAAATTTAGTGATGTCTGAAGTGGTACGTGGAGGAGAAAATGGTACGTGGAGAGAATCATCTGCGTAAGGAAAACAGTTCGCGGAAGAGAGCGCGATTCACGCAGGAAGCTCTTGCAATATGTGGAGAAGGACAATACACAGAGGAGTGGAGCAGTATACAGAGTAGGGCAATACACAGATAAGGACAGTTCGCAGAGGAGTTGAATGGTACACGAAAACAACTGGATGGTACGTGGAAACAGCTGGACGGTATGTGGAAACAACAACTGTATGTGAAGACAATAGCGGTACGTGAAAACAACAACAATACGCAAAACACCCAAGGAATCCTGAAAATTGACCAAATCAGTTTGAAAAATTAATTTCCATAACATATCAGTGTACAGGAAAATAAATTACATCTATAGTTGATTATAAGACTTCAACAGAGCATCCATTTATAGTTGAGAATGTATGATATAATGCTAAACCCTTGAGGCAACCTCCAAGTCATTAAACCGAGTGAAGATTCTTCCAATGCAGTGAGCAAGGGGGAGTTAGTGGAAGTAATTTGAGGGATGCAATGTACTATCCCTAAAACCTTGTAAAGGCAGTGCGCATGGAACAAAGTGACTGTGCTAAACTCTTATAATCCACAACTTGTGAAGATTAGTGGTTTTTGGTATGACCGACACACTATCGGAGTATACTCCTTGGACGTATCCCTTAGTGGTGAACCAAGTAAAATTGTTGTGTCATTTCTTTACATGTGATTGTTTATTTTCTTCACTTCCTCTTCAAACATGTTTAACAGGTTCCTACTAACATGGGAACAAGATCTATTAGTTAAAAAAAAGTTGACACCCTAATTCACCCCTCCCCTCTCAGGGTGTTTCAGGGTCCTTCACCTATAACATACCCAAATTAGAAAAATAAAATCAAATTGGAATAAAAATATTATAGAAAACTATATTAAAATACAAATATTACATTAAACTATCATTTCAATTCAATATTTACTTACAAAATATTTACATTTATGTGATATTTAAAATTAATCAAAAAAAAAATTACAACCCAATATTCAAAATCAAAACTCTTATAATAGGCTTTCACCAATGACCAACCTCCATATAAAAGATTGTACCTACAATAAAACCAATATTAATGTTAGTAACAGTACATAAAAAATATCAATCTTAATGTTATATAATCCAAATATGATAAATTATATTGTTAATTACTGAATATATTAATGATATCACAAGTTATACTATTAATTGTATTACTAATGATGTAGTGACCCCAACCCTAGTATCCCAAATCTGGTATCTTACATTATTACATTGGCATAAGATACAAGGAATCACATCCCAAAGGACCAAATAGTTTAATATTATTGGTAAAATAGACACATACATGATTCTCATATTATATTTGAAAACACAAATTACAAATTTTTTTGAATTACATTATTCCCTCTAGCATATCATTATATATCAATCATAGTGGATTTTATGTATTCTTGGTAAAATAATCAAAATAATGGTGAGCTCAAATTCTCAGTAAGGGTTATGTATAATAGAATATATCATGAATCAATGCATATAATCATGGTGTGGTAAATAAATGAATACACATGTCATTTAAATAACTTTAATATCTTGATAAGATAATACATAATCAACATGATAAGATAAATAACTGAATATATGTCATTTAATCAATAAAATGAGAATGAAATGCAACCAAAGATAATATCATTGTGAAAATATCATGGATAATAATGACTGAATTCTTAATGAAGAAAATGCTTAATTATTAGACATCATGTCTTAGGCACATGATACCTATACCATCAATATCTTTCATAAAATGGTTTAAAACTCCTGGTAAAAACTCATTTAATGATAGCTTATTAATTCACCTCATGATACTACCAATACATTGAGAGGCTTTATAATTTTGGGCCCCACCCATCACTACATGTCCAATGTATTCCTCATATATCGAATAATGAATTTAATTCCTGAAAATGTTCCTTATCATCAAATAACCATATTGGTTAAAGAATATGTATTTATCAATATTGTTGTAAAATTAGTTCCCTAGACCCAACTTTATCAGTACTTTTTGATTACCATACCATGTGTATAATGAGTTATGAATGATGTACGCTTACCATTATAGTTTAGATATTTCTGAATCCACTATTGAAATGATAATGTTTGTAGATTATTTTTCATATAAAAGGGTTATAACAGTTCCCAAGCTATAATGAGAATGCAGATATACTATGAAAGTAATATTATGGTCAAGATACATCATACTGACTGGACACAGTAGATGACTGAATATCAGGTGCTAGGGGCTTATAAGCATTGAGAATTATTCTCATGAAGTTCACACTTGGTGATCTCGAGTAGATGAGATATTAAGGATAGACACACCAATAAGACCACCACATGTTTCATGTTTCATTGGTTGTTCCTATCCAAAAACATTTGTATTGGTCTCCTGATTTGAGATCATTATCAATGTGTGGAATTTGATAGCGTACATTGATGCAAGGAAAAAACCCTAACATTGAAGTCTTGGAGAGGTAGCTTGAATTGGGTGCGTCATTGGTGGTATAACATTTTTTTATAGTGGCACCCTAGACCCAACTTGAAGAATACTTTTCAATTAACACACCTTGTATACAGTGAGTTATACATGATGTACACCTAACTTTATAATGATAATATTTTTTCCTCCACTATTTAAATGGTAATGTCTATAGATTATTCTTTGTATAAAAAGGTTATAATAGTTCTCAGGCTATGATGAGAACCTCAGGATACGATGACATTAATATTAAATATATTTCCTATGGTCTAGATATATAATAATGACCAGACACAGTTGATGTCTGACTATCTGGTGCTGGGGGATTATAACCCTTGAGACTTTTTCTCACGAAGTTCTTACAAAGACCATGGAGTAGCCCAGTTCACACAGAGAAGACCACAAAAGAGGATCAGAGCAATAATACTAGCTGTCACCAGAAGCAGAGCTACCAGATTGGAAGAATGAGAGGGTATGACAACCGCCATCGAGACTAGGTACCGTGCAGCTTTGTACGGGGCAATGATAGGCGATTAGAAATGCAAGGTGAGGAGCTAGGTGATCAATGATGCAGAATCTAAGGGAGGGGCAGTTCCTGTGGGTTGGGCCTATGAGTCATGTATTGGGCATAGTATGCCTCTGGGCCTTTGGGTCATGTATTGCGAGTCATGTCGGGCCGTGTGCCTTGGGCCTACGGGTCATGTACGGGTTCCCCTTCATCTCTTAAAAGGGGGATTATCTATAATAAAATAAAAAATAAGGCATTCGGGCCATTCGGGAACACCACATGTTTCAAGTTTCATTGGTTGTTTCTATCTATGAACATGTGTATTGGTCTCTTGACTTGATATAATTATCAACATGTATCATTTGATCATGTACTTTGATGTAAGGTAAAAACCATGGCAATGAATTTGTGGCAGGGTTGCTTCTGTTGGGTGTGTCATTGGTTCTATGACATTGGTTGAATGATCAATATAGATTTTTTTCACTTCCAAGTTAAGGAAGTTATATCTCAAACCAAATTGATCAGGATGAAAGTACATTCATAAATCTTTAGCCAAATTAGTCAGAGGTAAGTATGTCTGGTTAGATAAAAAAATAATAAAGCAAGGAAGGATGATGACATAAGTTTATTCCTTACTTTATGAGATATTGCGTGACAAAAAGATTATATTACATAGTGTGTGTTTGTAGGATAGTTGTCATTGCTATGACTATCCCTTATCTCTTTAGGGGTCATGATGAGTTGATATACTCCACTCATGGTTTGTGAATAGTATTCACTGCTATCTAGATAAGTTCCTAGAGGGTGACATAGAATAGTGTATTCAAGAATCTACCATATTCTGGTGAACAGGTTTATAGGACATGGTGGGTCCCACCATAGGGTCTGAGAGTTGTCTAAGTTTTAACAATCATTGAAGAATAAATAAATTCATTTTTATTCAAGTATATAAAAATTGAGTTGAATTTATTAATTAAAAGTATTCATGAGATATTTAGTGAATAAAAGAAAAATATCATACGAAAGAATATTATTTTAATATTCAAGGTTCATTTAATATTAAGGGAATTTTGAGTTGAGTTAAATGACTTGGTTTTATCATTAAATATATTTATTATATATTAAAATTACGTGCTAAAATATTTTTAGGTCCACAAGGATGAATACCCTGAGGGGGGGGGGGGGTGAATCAGGGTATGACTAATTTAAAATTAAAGCCCGTTCTGATCTTATTTCACTGTTAAGCAAAACACTCTTCTCTCTCTTTCCCGTTGCACAATATAAACATAAAGTAAAGCATGCACATGACACAACAATTTTTACTTGGTTCACCCTCACTGGGCTACGTCCAAGGAGCATACACCGACAATGTGTCGATGTACCAAATTCACTATAAGCACACTGTTGTTTACAGGGTTCGGGATAGATCACTTATATTCCCAGACTCACTACATTTACAAAGTTTAGGGTCATCTCACTGCTTTCTCAAGGGTCACCCTTTATTTCTCTATCTCTGGCTCACTGCCGGTGGAGAGGATCACATTCTTCCTCTTCCTTTTCTCACTACTCTATAAATGATCCACTCACAATTTATAGACCTGTAGGTCTCTTCATTATCACTAATGAATACATCCTCTATTGTATGTAGATGCTCTGTTGAAGTCCAAATTTTACTTGTAGATGAATCTCTCTTTGCACCGAGGGTATCAAACAATCTTCCAGCTTCCACACAGCCCTGAACCACTGTCGTGAAACAACCTTACTTGGCGCCCTTCTTTAATCCAACATGCAAGTCTCGGTGCACAAGTTATAACTGGCACACAAGTCCACCTCAACCACTTGCACGACACAATCTTCTACAACTCGAAACTTGCGCGACTCACACCCTTTTACGCCCAAACCAATTTTGGCATTCAACCAAAAACTTTCGCGCTTCTTCAAAATCTGGTGTGCAAGTGTCACCAAACCACTTGCATGATGCCTTCTTCTACAACTCCAAACTTGCGCGACTCACTTCTTTTCTCTCCCAAATCACCTTAAGCGTGCAACTATAACCTAGCACACAACTTATACTTACGCGACCACACACCACTTATGCGACCACCACACCTGTGCTACGGGAGATCTGATTTTTCTAAGTTTTGAACTCTTCACCAAATGAGGAGGGGTAAACCTTTATTTATAGGAATTTTTACACCCTGCGCGATGGCGTGCAAGTCTCCCCTCAGCGTGCAAGTTTTGGCACACAAGTCACTGCCCTACAAATCACTTGCGCGATCAAATCTAAAACTTGAGCACCCCTTATCCCTTTGCCATATTTTGATGTTCTGATATTGAAAAACATTAGGCGTGCAAGTTTCATCTCCTTCAAGTACATGTTGTGCAAGTCCCTTTTCCAAACACCACTTTTCTTCATTTTTCAATTTTCAGGCCCAAAAATTTGGAAAACACTAGAAAACAACGCCACCTTGTATATGCTCTTTTTGTACCGCCTCCAGATCATCTATTCCTTTGTCGACGTTCTTGAATAAAACATGTATCATTAACCATATCCCTTGAACTCGACATTCCACTATGAAATCCCCTTTGTCAACAAATTTGTATGTCATGGTTTTCTTTGTAAACAATCACAACACAGATGTCCACTTTGTAAACAAACACAATCACATCAGAAATGCTTCAATGATACCTTGAGGGATTTTTTCCCAACAATCTCCCCCTTTGAGTTTATTGAAAACTCTTCCATAAAAAGAAACATCGTTAATTCTTCATCCACCATTCTCCTATTTCAATTCCGATAGCGATCAAGGATTTACTCAACACATACTCTAATCCCACATGAGCAATGCTTGGTGTGAGAAACAAGAGTAAATGAAAAGTTCATCAATGAATCACTTCATCTCTGACACCCATTGTTGACACCAAACTGATACCAATTTTTGGAAATATTCTTACCATATTCCAACACCACTCTTATGATTTTATCACGATCCTTAGCTGTCGTGATATCTATTCTTTGATCGATCACTTCTAGCATTGTCAGATTTAATATGCTCCCCCTTTCTCATTGGTCCCCCTATCTCGCTGCTCCACCTGTCAGCTTCTCCCCATATAAATCATGATGTATAAAATTACCACACTTTCTCCCCCTTGAAAAATCACTATTTTCTCCCCCTTTGTCAACGAACCCAAAGGTCACTCATTTGCAGTCTATAACAGAGTAGAGAAAACATATTAGCAAATTAGAAAAAAACACATCATACCTCGGGGAGAGGGGGTGTTCCACATCCACAATCTTTTAAGTACGGGGAGTTGACTGAACTCCCAGAGCCAGTCGGTGCCTTTCAAACGCTTCCTTGGGTACGAACTTTGTCAAAATATCTGCAACCTGTAGCTCTGTAGGCACATACTCCAAATTCACTATTCCCTGCTCAACCTTCTCTTTGATAAAATGATACTTTATCTCAATGTGCTTTTTACTTGAGTGATGGAATAGATTTTTTCTGAGATTTATATCACTTGAGTTATCATACTGGATTCCGATCAGAGACTTTACTTCAACCCCCATATCTTCAAGTTACTGCTTCATCCACAATAACTGTCTGCATGCTTGAGTGGCCGCAATATACTCAGATTCTGTGGTGCTCAATGAAATGAAATCTTGATTCTTGCTTAGCCAAGAAATACACAATACACCAAGATAGAATGAACCTCCTGACGTTGATTTTCTGTCATCTGTTGATCCGGCCCAATCTGCATCTGTGTAACCCAATAACACTGATTGAGATTTGTCATTATACATTAGACCGAAATCCAAAGTGCCTTTGATATACCGAAGTATTCTTTTCATTACGAGCATGTGGATTTCCTTGGGATTACTTTGATATCTCGCTACTTGGAATGTAGAGAAAACAATGTCAGGCCTTGTTGCGGTCAAGTACAACAAGCTTCCAATAATTTTCCTATATTTTGTGATATTAATTGCCTTTCCATTCTCATCTTTGGACAGTTTCGTCCGGGTACCAACTGGAGTCTTCATCTCCTTTGAATTTTACATTCCAAAACTTCTTATAACCTCCTTGTAATATTTTGATTGAGAAATGAAAGTTCCATTACTTCCTTGTGTCACCTATAAACCAAGGAAAAACGTTAGCTCTCCAATCATTGACATTTCAAACTCAGTTTTCATGAAATTGGAAAACTGTCTGCACTGATCTTCATCTAATCCACAAAATATTATGTCATCGACATAAACCAACACCATCATCCTTTGATTACTGTCATTGGTGAAATAAAGATTGTAATCAACCCCCCTACGCTAGAAACCAAGCTTCTTCAAGTACTGATCAAGCCTTGAGTACCATGCTCTTGGTGCTTGTTTCATCCCATACAATGCCTTCTTCAGTCTGAAAACTTTGTTCTCATCCTCATGAATGAGAAAACCATATGGCTTCTCAATATATACTTCCTCCTCCAGAACCCCATTCAAGAATGCAGATTTGACATCCATCTGGAATACTTTGAACTTCCATTGCACTACAATGGCTTGGAATAATCTGATTGTCTCCAACCTTGCAACTGGTGAAAATGTCTCATCAACATCTATTCCCTCTATCTGGGAGTATCCTTTGCACACTAGTAGTGCTTTGTTTCGAACCACTGCACCATATTTATTCATATTGTTCCGATAGATCCATTTAGTCCTGATGACATTCTTATTGGCTGGTCTCAAAACAATCTCCCACGTCTGGTTCTTATCAATCTAATCAAGCTCTTCATTCATAGCCTGAACCCAGTTTTCATCTTCAGCTGCATCAGCAAAGCATTTCGGATCTACCTGAGATAGGAAAGATGTATGCTTCAGTGACTTCATTATAATTGTCTGAACTAGAGCTGCCTAATCACCAATGATATTCTGTCTATCAATTTCAGCTCGACTCTTTGGATTACTTGTATATATAGACTTGACACTTTCTTGTTCATCATCAGTGTCTTCTTC
The DNA here is from genome assembly GCA_963277665.1 of Viscum album. Taxonomy (NCBI): domain Eukaryota; kingdom Viridiplantae; phylum Streptophyta; class Magnoliopsida; order Santalales; family Viscaceae; genus Viscum; species Viscum album. The sequence continues at coordinate 63,919,115 of OY728154.1, read as the reverse complement.
TGAATCAGCATTAACCACTTCTGCTCCTCCTGCATTTCTTACCTCCTCATCACTTTCATCCAGAAATTGTTCACCGAGTCGTTGAGTATTCTGTTCATCTTCTACTGTAGTGACATCATTGCTCTCAACAATTTTTCCCAGCCTTTTGTTGAAGCATTTATATGCTTTGCTTCTAACTGAGTATCCAAGGAATATCCCCTCATCTCCCCTTGACTCAAACTTCCTGTGATTTTCTTTGTTGATAATGAAACACTTACTTACAAAGATTCAAAAATATTTCAATGTTGGATTCTTTCCATACCACATTTCATACGGAGTCTTTCCTTCCTTCAAACACAACATAGCCCTGTTTGAAATATAGACCGATGTTAAAACTGCTTCCTTCCAAAATTTCTCTGGTAGGTCCTTTTCAATAAGCATTTTTCTGTCCATGTTGTTGATGATCTGATTTCTCCTTTAAACTACTCCATTCTTTTGGGGAGTTCTTACTTATGAAACTTGATTTCTTATCCCATGTTTCTCGAGATAGTCTTCCACTTCACTGTTTGTGAATTCTGTACTGTTATCAGTACGAAACTTCAGAACTTTCTGCCCAAGCATCCTTTCTGATTCCCTCATATACTGCTTGATACAGCTGAACACTTTTGTCTTATGGGTACCTTTTCCCATTTATGACTCGTGGTGAGATAGGTCCAAAAACATCAGCATGAACCAATTCGAGCACTCTGGTTGATTTCTGTTCCTTTGGCTTGTATGTCTTTCTGATGATCTTCCCTTGTTGGCAAGCATCGCACGTATGAGTGTGATCACGTGATAATTTGGGAAGGTCTCTAGCAACATCACACTTTACAAGATCTTCTATAGATGCTTGACATAGATGACCAAGTCACTTTTGCCACATCTTGTTTTCTTCCTCTCTGGATAAGAGACACATATCTTCTTCCCCACTTATAAGGTAAAGATTTCCCTTTGTCCTTTTTCCCTGTAGAACAACTACTCCATATTTTCCTTTCACAACATTCATCTTCTTGGTAAATTGGATAGAGTGCCCAGAGTCACATAGTTGACTGACACTGAGAAAGTTATGACTGAGGCCCTCTACTACCAAGATATCAGCACGTCTCTTTTCTTTTCCCCCAAATTTAGCCTTTCAGGAACCAATAATCTTCATCCATTCATCGTTCCCAAACTCGAAAACTCCTTATTTTTCATATTTTATACCTGTAATAATATCCTTGTTTCCTATCATATGGGATGTGCAACCACTATCAAGGATCCATACCCCTGAACGATCTGAAGCTTTAAGGCCAATTTCCACAACTATTACCTTCTCATCCTTTTTCTTTTTGATCCATGTCTTCGACTTCACACTTGGTGTGGGTTGGAGAATTTGATCTTCCTTAGAGTGTGATGGACCAGATTCTTCCTGTAGAGCTGCAAATCGATTTTGTGTTTTCATCTCACTTGATGATTCCCTAACTTGCTGCTTACAACTGATCGAGTTTTGCTTCGGCACAATCCTTTATATGATTGTTGTGAAATATCTAGCCATGTGCCCAAATACTCCACACCAAAAACAATGACCATCAAATTATGTTTTATAATATAGAGCTATGTTTGGATACCACTGTTGTTCTTGTTCCCTTTGGTATCTCTTGGCTATAGAACACACATTTTGTGAGTGTCCCATCTTTCCACAGCAATAACACCTAATGTAAGGAGCATTCCTATGTGTCACTTCACTACGAGTTTCCCCTTGATATCTCTGAATATTATGATTTTTCTTTGTGCCAAAATCATCCTTCAATCTCAGGATGAGTGCTTGTGGTCTGACTTCAATTTTCACAAATTTTTGTTTCTGATTAATCCCTGAATCAGCCTTAACATCTGAGATCAATCGCTACTTCTTTCATGCTGAACTACTAGCCTCCTCTTTCATCTTTTTTGTCTTCTGAATGACCTAATTTTCTGATATCAGATTGGAGGTCAAGAGTTTTTCTTGATCCTTAATTTTTCGTCACAGAATGACCACTTCTTCTTCAAGATCTTCGATACACTTGACTTGATATTTCACTTTTCTATTCAATCCATCGATCTCCCTTTTCTGTTCTTCAATCTTGAGCTTATACTCACTAACTGATTCTGAGTTCTCTGGGGTTGATAACTTGAATTTCTGAATTTCTTTCATCAACTCACACTTCTCTTCTTCCTGCTGCTACATATAGAGTTTGGAATCATGAACAACTTTTTTAGCTTTCTTTGTTTTGCCTCTCCAAACATCTATCTCCTCAAGAGCAGCCTCTAACTTATCTTGCATATCTATTATTCATTAAACTTATTCTTCTTAATCATCACCTTCGGTTTAATTCTTCTCTTGAGAACTACCGACGAATGCCACCATAGCATTTTCTCCACGATCTTTGAAATTTTCAATCTCCTCCACCTCTTTAACCTCAGACTCATCTGAACTGTCTATTTCTTGTGAAACCAGATGCTTCTTCTTGAAGAAATTTCTCTTGAACTACTTCTTCCCTTTCATATAGGATGAATATCTCTTCTTGGGAATTTCAACTTCATCTTCATCATTTTATTCTTGAAACTTTTTTGGGGCACCTTACTGCAATATGACCAAATTTTCTACATCTAAAGCAAGCAAGTGGAAGTTTCCCTTTGAACTTTTTTTCCTCTTTGAAGATTTGAGGAGAGGAATGACATTACCTCATATGTTTCTTCATCCTCCTGATAATCTTCAATGGTGAGCTTCTTTATGGCCTTAAATTCTGCCTCTTTGGATTTCCCCTTTTCCACAACATCGTTATCATCATTTCTCATTTCATATACAACAAGGGAGCTGTGTAGGTTATCCAATGTCAGCTCTTTCGGGTCTTATTCTTCCAAAACAGAAACTTTCAGATTGAACCGAGGTGGAAGTTTTCTCAGGATGCGCTTCACAATTTTTATATCTTCAATAACTTCTCTAAGACCTCTCATGTCCTCCACTACAACATTTACCCTATAAAATAATGCATCAATAGATTCATTCGGGTTCATTCTCAGATCTTCATACTTGTTACACAACACTTGCAGCTTTTCCTCTCTGACCTTTGTATCCCCTTTATATATATTCAATAGCTTTTCCCACATGGAATGTGACATTTTGCAAGAAATAACCTTTGAATATATAGTATTGGATAGGGCTCCCTCTAAGAAATTGAATGCTTTGACATCAACATCCAACTCTCTACGCTCAGTTTCTGATAATGCACCACTATTAATATCAGCTATTATTCCATGCATTGCTGCTGTGAATACATCTATTCCCAAAGATCGGAAGTAGTGTTGAATCTGATTCTTCCATAGCTAAAAATTGTTCCCATCGAAGATCGAAATCCCTTTATGACTGGTGGCCTCCATTGAGAGAAGAACTAATATCAACCTTTCCCTTTGATACCAATTGTTAGGTCTACAAGGCTGAATACAGAGGGGGGGGGGGTGAATCAGGGTATGAATAATTTAAAATTAAAGCCCGTTCTGATCTTGTTTCACTGTTAAGCAAAACACCCTTCTCTCTCTTTCTCGTTTCACAATATAAACAGAAAGTAAAGCATGCACAGGACACAAAAAAATTTTACTTGGTTCACCCTCACTGGGCTACGTCCAAGGAGCATACACCGACAATGTGCCAATGTACCAAATCCACTATAAGCACACTGTTGTTTACATGGTTTGAGATAGATCACTTCTATTCCCAAGATCACTACCTTTACAAATTTTAGGGTCAACTCACTGCTTTCCCAAGGGTCACTCCCTATTTCTCTCTCTCTGGCTCACTACTGCTGGAAAGGATCACCTTCTTCCTCTTCCTTTGCTCACTGCTCTAGAAAAGATTCACTCACAATTTATAGACCTATAGGTCTCTTCATTATCACTAATGAATATATCCTCTGTTGTATGTAGATGCTCTGTTGAAGTCCAACTTTCACCCGTAGATGAATCTCTCTTTGCACCGAGGGTATCGGGCAATCTTTCAGCTTCCACCCAGCCCTGAACCACTGACGTGAAACAACCTTACTTGGTTCCCTTCTTTAATCTAGCGCACAAGTCTCGGCATGCAAGTTATAACTGGCACTCAAGTCCACCTCAACTACTTGCGCGACATAAGCTTCTGCAACTCCAAAACTTGCGTGACTCACACCATTTTACACCCAAACCAATTTTGGCGCGTAACTAACAACTTTCACGCTTCTTCAAAATATGGAACACAAGTGTCACCAAACCACTTGCACGACACCTTATTCTACAACTCAAAACTTTTTCAACTCACTTCCTTTCTCGCCCAAATCACCTTAGGCGCGCAACTATCACCTGGCATGTAACTTATACTTGCGCAACCACACACCACTTGCGTGACCACCACACCTACACGACGAGAGATCTGATTTTTCTAAGTTTTGAACTCTTTACCAAATGAGGAGGGGTAAACCTGTATTTATAGGCATTTAGACACCCTACGCAACGACACACAAGTCTCCCCTTGACGCGCAAGTTTCGGCGCGCAAGTCTCTGCCGCACAAGTCACTTGCGCGACCAAATCTAAAACTTGAGTGCCCCTTATCCCTTTTCCATATTTTGATGTTCTGATCTTGAAAAACATTAGGCACTCAAGTTTCCTATTCTTCAAGTACACGATGCAAAAGTCCCTTTTCCAAAAACCACTTTTCTTCATTTGTCGATTTTCAGGCCCAAAAATTTGGAAAACACTGGAAAACGGGGCCACCTTGTATCTGCTCTTTTTTGTACCACCTCCAGATCATCCATTCCTTTGTTTATGTTCTTGAATAAAACATGGATCATTAACCATATCCCTTGAACTTGACATGCCACTATGAAATCCCCTTTGTCAATAAATTTGTATGTCATGGTTTGCTTTGTCAAAAATCACAATACAGATGTCCACTTTGTCAACAAACACAATCACCTCAGAAATGCTTCAATGATACCTTGAGGGATTTTTTCCCAGAAAATATAAATGACATTTATGATGTAGTTAGTTCATCATAATGTGGAATTTATTTCTTATTTAATGGGAATTAAATTTCTAGGGACTGGGGAACCCTTCCAGGTATTTTGAGACTCCCACTATATAAGTAGGATGGGAGTCTAATTACAATGAATTCATTCAGAATGAGATACTACCTTCTTCTCCTACTTCCCAGAGGGAGAAAGTATCTCTACGAGCGCTCAATCCAAGAACCCCTTCGACAAATCAAAGGGGTGGGATCAAAGTGATTATCATGACATCGAAGGATTCTTCAGAGCTTCGTGCTAGTACTCAGAATTTGATGAAAGACAAGTGTGTATATTCTTAGGACATGTGTGGATGATCATGATGGGTTTAGATTTAGATCCTTCAATAAATGGTCACCGATGATGAGATGTAGTCAAGCGTGATTCAATTCGAATGAGGTATTCATTCAGTTTAATTTTTTTCCTTATTAAATTCATACAAGATCCTCATACCTCTAGAGGGGCTCAGATCATCAAAAAAAAAAAAATTTTCTTCATTATGATTATAAAAATTTAAAATACCTGGCCCACTAGATTATTATATGTTCCCCGATACCATCAATTGGTATTAGAGGGATCACATAATTTTTCTAAGCTAAGAAAAAATCAATATATATTAAATTAAGTACAGGGTTTAAATTTGTTCCCAATAGCTATGGCCACACATCAATCCATTCTCGGATGAGCAGGTTACGACCATCTAAAAATTAGAATATAGATTGAATGCGATTATTTTACGATCATAAATTTTAAATAACTAATAAAATTTAAGATCCCAGTATCAGATTCTATTGTGTGATGGAATCCAAATTACCCAATGCGGTGGTAAGATACAAATCTTGTGATGTTCCTTTTTTCTGGAAAGATCTGTCTAATTTCTGATGGCCAGAATTACTCTGGCTGGTGACCTAAATTCCATAGATTTGTGGAATAAAAATTTTGTACGAGGCAATAATTTCAAAAAAAGAAAAAAATATCAACGAACCTAAAAACTAGGCTTTTGGAAATTACAAAAAGGCATAAAAGTTGGACTAGGGAGGTGGGGTGGTTATAAACCAAAAAAAATGACAAATTAAAAACATAAAATAAAAAACATGGTGGGTAAGGGGGTGAATTGACCCGACATAACAAAAAAAAAGGTTTAAAAAATAATTCTTTTGAAAATATGAGAGGGAAACCCCCCCATTGTCAACTATTCCTTTCCTTTCACGTGAAGTGAGTCGGCATCTCCCTCCTCCAGTGATCCTCCCCACAGTGTTGTCTTGTGTTGGGTACCATCCCGCCCTTCACCACCACTTCCAATTAGAAGCTGGATAACCCCATTTGACTTCTCACTTGTAGCCTCCTGATCCGTCATCGCCTCGCCGGTGCCCTTCTACCAGACCGACCTCCCTATAGTGCGCCACAATCCTGACAATAATCAGAACCTCATCCCATGTTTAGCAACATGTGTCACAACACTAGATAGTCTACTGGCATCCCATGTCAATATCATCACCACTTACCCCTATGTGGCACCACCCTCCCGATTCCGCGAGCACTATAGATGCCGATCGTCGTACCCCGGTCACCACACCAGTACTAGATCGATCCATCATCACCACCCCATGCGATTGAGACATCACACTTGTGTCCTCCTCGTCTGGTGTCACTGCTTGATCAGTTATTTGATGCGTGGGTGTCCCTCCTATGACCGGTATCCCCTTCTATACAGTAACACCCTACTCTTTCGGTCTCCTTTTCCCTGTTCGGTCAATATGTGAGTTCTAAATGACCCAACCCGCATCGTAAAGGGCATGGGTGGGTTGTCTTGATCCGAAATAAATTAGGGAAGGTATAACTGGCTCAAAAAAAACCTTTACGGGCTCTACCCAGCCTGGAATAGGCCTGTGTGGGGTCATCATGACCTACATTGGCCCTGCATGGGGTTTCTTGGCCCAAATATCTTTTAATTTAATAAAAAATTAATATAATTAATTTTAGGTTTAAAAATAACAATGATTTTATTATTTTACCAATTAATTTAATTTTGGTTATAAAATTAAATTAAATTAATTAATTTAATTTTTAGAATAAAATTTAAATTAATCCATGGATCAAATAGAATTAAATTATTTGAATTTAAATAAATCATTTAATTTAATAAATTCCCTTATACTTTAATTTATTGTATTTAATTTTATTGTGTTTTTATTTTACCCCTTGACTGGTCTTAAGAACTAGCCGAACATGTGTATTTCTTGGTTAATTTATTTAATTATTTATTATAACTGTGTGTGATGTTTGTACTAAGTAGTTAATTTTATTGAAGATATGCACATCACCATTTTTTTATTTAACATATATAAGGGTATGCGTGTAATGACCCAAAGTTTCATTAATTGAAATCCCTCTTGATCTAATTAAATGTCTCTTTATGTTTATATAAAATGTCAAATTCATTGGTTTTATGTTAAGAATTTTGACCATTGCTAATATAGCCATTAAACAGTGATCACATGATTAGTATAAATATAGGGCTTTAACAAATCCAAATTTACTTAAACAAAAGAAGCGATGGCCTCATCCAGTAGAATTGCTCCATACGAAGCCCATTTGTTGGAGCTCGAAAAAGAGGTGGCATCCTTGGGCTTCGCTCTTGACCAAGCCCAAGCTGAGCTTTATCATGTCAAGCTCGAACGGGTCTGTCTACGGGAAAAGTGGAAGTTGATAGAGATTACCACTCAAGCAATGTTATCCAAGCCACCCCAAGAGTCCGTCACCATCGCACACCTTACCCTTAGGTCTTATGCGGCTGTTTTAATGGGTTATGTAACTAATTGATAGTACTATGTTCATGTACATTATTTTTGTATATAATAATGAATATAATTTCTTGTCATTATTAATACATTGTAAATAGTTTTTAAAGTACAAATGGTGTTTTTAGTTATTATTTAATTAAGAAATCTATTTTATTAAATTAAGGGATTTTTTAATTAAATAATATTTTAATAAATTATTATTATTATTATTATTATTAGATTAATTTTATTATATATAAATTATCATATAATTGTATGAATGTAATTATAATTTTTATTAATGTTTGAAATCCATTTTTGTCAAAACCCGTGAATTTTCGATAAATGTCAATTTTTATTTTAAAAGTGAAAATTAACATATTTAGAAAATTATTTAGATAAAATAAATGTTATTTTTGGAATCAGGATGTTGAAATTATCCAATGGTGAATTTTTCATAATTTTCTGAGATAGTCAAAATTTTGAGTAAAAATTAAATACCGTTTAAATATATAATGTGTTTTATGACATCATAATGATCCAATAGTGATGTAATAAAATACTATAATATTTATGTTCGGAAAATATATGTTTTACCATTAAAATAATGTGATTTTGGGTTTGTTTGGCTTACTTTTCAAAGCATTAATGGACCCCTCAAGACTTATTAAACACCTTGTCCTTTTAAATTAATTTCCATGGGAGTATGACTCACCTCCACATAAGCAACCCTATTATTTTAAGAAGTTCAGACTTTGGCCATATAAAATATTGTTTTCCTCTTCCATTTTCCAAAAACCATGGGCAAAAACTATGGGATGGTTTGTGGTTTGGATTAATTTAATGTAAGGGGACCCAAACCTAAATAATAAAGAATTCCCTCACCTTTCCTATATAAACCCACCCAAGATCCCACTTCCTCCTCACTCAAAGACTTTGGAGTTCGTCCAACCTCTGAACTACTCTCTCTAGAATCCTCCCAAGGTGGCCCAAGCTCCCAAGAAGCCTCTCACAAGCCTCTCTCTAGCCTTTGGAAGCACACTTCCAAGTAAGGGTTTTTTTCTTCCTTTCTCATTTTTGTCCGATTTTCTTTATGTTGTTTTGACCTTTTAATTTTAATTATGAATGTTGGGGTATGGTTTTTCACCTCCCTCATACTGCCCTCTTTATTTTTGAATGATGGGATACTCCTTTCTCTCTCATTAAATTCCTCCCATGTACACCCAATACTATGCCGAAATTCCGAAAGGAACTTCTCTCTCCTCATTTACATTTAAGAAATACTTTTGTATCATGAATCTAAATTCCATTAAAATTGTTGGGACATGTATTAATATGACCTCATTACTGTATATTACATGTAAATATGATGAGGAACCCCTTTCTTTCTAATCAACCATTTCTATGAATTCTTATGTCACGTCGTTACGCTGCCGAAATCGCACCGATTTTCTAAGCCAATGCCATTGTGTAGTGAATACCATGCCCATTTCTCCATCAAGGGTATTCACCTTTATGAACATTTAATTATTGATTATAATGTTTCATGTATTAATTCCACATTCCTTTATCATGGAATAAATGATTATGTTTTATGAATCCATGTTTTATGATCCATGTGGCACACTTATGCATAAAATGAAATGTTTAAGAAGGGTGCGCCCTTATAGCACTCCAATGCATTGGGTAAAGTATAGTATCATGATACGTCATGTACAATGAGTGTCGACTCATGCTAATTAAAGTGCAACGAGGGTTTACTCGTGCTTCATGTGAAATAAGTATTTACTCATGCTCCATGTGCATTGAGTCTTGGCTCATGCTAATTCCATGTTAAGTGTTGTTTCCACATTTCCATGTTATGATTATCATGATTTATCATGACTTTATGTTCATGTTTATCTTATTCTCTATTGATATGACTAATTTCCAACATGTATTGTACTCCTCATGTTATTCCTTGTGTATTCCCTTACTGGGCTTTATAGTTCACCCTTTTCTTATGCATGTCTTCAGGTTATCCCATGCAATGCTAAGTACGAGGGAATTTAGTGGTAATATAAAGGAATTTTTCAATAAATATGTTGTATTTCATGTTTCAAGTTTTTATGTAATGATCCTAAGCCCCAAAGACACTAAACCTATCAATCTTCTTTGTTGTATCAAGTGAAGTTTTATGTAATAAATCATGTTTAAGTTGTAATAAAAAGCTGGGTTGTCATAATGCGCGCCCAGGTAAAAATGGGTTACTTATATTTTGCATTATCAAGACCCCCTTGTATGCATGTGGGTATTTTTTTACTTTTAAGATGACACTGTAAATCATAGACCACACCAAGTTGAGGTGAAACCTAGAATCGATATGGACACACTAGACCGAAGACGAGATGCATCATGAGTCAAGACCCGACTCGGGTATGATTCCCCTAGGTCATGGTTGATCCATTAAGTTTAAATGGATCAACCAATATGAAATGATCATGAATAGTCAGGTAATTTTTTCTTCTTTTTATGAATTGTTTATTATTTTATGTATTTGTTTGATAATGGAAAAAACATTAAATAATAAATAGGAAAATGAATAAATACGCGATGAATGTATTCTATTAATGTTCAGTCGTGAGTGTTACAACATAGTATGACCATATTTAATATAATAGGATTACATTCATCAAGAAATATATAAAAAAACCCTCAAAGAAATATTAATTCTCAAACACCTTCTGTCAATTGAATTTGAACACAACCAGGTGTTCATCAGCCACAATTGAGGGTGTCTCCAACCACTAGGGATTTATTTTGAGAATGATGAGTTGTATTAACTAATATTTGTAGCAAAGGAGTATCTATATCTAGCTTGTTCATCTTTATAGGAAAGTTGTGAGTAAATCATATTTATGATTTTAGAATTTGGGACTTCACTCAATAGATAAAAAAGCCATGAGTTAATGCAGTTGGCCAGTCAAATTCCTACCTTGAATTCTCCGAGTAGTGGCATAACCATAGATTGTATATTATGAGGATAGGTTCAAGGATCCTTTCCACTAGAATACTCAAGCGACAGAGTATTCCTATTATAGTACAAAGGGTTTCTAGAGTTTGATAAAATAGTAGGAGACATTTAGTGATTTAAATAATCAATAATTTATAATCAATAATCAAGATAAAAGTACTAATCTTCTATATTTTTTTATAGAAATTGACATGTAATACCACAATAACACTATGGTAATATTTTACAAAAAAATTTACAAATTGGTAGGAGTTTCCAATAGGTAGTACAAGCGCTTGCACAAAGTACTAAAACATTGGAAATTCAAGGTGTTGGTGTCCCCAATACCTGTTAAGCCACATTAGCTAGAGAGGGCATAAAAATGATTATAGGAGACTCATGCATAATTCATATGATGGTTATATCAAAATTCTATCATCAACATCTAATGTGAGTTGTGGATACAACATCAAGACATGGATGATTTCACATGCTGTCTCATCTCCAAGAAGCTTGTAAGGAGAAAGTGAAGCAAGATATGAATAAGATAATGGTTTACACTAGAAAAGTTTAAATATGAAAGGTAGATCACAATATTTAAAGACAATTCATTCTTATATATTTTCCACCCAGTTACTCTAGTTTCATTTAAGATTAAAAAACAAGAATTATGGAGAGAGCGCTTTGTAGAGACCCCGACCCCAGAAGTCCAGGAGATGGTGCCTTCTGAACATGATGTGTTGCTTTAAAATAAAAAAAGCACTGGTAAACTACACATCATTCCCCATACATAGGATCTTGTGCGGTTCGGGTCCTGGGAAACCGTCAACTTCTGAAACGATTCATCTTTTAAAAGGTGATACCTGAAAATTTTAAATCAAAACATAGGGTGAGAATTGAAATACTTAGTAAGGGGTTTTTAAAAGAAAGAAATGAAAACAACGTAACATTTGAAAACATACTTTTCAAAGAAATTGAACATTCACTAAAGGAAAATTGTAAAAAATAACATAGAAATTCTCAAACGAGGTTTTCAAGAAGAACATGAAACAATTATGTCAATTCTCGAAGGAGTAATAATGGTTATCATGAACAAGTACTACACGTGATTTACTTAAGAATAAATTAAACAGTTAAGAGTAATGCATAATCAGAGTTGCGCATAAAGGAAACAACTAAATTTTCATATGCTAGTTACTATTCTATTAATTGACAAACACCAATCATGCTCCAAGCTTATACTGGTGAAATAAGAACTTTATGAAAACTTAAAGGCATTAGTCGTGAAAGAACTTTATCTTGGAAAGAACTTGTTACATAACTTGAATTATGTGGCATCAACATTTAATCTTAGACAATCATTTCTGTATCACCAAGGTCCATCCCCAAGGTGTCATTTGAAAACATTTACCAAGGTCCATCCCCAAGGCGTCATTAAACTGGTCATCTCTAGATATTAAGTCTTTACCCATTGCATTGGAGCGCTATCTGGGCGCACCCTTAACATGTCTTTATTATCATGTGAGCCACATCATTCATGCTTTACTTAAATGGTTTGTATATTCAAGATGTCCCATACCACCTTGAATAACTCATTCATTTTCATATTACCCAAGGTGTCGCATACCACTTTGGGTAATCTAATTTCTTAGTTCATTTAGTGATATGTCGTCAGTATACGTTATGTACAATAATAACTCAAATAAATAATGAACCATTATACATTTTAATAATACATGATATGACAGTTAACATGGTAAAAAATATGTCAATAACTAATTGAATGCACCCATATTTTAGTAAAACATTCTTTTCACACAATCTAATTACTAAATCATATAAAATGATGATATAATAAATGAGGAATCGTTGGAATTATTATTCCACAGAAATGGGGTGCTTAAAGAAAACACTTGAAATCAGTTATGGTGATAAATAGGCCCTTGAACCAAAATACATACTTTATCATAAAACTCATCAGGGCAATGTTAGATCAACCTCTTTAATAAAACATGCCCATTTGTGTGTATTTTAAAAACATATTGGTTTAGCAATCACACAAATCATATCATAATAAAATCTTACCTGCATCAAAGAATAAATTAAGTCCTGTTATTTATAAAAGAATATAATGGGGTGTGGAAATTATTCCTATAAATACATATACACGTACCCATATATACCCGAAGTGTATATATGGGGTTTACACAATTCAAAAACAAAGTCTATTAAATTCCTTAGGTAACTGAAGGTTTCCAACCATAAATTGCTTACATGGTTGAAACTAAATCCATATAAGGTTTGTCATAAATGTAACCATATGTATAAAAATTATGGTTTTACAAACATAACTCCACTTAAACCAAAAAAACATAGTTTTCATATATATATATATATAAATTTATTTAAAGATTGATACCCAAAATAGGCCGGGTTAGGTTATAAGAAAACGTTCATAAACTGTATATATGCACAATAAACATTAAATATAAATTTTTGGTTTTGGAAAAATGTAAAACAAAAACTGTATATATACTGTATGTAAAAACAATACACAACCCGAGGGATTTGTATTGTGTAAATGTACATATATACACTGTATATACCGTCCATATGAAACTGTATATATACAATGTACAAACCGATGGATTTGTATTATTTAAATATTCATATATAAACAGTATATACTGTGCATAGGTTTCTCAAAATGAAAAAAACAAAGTATATAAGCATCCTTACATATGCACCCTACTGAAAACATGAAGGCCAAAACTTCTTGGAGGCAATACCAACCGATGGGTTTACATTAAGTATATATATATATGTATATAAACTGTATTTACCGGGAGTATAAAAAAAGAATATTTCCTCCAAAAAGAATGAAAGCAATTCAAGGACCCTTACCTTGCTTGAGGAGAAAACTTGGACTGGAGGTACGTCGCTGGTCTTGCTGGGAGTTCGTGGGAGGGAAGGAGGAGGAAGAACCGCCGCGGTTCCATGAGGCAGGAGGCATTTATATAGGCCTCAATGTTCATTGGTAACTCGACCTAAGAGGTTAGACCGACGTGGGAAAGATGAAGGAATAGTGAGCTAGGGGGGAGTGTTCGGAGGTCAAGAGGAGCAGTGCGGAGGAGAAGCCGAGGCGTCCTCGGTTGCAGGCCTACTGGTTGGGAACCCTGCTGTGAGGAAGGAGACGACGGGGACGACGCAGAAGGAAAAAGGACGGCCTGGATCAAAAAAGGGGAGAGATCTTATGGTTGGAAGAGCACGAGAAAAGAATTGATCGATTTAAAGAGATCAAGGGCCGGGATTAGATCTCGGGGAAGATTGAACGACCACGAAAGTGGGTGGGGGCGATCATGCGGCTAAAAGGGTCGGACGATCTAGATCGAAGCAGGATTTGATCGGACGGTTCTGATTGCACAGAACGCGTCCCACATCGAAACGCAACGCGGTTGAGGTGCGGTTTATAATACAAAGTGCGCAGAAACCGGAGCAATAACATGAACACACACACACCGGGGCCTTAAACACGAGCCCCATGTAGGCTTTGGCCCACCCCTACGCAACGCGCACCACGGGCATTACACACGGGCCCGCGTGCGACTGGACGAACCCATGCTCGAACTGGGCCTCGGGACCTGGTTGGACACCCACTAATCTCGCTTGGGACCCCGATGGTTGGTACCTCGGGTCCCTTGGGGCTTGGTCTCTGCCTAGAGGGCTTGTCCCAAAGGGATGCCCTCGACTTGGCTGGCCCCAACCTAATTTTTTATTAAAAAATATTTAGATTTTCAAAATAACTTAGTATAAGTATACTAGTTCAAAATAGTGTGTAATATAAACATTTGTACAAAAATGAGTTAATACCCAATAAAAACAAATAGTTTTAACTTAAAATCTAAATCCCCTTTTTAGCTTACGTAAAATATTTCATAAAAAGATACACCTTTAATATTTTACATACAAAACCATTATAATTATTAGGATTTTTAAAATACATTACCATCCTTTCATAAAGTCTAAAAGACCACAAGTTATTCCAAAAATACATAATTTTTAGTGGTCAAAAGATATAATTATTATAGATACCCCTCAAACATATCTTTTATAAAAGAATATAAAGTTTTTAACTATATAGGTATCTATCGGGATTTTTGTAGAAACAAAACGATTTATTTCCAAGAATACTCTTTTAATTTTAAAACTATGATTCTTTTGTGAAACATAATTTAGACATATTATAATATTTGAAATATTATAAAATTATAAGATCATTAAAAACAAGTTTTCATATAAAGATAAACTTTATCAACGGAAACCCAAAGGTCGTTTTGAAAATCCAAAAACTATATATATTTAATGGTCATATCTCTAAGAACCATTATAAAAATAGGGGGGGGGGGTGTATGGTGTTTCTCAAAATCAAAACACTTGGACTAGAAAGGATGGTTCTCCTCATACCTTTAGTGTTGAGTATGTGTGTTGTGGCTCTAGCTGTTATATTTTTTACACTGATGGACTCTGAAGAAGACGACTATCCGATTACTCAAGTTGTGATTCTTAGTAGTCTCGCTCTGGCTGTGTTAGGTCTTGTGCATGGTATTTTCAATTAGTTGGGTCTTGTTGCAATGTAAAATTTAAATATATAACAGTTTAACTTATTCTCCATGTTTTATTTCATTTCAAATTATTTATTAGCACACAAAGCACAAAAAAATAAAACAAGAGACATCATTAAAAGCATAACATTGTTCACTTGGACCAGTTCATAAAACCTGGGGCGTTACATTATCCCCCCCTTTTGAAAATTGTTCCCTCAAAATTTATTTCACAACACTACAAGGTTCAGCAATGTTCTTACCACCTCCACCAATGTATAGGGTCAACATGTGCATTTAGAGGAATCCCCGTAGCGATGCTCAACTCTTCCAGTTCCCTATCCCAGATACACCTAGGACAGGAGGGGTTGAACTCATGTTCTGAATCTTCAGGCTTCCAAAGGGAAGCTCGAACAGTACAAAGTTCTGAAATGTCTTTGCATACCAACATATGAAGGACTCGCTGAATTATGTCTCGGTCGAGGACATTGAAGCCATAGATACGGTCAAACAGGCTAAAGCTGTGAAGTTGGAGTATATAAGCCGCATAAAGATTTCCCTCTAATACAGCCTCCTGAAATTTCACTCTGGCCGTGTAGTTCCGGCCTAGGGTGAAACACAAGAAGAGCCCTTCGTGGTAAGTTCCTCATCATTCATGTCCGGCTAGCTGTGCAGAGCCAATGCGGTAATAGATGGAGGCATTACCCTGGAAGGTGTAGAGAATCTCTGGACCATTTGTTACCTCAAACCACTGCTTGCACATTTTTCGAAAATTTGCGAAGGGGTCATACTCGTCCTCACACGTTTTGATTGCAATGATTTTTAGAATATCAGTGGGAAGAGATAACAGGTGGGTTTATCCTTCCATCTGAAAGTTTTAAGACGGGAATTCAATCACTTGAAAACCATTCAAAGGTATACACAAAGTAAAGACAAGGAAGGGGAAAGACAACATTTCAATAAACATACGTTTATTATTATTAGTGCTTTAGTTTCCATTATCCACCGACTAGACAAACTCTACATAGCGAAGAAAAACTCCCTAACTCCTCGAACCAAACACAGGCTGAGCATTCAGGGAAAAACTCATGGGGGCACCTATGAAGTCTTATGAGTCTAGCATGAGGGGTATGAAGTTGAGAGACATCCTCATACACTTGTTGTATTCAAGACAGTCGGGTGGAATTGTCTTCTAACCTTCCGAAGTCCAACAACTGACCCCAGAAGCTGTAGCTTAAAATCTTACAAAGGTAGCCCGCTCGAAGATCTCCGTTAGCAACATCTTCTTGAAAAGTGTTATCAATCACAGTTCCAAAGCTCTCACCCGCCGTGAAAGTTCCGAAAAGTCCCTCATAGTACCCTCCCTAACGTACATAGGAGGGAAACTGGGTTATCATCATAAGGAGGTAATCTATTCCTACCCCTTGGTGTAACTGAAGCACCCGTGGTGAATTGGATACATTGTAAAGGTGTTTTCATGTCATATGGATATGGGCATAGTTTAGAAAATCCTTACGGCTAGAAAAAGACATAATGGTCTCTAGGGCCTCTGTGGGGAGAGATAAGAGATTTGTGCCTTCATTTTCCATATGAAATTTAAGAAAACCCATTTTTTAGTAAAACTGGAGTGTATATATATATATATATATATATATGTTTCAGTTTTCTAGTTTTCCAGATTTATCCAAACCGAACCTCTGATAGCAACTGTAGAGACCCCGACCCCAGAAGTCTAGGAGCCAGTGCCTTCTGAACATGATGTGTTTCTTTAAAATAAAACAATCACTGGTAAACTACACATCATGCCCCATACAGAGGATCGTGTGCGGTTCGGGTTCTGGGAAACCAACAACTTCTGAAATGATTCATCTTTCAAAAGCTGATACCTGAAAATTTTAAATCAAAACATGGGGTGAGCATTGAAATACTCAGTAAGGGGATTTTAAAAGAAATAAATGAAAACAACATAACATTTGAAAACATACTTTTCAAAGAAATTGAACATTCACAAAGGAAAATTGTAACACATAACATAGAAATGCTCAATCGAGGTTTTCAAGAAGAACATGAAACAATTATGTCAATTCTCGAAGGAGTAATAATGGTTATCATGAACAAGTACTACATGTGATTTACTTAAGCATAAATTAAACAGTTAAGAGTAATGCATAATCAGAGTTGCACATAAAGGAAACAACTAAATTTTCATATGCTAGTTACTATTCTATTAAGTGATAAACACCAACCATGCTCTAAGCTTATACCAGTGAAATAAGAACTTTATGAAAACTTAAAGGCATTAGTCGTGAAAGAACTTTATCTTGGAAAGAACTTGTTACATAACTCGAATTATGTGGCATCAACATTTAATCTTAGACAATCATTTCTATATCACCAAGGTCCATCCCCAAGGTGTCATTTGAAAACATTTACCAAGGTCCATCCCCAAGGCGTCATTAAACTGGTCATCTCTAGAGATTAAGTCTTTACCCAATGCATTGGAGCGCTATTTGGGCGCACCCTTGACATGTATTTATTATCATGTGAGCCACATCGTTCATGCTTTACTTAAACAGTTTGTATATTCAAGATGTACCATACCACCTTGAATAACTCATTCATTTTAATATTACCCAAGGTGTCCCATACCGCTTTGGGTAATCTAATTTCTTAGTTCATTTAGTGATATGTCGTCAGTATACATTATGTACAATAATAACTCAAATAAATAATGAAACATTACACATTTTACTAATACATGATATGACAGTTAACATGGAAAAAATATGTCAATAACCAATCGAATGCACCCATAGTTTAGTAAAACATTCTTTTCACATAAGCTAATTACTAAAGCATATAAAATGATGATATAATAAATGAGGAATCGTTGGAATTATTATTCCATGGAAATGGAGTGCTTAAAGAAAACACTTGAAATCAGTTATGGTGATAAATAGGCCCTTGAACCAAAATACATACTTTATCATAAAACTCATTAGGGAAATGTTAGATAAACCTCTTTAATAAAACATGCCCATTTGTGTGTATTTTAAAAACATGTTGGTTTAACAATCACACAAATCATATCCTAATAAAATCTTACCTGCATCAAAGAATAAATTAAGTCCTATTATTTATAAAAGAATATAATGGGGTATGGAAATTATTCCTATAAATACATATACACGTACCCATATATACCCGAAGTGTATATATGGGTTTTACACAATTCAAAAACAAAGTCTATTAAATTCCTTAGGTAACTGAAGGTTTCCAACCATAAATTGCTTACATGGTTGAAACTAAATCCATATAAGGTTTTTCATAAATGTAACCATATGTATAAAAATTATGGTTTTACAAACATAACTCCACTTAAACCAAAAAAACATAGTTTTCATATATATATATATAAAATTTTATTTAAAGATTGATACCCAAAATAGGCCGGGTTAGGTTATAAGAAAACGTTCATGAAACTGTATATATACACAATAAACATTAAATATAAATTTTTGGTTTTAGAAAACTGTAAAACAAAAACTGTATATATACCGTATGTAAAAACAATACACAACCCGAGGGATTTGTATTGTGTAAATGTACATATATACACTATATATATCGTCCATATGAAACTGTATATATAAATTGTACAAACTGATGGATTTGTATTATGTAAATATTCATATATAAATAGTATATACCGTGCATAGGTTTATCAAAATGAAAAAAACAAAGTATATAAGCATCCTTACATATGCACCCTACTGAAAACATGAAGGCCAAAACTTCTTGGAGGCAATACAAACCGATGGGTTTACATTAAGTATATATATATACGTATATAAACTTTATTTATCGGGAGTATAAAAAAAAGAAGATTTCCTCCAAAAAGAAGGCAAGCAATGTAAGGACCCTTACCTTTCTTGAGGAGAAAACTCAGACCAGAGGTACGTTGCTGGTCTTGCTGGGAGTTCGTGGGAGGGAAGGAGGAGGAAGAACCACCGCAGTTTCATGAGGCAGGAGTCGTTTATATAGGCCTCATTGTTCATTGGTGACTCGACCCAAGAGGTTAGACCAACGTGGGAAAGACGAAGGAATAGTGAGCTAGGGGGGAGTGTTCGGAGGTCAAGAGGAGCAGTGCGGAAGAGAAGCCAAGGCGTCCTTGGTTGCAGGACTACTGGTCGGGACCCCTGCTGCGAGGAAGGAGACTACAGGGTCGATGCGGAAGGGAAAAGGATGACCTAGATAAAAAAGGGGAGAGATCATACGGTTGGAAGAGTGCGGGAAAAGAATTGATCGATTTAAAGAGATCAAGGGCCGTGATTAGATATTAGGGAAGATCGAACGACCATGTAAGTGGGAGGGGGCGATCGCGCGGCTAAAAGTGTCGGACGGTCTAGATCGAAGCAGGATTTGATTGGACGGTTCTGATTGCGCGGAACGCGTCCCACATTGAAACACAACATGGTTGAGGTGCGGTTTATAATACAAAGCACGCAGCAACCGGAGCAATAACACGAACACACACACACACTAGGGCCTTAAACACGGGCCCCATGCGGGCTTTGGCCCACCCCTACGCAACGCGCACTATAGGCCTTACACACGGGCCCACGTGCGATTGGACGAACCCATGCTTAAACTGGGCCTCGAGACCTGGTTGGAAACCAACTAATCTTGCTTGGGACCCCGATGGTTGGCACCTCGGGTCCATTGGGGCTTGGTCTCGTCCTAGAGGTCTTGTCCCAAAGGGATGCCCTCGGCTTGGCCGGCCCCAACCTAATTTTTTATTAAAAAATATTTATATTTCCAAAATAACTTAGTATAAGTATACTTAGTTCAAAATAGTGTGTAATATAAACATTTGTCCAAAAAAGAGTTAATACCCAATACAAACAAATAGTTTTAACTTAAAATCTAAATCCCCTTTTTAGCTTATGTAAAATATTTCATAAAAAGATATACCTTTCATATTTTACATACAAAACCATTATAATTATTAGGATCTTTAAAATACATTACCATCCTTTCATAAAGTCTAAAAGACCACAAGTTATTCCAAAAATACATAATTTTTAGTGGTTAAAAGATATAATTATTATAGATACCCCTCAAACATATCTTTTATAAAAGAATACTAAGTTTTTAACTATATAGGTATCTATCGGGATTTTTGTAGAAACAAAACGATTCATTTCCAAGAATACTCTTTTAATTTTAAAACTATGATTATTTTGTAAAACATACTTTAGAAATTTTATAATATTTGAAATAATATAAAATTATAAGAGCATTAAAAACAAGTTTTTATATAAAGATAAACTTTATCAACGGAAACCCAAAGGTCGTTTTGAAAATCCAACGACTATATATATTTAACGGTCATATCTCTAAGAACCATTATAAAAGTAGGGGGGTGTAGGGTGTTTCTAAAAATCAAAACACTTGGACTAGGAAGGATGGTTCTCCTCATACCTTTGGTGTTGAGTATATGTGTCGTGGCTCTGGCTGTTATATTTTTTACACCGATGGACTCTGAAGACGATGACTATTTGATTACTCGAGTTGTGATTCTTAGTAGTCTTGCTGTGGCGTGTTAGGTCTTGTGCATGGTATTTTTAATTAGTTGGGTCTTGTTACAATGTAAAATTTAAATATATAACAGTTTACCTTATTCTCCATGTTTTATTTCGTTTCAAATTCTTTATTAGCACACAAAGCACAAAAAAATAAAACAAGATACATCATTAAAAGCCTAACATTGTTCACTTGGACCAGTTCATAAAACCTGGGGTGTCACATGCTTTGCTACATTTTAGGTAAGGTTCACCGAGTCAATAAAAAATTACATAAAATTTTAGTTCTTATGGTGAACCGGTTAAAATTCAAGGTGAAAAGGACAATAGTAAAAAGTGACTCCAAAGGAACCTTCACAATACCATTAAAAGAATAGGTATTAAATAAGAGGTTATTTTATTCACATATTGTGAAATAAAATATATGTAAGTTTAACCACTATAAACTAAATTAAAGAATCAAGTAATCACTGATTCTTTAGGTATATTAATTAATTGTAAGAAATATTTCTATTATAATTATTGGGTATTAAATAAAACATTCATATCACATATGTGTATCAAAATAAAATAACCAGGTAAGTAATTGAAATGTTACAAGAGGTAAGGTGTGTTCTCTAAGCATCTGAAAAATGGTGGTTCCTAAGTCAGCGGTGAGAAGTACACAACTTCTATATTTACAGTTTAAATGGTTTTAGTTGAATTTTTTTTAAGTATTACCAAAACATTTATCTCATGCATCCTTTGTAAACAAGGAAGAATTATTCCAATTTAGGACTAAATGTTTTTTATGGTGTTTAACACTCAACCAATAGTTCAAAAATTCTTGAATAATTAGAAAAACCCGATGAATATAAAATGTAAGACTTATATACCCAATTATGGAAAGATAATACCTTTTCAAGAAAAACTAATTAGTTATCAAGGATATACCCAGTATGGTTTTAAACACTTCATATTTAAATACCTTATGTGTTATAGACACACTTATGAACTTAGTGTTGGAAAAAGAAACCTTTAGAAATAAAGGTAACCTCAAAGATTTTAGAACTGGTCCAACTAAAGAGTGTGAAATATTCTAAGGGTAATCTAGTGGTAAATATACATCATTAGATTCCTTTAAGGGTTTACTAAGTAATGTGAAAGTGAATTTTAGTGTTTCCATGGTCATAAAATATGAGTTTCTTCAGGGTGGTGTGCTAAAGAATATCTTTACCAAACATTCATCGATAAATATAATAGTGTGGAGTAATTCCTAAACCCACATTACCTTATCCATATCAAAGTTATGATGTTAATAAGAAGGATAAATGATGAGTCTTACATATTAAAATTGACCAATAAAATATAGCATGGAGAAATTCCTAAACACACATTTTATTATACACATCATAGACATGATGTAATTAAATAGAGTATCAATGTTAAGACTAATAATAATTGAAAAAACTCTATTATGTTTTGAGAGATGAATCACAAAAAACAACATTATCCCATAATAAATCATTACAAATGAATATCATATGAGTGATAGTTTGATGGAAATCCATTATGTCATATGAACATGTGTTTAGATGTAATGTGTTTGTTAAGGATATACACAAACTTGCATCAAGAAAAACAGAAAGTGCATATATAGTAATTATCCCAATGTTTCTAAGGATATTACAGAAAACCCTAACATAGAAAATATATAGTCAAGTTATAGAATATATTTTTATAAAATAGTGATCATATCTATTTGATATAGTAGGATAAATATTTAATTGGGTTTAGTTAATGCTAGAGAAGAAAAAATAGTTGAAATAGTAAAGAATTCAACAAGACCTTATGGAAAAGAAATTTTCTAGAGTCACATAATGCGTCGAAAGGTTAAAACCATAATAGTTGTTTTATTTTCACTGCAGCTGGTGATACTTTATTCATTGAGAATAATAATTCATACAAGTAAGTAGTATATGGAAATTAACTAAGATTGAGAGGATCTATTAAAATTCAATAATTGATTCCATGTATCAAAGTACATGGGGGTTATTATTTTGAATAATGCAGTGGGTATTCAAGTAAGACTATACATGGATGGTATAAGTGTGGTACCAATAAGGATCAATTGGTCACACCAAGTTGTTATGCTTAAATCCATTAGAATTTTACTTATTATAGCTACATTCTATGATAATTAAAATTGTGCATTGTATGTCAAGACCATAAATCATGGAAGGTGTCTATATGACACAACCATAAAGGGATAGTGACATCATAGAATTCCAATAAGGGGTGAAAGTTACTAAAATCTAGTTTAGGATTAAAGTAAGAAACTAGATCATAGAATATTCATTTCGAATGAATATTTTCCAAGTGTCTATAAGAGTTTAGTGGGAGCACCATAGTTTTCCATGTAAAATATGTTTGATAAAATATGGAAAATAGCTATTGGACTTATAGTTAGTTAATACCTGGATTAAAGAATATCTCCAAAGATCGACTTAGAGTAGAAACCTAAATTTTAGGGAATTTCATCTATTGAGGTAGATCTAAAGGTTTCTTATAAAAATTAAAAGTACACATACTAAAAAGGTACTAAAAATACAAGTTGTAACAATTCAAGAGATAACTATTTTCCAAGTCACATGGAATAACTCTCTCCAAGAAGATATTAATGAGAATAGGAGGATATTAATGTAGTGATTTGAATTCTATATTCATTTATAATGGATCAATCACGTATTCCATAATATGTAAAAGAAATTATATTTTTAACATAAACATTATGGTTGTAAAATATCAGTTATATCTGGGAGAACTGTAAGGGAAGTAGTCAAAACTATCTGATTATACTTGAGTAAGTACAAAATATATATACTTAGTATGTCGAGAGGAAGGGATACTAGTTATAAGATGACACAAACTATTCTTCCTATAGAATAATCTGATCTAATATTGTAGGCTGGCTAAGGTAATGAGTAAGATAAGCTCATAGAATATAGTAGTATCAATATCTATAAATGATGAGTTCGTTACAAATTCTAAGGCAACTAATAAGCAGTGTATTAAATGTAATGATTTGTTCATGTTATTAGAATCACACCTAGTAAGTAAATTTTTATCATGATGACAATTATTTTACCAGTACTAACCAAGATTTAAATTTATGGTAGTGGAAAAAAGGAATACACTTGGGGATTACATCTATTGATGAGTATTACTTGAGGAGGTTAGGTCATACATATCAGAATACCCACATAGCAGATACGTTGTAGAACCAAAAACTAAATCTATAACTCAGCAGTAACATGACCTTAATCATGTGAGATCTAACAAGGATAGTTAGCAAGTTGGCTCTAGTGCAAGTGGGAGTGTTGTAATAGTGGATTCCCTACACCCAACTTGAACAATAATTTTTGATTACCATACCATGTATACAATGAGTTATACAAGATGTACACAGACCATTATAGTGTTGATATTTTTGCATCCACTATTTAAATATTAATGTCTATATATTATTTTTCATATCAAAAGGTTATAGTAGTTCCCAAGATACTATGAGAACCTTGAGATATTATGAAATTAATATTAAATATATGTTTTATGGTCTTGATACATTATACTGACTGAACACATTTGATGTATGGATATCAGGTGATGAGGCCTCATAATCATTGATACTTCTTCTCATGAAGTTAAAACTTGGTGATTTCTAGTAGGTGATATCATGAGGACATACCCGCTAATAGGAACACCACAAGTTTTAGGTGTTATTGGTTATTCATATCTATAGATATGTGGATTAGTATCCTCACTTTAGGTCATTATCAATGTATTCCATTTGATTACATAATTTAATGTAAGGAAAAAACCATGAAAATGAAGTCATCATGAGGTAGCTTGTGTTGGGTGCGTCATTTGTGGTATGACATAGTTTGAATGACCAAGATAGAATTTATCACTTCCGAGTTGAGGAAGTGATATCTCAGAAATAATTGATAAATATGGTATTACCTTCATAGATTCTTGTACAAGGTTATCAGAGGTAAGTCTATCCTGTTAGATCAATAAATAATGAAGTAAGGAAGGAAAATGACACAAGTTTGCATCCTTATTTATGAGATATCGTGAGATAAAGAGATTACATGACACAATGTGTGTTCGTAGGATGGTTGTTGCTACTATGACTATACCTTATCTCTTTATGGAACTTGATGAGATGATAGAATCTACTATTGGTCTATGAATAATATTCACTACTATCGATATAGGGTCCTAGAGGGTCACACACAATATCATATTCAAGAATCTTTCCTATTACGGTGAATAGGTCTATAGGACCTGATGGGAACCACTATAGGGTTTGAGAGTTGTACCAGTATTAATGATCACTGATGATAAATAAATTCATTATTCTTTTAGTATATAATAATTGGGTTGAATTTACTTATTAAAAAAATTTACGAGTCATTTACTAAATATTGGAAAAAATATCATATGAACAATATTATTCTAATATTCAAGGTTTGTTTAATATTGCATAAATTTTGAATCGAGTTAAATGACTTAATTTTATCATGTAATATATTAATTATATATGACATATATGTTATAAAATATAAATGACATTTATGATGTAGTTTTTTCATCATAATTTGACGTTTATTGCTTATTTAGTGGGTGTTGAATTTTAGGGGGTCGGGGAGCCCTTCTAGGTATTTTGAGCCTCCCACTATATAAGAAAGAGGGGAAGCCCATTAAAAATAAATATTCATTTATTTGGAATGATAGACTCTCTCTTCTATCATTTCTTAGAGATATAAAGTCTCTCTCTAAGCACTAGATCCCATAAAGCCTTCGACAGATTGAAGGGTTGGGATCGAGGTGATCATTGCGACACCGAATAATTCATCGAAGCTTTGCGCTAGCACCTAAAATTTGATTAATGGAGAGTGAAATGATTCTTGGAATATTTTTGGAAGATATAGAGGTGTTAATCTTCAGATCATTTGATTAATGGTCACCAAGAATGTGCTGTAGTTGAGCGCACTTCGATTCGAACGTGGTAACCATTCAGTTTAAATTTTATGTTAATTAAATTAACACAATATCCTCAGACCTATACTAGGGATTGGATTGAAAAAGATAGAAAGTTTCATCATTACAGTTATAAAAATTTAAAATACATATCCCACTAGCTTCCGCTGCACACCCCGGTACCGTCATGACATTAATTGAATGATCAAAATAGAATTTTTCACTTTCAAGTTGAGAATGTAATATCTCAGGCCTAGTTGAAAAGGATGTTATTACCTTTATAAATCCATAGAAATGTTATTAGAATCTAATTCCATCTAGTTAGATTAGAAAACAATAAACTAAGGAAGGATAATGACACAAGTGTTTATCCATTTTTATGAGATATCTAATGAGAGAGAGATTATATTAAACAGTGATATTCATAGAATGGTTGTCATTGATATGAATATTCATTGTCTCTTTAGGGGTTGTGTTGGGTTTTTATAATCCTCTCTTGATCTATGAATACTATTTACTACTACCGAGATAAGGGTATAGAGGGTCACACACAATAGTGTATTCAAGAATTTTTCATATTCTCGTGAATAGGTATATATGACATGGTGGGACCACGAAAAGGTCCGAGAATTGTCTAAGGTTTATCGATTAGTGAAAAATAAATAAATTTATTATTATTCAAGTATAGAATAATTGGGTTGAATTTATTCATTAAAATTATTTATAAGTGTTTAAGTAAATAAAAGGAATAATATTATATGAATGAATATTATTTTAATATTCAAGGTTCATTTAATATTAGATGAAACTACAAGTTGAGTTAACGACTCAGTTTATCATGTAATATACTTAATATATGTTACGGGTATGTGAAAAAATATAAATAATAAATATGGAATAGTTTGTTCTTCATAATTATTGTTTTATTACTTATTTAGAAGACGTTAAATATACATGGGCCATTGAACCTTGACCAAGTATTTTAGACATGTATTATATAAGTTGAGGAGAATCTCATTCCATCTACGATTAATTAGTGAGAATAGAGAGGTTATCTCTCCTCCTGAATCTTAGAGAGAGAAACACTTTAACCGAGTGAATGATCTAAGAATTCCCTCATGGATTTAAGGCATGAGATCGACATGATCATCGCATTGTTAAAGAGATTGTTGGAGCTCTGCGCTAACACTCAAATTTCAACAAATGGTATACAAATTCATTCTTGAAGCATTTTTGGACGATCTAGAGGGGTTTGGTGTTTGATCCTTTAAGTAATGGTCACCGATGATGTGCGATAGACGAGCGCATCTCAATTAGAATAAGGTACGCATCCAGTTTTAATTTTCATGATCTGATTAATTCATATGAGATCCTTGGACTGTACTGGGGATTGGATCACTAGAGATGACGAGTTTTATCTCTTTGGCGATGAAAAATTTTAAATCCTTAACTTATTATCTTTCACTATATTCCCCAGTACCATAAATTGGTATTAGAGTGATTTATGTGAATTTTATAATCTAATTAAATTAAATTACCTTTAAAATTAAGTAGAGAAAATTAATTTGGCCCCAATGGTTCTGACCGTGCTTCAATCCAATCTTAGATGTCCAAGTTTTGTCCATCAAAAAAAAATTTATGGATCAAAAGCTATATTTTTGAGTATTAAAATTGAATAACGTATATTTAATACATGTTAAAATTTCAAGAACACGATATGTATATATATATATATATTCTCATGTTCTTATTTTTGGCATTTCAAATGACACCCTAGATTTTTGGCCAAGATCAAGCCAGAATCTGGCGGCTGGAATCCCTCCAGTCGGTGGAGATTTGATATGTGGGATCACATTATTATTAAAGTAATGATATTTTTTTAAAAAGGATCTTATTATCCTTTGATGTAAAAAAAGGAAAATAAAGGATTTCTAAGGGGGTGGATGATTGATGAAAACAAAAAAAATTAATAATATTTTTTTGAATATTAAAACAAAATGGGAATAAAGGGGTAGGGTTTTTTTATTCCCCATAGTATGCACATGCCCATGTAGATCCATTTTTGGCCACCCCACCAGGATGAATCCCTCCCCCGTTCGATGAGCCTAACTTCCCATAGGATCAGACACTAGAGTAAGCCACTACCACCCTCTCCCAGCCTGAATGGCCACTGGCCCCACCCGCCGTGAGGTTTGTTGTCCCACCACCCTACTAGACTAGACACCTGACACTATCCCTCTATCACACCACCTCTTATTTGTGGGCACTGACCGCCGCCATCTTAGTTGTGGATCACCCCACGCCACTGACACCCTGCCGCCGTGACCACACCAGACGCTACTGCGGTCGATCTTTCCACCGCACCGTCTCCCTCATCTGACTATCCCCGGTGCCACCCTCCTTCTTCAAACTATGGTGGATCCCCACCAACATCTAATTGTGCCACCCTGGTCGTGACCTCCAGGCCAACACCATTTTGACTGAACTGGGTGGCACGTGCGTGGACCCCCTGTAGTGTAAACCCCTTGCCTCATATTTCCACGGGCTCCACGGGTCCCGATGGTACCAACATGCCTTGCAACGGGCCAGGGTAGGTCTGCCTAACCTAGACAAGTTAGGGCGGGCTAAATCGGCCCAATACAGCCTTACAGGGTGTCTGCCTAGCCCAAAACAGGTCTATTGGGTTACGACTTGACACGTAATGAGACTAAGTGGGGTTTGAGGGCTCATGATAATTTTATATAATAAAAATTAAATTAATTAAATTTTTTCTTTAAATATATAATATTTTAATACTTCAAAAAAATTAATTTTTCTATTAAATTAATTAATTAATTTTGTTTTTAAATTAATTAATTAATTAATTTTTTGAATTAAAATTATATTAATATCAGGACCGAATGAAAGTAAATTATTTGAGTTTAATCAACTCATTAAATTTATTTAATAGTCCCCGTACTTTAAATTTATTACAATTTAATTTTATCGCATGTTTATTGAATATACTAACTGATCTTGAGCAATGAGCGGCCATGTGTATGTCTGGTAAATTTCATTTAGTTATTTATTACTTGCGTGTGATGTTTGTAATAAGTAATTAATTTTTATGATGATCTACACATCATCTTATTCATTTAAATATGTATAAGGTCCTGCACACCTATCAGTATTTATATATATACATTGCACTTCCTGAGACCCTCTTGTCTATATACGAGAATATTTGTATTATAAAAAATATAACACCCCATTACCTTCCTATCAGGTATGTTTTAACCTTAAATTTTGGTTTCCATTTTCGTTGTATATATAATGCTGAAAATCAAATTGGGAGGATACCTATAATGGTGAAGTCAGAGTTTTTTTTGGAATTTTCATCTTAAAACCTTTAATTTTTGCTATTTTCTAGGAAATTACACACTTTTGTAATGAGAGTACAACCCGTATAATTTCCACCAGGTAGAATCCAAGAACTGGTTATGAGGTGTGAAGGGTTTACATATCGTGTAATAGGTCCATGTCATGTAATGAAAAATATAGGGTTTTTAATAAAAAGGCTATGTGTTTTTTTCGTGATTCTAGCCTTCGTGGATTATACAATATGTAATGGGGTTACCCACCATGTAAATGTCACAAGTTTTGGTTTTTAGGGTGGTGCATGGATTATTTTCATTTTATTCCACCTGAATCCTTACCTCTCTCAACCCATAGCTCACCCTAGATAGTTTTGAGAGAATCCTTCCCTTCTAGATCACTTTGTTTAGTAATTGATAACCATTATGGTTGAGTTGATTCTATCAGGGTATGTAATCCTTTTGGGTTTTCTTTGGATCTAGTTTGGCTATAGTTTTGGCTACAGATGTGATCAAATAGTTTTTTCTATCGATCCTTTTTAGTTTCTTAGCATGCATTTTATTTAAAGGTCCGTTCTCTTGGTTTTCGGTCACCATTGTCAAAGGTTAATAGGTTTCTACCATGTCAAGGTAGGCGTTTCTATACAATGGTTTAATTTGATGAATTGCATGTTGTTATTGATAAATTACTTTGGTTTGTTTATTTATTTGAAGTGATAAATGTTTTCAAATGATTTATTAAAAAGAAAAATGTTTTTAAAAAGGGGTTATACTTTGAAAATGTATTTGATTGATTTGTAAATGAGTTTTCAAAATTTTAAGTGTATTGTATTGAATTTGAAAATGTTTTATCAATTTGTCAGCATGACTTTGAAATGAAATTTGTATAATTTGACATTTATAACCTTGGGTGCATTAGGAAAGAGACACATGTAGCCTTAGTGTGTTTTTGGCACCACTAGGTGGAAACCTTTTGTGATATCAACTTGAAGGAATTGACATCGGTTGTGAAATTCACTGGTAGGAATCAATATCAGTTGGATCCAACTTTATGACTATTTAATATTTTTAATGTCAAGTACATAGTGTCCTATATGTTAGATCATAATCTGTGAGAGGATTTTTCATTTACAGTTATTTATCACATGACTGTTTTTATCATGGATTTTTGCTCTCAAGTTATTATATGAGGTTTTATCACATAGATTTTCATAATATGTTATTTCATGAATATGTGTTTACTTATATACCTCTTTATTAATGGATATGATTTCATATTTTATCAGTTATACTAGTTATGTTTCTAGTTTTTGAGAATTTGAAAGGATTTTATGAAAACCAAGGGAAAATGATTTACAACTGGATTTAATTTATGATTATTTTAAAAACTATTTTTTTAAATCTAGAACTATTTAATTATTAGTATTAAACATTGTATATAAACTATGGTGTTATCCTACCTGGATTTAGATCACACCCTACTTATGTCTTTGGGTGTTTGTAGATGTTTTATTGGAAGATTTAGGTAAAGGGAAGAATATCTTGTAGTATGTTGACATCTCTTATTGCTACTGATTTTGGTTTGGGTTGGTCCAGAGGTGATTTTTGGTCATGTGGATACTTGAAAAACTTTTTTATTTAGACTATTTTTCTATTGGATTGATATATTTATGGTATCTCTTCTGTTTCCTCTTTGTACTCTGGTTTTATATCTTGTTTTTCTTATATTCATGACTGGTTTTTGTTATCCTATTTTACCTATAATACATGACTGGATGGTTTTAATGGCTTGTCTAGTTGACCTCGTTTGGTTCATTATAACAAAGACAATGTATGACGTGGACTACACCAAGTTGAGGTGAAAATCCAGATGAGATATTGACACACTAGACTGGGGATGAGCTATATCATGAGTCAAGATCCAAATTAGGTATGATACCCCTAAGACATTGTTGATCCATTGAGTTTAAATTGATCAACCAATATTAGATGCTCAAGACCAATCTAGTAAAATTATTTCCTTTATGAATTGTTTATTTTTTTATGAATGTTTCTATTTATTACGAGAACACACAAAAAAACAAATAAGAAAAATACATAACGATGTGATGAATGTTTTTCTATTAATGACCAAATGTGAGAATGAAAACATAGTATGAACATATTAATAGGAAATGGATTACATTATTCAAAAAATATAAAAACCCTCAAATAAATATTAAGTCTCAAACTCCTTTCATTGTTTGAACTTGAACAAAAAAGGGTGCATGTGGTGATCATCAACCAAAATTGAGGGTGAATCCTACTACTAGAGAGCTATTATGAGAGTGAGGAGTTAACTTAACTAATGTTAGTAGAAAAGGCATTTCCAAATATAGCATGTTTCAACCTTATAGGAAAGAATTGAGTAAATCATGTTTACAATTTTAGAATTCAAGACTTCACTCAACAGATCAAGGATCCATGGGTTAATGTGGTTGGCCATTCTAGTAACTACCTATAAAATCTCCAAGTAGTGGTGTA
Source organism: Viscum album (assembly GCA_963277665.1). Classification (NCBI taxonomy): domain Eukaryota; kingdom Viridiplantae; phylum Streptophyta; class Magnoliopsida; order Santalales; family Viscaceae; genus Viscum; species Viscum album. Next base: position 63,887,186 of record OY728154.1, on the reverse strand, counting down.
GGTAAATCCTATAGACTATGAGGAGAGGTTTCAAATATACTTACCACTAAAATAATCAAGTGAGAAAGTATTTTGATTCTAGTATAAAGAGTTTCTAGAGTTTGATAAAATAGTGGGAGACATTTAATGATTTAAATAATTGGTAATGTCTAATAGGAAATCAAGATAAAAGTACTAATATTATAGATTTTATTTTTATAGGAAATGGAAAGTAAAACCATAGATAATTTTTGATCCCTAAGGGATAAATATCATGTCCTCACTGGAATAAATTTCCAAGAGTGGTAGATGAACTTACTCATAGTACTACAATACGAAAGGAAATTATATGCACTAGAGTCCACAAAACCTGATCAGTCTCCATAGGGTGCTAGTAAGTATGGGAAAGTTTCTTATAAGAGAGTCATTTATGACACATTTTATGTTTATATAATCACACTAACATCAATGTATAATGATTTTTCAGGAGAAAGATAAGTACATGGATGTATATACCATGTTTCCTTATCTCCGGGAAGTTTGTAAGGAGGAAGTGAAGTAATAAATAAATGAGATAATGATCAAAATGATTACATATTGATTGAAATATAGAAATCAAGCTGGTTATCATGTACTCAGAATGATAAAGTACATTGAACAAATTTAATAAGTGGGTTTTAAGACAGATCAATAAATTTTAGTCCATCTCGTTATATCATCCTTACCACCCACTTTTTCTAGTTTCATTGAGTATTATCAAATGAATATTTTGGAAAAACCACTTCAATATCTTTTGGGATAGGTTTTATAAGAAGATAATAATTTAAAGAAAGTAAAATCTTTATTTCTTGGGGTGAAGCAACATAAAGATAAGGAAAAAAGGATGATTGTAAGTATACTATAAAAGGCACCTTCATAATGTATTTCTAAGAAACTAAAGATAAATAGGGAGAGAATTGAATAGGAGGATATTTTATTTGCAAGTGAAAAAATAGGTCATTGTAATAGGAACTGAAAGGAATTGAAGGAGAATGAATCATGATCTCTAATTTAGGTATATTCATTATTAAAAGTAATATTTCATTTATGATTCTTGGGTATTAGATACAATATGTCCTTATATATTTTTTTCCTAAATATAAAAACCAAGGAATTTAAGAAACATTACTAGAAGTCAATGTGTGTTCTCTAAGTAGCTGAAGAAGGATGATACCTACATTAGCGGTGATAAGTAAACAATTTAATTTCCAAGTGATTGGTTCTTATAAAACTATAAATATGTGAAGAATTTTACCAGAACATTTATGATTAAATTTTGTTTAAGGTATTTTATACATAATTAATAGTTAATTAATATATTAATCATGGGTGATACATGATGAATATAAAATGTAAGACTTATATACCAAGTTGTGGAAAGATAATACATTTTCAAGAAAAACTAAGTAGTTGTAAAGGATATACCCAATAATGTTTTAGAATATTTGGATTTAAAGAACTTAGGTATTATTGACACACTTATGTACTTATTTTTTTACAAATAAGTATTTAGAAATAAAGGTAAGCCATAAATATTTAAAAACTATTTCAGTTAGAAAGATTGAAATATTCCAAAGTTAAGATAGTGGTAAGTATACTTCATAAGATTCATTTAAGTTTGTTTAAGGAATGGAAAGTGAAGTATGTTATATGAATGGTTAGAATATATGAGTTTCTTTGGGATGGAATGCCAAAGAAAATATTGACCAAACCTTCATTGATCAATATAATGTAGCATGGAGTAATTATTAAATACACATTACCTTATCCACATAAAATATATGATGCTAATTAAGAGAATTAATTATGAGTCTTACATGTTAACATTAATCAATAAAATGTAGTTTGAAACAATTTCTAAACAATCATTTTCTTATACACATCAGAGTCATTATGTAAGTAAAAGGAGAATCAATGTTAAAAATCATGCATTGTAGGTAATTTTATATTTCAAGACATTCTTTGAAAATAGAGACATTATCCTATAACCATATGCTAGCTAAAATGGAAAATGGATATCATATGAGTTTTAGTATGATATAAATCCATTATTATAAGAACAAGTGTTTAGATTCAATGAGTTTGTTAAGGTTATAAATAAAATTTCCTAAAAAAAAGTAAAAAAATACAATGTGCATCTATAATAATCATCCTAAATTTTTATAAAGATATTTCAGAAATCCAAATGATAGAAAATATATTGTCATGTTATAGACTATATTTCTCTAAAAGGGAGAACATCTCTATCTGAGATAGTGGGATAAATATTGACTTGGGTTTATTCAATTATAGAGATACCCAAATATTGACATAGGAACAATATAACATCCTAAGAAATTATAGAATAATAATTTTTTATATCTATTAATATTTATGAATTAGTTATTAATTTTAGAATAAATGGTACACCGTGTATGATATCATACCCGACATGCAATAATGAGTTTCTTAGAAATCTTATGTTGCACATGAGACAGAGTTATATAAAAAAATAATATATTATTAATATTATCATTTTAAGTTGTTGTTTTCGCATAACCGTTAGAATGGAGGGAATGAAAAATATTAACTAAATTATGAAAATAGGGTTTACCGATGTTTATATAATTATTCATTGGTCAGAAAATTATTTAAAAATATAGATAAAAAACCAATTGAATATAAAGGATGTATTTTTATGAAAAAACTATTTAAGTGTGAATAATTGTGTTTATAAAATAATAAAATCAATATTGTTGGATTATATTAATGAAATATTAATTCAATATAATATTTAAAATTCATCTTATGAGTTTTATAGACATTATATAATAAAAAATAGAATTTTACATATAAAATGAGTGTTTTTCTAAAAATGTAGTTTTACGACCTTTTGATGAAGAATCCATTTTAAATATAGTTTTTGACACTTTTATTGGTTATATTTTACAAAATAAAATTCTTATTTAGGGACATAAAAATTCGTTTTGGTTTAATTTTTGGTATTTTTCTGATAAAATTCATTTTTTAAAGAATAGTGAAAAATAGTGCATTTTAATTCAGAACTGCCTTTTCGTGTAATTTTATAATATTGATAGATTATACCTTTACATGGTTTTAAGGTATAATTAGATGATGTTTTTATCATTTAATACAATTTTGGTTATTCTAAGTAATTTTATATTGAAATTAGATATAAACGTATGCCAATATTTTGATGGTTTTTACTTTTAGAAAATCCATTTTCTCGTTTTGACAACGAGGATTAATTTTAAAATAATTACTGAAAATTTTGTGTTTTTAATTTGAAAACAATGGATTTCATATTTGAAATCATACGGTACAAATTATGTAAATATGACCTTTTTATTTTTGGACATTATGAATAGTAACTTTGGTAATAAATTTTATTACCATGGTTAAAGGTCAATCAGGTAATTAAAGGTAAAAATAATATTATAATAATATAAAACTACCCTAAACATGTCCTAATTTAATTATATGAGTGTATCATGACCATTAGTATTCTTGGGTTTATTTTGGGACCACTTGGAGCCACTTGAAAGACTTTAATTCTTTTATAATATTATATTCAATGAATAGTCATTTTTCTTACACTTTTATTTTTAAAGAGTAAAGTATTTTAATATGGAGTTATACATGAGATATATTTGACTATAAATAGTAATTTTAAATTTAAAAATATTATCTATATCATGATAATTTATTTATAATTTTTAAAAATTAAATAATTAAATTTAATTATGACACAATGATGATGTAGTAATTTATTAATTAATGAAAGAATCAAATAATTGATTTTATAAATATTAAAATAAATATTATTTGACACAATTTATGTTATCCAATAATTTTATAGATATATTTGACATGTTGGTGATGATTTAGAGGATTTGGTTTGAACATATCTTCCTATTATGATATTTTTAAAAATCAACCATTGAATATTGTAAAAATTGACACTATTGGTATTTTAAAAAATAAAATATTTTATTAAATGATATTAAATTTTTAAAAATATAATATTCAGAAAAATGGTTAGGATAAGCCCCAATATTTCATAAATGGAACTTTTTTGGGTTGTTTGATATGTTATGGTATTTACATTAACCCATAAAAGGTAAATAACATAATATCACGATAAGATTAAACATGGTAAAATAAAAGTTAAACCAAAAAGGAAAGGATAAAAAAATATTTAAAACTTGTATAATTTTAATTTAATGATGATTATTCAACCCAAAATTATCTTATATTATAAATAAATGATTTTTGGGACCATTTGGAACTGAAATTAAATTTATATTAATTTAATATTTTAAGAGTTTCCAGGGGTGACCATCTCCTCTCTTATAAAAAGGTACCCCCTCTTCTCTAATACTCACACTTATAAAGTTTTTTTGTTCATAAATGATCTGAAAAAAAACCTTCCTAGAATATCTACCCACATTTTTGAGTCATTATTTTAGGTAGAACACCCTCCTTATAGGTAATAAGTTGTTCTTCAAAGGTGACCAACTGAAGAAGAGGTATCATTTTTTAAAGTGTTTCTATTTTATTTCTTTTTACAATTCCTTTAAATATCCTTCATCCATCATGAAATAATAACTCTAGTATCCTAAATATAATGAGATGTTATTATGTTAATATCATCATCTAATTTCATCTCTAATTTCATCAAAAAGTGAAATGAACATTTTGTTCGTGTATACGGTGAACTACCACCTCACAAACCGATATAGTTTGTTTTTTATTAGCGTCTATCAAGAATGTTTATAATGATGAATAAATGTTTATATATGATATTAATGACATATTTATAATTTTAGAAGAATAATATTTTAATTATTTTCTTACTTTCCATGCACATAAAAATGATAACGTCGTTCGTGTGTATGTGTGAACTATCACCTCCACAAAGTGTGGTGAATCGTTTTTATTCACCACATCACTTGTATGATATATATAAGTATATTTAAATTATTATTATGAATTTTATTATATTATTATAATTATATAAATATAAAATAATAATTACCTTATTTTTATAATGATCAATGAAAAATGGAAACGTTACTCATGCGTACGTACGACCTACCGTTTCCATGATTATAATATTATTAATTTTTCCTACCATAAATGAATGGTTTGATTTTAAGAGTATTATTGATGTATAAAAATGTCATGAATGTTATTATGTATATGATGGACTTATGACCACAGGGAAAATTTACTTCATAATAAGTTTATTTTCGACTTAGGTATCGAATATCGACAAAACGTCCGATATGAACTTAAATAATTATGTAGGTTTTATAACATGGTAATAAGTGATAAAAAAGGAATAATAAAATTTTAAAAGTTTCTCAATAAAGTTTAAATTAACCTAAGTTTATTATTTAGGAATATAATGATTATACTTTATGAGTCAGACTCAAGGTAAGGGACTTCATCTCAATCTCCTTTCATTGTGGCATATTTTGATAATATACACTACCTTATTCAATACTGTGTATAATAAAACCCTTTGAATTTTAATTTAATTCAAAGGTTTTCAAAAGAAATCTATTTCTATAAAGTTCTTTACTAAATAACAAAAGGAATGTTTTTTTAATGTACACAGTGACAACGACACTTCCGCCGCCATGACCATTATTTTATATTTGGATTCATCTACAATCCATAATGTTTTTAAAAGAAAACTAAATACCATATTACCTAATCATATATTTTGGTATTGAAAATGGTTTTGAGAAGGGTTTGATTATGTTAATATCTTTAAATGATATCTTTTGATTGTAATGTGGAAATGCTATTTTTCCTTTATACTTGTTTTATGTGTAAAGATTATGTTATGGTTCTTGGGAAATGTTTATGTATACTGGTGGTTTCATGATAAACTGAGGGTGGGTGAGCCTATGATAGCTCTCCAATGCATTGAGTAATGAGACAGAGTTAAATGATAAGGTTTATTCTAAGAGATTTAAGGAATATACTGTGATGATTATTCTAAACGTAACCATGAAAGTTACTTCCTATATAGCTGTGAAAGCTAAAATGTAAGTATCATATGGATTCCACAAGTTACCTTTATGATTTATGATTACTAATTTTTTAGGAATCTCATGGTTTCATGAGGTATGTTAAATAGTTTATGTTTTATGGGCGTAAAATATGATTTTTTTGAAAATGTTTTAATGAGTTTAAAATATTCATAGATTAATGGTTTCATTCCTTATTTTATACCCCTTACTAAGATTTTTGTGCTCATACCAAGTTTTAAAATGTTTTTAGAGGGTACAAATATGGGTAAGATAAAGTAATAAGTCAAGAAGATTTTTATCAAGATAAAAAATCATATTTACCTTTAAATGTTTTTTATTATGGAATAAATGGATTCTGTTTTAGTTGTATCCACTTCGTATGTAATAGTTGTGGTCTAATTATATAAAAATATAAACTTTAAAAGATCCTCAATGTGAATTCTTGACTTAAATCAAGGTTATTCAATGCTTAAGGATGAGGACTTATAGTTGGTATCAGAGGTTGGTTTAGATAACTTTAGAGTTTATGGTGTTATTTAAGCATAAGTGTCAAGTTGTATATAACCTCAGTGGTTATCATATTATAAAGAGTCATAGTTATTTTAGATAAATTGAATGAGTTTAAGATAACATGAATAAATATATATTATTTTTTATCTTCCTCATAAGATAATATATGATGATTTTATTGATATACTCATACTAACCATTTTTTTAGTAAATGGTTGGATCTAGAAGACACCAAAGTAACAATGGATGTGAAGGAAAATGTGGTGGTTCTATGAATAAGCAACAAAATGAAATGGGAGCTTCAGTGAGAACTCTTATGGTTATTCTAAACTAACTATTAGGAGTCATGATTGACCACTTGAATCTTGGTGATTTTTCTAAGGCATCATATACAAGAGAAACAAATCCCTATAGAATTTCAGGTAATAGTTATAAAGGTAAGTATATTAAATGAAATATGTATTAAGGATGTGTGCCAACCAGCCCGTACCCGAGTGGTAAGGGCTCCTGCTTGGCATCTAGGAGACCCAGGTTCAAAACCGGGTGGAGGTGAATTTCTGGGGTACTGTAACAGTACTGTAGCATGCACTGTTCGATACTGTAGTAGCTAGAACTATTCACCCGATTTGGGATTTCGGGCCACCGGTTTGGGCCTATGGGTCCTAACGGCCTTCAGGCCATCAAAGGCCTTTGGGACACAGGGTCTTCAGGCCATTGAAGACCATGAAGTAGCCCAGTTCACACAGAGATGGCCCTAGAAGAGGATCAGAGTACCAGTAGCAGTCACCAAAAGCAGAGCTAACCGGATTGGAAGAATGAGAGGGTATGGTAACCGCCATCGGGACTAGGCACCATGTAGATTTGTATGGGGAAATGCTAGCTGATCAGCATGCAGGTGGGGAGCTAAAGGCGATCAATGATGCAAAAGCTGGGGAGGGGCAGTTCTAGTGTGCTGGGCTGATGAGTCATGTTATGGGCATGGTATGCCTCTGGGCCTTTGGGTCATGTATTACGGGTCATGTTGAGTCTTGTGCCTTGGGCCTACGGGTCATGTACGAGTTCCCCTTGAACCCTTAAAAAGGGGATTATCTATAATAAAAATAAAAAATAAGGTCTTCGGGCCATTTGAAGTATCAAGGATGTGGAAAGAAACACCTAGGAAAATGTTTTAAAAGTATGAGAAGATGTTATAGATGTGGTAATGAAGGTAATAATCGATAAACTTCCATGGAAAAAGGAAGCATTCAGTTGACTCTAAGAAAGGGAAAGAATTTCTTTCTAAGTTATCTATTGAATGTTTTAAATGTGGGGAGTATGGTCATTATGAAAATAAATTTCCTATGAAGAATGTTCATGAATGAGATCAAGGGGACCGTGCAAATATAAGTTTAGAAATACCCAATTCCGTTAGAATATAAGATGAAGAAACTAAAAATAACCTATAAGGTATAGATTATTCTTATCTATTGTTTTGACATTATTAAATATTAGGACATGATTCATGTTTTTTCTTCTAGAAAATAAGTATTAAGGAATAAAAAATCTGGTTAAGGGATCATGAATAATGATGGATGATTAAGATTTCTATTTTTTAGGAATTTGAGAGTTATTTTAGATCTATGGATGATGAAATGTTTAAAATTATTAATGTACTTTTGATGATGGGATTACTTTGGAAGAATTTTTTCAAGTACGTGTAACCCTGAAGTTTGTTATGTGAAAATGTTATTTAAGGAAGAATTATCTTTCCTTTTGTGGACATAATTATGGATAACATTTAGGGTTTATATATTTTGGTGGTAATTATGGGTTATTAATTTTTGGATGTAAAATGAAAGGTATGAGATAAACATTGAGGTTAAAATATGTTATGGTTATTTTTGAGGACTTTATCATATTTTGGGAATGTTATAAGAATTATATAGTTTTTGAAAAATGACAACCTATTGGATGGGTGACAACCCATCATGTCGGGCAAGGCCAGGGGATTAAACCCACAACTGAAGGGCAACAAGGGTGCATCGCCTACCACTGGCCTACATAAAGTCCTTGGTTAGTATGACTTATTATTTTTTGTTAAAAGATTTTATGGATTAAGAATAAGTTGATTTGGTAGACATATATCTTATCAAATAGATAATCATGGAATTGGAAAATGATTTAGTGATTAAGTGATAAATGTTATTTTGGAAGACATTCACTGTTTTTGGGAACTTTATATGATTAAGGTAAATAGAATAATATGGTATTTTAATTGAGGAGTAATGGTTTAACTATAATTTGGAAGAATATATGACTTTAATTGTAGAGATATGGTGATTTGGGTTATTTATGGAATTGATTCACTTATCATGGAGAATATGTGATTAGGTTAATTAATTTTTGGTATGATACATTAAGAGTGGTTGATGTTATTTGGAGATAAATGTTAAAATTTATCTTGGAAGATTATGTGATCAAATTCTTCTGAATTTTGGGTTTCAATCTTAGTTTGGATTATTTTGAGTAATTTTATAGACAATTATTTTTTGAATGGTCTATGTTGAACTTTTGGTATTACTGTTGAATTTTGGAGATTAAAAGCAGCCCTTCTCCTTATAAAGGATTATTATTTTTTGGGGGAACACTACGGGAAAAATAGCTTTTTGTGACGGGCTATTTGTGATGGGAATTAATCCTGTCGCAAATAGTTCGTCCCAAAGGTTATTTATGACGGGATTTGGGGTCCCGTCGCAAAAGGTTTGGCGCGGTTTGCTCGGAAAACCGCGAGAAGGTTATTTGCGACAGAGGGTATTCCCCCGTCGCAAATACCCGACGGCAGTATATAGGTTTTTGCGACGAGATGTTCTCCCGTCTGCGACGAGTCCCTTCACAAATACACTTTTAACTGCCGACTGTAATTAATGCGGGCGAAGGTTTTTGCGACGGGACCTGTCACAAAAAATTCTATTTGCGATGGGTAGCCCATTAAAAATAGTCCCGTCGCAACTAATCTAACCTATATATACCCCCATCCGTTTTTTCAAATCCACCTCTCATTTCTTACTCTCTCTTTCTCTCTCTAAACTCAATTTTCAGAGAGAAAATTTGGGTGAGTTAGTTTTTTTTCACAAAAAAGTTGCGACGCCATCTACATCAATAGGAGATCAAGTTTAAAGCTATTTATATTTTCTTTAATTTAGTATTTATTTCATTTTTTTGATGTTAATTTTAATTATTTTTGATTAGTTGTAATTAAATTAGATTTAAATTGTTTTGTTATAAGTATTTATTAGTAATAATAAATTGAAATTATTAGTATTAATTTTTAATAATTATTAATAAATAATAATAAATAGTAATAATTAGTAATAAATAACAATAATTAGGAATAAATAAGAATAATGAGATAAATAGGAATAATTAGTAATAAATAGGAATAATTAGTAATAAATAGTAATAATTAGTAATAAATAGGAATAAATAGCAATAAATAGGAATAAATAGCAATAAATAGGAATACATAGCAACAATTAGGAACAAATAACAATAATTATGAATAAATAGCGATAAATAGGAATAAATAGCAATAATTAGGAATAAATGACAATAATTAGGAATAAATAGAAATAAATAGGAATAAATAGCAATAAATAGCAATAAATAGGAATAAATAGCAATAAATAGGAATAATTAGCAATAAATAAGAACAATTAGTAATAAATAGGAATAATTAGCAATAAATAGGAATAAATAACAATAATTAGGAATAAATAGAAATAATTAGGAATAAATTGCAATAAATAGGAATAAATAAGAATAAATAGCAATAAATAGGAATAAATAAGAATAATTAGTAATAAATAGGAATAATTAGTAATAAAAAGGAATAATTAGTAATAAATAGGAATAATTAGTAATAAATAGGAATAATTAGTAATAAATAGGAATAATTAGTAATAAATAGGAATAAATAGGAATAAATAGGAATAAATAGGAATAAATAGGAATAAATAGCAATAAATAGCAATAATTAGCAATAAATAGCAATAATTAGAAATAATTAACAATAATTAGCAATAAATAGTAATAATTAGCAATAAATAGCAATAATTAGCAATAAATAGCAGTAATTAGCAATAAATAGCAATAATTAGTAATAATTAGAAATAATTAGAAATAATTAGCAATAATTAGCAATAATTAGCAATAAATCGGAATAATTAGCAATAAATAGGAATAATTAGCAATAAATAGCAATAAATAGAAATAATTAGCAATAATTAGCAATAAATAGCAATAAATAGCAATAAATAGCAATAAATAGTAATAAATAAAAATAATTAGTAATAAATAAGAATAAATAGTAATAAATAGGAATAATTAGTAATAAATAGGAATAATTAGTAATAAATAGGAATTATTAGCAATAAATAGAAATAAATAACAATAATTAGTAATAAATAGCAACAATTTGGAATAATTAGGAATAATTTGGAATAATTAGGAATAATTAGTAATAAATAACAATAATTAGTAATAAATAGAAATAATTAGTAATAATTAGCAATAATTAGTAATAAATAGCAATAATTAGTAATAAATAGAAATAATTCCTAATAAATGGGAATAATTTTTAATAAATGAGAATAATTCCTAATAAATGGGAATAAATAGTAATAATTCGCAATAAATAGTAATAATTCACAATAAATAGAAATAATTCGCAATAAATAAGAATAATTTGCAATAAATAGGAATAATTCACAATAAATAATAATAATTTGCAATAAATAGGAATCATTAGAAAAAATTAGCAAAAATTTGCAATAATTAGAAATAAATAGGAATAATTAGAAATAAATAGGAATAATTAGAAATAATTAGCAATAAATAGAAATAACTAGCAATAAATAACAATAATTAGCAATAAATAGTAATAAATAGCAATACTTAGAAATAAATAACAATAATGAAAAATAAATAGCAATAATTAGAAATAAATAGCAATAGTTAGAAATAAATAGTAATAAAAAAGAATAAATAGGAATAAATAGGAATAATTAGGAATAAATAGGAATAATTAGTAATAAATAGGAATAAATAGTAATAAATAGGAATAAATAGTAATAATTAGCAATAAATAGTAATAATTTTTAATAAATAGTAATAATTAGCAATAAATAGTAATAATTTGCAATAAATAATAATAATTAGCAATAAATTATAATAATTAGCAATAATTAGTAGTAAATAGGAATAATTAGTAATAAATAGGAATAATTAGCAATAAATAGGAATAATTAGCAAAAAATAGAAATAATTAGGAATAAATAGGAATAATTAGGAATAATTAGGAATAAATAGGAATAATTAGGAATAATTAAGAATAATTAAGAATAATTAGCAATAATTAGAAATAATTAGTAATAATTAGTAATAATTAGCAATAAATATGAATAAATAGGAATAAATAGGAATAAATACAATTAATTAGAAATAATTAGCAATAATTAGGAATAATTAAAAATAATTAGTAATAAATAGGAATAAATAACAGTAAATAAGAATAAATAGGAATAATTGAGAATAGTTAGGAATAAATATGAATAAATAGTAATAATTAGGAATAAATAGAAATAAATAGGAATAAATAAGAATAAATAGGAATAAATAGGAATAAATAGGAATAAATAGGAATAAATAGGAATAATTAGGAATAATTATTAATAATTAGGAATAATTAGTAAAAATTAGTAAAAATTATTAATAATTAGTAATAAGTAAGTATAATTAGGATTAATATCAATTGTAATAAATTGTAATAACTTGGCATAATTTCCAGTGGATTGATGGAACTCATTTTGCTTGATGATTCTTTGTTTCCTCTAGAATTGGGGATGACCTTATTGATTTAAGGTTCAAACATTCCAAGTGGTTTCTAACGGGTTTGTTCGTAGAACCGGAAACATCCAATGATTCCATATCCATTCGGACCTACTTTCTAAAGGTAGGTGCTCATTAGTTGTTTAATGATGAGGCTTAATAATTTGCATTGGTCAAGAGGATGGGAGTTCGGACTCATCACAACTTTTTGATGTAACGCCCCGACCCCAGCTACCCAGAGTAGGTGCGTTACTTCGTAACATTGGCATGATCACAAAAAATCAAGTCTCGAAAGACCGATTAGTTTAGTAGCCTTGGAAACACTAGATACATTCATAAATGATATATTACAACATAAGGTGAAAAACTACAATAACAAAGTCTTCATTGTCCACACTCATATCCTCTTCTGACTATCCCTGCAGGTCATTCCTAAAATACTTCTTCACATCCTGGAAAATATTAAAACATTGAAAGGGGTGAGCTCAGATGCTCAGTAAGGATAAAAATATTGCGGAATTATTCATAAATAGACATAAACATTTAAGGCAATGTATAACTAAAACAAAAGCCTTTTAAACTTGAACATCAACATAATATGACAAAAGTAAAATGAGATAATGCCATTTACTTCTTCACATGGATATTCTACTGGTCGAATAATCACATGAAATATCATTAACCACTTTCATAATGATGGAATGCATAATGCCAGACATTCTGAAACATTTTGTCAAGGCCTCGACCAAGACGTCTAAAATGATTAAGGCCTCGACCAAAACCATAAATCAAATTGGGAAAGGGCCTCGTCCAATTCCACGTCTAGTTGTCTCATGAGACCTACCGATGCATCGAGGAGCTATAGAGGGCTCCACCCGTCACTTATTAAGTCCAATGCATTCCTCATATGAATAGGTTTAAACATATCATAAACCATAACATAATCGTATCACATAAAACATGGATAAAGGAAACATAATATTTCCACATTTCAATCACAAGATATCAATAAAACACATTGATATAATAAAAATGCTTTCAAAACCATTTTCAATACCAGAATAAAAGAAAGTTAAAACTTTGTATTTATTTTTCATTAAAAAAAACGTGATGGCTTGTAGAGGAAGCCGAAACTCAAATAATGGTCACGGCGGCGGAGAAGTCGTTGTCGCCGCATATGTACGGAAAGAAAAACATTCCCTTTTTGTCGTTTAGTAAAACACTTCGTATAAAAAATATTCCTTTTGAATAACGTAAAAGTCAAAGGGGTTTATACACCGTATAAAATAAAGTTGTGTATAAAACCAAATATGCCTCAATGAAAGGGGATTGAGACGAAGTCCTTAAAAAGATCATTTTTAAAATAAAATAGATCTATTATTTGTATTCACTATAGGTACACATAAAGAAAGTAAAAATAAAAAATAGGACATAATAATATCATGACATAATTTGAAATTATGAGATTAACCCAAAGAATGGAAGTTGGGTTAAGAAATTCCCTTACCTCGTGTCCGACTTGACTCAACCATTATTTAACCTCCTGAATAATAAACTAGAGTTAATATCTACCTTATTAAGAACCATTTTCAATTTCATTATCCTTTTTATATCACTTATTACAATGTTATGAACATTATGTAATTATTTAAGTTAATAACGGTCGTTTTGTCGATCTTTGGTACTTGAGTCAACAATAAACTTATTATAATTACAAGTTGTTCATGTGGTGAAATATACATTATATCCAGAATTATATTCATGATGTAGTTATCATATATAACATATATATTCAGTATATACATGCATTTATAATATTACATAACATTTAGAGGTAAGAAATGAAATGCACCGTTCATGGAGACGGTAAGCCGTACGTACGCATGAACGCTACTTTCATTTCTATTTCATATTTAATGGAATGATGTTATAATTGTATAAAGTTATAATATAATTCCAGTATAATATAATGTATAATACCATTTAATCCATCCTTTATACATCCCACTTATGGCATTAACGATTCAAATCACTTTGAGGGGGCGGTAGTCCGCACTTCCTAAAATGAAATTATCGCATTTACCCATAATGGAAATCATAAAGTATGCCATAAATGAGAAATAAAGAAGCATAAGGAAGACCTAAAAGTAATATATATATCATATATGAAAATAGTGTCATCAAAATGTCCACCATTAGAGGTGTTAAAGGAATATTGAACAATCATTGTTTCGTGAGGCAGTATTTTGCCACCCACAGAAACAGTATGTTATTTAACCATTAGACGAAGGTGTGTGTAAGTGTAAACCAAATATTATCATAACAACATCCTAGTATATTTTAGATACTGGTGTTCTTACAAAAGAATATAATAAAAAGAGTTTAAGGGGTTGGAGAAGCAAAATAAAACAAAACAACATTAGAGAAGACATTACCTTAAAATCGGGTAACTCTTTTTGATTTGAGCCAAAGGCTTCCTTGGGAAGAGTTATGCCCAAAGTGATGCTTCTAGGAGTAAGGGAGTAAAGTTGGGAGAGTATTTGGGTGGAGTTTGGCCGATCCAAATGGCTTGAAAGTGTGAATAAGGTGGGAGTGGTGGGGGCCTTTTATAAGTGGAGAGGAGGGGCACTTTTGGAAAGTAATGAAATGTTATTCTATTATACAATGCTTTTCGAATTATAAAGGTCCCACACTTGTATAATTATAGGATAAGGTGATAAGGGTTCCAAATATCCTCATCCAATAGGCTTTGGACAAGTGTAAGCCTTGGATTTTACATTATCTTCTCATTTTATTTAAATCGTTAAATAATGAGGTCATCGCTGCATCATCATGGTGTCATAAATAATTTAATTTATTTAATGTCTAAAAATTATCATAAAATTATCATGATGTAGGAAATCATTTTAGATTTCCAATGAATATTTATGGTAAAAAATATGACTTTTATAAACCCATGTAAAAATTGTTTTAGTAAAACATTTCATGTTTGTGTCATTTTTTACTTTAACATTAAATAAAAGGTATTTATGTCATTTTCTAACTAAAGTGGCTCCATGGGGTCCCCAAGTTGACCCATGGATTGTCTTGGTCGGCCATGGTACATCCAATGAGGTTAGGACATGTGTCAAGCTCATCTCATATTATTAAAACATTATTTTTACCTTAAACTACACTAATTACCTCTAATCGCGATTAAGAACTTAAAAGTTACTATTCACCAAAAATTATTTTAATCTCATTGAACCACATTTTACTTCTTAATGACAACCATGTATGTCGGATTTTTGAAAATCAAATCACAGAAGTGGTAATATTTTATTTAAACGAAAAATCAGTTATTTAACTACCACTTAGTGGTTTCACTATTCATCAAAAATTGAAGTTTTTCAGAACAATGCCAAAATTTCACCCTAAGCTATAATTGATATTCCGAATTAAAAAATGATGTCTATTTTAAAAAATTCCAAACATATAATTTGCATTAATTAATTTTATAATTAATTCCCGCTGTCACAACAAATAGCGTGTTTTTAAGAAACAATTTATATCAAAAGATTGGCAATTGTTTATGTCCAATTTTAATGTTAAATTAATTCTAATGACCACCATTGGATAAAATGGTAAAAATATATTCTAATTATACTTTAAAACCACTAAATAGTATAATTTATCACTATAAATTATTTTGATTAAAAAAGTTATTTTTAAGTATTTTTCACTATTCATAAAAAATTAGAAGTTCTTAGAAAAATACCAAAAATTCAACATAGGGTAATTTCGATATTCCGAATCTAAAAATGAAGTCCATTTTGAAATATAAAATTTTTATAATTTTAAGAAGTGGTTATTACTATTCATAACGGCTACTTTGATTATACGCGGTGTTTTAGAACTCGAAGTTGCGTACAATGCAAGCTATTGCATTATTGAATGAGAAGCGTATTGTGGAAGCTCGGGGTGTTACATTCTCTCCTCCTTCAATAAATTGCGTCCTCACAATTTGAAATTTTTCTTGGAAAATAAAAGGTTGAAAATAGAAAATACCTTTGTGGAAAACCCACATCGGAAATAAGATTAATAAAATTTAGCCTTAATAAGAGGGAAAGGGAAATGAAAAAGTCACCACCCAATTATGATCTCGATTAGGATAACATTGGTGGAAATTAGAGACATATAATTGGAAGAAATACGTAAATATTTGTAGGGAGTGATTGAGGTCATCAATCACAATCAACTGTCAAATTGAGGGCCTCAAAGCCTTCAATCTATGTTAATTTAAAATATCATCAGTTCAACAAGACATAAGGTATTAGGATAACACATTTTTTTGTTTTAATATCCCTTTAATGAAGTTTAAGAATTAATTTATTCATTGAATAAGAGATAGGTATATATATATTTATGCTTGACAATTAGAGTTTCAACCTTCAACTCATCTTTCACTCAAAAAGATAATAGAACTCAAAAATATTATATGTATCCTAATTGTATAAGGTTCCAAATTTTAACACATACCATTTAGATTAGAAAAAATATTTTTTAAAAACCAGGGACTTCACGTAGTCCAGTGGTTGGCGATTAATCTCAATCGCACTATGGTTGTGGGTTCGATTCCCACAGCTTTGTCCGACGCGATGGGTTGTCACTCGGTCTGCGTATTGTCCTTTTTATAAATATCCAAAAATAACCTTAACAATAGTATCCAATGTAAAATATAATCCATTCCAACCTTTATAGTTATCCAAAATACTTCTGTCCAACTCACAGTCCAGATTTTATGAGGAAAGTAAACATAATGAAGCTCCCTTTTTTTCTGCGTAACAACATGTGAACACCTTCATCATGTAT
The DNA here is from genome assembly GCA_963277665.1 of Viscum album. NCBI lineage: Eukaryota > Viridiplantae > Streptophyta > Magnoliopsida > Santalales > Viscaceae > Viscum > Viscum album. Next base: position 63,869,898 of record OY728154.1, on the reverse strand, counting down.
TCTTTTAAAACATTGCAACATACTGTATTACCATAAATCCTTGATTACATTCATGATCCCTTATTCCTTATAGAAAACTAGATATACTCCTTCTATCCAAAAATGTATACAAATCATTAATCAGTTTCAAAGATGTTAAGAATATCCAACATAATTTATCCGAATCAATCATGTCTTATTCCAAAATCACTATCTTGGTATCAGAACCATATTATGGTTTATCTTTCTCTCAACCATATATTTCCCAAAAATTTAACCTACTATGGAGTCACTTTTCTTGGTTTCACACAATCTCAAGTCCTAGATGAAATAGTACTGTAGTACAATCCTTATATACTCCATAATTATTATAACCAGTACATCATTGATGAAACACTCAAATTACAAAATTCTTTAATAACAACATAAGAACTCTAATCATTCCTCCTCATCTGTGGTAGTATCATAACTTTATTATTATCCAATAACATCATTTGGGGCATACTCTGATGATTTGAACATTGGTTTGCGTATTGTCCCCACTCCTTGTAGATGAAGCATTGTACATTTGAAACCTTTTTCTTACCCTTGCAGTCACGCACTTGGTGTCCTTTTTCTCCACACTTATAACAAACTCCCATTCCCTTCAGGAAAATTCCAAGGTGTTTCTTCCCACAGTTATCACATATTGGAAAATTCTTCTTTTCCCTCATCCCTTTATCCATCATTCTATCTTCCATCCTTTTATTCTCTTTCATCCCTTCAAATCCATAAGACTCAGAGAATTATCTACTTATCTTATTAACACATGATACTATTTCTTCATATGTTGATAACACATGGGAGAATATTTCCCTTCTAAATGTTGGCTTAATACCGTGAAAAATATGATCCTTCTTACTCTTTGGATCATACGTATTGATGGAGTTCACATTCCTTCTACTGGGCGCCATTTCTATACAATGGCATAAACTAGATTAGTTTATGAATCAAAATACATAATTCCATACTTATAAAATACTTAACATAAATTGAAATATTTATGGATATAATCCATAATCATAAAAAGTTTTTCTTTGAGGAAGTATATACTCATAACTATTCATAGTGGTTTGTAAAGAAAACGATAATTATCCTAAGCATATCCCCTGGGAGTGTCGTAACCAAGAGTGCAGCAAGGCCTGTTGTCGTGCACCAGTTCCCGTTTGAGTCTAGCTCAAAGAGGTGTTTTTGGGTTTTACCCCTAGGTACATCTGTGCCAAAGCCGCCTCTACCTGCTCGTATCCAGACAGGGATGTATTGCTCGGAAAACTCACAAAATCTCTATAATACAAAAATTCTAGGAAGTTCTTCTATAATAATCCTTAAAGTCTATCTTCGGGCTATGTGCTCTAATCATAGTTTATCTAAATCTAGCTTCCAAGGTTAGTACTAAACTATCTCTGATACCAACTGTAACGCCCCGACCCCAGCTACCCGGAGTCGGTGCGTTACTTCGTAACATTGGCATGATCACAAAAGATCAAGTCTCGAAAGACCGATTAGTTTAGTAGCCTTGGAAACACTAGATACATTCATAAATGATACATTACAACATAAGGTGAAAAACTACAATAACAAAGTCTTCATAGTCCACACTCATATCCTCTTCTGACTATCCCTGCAGGTCATTCCTAAAATACTTCTTCACATCCTGGAAAATATTAAAACATTGAAAGGGGTGAGCTCAGATGCTCAGTAAGGATAACAATATTGCGAAAGCTTTCATAAATAGACATAAACATTTAAGGCAATGTATAACTAAAACAAAGGCTTTTTAAACTTGAACATCAACATAATATGGAAAAAGTAAAATGAGATAATGCCATTTAATTCTTCAGATGGATATTCTACTGGTCGAATAATCACATGAAATATCATTAACCACTTTCATAATGATGGAATGCATAATGCCAGACATTCTGAAACATTTTGTCAAGGCCTCGACCAAGACGTCTAAAATGATTATGGCCTCGGCCAAAACCATAAATCAAATTGGGAAAGGGCCTCAGCCAATTCCACGTCTAGTTGTCTCATGAGACCTACCGATGCATCGAGGAGCTATAGCGGGCTCCACCCGTCACTTATTAAGTCCAATGCATTCCTCATATGAATAGGTTTAAACATATCATAAACCATAACATAATCGTATCACATAAAACATGGATAAAGGAAACATAACATTTCCACATTTCAATCACAATATATCAATACAACACATTGATATAATAAAAATGCTTTCAAAACCATTTTCAATACCAGAATAAAAGAAAGTTAAAACTTTGTATTTATTTTTCATTAAAAAAAACGTGATGGCTTGTAGAGGAAGCCGAAACTCAAATAATGGTCACGGCGGCGGAGAAGTCGTTGTTGCCGCATATGTATGGAAAGAAAAACATTCCCTTTTTGTCATTTAGTAAAACACTTCGTATAAAAAATATTCCTTTTGAATAACGTAAAAGTCAAAGGGGTTTATACACCGTATAAAAGAAAGTTGTGTATAAAACCAAATATGCCTCAATGAAAGGGGATTGAGACGAAGTCCTTAAAAAGATCATTTTTAAAATAAAATAGATCTATTATTTGTATTCACTATAGGTACACATAAAGAAAGTAAAAATACAAAATAGGACATAATAATATCATGACATAATTTGAAAGTATGATATTAACCCAAAGAATGGAAGTTGGGTTAAGAAATTCCCTTACCTCGTGTCCGACTTGACTCAACCGTTATTTAACCTCCTGAATAATAAACTAGAGTTAATATCTACCTTATTAAGAACCATTTTCAATTCATTATACTTTTTATATCACTTATTACAATGTTATGAACATTATGTAATTATTTAAGTTAATAACGGTCGTTTTGTCGATCTTTGGTACTTGAGTCAACAATAAACTTCTTATAATTACAAGTTGTTCATGTGGTGAAATATACATTATATCCAGAATTATATTCATGATGTATTTATCATATATAACATATATATTCAGTATATACATGCATTTATAATATTACATAACATTTAGAGGTAAGAAATGAAATGCACCGTTCATGGAGACGGTAAGCCGTACGTACGCATGAATGCTACTTTCATTTCTATTTCATATTTAATGGAATGATGTTATAATTGTATAAAGTTATAATATAATTCCATTATAATATAATGTATAATACCATTTACTCCATCCTTTATACATCCCACTTATGGCATTAACGATTCAAATCACTTTGAGGGGGCGGTAGTCCGCACTTCCTAAAATGAAATTATCGCATTAACCCATAATGGAAATCATAAAGTATGCCATAAATGAGAAATACAGAATCATAAGGAAGACATAAAAATAATATATATATCATATATGAAAATATTGTCATCAAAATGGCCACCATTAGAGGTGTTAAAGGAATATTGAACAATCATCGTTTCGTGAGGCAGTATTTTTCCACCCACAGAAACAGTATGTTCTTTAACCATTAGACGAAGGTGTGTGTAAGTGTAAATCAAATACTTATCATAACAACACCATAGTATATTTTATATACTGGTGTTGTTACAAAATAATAGAATAAAAAGAGTTTAAGGGGTTGGAGAAGCAAAATAAAACAAAACAACATTAGAGAAGACATTACCTTAAAATCGGGTAACTCTTTTTGATTTGAGCCAAAGGCTTCCTTGGGAAGAGTTCTGCCCAAAGTGAGGCTTCTAGGAGTCAGGTAGGAAAGTTGGGAGAGTATTTGGGTAGAGGTTGGCCGAGCAAAATGGCTTGAAAGTGTGAATAAGGTGGGAGTGGTGGGGGCCTTTTATAAGTGGAGAGGAGGGGCACTTTTGGAAAGTAATGAAATGTTATTCTATTATACAATGATTTTCGGATTATAAAGGTCCCACACTTGTATAATTCGAGGATAAGGTGATAAGGGTTCGAAATATCCTCATCCAATAGTCTTTGGACAAGTGTAAGCCTTGGATTTTACATTATCTTCTCATTTTATTTAAATCGTTAAATAATGAGGTCATCGCTGCATCATCATGGTGTCATAAATAATTTAATTTATTTAATGTCTAAAAATTATAATAAAATTATCATGATGTAGGAAATCATTTTAGATTTCAAATGAATATTTATGGTCAAAAATATTACTTTTATAACCCCATGTAAAAATTGTTTTAGTAAAACATTTCATGTTTGTGTCATTTTTTACTTTAACATTAAATAAAAGGTATTTATGTCATTTTCTAACTAAAGTGGCTCCATGGGGTCCCCAAGTTGACCCATGGATTGTATTGGTCTGCCATGACACATCCAATGAGGGTAGTACATGTGTCAAGCTCATCTCATATTATTAAAACATTATTTTTACCTTAAACTACACTAATTACCTCTAATCGCGATTAAGAACTTAAAAGTTACTATTCACCAAAAATTATTTTAATCTCATTGAACCACATTTTACTTCTTAATTAAAACCATGTATGTCGGATTTTTGAAAATCAAATCACAGAAGTGGTAATATTTCATTTAAACGAAAAATCAGTTATTTAACTACCACTTAGTGGTTTCACTATTCATCAAAAATTGAAGTTTTTCAGAACAATGCCAAAATTTCACCCTAAGCTATAATTGATATTCCAAATTCAAAAATTATGTCTATTTTACAAAATTCCAAACATATAAGTTGCATTAATTAATTTTATAATTAATTCCCGCAGTCACAACAAATAGCGTGTTTTTAAGAAACAATTTATATCAAAAGATTGGCAATTGTTTATGACCAATTTTAATGTTAAATTAATTATAATGACCACCATTGGATAAAATGGTAAAAATATATTCTAATTATACTTTAAAACCACTTAATAGTATAATTTATCACTATAAATTATTTTGATTAAAAAAGTTGTTTTTAAGTATTTTTCACTATTCAAAAAAATTCGAAGTTCTCAGAAAAATACCAAAAATTCAACATAGGATAATTTTGATATTCCGAATCCAAAAATGAAGTCCATTTTGAAATATAAAATTTCTATAATTTTAAAAATTGGTTATTACTATTTATAACGGCTACTTTGATTAGTCGCGGTGTTTTAGAACTCGAAGTTGCGTACAATGCAAGCTATTGCATTATTGAATGAGAAGCGTATTGTGGAAACTCGGGGTGTTACATTTGAGGGGAATTATTGTCAACTCTAGGAATCTCTTTATAGATTTAAGTTATGTTCGTGAATCCTTATTACATTACCAAGTATGAAAATGAGATTTCCTTTAGATCTGACAATCAATGATTAAAATGTATGAGATTTAGAGACTCTTTTATATGTATTCGAGGTTCTTTATCGATAAAGAATCATATTTATTTTTTAGAGATTCTTAGTCAATGGTATCCTTCGATACATTATATAGAAATCTCTTGGTCATTATGATAACCATACTGGTTTTAAAGCCACTCAGCGGGGCACTTGATGTTTATTGTCATTCAGAAGGACATAGATTATTTCAGAGTTGGGATCGTACCCGCAGATGGTCTACCTACATATCCTTTGTTTTGGAAAAGGAATCAGAACCCACATAGTTTGAATAAGGGAGTATGATGTTTATGCATGATTGATGGCTCAAAGAAAGATGTCATAATTACTTTTACACTCTAAGCTCACATGATTCATGCTCGGTGTGAGAAACAAGAGGTATTGGTAAAACCAAACAATTGTGCCATGAAAGATTCAATTATAAGAAATGATGTGGGGATTATGTATGTATCACTGCCCAGATAGATGAAGATTAGGATTTACTTTAGGGATGAAACTTGAGAACAAGGTCCATAAAGGTATATGTTCTTTATAGATATTTGGATACTTAACTTAGGACTTAATCCTAAGAAGGATGCTCAAATTAGAGAGGACTTATGATTGGGTTTTACTCCTAAGAAGGAAGCCCAAATCAAAAGTAAATTAAGGCTGTTTAAGAGAAATTATGACTGGGACTTACTCCTAAGGAAGAGTCCTAGGTTAAAGGAAATTATGACTGGGGCTTACTTCTGAAAAGGAAGCCCAGATTAATGGAATTTGGATTTTGGGAACTTGGGGCTTAATCCTAAGGAGGATGCCCATATTAAAATAATTATGGTTGGGTATTACTCTTAAGGAGGATGCCCAAAATTATGGGAACTTGAAGACTGGGGCTTACTCCTGAAAAGGAGGCCCAGGTTAGGGGATTTGGGGCTTACTCCTAAGGAGGATGCCCATATTTGGGGATTTGAGATTTGGACTTACTCCTAAGAAGGAGGCCTATTTTTAAGGAGACTTGAGACATAGGGCTTATTCCTGAGAAGGAGGCCTAAGTTAATGGAATTTATGAGTGGGGATTAATCCTAAGGAAGATGCCTGATTTAGAGAAATTATGACTGGGGCGTACTCTTGAAAAGGAGGCCCAGGTTAGGGAACCTCTCATCTTTAAAGGATGAGGTTGAATGAATGAAGTCTCTCACCTTAGTGACATTAAGATATGTAAATCACTAAGTTTTGAGAGATGTTGCACAGAATTCCTTTAAGATAAGGAAGACAACAAAGAAATCATGTCATGAATGGATTTTAAGAAGGTTCTGAAGGCTTAACCTTGAAGAGGAGAGGTGAATAGGTAGGAGGGGCACCCAAAAAGAGAGAGGCGCACATGTCCTGTGTGGGCGCGCAAGTCCTGGTCGTGCAAGTATACTTGTACAACACATGGGTACTTGCGTGGCGGTCAACCCTTAGGGTAATAATTGGGAGAGACTTGGCTCAAGCCCTTAGTATTATCCCTAAATGATTCTAAAAGAGTGGCACACAAGTTTTTTTGAAGGGATAAGGCGGCGCGCAAGTGTGGCCATTTCCCTTAAGGGCTGCCCACTTAGGCGCGCAAGTGTTGATGAGTTTCAACACTTAGGCCTTGTTTCCCCTGTTTAGACCTTCTATTCTAGGTAAGAAATTACCTTAGAATTGTTTGGAAGACTTCCAGAAGAGACTTGGGAAACCAGAGATCAAATATGAGTTTTGGAATTTTTCCGTCCTGAAATGGGGGGCCCACCAGGGGTATTTATAGGCTGCTAAAGACCCTGGGTGAGAATCAAAGAGGGCGCGCAAGTCACCTGCGCGACCACTATATGGCGCGCAAGTATACTTGTGCGACCATGATGAAACTTGTGCGACCCAAGTGTGAAGAAATCCTTGTTCATGACTTTGTAAATTTTTGATGTTTCTTCAAAGGATGAATCACTTTGGACTAAGGTATTTCCCTTTTTCAGTCGTTATACTCTGTGATGAAAAGGAGTATCAACAAAAGTCCCCCCTCAGAGTTGGATCCAAAAGAAATAAGGATGTGACTCTGAGTTAAAGAAGAAAGCCAAGGAACATACAGCGCGCAAGTTTTGAGTGCATGAATAGTGGCGTGTAAGTCTTGAGTGCGCAAATGGAAGCATGCAAGGGTTGAGCGCGCTGGATTTTGGCATGCAGGGTTGTGGCCTGGCCTATATATATGCGGCCATTCTCATGAAAATCACCCGGATTTCAAACTTTCGAGCTCTCACCATGTAAGTTTCCTTTTCCACACAAGTTACTCTATTTTCCTATACTTTTTTTTGTGTCATGTTGCTGTATAGGTATTTGGACTTGCGCGGTGATACTAGTGCGCCAAAACTTGCGCGACACACTTATACTTGCGCACCAACTTGGGAATTGTGTGCCTTAATTCCTTAGCCTTTTTTTCACTTTTCTTCACAAATTTTATGAAAAATAAACTTACTTAATAGTTAATTATTCAACCTTTGTACAGATTAAATGGCTCCCAGAAGAATCGGAACGGCTGACGAACTGGATAGCAAGCGAATTGATGATATGATGAGCATTGTTGGCCATGATTATTATACTATCTGCGACAGTTTTCTTCCAGATTTGGATAAGTATCTGAAGAAGTATCATCTTGACTTCCCAAAAATCATTTATCTACCTCTGTATGGTTATGATCATCTGCAAGAAGTCACCATTCCAGAGGCAAAGAATTATCTCCCATATTCTTGGTTTCAGAATTACACCAACTTTGCTTCAGAAAATATCTCCAGTTGAGGAGAATTTATAAATACTGGAACAGTGGAGAAGGCCTACATAATGCATCATAGCCCATGTACCTCAGATATGAAACCTCACAAGCCTGAGTTGCAACCATATTATTATCCCTCAATTTTCTGAAACTCTCAGATGGATCAATCCAAAGGCTGGAAGAAGAGTTGGGACTTCCGTCCTGGAGGAGGTGTGAAGCCAACTTAGATGTGGGCATACTAGGTGCGACAAAATTGCGCATAGTTTGTCAAGGATTTAAAAGGAGCTACAATATATGAAGCTGTCTGGGCTGGGCAAACATATGTTTACAGAAATTATGACTTTCTGCTAAAGATAATTAGCCATTGGATCCCAGAAACCAATTCTTTCCATCTGACTCATGGAGAAGTAGGCATCAGTCTGTGGGATGTCCAAAAGATCTCAGGGGCTCCAATTTTGGGTGATATGTATGATGAATTCACCCTCCCCAAGGTGACTTGGAATGATTCGGAGAAGACCCCAGCTTTGGCTCGTGAATTATTGAAAATATTCCACAAGCTCAAGAGTTCAGAGACCTCCCTAACTCATTCTAGAAAGGATATTCATCTAGAGGTGTGGATGAATATGTTTCTTACCAAGAAATAGGATAAGGAGCCGAAGGAGAAGGGATCAAAGGGGAAGGGGCCCAAGGAGAAGGGGTACATCTATACTCGTCCTACTACCTGCCCCAAAATAGAGAAGAGGGGTGCTCCTGGTACATTTTGGCCGACCTTAAAAGCAGGAGAATTTGAGAAGTGGGGATATGAAGTGAATCAGAGAATCCAAAATAAGGCTCGTTTGGCGGGCTTCTTGGCCTTGTGGCTCAATGTTTATCTTTTGCCAGTCAGGGACTCGAAGGGAGGTGTTAGGCTAGGGACCTTCGTTGTTGCAGCCAAGTTGGTTGAGGGGAAAATGGTTGGGTTGGATACCCCCATTTTAGCAAATATTCACAGGACATTACTCCATGTCTTCATGGGTAAGTCTCCTTTGAGAATAGTGGGACCTTTCCAAGTTTTGTGGGGATGGATCTACACTCACTTCAGGATGTATAATGTACAGAACGGAGTATAGATCCCCAAAAGTTCTTTTAGGCCATAAGTGCAGGCATTCTATGGAATTGCTCCACTAGCTCTCAATTCCTATGACATGAAGGTAAGGTTGAGCATGTATAAAGAATTAAATTTCTTTCCTTATGGAAATCCACCAATCGGGCGGTTTGTTGATGATGGAACAGCTAGCCTGGAATTAAGGGCATACATGCTGGCCTACCGAGATGGTGTACTGGTCACCAAGATTGACAGAGAGATTATATGCAAGGCCTATGCTCATATAGATTTGCACGTCCATTTAAGTATTTACAGCAGACTGTTGTATATCCCCCTGTGCATGTCAGGTCAGAGAAACATCTGATGGTTTCCCAACAACTATGGTTTCTGACATCTAGGGAGAAGACCGGGGCAGTATTTGATCTACCATTTGATAAAGCAGCGAGTAACTTGACCACATGGTACGCCGAGAACTGGATATCAACATACCCTGAAGGGGTACTGAATCACCCAGTTTACCAGGTGGGGAAAAGGAAAAGAACTGTAGAGAAAGAAACCCTTCATTTGGAAGGTTATTCTTCTACACCACCTAGAACTGATTTTCCGAATTACCAGGATGGGGATGATGAGGCACCACATGCGGTAAAGTGACCTTGTGCCAGATATAATCCTCTCGTCAGAATCAAAATACCAACTCCATCAACTCCTAGCGAGTTACTTCATTTAAGGCAATTTAATCAGCATTACTTTACAGAGCATCAAGTCTTATTTTCTTATTCTCTATTTGTAGTTACAGGAGATGGGAAGAAGATGAAGTCCAAGATTGTAGGACCTTCCTCGCAGACTTCTAGTACACATACTGAATATCTACGACCAGAGGCTGTCCAGACATGACAGAGTTTATACTATGATGCTGAAACTGCCTGGCTGGATTTGTGTGAGGGGATATACATCCCTAGAATAGGGAATCTTCTGGCCTCCATAGATATATGTTTCAAGGATAACCCCGATGAAGTGCAGGCTTACATTAGAGAGCTGTAAATGCTCATATATTCCACCGATGATTCCATTCCTATCACTAAGTGGGTGAAGAAAATGATAGATCGTGGCAGTACTGAGGGGATTGGTTCTTCTGGAGATGAGGAGTGGCATTATTGAGTGGCTCCTGAAGATGTAAGTTACTTTCCTTATTTTCTTTGTAACTTAATTCCAGTTAAATCTTTATTACCCAAGGAAATTATTCTCTTCATCCTGCAGCTTGCAAAGAAAGGAACTGCTGAGGTTCCTTCACCACAGCATATCCCTGGTGGTACTGCCATTGGGGATAATGAATCTCCTCACAATTTAGGTGAGATATATCCAGTACAACAAGCCATGGATGAGGAGTTGGACATGGATTTCCATTCTCCAATTCATGTACCTATAAAGGAGACTATCTACACTCCCAAAAAACCAAAGTGACAAAGGCATCGAAGGAAGAAGTCCACAACTAAATGCTTCATCAGTAGTGGTAAGTCCTTTGGATAATCCTGAGTCTTAACCTATGAAAAGGTTGCTCATACTTTTTGGTATTATAAGGTATTCTTAAATTTCCCCTCTAAGGGAGAGAAATAATCCCCCTTTGAGGACCATAGAGGGTACTAGTGAACAATCACAAGTTCAGGCTGACTTGGCTACTCCTGGAGAAAAGCCAACATCTGTTCCCAGTATCCCTCCTACTGCTGTTGCAAGAAGAGAAGATCCTGCTTCTGGTAAGTTAACAATGCTTCATAAAATGTTGAATGAAACATCAAATGACTTCCGTTCTGTGATACTTTAGGTTCAACCCCTACGCTAGATCTTTTGGCAGCCATTGCAACTGATGCCGCTATTTTATCTGAAGAAGCTGTTCAAGGTCAGAGGCCGCAGAATGAAGGACGTCAAGAAGACATATCGAATGATCCCACTGGTGAGATTAACCAGGATTATGAGATAACATAGGATGAAATTATGGAACTTGGCATATCTTTTGAAGATTTTTTAGATCATGTTAAATTACCATGTAATTTAGAAGATTATGGACGTGAGTGTTATCCTTCGTCCTATTAAAAATAAATTCTTATTATATCTCTGATCATGATCAATTGAAATGTGCAGTTTTATCTGAGCAAGCTGCTGAACTACCAATGCCTGAAGGGGGTATAGAAAAACCTACTATTGTAGAGATTTTATCTCAAGTGGAGCTTAACCTGACAGAGCTTCCTGAAACTTGTCTTGAAAATCCTGTTGAAGCTAGGAAAGATAGGAAGGAGCCTTCTCAAGTCACCGATCTACCGTTGGGTAAGGGATAACAATATTTGAGACTGTACTTAATTTTCAAGACATCCAATCAACCTTTGTTGTCCTTTGAAACTAACCAAAGATTTCAATTGATTATGCAGGGTCATCAATTTCAGTGGCTAGATCTATAGGTGAATCCTCAGCCTCCACCCCAACGGGAATAGAGAGTGAAGAAACACAGGTCAGGTGGGAAGGAGTAGAATAGGGCACTTCCCTAAGTGCATTAATCTCGGATTATATTCCCCCCTGTGACAGTGATGCTGAGTCGGACCCTGAAGTACAAAAGGCGCTCCAATTTTCATGACGCAAGGCATGGCAGAACATATGGAAGATCATATCTGAAGTGCCTTTAGAAGAGCTGTCATCGAAAATTCCCCGACTTTCATCCATATTTGTCATGCTGGGACTTGGCAGTTTTGGATATCAAGAGATCCATGCCGCAGTGAAACAAGTCATCTTAAGAAGGGAGCAGGAGCAAAAGTGCTATCAAGATTTGACTAGGGTGAGGCTGTCAGTCAACATCAATGAATTTGAGGCTGTGGTGTCCTGAGATGAGGCTGATCATGCTGCCAGGTTGAAGGAGCTGAAGCATAAAATCAAATAGAAAGTTGTCCAGAAGATGCATCTTCAGCAATAGTTAGATACTGTTACTGGGGAACTTGACCAGCTTAACAATTTGTTGGAAGGAGTTCAAATGAATGGTATGAAAGCCATTGCAGATGCTAAGAAAGCACTCCATCAAGTTGAAAAGAGTGAAGCTGGTCAAGTTCATGAGCTTCAAGTGGCTGCTGATGAAGCTCAGGATGTTGTAAATCAAATGAATATTTATGTTGACATCCTTTTGTAATTCTTGGAAAAGATAAGAGACCCCAATCTGTGGATGTCCTTATAACTCTTATTTATCAAATGAAAAACACTTTCATCTTTGATCATTTGTGCATGCCTTCTTTTACTACATTCTTTAAATTTTACCTAAGCCAATGGTCCTAGTAATCATAGTTTGATTTTTTCTAGGATTATTATAAATAACCCTACAAACTTTGAATCTTTTTATTGCTCAATATTACCTAAAATCATACAAAATGTATGTTTAGTGAGTTGGAACTTGAATTTTGTTCATAGTTCCCTTGTCTTTTGTGGGCAGTTTAAAGTCATGCATGCCGGACATAAAAAGGTTAATGTTTAAGGTCGAAATAGATTTGACCGAATGGATTAACATTGACCCAATTCCTTGATAATTTATCTGAAAACATATTACCATGTTCAAGTATGAGGGAAAATACGTAAACGATGACTTAAGAAATTTTGAATCTGAGGGATGATATGAAAAATGGCTAAAAGGAATTAGAATAAGTAGTTCCCAAGAATGAAGTTACCATTATTTAATAAACCCGTTAGGGGGTTGAATTATGCAGGGCCACCTAGGGGCAATGGATGCATAGTCAAATAATAGCATCTTTTGGATGACAAGTCCGTTATGTAGAATAATTATGCATGGCAGCCTAAGGGCACATGCTGCATAGTCAGGAAAAAAGAACTCTCAGAAATTTACTTTTTTACTGCTAAAAAGTCAGTGAAAGTTTATGGAGATTCAAATTTTCCAAAGCATAGAGTTTGCTGTATGGAGAGAGGTACTTGAATATGGAGAAGATATTTCCAAACAATATTGTCTAAGAACTGGATGAATGTCACTCCTACAAAGGTCTGACCCAAATGTAGGGAAGGAAAATATAAACCATAGACTTGAATACTTTCATATCATAAAAAAGAGTATGGGACAAATATGTTAAGGATGACCATTTTCGTGGATCCCTACATATTGTTGCTAAGAAAACTAAGGACAAAAGAGGTTTTCTTCCCAAGAATGAAGTTTCCATTATTTAACAAACCCATTAGGGGGTTGGATTATACAGGGCCACCTAAGGGAATTGGCTGCATAGTTAAATAATAGTCTCTTTGGCTGACAAGTCTGTTATGTAGACTGTTTATGCAAGGCCGCATAAGGGCACGTGCTGTATAGTCAGAAAAAAGAACTCTAAAAAATTGGACATTTTGTGACCATAAGTCAAGAAAAGGGTTATGGAGATCTAGAAGTATTTAAGGCTAGGAGTATGACACATGAAAATGGGTATTTTCCAATGCATGAAAGAGATACATAGATTGATGCTAACCATAATCATGTTGTGGATGGGTCCTGAATTGAGATGCTGGACTTCACTACGTATCCTATAAGGATGGTAATCAAGCCATACTTATTTCTTGAAATATAGTTTAACATCATGTGGGACGAAAGAATAGGAAATCTTAGTTTAGGTTCATAGAACTCAGACCATAATAATGAATACACAGTGTGTGTTTTCATAGGGACTTTTCAGCCAGGGTACTGAAAGTAAAATTTGGGGTTAGGCCCAAAGAATTGGGGCTAGATTTGAGGGATGCTCGAACATTCCTACATATCCCATAAGGATGGGAATCAAGCTACACGTAGTTCTAGAAATACCCATTGTACAGATTTGGTTCATACAAGTGAAGGGTGAAGGGGACTTTAGTGCAATGATGGTTTGACCCAAGATAAAAGGTTCGAGAATTTCCATGTACGCACGTAGTCTTTAGAATATAACATGATTGGAGATCAATGTAAATAATGATTCTCTCTCAGGTGAGGGTATCAAAGAATGTTGTAGTTTATTGTCGTAAAAGACAAAAGTGCTGTACAATTTAACGTCATGTAGCAAAGACAAAGGTGAACCAATGTGAAGAGATTGATTTTGGGGGTGGATTCACGAATAAACATCGTATGAGATGGAGGTGAACCGATGTGAAGAGATTGGTTTTGGGCTTGAACCTTAGAAGGTTGCCTACATACCCAGCCTAGAAGGCAAGTATCAAAGTCCGCATAGTTCAATTAAAGAATGAATTAGTGATCAAGTTGTTTTTTGAGGATAATGACCTAAAAAATATTGCTGGGACTTACACATGGTTAGTGTCCCAGAGAGGGTGTTATGGTTGAAGTTTACTCTAAGATCACGTGAGTCATACTCGGTGTGAGAAACAAGAGGTAACAACAACCTTAACGATGCACAGTTTAATATCATATAGGACATATGAAAGGACTATACAGTTTAAAGTCTTGCAGTGAGGACTATTGGTGCTGCATAGTTTAGTGTCATGTAACAGGGAAAAAATATAGTTTAACGTCATGTAGGATGTATTAAGAGATTTTGTTCAGTTTTACGTCATATAGGATGAATGAGCAGTACAGTTTGGCGTCTTGTAGCTAAGACGATGGGGACGATATAGTTTAATGTCATGTTGGATGAAAAAGGGGGAACGTGTAGTTTAATTTCATGCAGTAAGGACAAAAGAGAACATAGTTTAACGTCATGTTAGACGTATTAGGGATTTTTTCACAGTTTAATGTCTTGCTGGATATAAGGGACTTCTGTACAGTTTAGCGTCATGTAGCTAAGATGTCACAGTTTAACGTTATGTTGGACGATGACGCAAATTGTTTAAGGTCATATGCATAGACTGGTGATGGTGCAATTTAATGTCTTGATGGACATAAGGGACTATACAGTTTAAAGTCTTACAGCAAGCACAACACAATTTAACATCATGTTGGATGAAATGGGTGCAAATAGTTTAAGGTCATATTCTTGGACTGTCGATGCTATAGTTTAACATCTTGCTAGACTATAGGGATGCAAATAGTTTAAGGTCATATGCATGGACCGTGGATGGTGCAGTTTAATGTCTTTATAGATGATAAAGTATTTGTGTTACACAAAATAATTTTTTATAAATCTAGCATTGGTTGAAGTAGTGACGAGTTCTCCATCCATTGAGATTAAAGAATATGCTCCATTGGAGTAGACCTTATGTATTGAATAAGGTCCATCCCATTTTGGCTCCAGCTTGGGAGGTTTCTTTCCTGGTATCATTGGAGTTCTGAGAACCAATACCAATTCTACTTGAACGAATGAATGAAGATGAAATTTTTTGTTGAAAGCTCATGCTATTCGATTCTGATAGACTTCCAAGTGGTGTAGGGTGCACAATCTTTTCTCATTTAACCGTTCCAATTCATCTAATCGCTTTTGAGATTGTTCTTCTGTCGATGATTGATCACAAATGGCTACTCTGAGTGAGGATAATTGAACCTCAATGGGCAAGACTGCTTTCGTTCCATATACCAATGAATATAGAGTTGACCGCGTTGTAGTGCGGGTGGTGGTCCGATAAGCCCATAAAGAATGAAAGAGTTTACCAGGCCATGATTTCTTATATGTATCCACCATCTTTTGCAGTATGTTTGAAAGAGTCTTTTTGAAAGATTCTATTTGGCCATTGGCCGCTGCATGATACCGAGAGGAATTATTGGATTTGATGTTGTATTCTTGATACAACTTCCTCACCTCAGATGAACAGAAGTTGGTTCCATTGTCCATCAATATGGTATGAGGGACACCAAATCTGGTAATGATGCTAGACTTGATGAAGCTAACAATGATTTTGGAACTGACTTCTTTGAGGGGTATTTCCTCTGCCCATTTGGAAAAGAAGTCAGTAGCAGTAAGAATGTACTTAAACTGCTTGGATTTAGCTGAAGGATAAGGTCCCACTACATCCATTCCCCATGTGGAAAATGACCATGAGTATTTAGCTGTATGAAGAAACTCTGGGGGTTGATGAATGAAGTTGGCATGTACTTGGAAAGAATGACACTTCTGTGTAAAATCAACACAATCTTGTATCATTGAAGGCCAAAAGTACCCAAGCCTTCTAACTTGATCAGATAGTCTATATCCAGATTGATGGGAACCATAGAATCCTGCATGCACTTCTTTCATGACAACCATTTTTTCTTCAGCATTAATGTATCTGTAGATAATTCCATCAAAACCTCTTTTGTAGAGAATTTTCTCTAAGTGATCTGGGCTATCATAAAGAGTAAAATTAACCAAACATTGTCAGATTTTTTCTTTACCAACTCTATCAGGTGGAAGTGTTCCATTTTGAAGGTATTACCTGATAGGTGTCATCCATCCCGTAGTATGACCATATGGTTCAAAGATGGGACTAATTTCATTGATTTCCTCTGTACTGGTTTGAACATAAGGTGAAATTGTATGAAGGTGGGCAATACTGATGATTGTCTCGTCCCGATTTGGATCTGCCAGAGCTGTAGCTATATTAGCCAGTGCATCAGCTTGGGCATTTTGTGATCTCGGGACATAAGAAAATGTCAGTTCTGAATTAAATTCTGCCATTAAATATTTGACATAATCATATAAAGGGATTAGTTCTTCTTTTCTGATTGCATAATCCCCATTGACTTGTTTGATTACCAAGTCTGAATCACCTTTCACTTTTAAGTGATTCACTTGTGATTGAAGTGCCAACTCCAATCCTGCAATAAGAGCTTGGTATTCTGCTTCATTATTTGTACCACCTCCCAACAATGATAAGGAATAAGGTAGCACTGCCTTTTCTGAAGAAATGAGTACAATTCCTAACCCAACTTTGTTGAATTTAGGATCTTCCATTTTCTTCCCTGTTGGACTTCTGGAAGCACCATCAAAGTACATTTTCCATGTTTGAAGACTATCTTGAATAGAAAAGACTTCCTCATTAGGAAGTTTAGTATCTGAAGATGTATCTTCTACTAAAAAATGTTCAGAAAGGAAATCATCTAGAGCTTGGCCCTTTATTTCCTTTTGAGACACATACTGAATATCAAATTGCTGCAAAATAACTGCCCATCTTGCCAGATGTCCTATAAGCATTGGACAACTAAGGATGAATTTGAGCGGGTTATTGCGAGATACCAATTAGACCTCATGATGTTGCAGGTAGTGTCTCAAATTCTAAACTGCAATGATTAATTCTAGGCAACACTTCTCAATATTTGAATATCGGGTTTCTGCTTCAAGCATAGTCCGACTGAGATAGTAGAGGCTATTTTCATTCCCAGCATCACTATTCTGAGCAAGAAAGACACCCAATGATCGCTCTAAAGCTGTAACATAGAGGATAAGTGGTCTTCCTTCAACAGGTGGAATTAAAACTAGTGGGCTTAAGAAATATTTCTTGAGAATATCTAATTCTTCTTGACATTCTTTAGTCCACTGGTAAGTGACTCCCTTTTTCATCAATTTGGTGAAGGGTAAACTTTTGCCTGCCAAATTGGTGACAAAACACCGAATATAGGCCAAGTGTCCTTGAATTCCTCTCAATTATTTCAAATTTCAAGGAGGTTAAATACCAAGGATTGACTTTTTCTTCTCATGATCGACTTTGATACCATGATGGCGTACAAAAAATCCGAGAAATTTTCCCGAGGTTACCCCAAAAGCACATTTTAAGGGGTTCATCTTCAAATTATGTTGCTGAAGTTTGTGGAATATTATTTCCAAATCAGCCAAGTGATTAGAACATTGTTTGGATTTAACCACCAAATCTTCCACATAACATTAAAAAAACTTCCCTAAAAAGGGTTTGAAGATACGATGCATGGCATGCTGATATGTTGCGCCTGTATTCTTCAGGCCAAAGAGCATAACCCGATAGCAAAACACACCCTGAGGGGCCCTAAAGGCTATAAATTATTAATCTTCTGGAGCCATTCAGATTTGATTATATCCATAATATCCATCCATGAAGGAAAGTGCTTCATATCCAGCTGTTTCATCAATTAAGAGTTCTGTAATCGGTACTGGAAAATCATCCTTACGACAATGCCAATTAAGATCTCTGAAATCAATGCAAACTCTAATTTTCCCATTCTTCTTTTTCACTGGGACAATATTATCCAACCATTTGGGATATTGAACTTCTATGATGAAGTTATATCTGATATTCTTATGTACTTCAACCCCACTTTTGGAAGCATAGGTTGGGTGTGTTCTTCTAGCAGCTTGTTTGAATCCTCGATGTTCTTTTGGAAAACCCAAACGATGAGTGGAAACATAAAGATCAAGCCCTGGCATCTTTGTATAGTTACAAGAAAATATATCTCAATTTTTCTTTAAAAAAGAAATATAAATCTCTTACTCTTCAAGAGTCATGACCACACTAATTAAAGTGGGGCGTGGATCTTCTTTTGTACCCAGATTTATTTCTCCGAGTTCATCAACGGTGGTAGAGATACCCTCTTAAAATGATGGAGGAGCATTCCTAAGATCTTCCTCTTCTTCTTCAACATGTGTTATTTCTTCTATTTCTACTTGCATAGTAGATGAAGAAGCAGAATTTCCATGATCAAAAGAGATGTTAAAATTTGAACATCTTGAAGAAGAAGCTTCTATTTCTGACTCGATTGATGATGAAGGGTATTCCTTGGGTACTAAAGAGGAGATTATGGATTGAGAATCGACATAATCATTCAACTTTGACATTGATATAACTTCTTCTAGCCTGGTTGGTGAAGCATAGACTTGATGGATTTCAGCGGATGAAATGAAGACATCTCCATTTGAGATTTCATTATTTCTTGGTGGATTGCCACTTTCTCCCATGTTGTCTGGATTGATTTTTGTAATTGATATTATGGAAGCTTCCCTAAGAGTATTTTGATTTGGGTCTATCCTATCAATTTGATTGATAGGCAATACATAATCTATAATCACATGTGTGAATGGGTTTACTGGAATCTTTTCCAAACCATATGGAGCATTAACTTTGGTAATCTCCCTTTTTGTGGATTTCACATTTCCCTTCATGTGATAGAATTCCGCCTCAATGTATTGATATTCACATGTCTTGAACGAGGACTTATCACCATACAATGTCCCAATTTGACCATCGAAACAATATTTGAGACATTTATGGTATGATGAAGGGATAACCGCATGTTCATATAGCCAGGGTCTTCCAAGAAAGATATTGAAGACTGAGTCTTGATCAACAACCATGAAATCTGAATTGGATACAAGATCTCCAAACTGAGTTTTGAGTGTAATCTCACCTAGTGGTTCTTGTTTATTTTTATCATATCCTTGAAACATCAAAGTAGAAGGAGATAAATCAGATTCTGTGAGGCCCAATCGATGAAGTGTATGAATGGGGATGAGGTTGACTTCTGAACCATTATCAATGAAAACTCTTCAGACGTCTACACCATTGACCTTGCCAGATAAGTACAAAGGTCTAATATGTCCATGCAAGACATCATCTTCATCTTCATCTGTGAAAGATATCACTGCATGACATTCTGCAATATTATTTTCTACATGGTAGACTTCAGCTACAACAATTTCAGTTTCAAATTCCCGAGGACTTGATAAAGCCTCGATGAGTGCCTCTCAAAGATCCTTTGATAAATTCAAAGCATCCAGAATTGATAACTTGGCTGGTATTTCGGCCAAGTGTTTCAATATATCATAATTTTTATCCAAAGGTCTATGTTTCCCAACAGCAACATATGGTTTCATAGGTGCCTTAGAAGTTGATTCT
Organism: Viscum album; assembly: GCA_963277665.1. Lineage (NCBI taxonomy): Eukaryota > Viridiplantae > Streptophyta > Magnoliopsida > Santalales > Viscaceae > Viscum > Viscum album. The sequence continues at coordinate 63,849,950 of OY728154.1, read as the reverse complement.
TTTGAAGTTGATACATCTTGTATCAGGTAGGAGTTGGTAATACTCCTGGCTTTGGAATATTAGACTGATTAGGTCTATTTAATTGATGAGAGGAAGAAGATGAAACCTCCAACCGATCTTCCAGAATAATTGTTCCAGTACTAAGTCTGCTATTGGTGGAAGAATTTGCTTATTCTTATTGAGCCCGTTGAAGGGTTCTACCATGAGTTTCTACTGCATACACAGTTCTAGCAGGGGTATAATTGGAATAGTGGCCTATGAAAGATCCACATCTTCCCCTGTACCCTGAGCCTCTGGAACTCCCTCTGATTCCTCTGTTTGATACAGGTAACCCAGGCTCATCCAAATCAAAACTACGACTGGCATATGGATCTGTTAAGTGAATCATGTTAACAGAACCAAAGATTAACTCTTCGTCTGATGAAGACTCTGCCTGATTAGCCAGTTTAGGCTATTCCGTTTGTTGGGATGGTGCCCATGGCTTCAGAGTAGATGGCATAAAATCTACCAGAGTCAAAGACAACTTAGGCTTTGACATGATTTCATCTTCTTCTAATTGTTCCTCTTTCTTTGAATTATGCCGCCCCTTTGAGGATTTTCCCTTTGATGAAGAGGGTTTTGCTGTGGAATTCATAGAAAAAGATGCAATTGGTTTCTTCAATTACGTTCGCAAAATGGCATGAGTTTGGTTTATTGTCTTTCTGACCATCCAATCATCATATTTTTGTGCATTTTTGTTCTTGACTTCTTGCCACTCGCCTTCTTCCTCTGGATTTGTAGCAGTAACACATGCTACTTGAGCTGAAGAACCTTTCAGTTTGACTTGTCCAGAGTCGACCATTTTTTGAAGGAGGTCCTTGAAGAAAAAAATCTCCTGAATGGGATGCCCCAACATCTGATGAAATGGGAAATAGTTGGGACGGTCTTCATCTCCTTCCTTGTTCGGCCTCTTGGGCCTTGTAAATTGAACCAAATTATTTTCCAGAGCCGAAATGAAGTAACTAGGAACCTGTTAATTTCATAAAGAGTAAAATTTTCTCTTTAGATCCTCAAATTGTTTCCATATTTGATATATTTGATCATCTTGACGAAATTACCTCTGTTGTTGATGCTCAGGAGGCGGAGCCCTTCGGGAAGATGAAGGTTTTAAAGTAGAAGTAGGTATATGTGCTTGTTTAAGTATAAATGTAGCAGTCTCTTCTCTACCCATTCTCCTTCCTGGAGCTGATGGAATTACATGAGTTTTATCCTTAGTCTTCATAAGAGAGTCTTCAATCTACTGAGCGATCGAAGTAAGGTCTTGAAACCCTTCTATGTATTTTACAGGGATCAACAGTGTGCGCAACTCATCACACAAATTTGCCACACAGATTGGAAACAATTCCTCTTGAGGGAGTGCTAAGCTCAGGGAATATGTTAATCCCTTCCAGCGAGCAATAAAATCTGAAACCCTTTCATTATCCCTTTGATTAAAGTTTGTAAGATCAAAAACTGTTGTCTTTGGCAATTTGAGCTGAATTGAAGAAGGAATCGTTGGCGGAGATCCTCCCATTCGGTAATTGACTGGGATTGAAAGCTTGTGTACCAGACAAAGGCATGCCCTTGTAATGACTGTAAAAAACACCTGAGCTTAACTGCTTCTTATTTTTGAGGGGTTCCCATAATAGATTCGTAACTAGAAACAAAATGTGTTAAGTGTTGCTCTGGGTCTCTCGAACCATTAAAGATTGGGAATGTGGGACTTGAAAAATTTGATGGGGGAAGAATTGCATCAACCCATTCAGGGTAAGCTCTCTTTTCTGGTTGAATTTGAGCACGCTTTCCCTCCATAGCTTCCAACCAAGCTGTTAATGACTCAATAGTAGTTATTAAATTTTGAGAAACATCCGGTTGATCTTGGACCTAAGAAGGTGCAATGACTGAAGCTTGGAAAGATGTGGTGGCTAATACTGCAACTGATGGTAGCACCGCCAATTGTTGGTACACATGACCCATAGGATTAGACCTGTGAGGGTGTACTGGTAGAGGAGGATATTCTTGATCCATCTCAATAGCTACAAAAAATTCCCTTTACTGACTGATTCCAGCACGATTAGGAGGAAGAATACCCTGAAGTAGTTCTACATTCAACCTCCTCAATTCCTTCATTTCTTTCTCCAATTGTGCAAATCTTTGCTCTAGTGAGAGCTATTGGCCTTATCCAGAGGAAGGGTATGTAACCTGATTCTTTCCTTTCCCCTTGTTGGATCCCTTTTGGAGAGGTGGAAGTGGGTTAATTGAAGAATTACCTAGATTCTAGTTAATCCTTTGATTTCATGTACGCACACCTTCTTCATTTGTATCTATGCATACAACTTCTTAAATAGGAACCTCTTCATCTAATCCCTCTAAGTGAGCCTCATCTGGGGGATCAGCAACAACAACATTAATGAAATCGATTGATGCATAACACATTGCATCCCTTCTATCAACATTTCTGCGATATTTTATTCTTCCATGTCCTTGAAAAGACATTGCCTTTTGTTGATTTGATCCCTCAGGAAATTCATGATGGACCATAATGTGGAGGGAATCTCATGATAATTTGGATCTTTATTCTCCTTGTGGCTTCTTCCCTAATCAAGAGAAGACTGCCTTTCTCTGAGGGAGAGATTAAGGATTTGAAAAAGTCCCCAGTCCTGTAGATTGGGGCTATTCCTACTATTTCTACTCAACTCCTCGAATCCTATTTGTTGATTCTGAGGGTTGGGTTAAAAGAATCCCCAGTCTGGAAAGCTGGGGTGGTTCTTGAGCTGCTATATCTGAGACTTTCTTGAAAGCTCTCTTGATCTTACGTACATTAGTCCAGAAATTGGCTGGATGCATCAACCTATATCCAATCTTATCACCCGGCTCAAAAGACTGTTGGATGATTTCTGATACTTTTGTCACTTGATGATGTGCTTGCTCCAAACGAGAGGCCTGTTCAATATTCTTGTTTTCTTGATGCAAGAGTAATTCAACAACTTTTTCTCTGTATTCTTGATTTTGAGAAGAACTAGTTGAGGCTTGTTCTTGAGCGAGCCTTTGATTACAAACAAAGCCAATTGGCTGTGGCCGACCATGGGCAATAACATTGCATGAGACCATTTTCAGTGGGCTTTGTTAACTGGAGATTACAGTGAAATGTAGTGATCCATGAACACCCCATCCCCTAATATGAATACCAGAAGGGGAATTGGCAATTAACTTACACAATATTCTTAATGCGCCATGGCATGAATGCTGAAGGGCTCTCTGCTGCTTTTCATCCTTCAGATATCGAGAAAATAAGAAAGATGCCAAATCAATTTAGCGTTGTAACCCTTCTATTATCTTGATAAGATTTTCATATTCATTATAAGATAATATTTTCTTTTTAAACCGACAAAGAGTTTTCCATACGTTGAGACGAATATCATGAATTCCATCTTCTGTCAAAATCTATGAAATGTCATACTAAGAGTCAGCCAAAGGACAAAACATAACTGGCACTTCACCTTTTTCCAGTGTTTTTTCTCATATTCAGTACTTCCTCTTTATCATTCAGTGAAGATTCTTCTACCTGATTAGACCAAAGTTTGTGCTTCCTTTTTTCTTCATCATATTCAACAAGATCGGTAGAGAATTCACTGATCAAACTAGAAGATGAATGACCCAGGGGTGGTTCGGAGAATGACCTACACCCCGGACTATCTTCTTATTGAGAAATTATTTCACCTACTAGTGGTAAACCATCAGACATGACTGGCTTCACATTTTCAAGTGCCTCAAGATAAGAGGGCTTTCTCGTCACTACATTGTTCGTTGGAGCATTTTCCAGGCAATGTGCATTACTGCTGTGGAGAGGACTTTCATAGCTAAATTCATCATCATGAGGAGAACCACCATGGTGGGTTACAACAAAAGATGATTTTTTTTCACCTTGATCTTCTGGACACACAGAGGGTTACTGTGGCTCTCATCTGAAAATAAAACTTCGAGATCAACCAAATTGTCATGAAGCAAGCCTTCATGAGGAAGTATCTGATGCAGACCTTTATAATTAATGTTCCCACTATTGGGAACTAAAAGAGTAGAATCTTGAGTTGCAACAGATAATTGTATGAGTGCATCAAGAACTCCAGCATCGAGTAAAGCCTTGTTACAGATTGGCCCTTGATTTCTTGACTGTGTTGGACGGGTCTTCTTCTTTGACACATTATTACTCACTTTGGGAACCACTTGTTGACGAAAGTGGTCATTATGGGCAGGTGTATGTGCCTGATAAGGAGAAATGATCATGTTAGGCTGATTATCTCCACTCAAATCAGGTGTATGTGCCTGAATTGGTTGTCCGTATAATATGGGGGAGTACGCCCCACAACCCTCTTAAACTGGAATAGAGGTGTGTGCCTATTCCAGAGTGAACTGTTGATGTGTCACTCCACTGGTATGGATAGATTTTCATTTCTTCCCATGTGATGCTGCTGAAACTGTTATAATATCCTGGAAGGCATCCAGAATATGAGCATGGATTTTTCTTTTGCTCTTTCACCATTGACAGAATATTCTTGGTGACTTCAGATACCATAAAGAGAATATATGCCCATTCCGTGCTTGTATTAGGTGTGTGTTCCTTCTCCTATCCTCCTTTTTCTATCAGTGAATTCTGATAGTACTAATGTATGGGGGTAGAGAGTTGAGTCTGCCTCCTGTTTGTCGTCAGAGCTTTCCGACTGACTTCTCCGAATGCTACCAAATGAGACTGTTGGTAGGCTTGATCAATACTAGCAGGTGTATGTGCCTACTGATTTCACTCCACCGAACGTGGTTGATGAACTTCCTTCAATACTGACAGACGAGGCTGCTGGCAGGACTGATGAGTGTAAGCAGGTGTATGTGCCTATTTACCAGTTGTCAACACATTGGGTTGGCGGGCTTCATCATATGTAGTCAGACGAGCCTGCTGACTAGCTGATGATTTATAAACAGGTGTATGTTCCTATCTATTATACTCCACCGGAATTTCTTGGCTAGATTGGTGTGTTGCTGCCAGACGAGTCTGCTGGACATCAGAATTAAAATGGACGGGTGTGTGTGCCCGCTCGTTGCTTGCCACCAAGTTAGGTTGGTGGACTTCTCCAGAGATGGCAGAGATAAGGACCTACTCACTGTTAACCGGATTTCGCCTCTGGCGGTTAGTCTTGCCTACTCAGGTTCGAGTAACCTGATCCGAATTCCTGGAGATGATACCCTCATCATATTGAGGGCGCACTACCACACGAGTCTGGTGGAGATTATTGATGGGAACCCTCGGGAAGGACTCCCGTCTCTTTGAATTAAGGCCCTGAGGGACCTGCTCATTCACCTCCCCAGAATATGGGAGGGACTTGTGATTGCATTCCAGGGATAACGACCCAAAACGGTTGGAAATGGTGGTTGGCACCACCAGCTTCTTGATCATTGGTCGTCGCTGTTCGGATGACCAGGGTGAATTATTGACTTGGAGGGCTTGTCTAGCGGTCTCTGGAGTCGGGATGGTACCGTGTCGAAGGTACTCCTTAACCATAACATTTGATAACCAACTTTGAAGATACTGAGTAGGTGATTTCGTCCTCAGAGCAGACGACGATCCAGTAGGAGTAGCAGCAGAGGCATTCACAGCAGAGGTATTCACATGCATGAACTTAAGAGAATCCATTTCTGTAACGCATAAGATATTGGAAAAGAGTGTCTGTTTGATATAATAGACATAATTAAGATAAGTTAGGCCACTACATCTTTTGGACGAGCACATATGTTATTGATTGTTCTATTGGACCTCTCATTGAGTTTAAATAGGGTCCTAACAAAATAAGTAAAACATCATTTTAACTTGGTTAAGGATTCACGTCGGCTTCACCATTTTTTGTTTCCTCTAAAATTGGGGATGACCTTATTGATTTAAGGTTCAAACATTCCAAGCGGTTTCTAACGGGTTTTTTTGTAGAACCAGAAACATCCAATGATTCCATATCCATTCGGACATACTTTCCAAAGGTAGGTTCTCATTAGTTGTGAACTGATGAGGCTTAAGAATTTTCATTGGTCGAGAGGATGGGAGGTTGGACTCATCACACCTTTTTTAGGGGAATTATTGTCTACTCTGGGACTCTATTTATAGATTTAAGTTATATTCGTGAATCCTTATTACATTACCAAGTATGAAAATGAGATTTCCTTTAGATCTAACAATCAATGATTAATATGTATGAGATTTAGATAATATTTTATATGTATTCGATGTTCTTCATCGATAGAGAATCATCTATATTTGTTCGAGATTCTTAGTCAATGGTATCCTTCGATACATTATATAGAAATCTCTTGGTCATTATGATAACCATACTGGTTTTAAAGACACTCAGCGGGGCACTTGAAGTTTATTTTGATTCAGAAGGACATAGATTATTTTAGAGTTTGGATCATACCAGCAGATGGGATACCTACGTATCCTTTGTTTTGGAAAAGGAATCATAACCCACGTAGTTCGAATAAGTGATTATGATGTTTATGCATGATTGATGGCTCAAAGAAAGATATCATAATTACTTTTACACTCTAAGATCACGTGATTCATGCTTGACGTGAGAAACAAGAGGTATTGGTAAAACCAGACAATTGTTCCATGAAAGATGCAATTATAAGAAATTTTGTTGGGATTATGTATGTATGACTGCCCAGATAGATGAAGATTAGGATTTACTTCAGGAAAGAAACCCGAGAACAAGTTCCATAAAGGTATATGTTCTTTATAGATATTTGGATACTTAACTTAGGACTTAATCCTGAGAAGGATGCTCAAATTAGAGAGGACTTATGATTGGGTTTTACTCCTAAGAAGGAAGCCCAAATCAAAAGTAAATTAATACTGGTTAAGAGAAATTATGTCTGGGACTTGCTCCTAAGGAAGAGGCCCAGGTTAAAGGGAATTATGACTGGGGCTTACTCCTGAAAAGGAAGCCCAGGTTAAGGGAATTTGGATTTTAGGAACTTGGGGATTACTCCTAAGGAGGATGCCCATATTAAAAGAATTATGGTTGGGGCTTACTCTTAATGAGGATGCCCAAAATTATGGGAACTTGAAGGCTGGGGCTTACTCCTGAAAAGCAGGCCTAGGTTAAGGGATTTGGGACTTACTCCTAAGGAGGATGCCCATATTTGGGGATTTGAGATTGGGACTTACTCCTGAGAAGGAGGCCCATTTGTTAAGGAGACTTGAGAAATAGGAATTATTCCTGAGAAGGAGGCCTAAGTTAATGGAATTTATGAGTGGGGATTACTATTAAGGAAGATACCCAATTTAGAGAAATTATAACTGGGGTTACTCTTGAAAAGGATGCCCAGGTTAGGGAACCTCTCATATTTAAAGGATGAGGTTGAATGAATGAAGCCTCTCACCTAAGTGACATGAAGATATGTAAATCACTCAGTTTTGAGAGATGTTCCACAAAATTCCTTTCAGATAAGGAAGCCAACCAAGAGATCATGTCTTGAATGGCTTTGAATAAGGTTCTGAAAGCTTAACCTTGAATAGGAGAGGTGTATTTTAATCAGAGAGGTGAATAGGAAAGAGTGGCACCCAAAAAGAGAGAGGCCTGCAAGTCCTATGTGGGCTCGCAAGTCCTGGTCACGCAAGTATACTTGCGCGACACATGGGTACTTGTGAGTTGGTCAACTCTTAGGGTAATACTTGGGTGAGACTAGTCTCAAGCGCTTAGTATTATCCCTAAAGGCTTCCAAAAGTGTGGCGTTCAAGTTTTGTTGAAGGGATAAGGCAGCGCGTAAGTGTGGCCATTTCCCTTAAGGGCTGGACACTTAGGCGCGCAAGTGTTCATGAGTTTCAACACTTAGGCCTTGTTTGCCCTGTTTAGATCTTCCATTCTAGGTAATAAATTACCTTACAAGTGTTCGAAAGACTTCCAGAAGATACTTGGGTGACCAGATCTCAAATATGAGTTTTTTAATTTTTCCGTCCCGAAATAGGGGGCCCACCAGGGGTATTTATAGGCTGCTGAAGACCCTGGGCGAGAATCAAAGATGGCGTGCAAGTCACCTGTGTGACCACTATGCAGCGTGCAAGTATACTTGCATGGCCATGTTGAAACTTGCGTGACCCAAGTGTGAAGAAATACTTGTTCACGCCTTTGTTAATTTTTGATGTTTCTTCAAAGGATGAATCATTTTAATAATTTTAATATTATTTTTTCATTAATTATAATTTAAATAAATATATAATTTTTATTTTGGTTATTATTTACGATGGGATCTTTTGAGACGGGATCCTGTCACAAATAGTTTAAAAATATATTTTTAAATCGTTTTTGCGATGGGCCCTTGGTACCATCACAAATACTATTTGCGACGGGCCCATCACAATAAGTTTATTTATATATAATTCATATAATCGAGGAGTTATTTGTGATGGGCCCATTGAAAAAAACATTTTTTACGACACCATTTTCTGCATCAGGCTATTTGCAATGGAACCCCGTCGCTAAAGCTTATTTGCAACGAGATCCCATCGCAAATAGCCTGTTGCAAATAGCACAAATTCCATTAGTGGAATTATCAGATCTTTTACTAACCATTTTGGTTTTAGATAGTATTTAAATGTAGAAGAAATAAATAGTTAAACTTTTTTTGTTTATGTGAGTTTTTAGAAGTTGATTATAGTGTTTTAGTTGTGAAAATTTCATCTTAAATTCTCATTTTTTTGGAGAAAAAGGTATTTTTGTGGTGGAATTCGATTAATGGATGAAAATCTACTTGTCAAGAAAGTATATTTCCTTATGTTCTTATTTTAATTAGTAAAATAATTCCACAACTTTATGAAAATGATCTTAAAAAAAATGTTTTCTGTTTACTTTTCTGACTACAAAGTCAAATTCCGTTTAACCAATCACAAATTTGTGGTTTTTTTATTAACTTTTTTCTTGAAAATGTTTTCTATCACTGTCTATCAGAACTTTATTGTTAGTTTTTCTTTCATATCCATGTTTTCCTACATAGAATACTAGTATGTGTTACCTCAGGTGACCTTCTTACTTACATTTATTTTAAAGTGGATGTTTTGGTGACTCTTTTTCCTATGTGGTATTTCAATAAAGATATTTTGAAAAGTCATACCTTAGTTACTGACCCAGAATTAAAATTATGAGGATGCAATTTTCAGGGGGGGGGGGTTGGATGTAACATCCCAGGTAATTATAGAATAATACCTTTTTATACCTATTAATATTTATAAATTAGATATTAATTTAAGTTTAAAGGGGATACTGTGTGTGATAGAGTACCCGACATGCAACAATAAGTTTCTCCGGAATCTTATGTTGCACACAAGACCAAGTTATATCGAAAAATAATATATTATTAATATTATCATTTTAAGTTATAGTTATCACATAGCCTTTAGAATGGAAGAAATGAATTATATTAACTAAATTATGAAAATAGGGTTTACACATGTTTATATAATGATTCATTGGTTATAAAATTAATTATAAATGTAAATAAAAAACCAATTGAATTTAAAGGATGTGTTTTTATAAAAAACTATTAAAGTGAGAATAATTATGTTTATAAAATAATAAAATCAACATTGTTGGATTATATTAATGAAATATTAATTCAATATAATATTTAAAATTCATCTTATGTGTTTTCTAGACATTATATAAGAACAAATACAATTTTATGAATAAAATGAATGTTTTTCTGAAAATACAATTTTACCACCTTTTGATGAAGAAACCATTTTAAATCTGGTTGTGACACCTTTATAGGTTCTATTTTACAAAATATATATCTTATTTTGAATCAAGACATAAAAATTCACTTTGGATTAATTTTTGGTATTTTTCTAATTAAATTAATTTTTAATGAATAGTGAAAAATACTGCATTTTAATTCAAAACTACCTTTTCTTATAATTTAATTATATTGATAGATTATCATTTTACATGGTTTTAAGGTATAATTATATGAAGTTTTTATAATTTAATCCAAATTTGGTCATTGTAAGTAATTTTAAATTGAAATTAGATATAAACATATGTCAATCTTTTGATGGTTTTTACTTTTAAAAAACCCATTTTCTCGTTTTGAGAACAAGGATTAATTTTAAATTAATTACTGAAACTTATGTGTTTTAAATTTGAAAAAATGGATTATGTATTTGTAATCATAAGATACAAATTATGTAAATAGGTCCTTTTTATTTTTGGACATTATTAATAGTAACTTTGGTAATAAATTTTATTACCACGGTTAAAGGTAAATCGGGTAATTAAAGGTAAAAATAATATTATAATAAGATAAAACTACCCTAACACATGTACTAATTTAATTAGATGAATATATCACGACTAATAGCATCCTTGGGTCGATTTTATGGCCACTTGAAGCCACTTGGATGACTTTAATGCTTTTATAATATTATATTCAATGAATAGTCATTTTTGTTATACTCTTGTTTTTTAAAAGTAAAGTATTTTAATATGAAGTTATACATGGATATCTTCAACTATAAATATTCATTGGAAAGATAAAAAAAATTACCTACATTATTACAATTTATTCATAATTTTTATAATTTAAATAATTAAATTTAATTATGACACAAAGATAATGTAATAATTTATTAATTAATGAAAGAATCAAATAAATGATTTTATAAATATTAAAATAAATACTATTTGAAATAATTTAAGTCATACATGAATTTTATAGATATATTTGAGATGTTGGTGATGATTTAAAGGATTTGGTTAGAAATTATCTTCCTGTTATGATATTTTTAAAAATCAACTAATGAATAGTGTCCAAATTGACACTATTGGTAGTTTAAAATATAAAATATTTTATTAAATGATATTAAATTCACAAAAATATAATATTTAGAAAAATGGTTAGGATAAGTCCAAATATTTCATAAATGACACTTTTTTTGGGTCGTTTGGCATGTTATGGTAATTACATTAATCCACAAAATATAAATAAAATAATATTACCGTAAGATTAAAAAGGGTAAAATAAGGGATAAACAAAAACGATAAGGATAAAAAAATAATAAAAACTTGTCTAATTTTAATTGGATGATTTTTATTTGACCCAAAACCGTCTTATATTATAAATAAATGATTTTGGGACCATTTGGAATATAAATTTAATTTATATTAATTTAATATTTAAAGAGTTTCTAAGGGTGCCCCTCCCATCTCCTATAAAAAGGAACCAACTATTCTATAATAATCACACTTCCAAATATTTTTTGTTTGTCCAATATCTACCCATAAAATTTACTATAATCCCTCAACACATTATTGAGGCCTTAGTTTAGGCAGAACACTCTCCTTATAGGCGTTAAGTTGTTCTTTAAAGGCGATCAACTGAAGAAGAGGTATCATTTTATAAGTGTTTCTATTTTATTTCTTATTCCATTTAATTTAAATATCCTTAATCCATGATGAACTAATAACTCCAGTATAATCAATATAATAAGATTTTATTATGTTAATATCATCACCTAAATCCATCTCTAATTTCATCAAATAAGAAATGAACATTTTATTCATGTGTACGCTGGACTACCACCTTGCGAACCAATATTTTTTTTCATTATCGTCTATCAAGACTAGTTATAATGATGAAATAAATGTTTATTTATTATATTCATGATATATTTATCATTTTAAAATAATAATATTTCAATTATGTTCTTACTTTCCATGCACATAAAAATGATAACGTCGTTCGTGCGTACATGTGAACTATCACCTCCACGAAGCGATGCGAATAGTTTTTATTCACCACATCACTTGTATGATAAATATATGTATATTTAAATGATTATTATGAATTTAATTATATTATTATCATTCTATAAATATAAAATAACAATTACCTTATTTCCATAATGATCAATGAAAAATGGAAACGTTACTCATGCGTACATACGGCCTACCGTCTCTATGATTATCACACTATTCATTTTTCATACCATAAATGAATGGTTTGATTTTAAAAGTATAATTTATGTATAAAAATTCTATGAATGTTATTCTAGAGATGATGGACTCATTACCACATGGACAATTTACTTCATAATATGTTCATTTTTTACTCAAGTACCAAATATCAACAAAACATCCGATATGAACTTAAATAATTATGTAAGTTTTATAACTTGCTAATAAGTGATAAAAAATAATAATAAAATTTAAAAATGTTCTCAAGCAAGTATAAATAAACCTAAGTTTATTATTCAAGAATATAACTATTGTACGTGATGAGTTGGACTCAAGATAAGGGACTTCATCTTAATCTCCTTTCATTGAGTCATATTACGATAATATACACCACCTTATTCTATAAGGTGTATAATAAACCCCTTTGAATTTTAATTTCATTCAAATATTTTTAAAAAGAATTTCTTTCTACAAAGTGTTTTACTAAATGACAAAAGGAATGTTTTTTTAACATACATGGTGACAATGACATTTCCACCGCTGTGACCATTATTTTATATTTAGATTCATCTGAAAGTTGTAATATTTTTAAAATAAAAATAAATACCATATTACCTTTTCATGTATTTTGGAATTGAAAATGGGTTTGATAAGGGATTGATTTTGTAAATATCTTGAAATTATATATTTTGATTGCAATATGGAAATGATATTTTCCTTTATTCTTGTTTTATATGTTAAGATTATGTTATGGTTCTTGGGAATTATTTATGTATATGGGTGGTTCTGTGATAAACCATGCATTGGTGAGCCTGTGATAGCTCTCCAATTCATTGGGTAATGATACGGAGTTAAACGATAAGGTTTCTCCTAATAGATTTAGGGAATATACTGTGATGGGTATTCCAAACGTAACCATGAAGGTTACTCTCTATGTAGATGTGAAAGCTACAATGTAACTATGATATGGATACCATGATCTACCTTTATGATTTATGATTACTAATAATTTTTTTAGGAATCTTATGGTATCATGATTTATGCTAAAGTGTTTATGTTTTATGGGTGTAAAATATGTTTTTTTTGTGAAAACATTTTAATGTTTTTTAAATATTCATGGATTAATGGTTTCATTCTTTATTTTATATCCATTACTAAGCTTTTTATTATCATACCAAGTTTTTAAAATGTTTTCACAGGGTATAAAGATGGGTAAGAGAAAGAAAGAAGTCTAAAAGATTTTTATCAAGAAAAAGAAATCATGTTTACTTTTAAATGTTTTATATTATGGAAGAAATGGATACTGTTTTAGTTGTATCCACTTTATATGTAATAGTTATGGACTAATTCTCTAAAACTATAAACTTGAAAATATCCTTAATGTGAATTATTTACTCAATTCAAGATTATGCAATGTTTAAGGATGAGGCCTTATAAAAAATCTCCACAAGAGGTGTGGAAGAGTAATTTTCCAGAGACACATACTAAATATAAAGGATAAAACCAAGGTGATGGTTCTATATTCACTATGGATAGTGATATATTATTCATTGAAAAAATAATTCCTATAAGTAAAAAGTATATGAAAATTATCTAAAATTTACAAGATCAATTACAATTCAATAATGGATTCCATATATCAAAGTACACATGGATTATTATTTTGAATACTATGATGGGTATTCAAGTGATATTATAAATGGATGGTATAAGCATGGTACCAATAAGGATTGATTGATAATACCAAGTTTTTAAGCCTAAATCCATTAGAATTTTAATTTTCAAGGATACTTTCTATGATCATTAAATTGAGCATTGGATGTTAAGACCACCAATCATGGAAGACGTCTATACAACACAACTAAAAAGGGTTGGTGACATCATAGAATTCCAATAAGGATGCAAGTTAATGAAATAAAATTCAAGATTAAGGTAAGAAACTAGATTATAAAATATTCATTTGGAATTAATCTTTTCCATGTGTCCATCAAAGGTTAGTTGGACTTCCATTATTTTCCATCTAAAATATGTTTGATAATACATGTAAAACAAAAATTGGTATTATAGTTAGCTAAGATCAGGATAAAAGTAAATCTCCATAGATTTAATTAATGTAGGAACCAAATTTATAGTGAACAAGATCTTATGAGGTAGATATAATTGTTATTTAGACCAAGTAAATAGTACATATACTGAAAATGTATTAAAAAATACAATTTGGAAAAATTAGAGAGATAATTGTTACCAATTTCACATGACATAAATATCTCTAAGAAGACATGTATGGGGCATAAGAGGAGATTAATGTGGTGAGTTTAATTCTATACAATTTAGAGAAGGTTCAATCATATATGCCACGATATGTACAAGATATGATATTACCAAAATATACTTTATAGTAGAAAAATATTAGTTTTATCCATGAGAATTGCAAGGGAAGCAATCAGAACTATCTAACTGTACTTGAGAAAGTAAAAATGATATATACTTGGTATGTGGAGAGGAAAGGATACTCATTATAAGGGGACACAAACTAGTCTTCTTATAAGTTCAATATGATCTAATATCACAGTTAGGATAAGGTAACAAGAAATAGAATCTCATTACATCTAGTAGTATCCATGTATACAAATATTGAGTGTGTTGCGGCTTTTGTGGCAGCTAAAGAAGTAGTGTAAAATACATAATGATTTGTTATAGTTGTTGGAATTAAACCTAGTAAGTAAATTATTATCATATTGTAGATTATGATAACTATAATACTCTTACTATCCAAGATGTCAAGTTTTCAAAGTGGAAAAATGGTATATACTCACTGATATTATCTCTTGAGAAGCTTTACTCGAGTTTGTGAGGTCATAGATAGAAGAATAACTATGCAGTTGAAACATGTAAGGATCATGAAAAAATCCATAAATTAATAGAAACATGATCTTACCATGTGAGAGCTAATGAGGTTCATTATCAAGTTGGCTCTAGTTCAAGTGGGAGTGTTGTAAAAGTGAGTTCCCTTGACCCAAATTTATTAGTACTTTTTAATTAAAATACCATGTGTACAGTGATTTATGTATGATACACACTTACCATTATAGTTTATATATTTATACATCCACTATTTAAATGGTAATTTCCATAGATAATTTTTTGTATCAAAGAGTTATAGAAGTTCCTAGTTTATAATGAGAAGCTATATAAACTGTGATAATAATATTAAAGTTATTTATTATGGTCTAGATACGTCATACTAACTAGAAACAATAGATATATAACTATTATTTGTTGGGGATCATTTTCATTGAGACTTCTTCTCTTGAATTTCTCACTTTGTGATCGTTATTAGATGAGATCACAAGGATAGACCTACCAATAGGAACACCACCTATTTTAGGTGTCATTGATCATTCCTATTTATAATGATGTGTATTGGTCTCCTAACTTGAGATCATTATCAATGTACTTTATTTGATTATGTACTTTAATGCAAGGAAAAAACTATGAAATTTAAATCATGGTGATGTATCTTGAATTATTTTTATCATTGGTGGTATGACATTGGTTGAATTATCAAGATAAAAATTTTCGCTTTCAATTTGAGGAAGTAATATCTCAGACCTGATTGATCAGGATGGTAGTACCTTCATTAATCCATGATCATGGTAGTCAAAGGTAATTCCATCCAGTTATATCAATAAATTATAAATAAAGGAAGGATGATGACATAAGTTTGCATCCTACTTTATGAGATATCTAATGAAAAATAGATTATTTTACACATTGTGTGTTTGCAGGATGATTTTCATTACTATAACTATTCCTTGTCTCTTTAGGGGTCTTGATGAGTTTCTATAATCTACTCTTTGTATGTGAATAATATTCACTACTATCATGATAAGGGTATAGATGGTCACACACAATAGTGTATTCATGAATCTACCCTATTCTGGTGAATAAATATATAGGATATGTTGGGACCCACCATGGGGTCTAACAGTTGTCCAAGTTTTATTGATCACCATAAAATAAATAAATTCATTATTATTTGAGTGTAGAATATTTGGGATGAATTTATTTATGAAAAGTATTTATATGTGTTTAAATAAATACAAGGAATAATATTTTTTGAACAAATATTATTTTAATATTCAAGGTTCTTTTTATATTAGTGGGAATTATGAGTCGAGTTAACGACTCAGGTTTATCATGTAATATATTTAATCTATATGAAAATTATGTGATAAAATGTAAATAATATTTATTACACAATTATTTTGTCATAATTATTTATTTATTACGTATTTAGTAGATGTTAAATATACGAGGGACGAGGAAACCTAATAGGTAATTTTAGAAATCCACTATATAATTTGAGGAGAATCTCATTCCACGTATTATTCCTAAGTCAAAATTTATCGCTTCTCTCTCCTCTCAAATACTAAAGAGAGAAATTATCTAATCGAGTTAATGATCTAAGAATGCCTTCATGGACTGAAGGAATGAGACTGAGGTTATTGTCATGATGTTGAAAAGATCTTTATTACTCCTTGATAGCACCTAGATTTCGATGAATAGTATACAAACAGATTCTTGAAGCATATGTGGATGATCTAGAGGGGTTTTTCCTCAAATTCATTGAGTAGTGGTCACCAACGATGCACAACGGATGAGAGAAATTTAATTCAAATGAGGTACTTAGTCAGTTTTAATTTCTATGATTTGATTAATTCACATGAGATACTCAGACTATTCTAGGGTTAGAATCATCAGAGATGACAAGTTTTGTTTCTCCAGTGATTAAAAATTTTAAATCCCTAATCCACCATCTTTTTCTGCATGCCCTGATACTATAAAATATACCCCCATATAAAAATAATAATATTAAATATAGAAAAAAGTATATATAATTGATATACAGTTTAATAAATAAGTATATTCATGATAAAAAATATGGACGTTTAGTGTAAATTTAATGTCCAATTATCACAGGTAACTGAAAATTCAAGATAAAGTTAATGAATATAAAAAAAATCAAGAAAGTGAGTTTTAATACTTTCCATGGTCAAAATGATCATAAACCATCAATAGAAAGAAGAAGAGTAGTATCAATCCAAAATATACCCATTGGAGTAAGAATAAAGGGTTGTTGTCATTAATGAAAACATACCATAAAAATATCCTTAAAATACATTATTGAGGAGAAAATCATTTTCATTTTGATTTTTTTTATAAAAATAAAATTTCACAATTTTTTTTGAAAATAATTTTTTTTTGAAAATAATATTACAAAATCATAAAGGAAGTTTGAAAACATGGATTGGTCATAATGAAAGGAAATTTCATACATGATGAGTAAGTTAAAACAAATATTCCTTTCACTTTTTTAATAAAATAAAAACATGCCTTGTTTTGAAAATGACATGAAGATTCCTTTCAAAACATTTAAAAAAAAGAAAAAATGGGTCAAGATGTATTCAATAAATCATTTTTAAAAGGGCTAAAAACATTTTTGAAAACATTTTTATAAGGCATGGTTTTGGAAGAAAACAGATTTCTTACTGAAGAGACCAATGAAGTCAGATTTTATTAAAAACATTTTCTCAATCATTTTAATTACCAAAGAGTGAAAAAATGGAATTATTACCTGAAAATGTTCAGGAATTACCAAAGTATAATAAAATCAAAGGGTTTATTGAATAATTATCAAATAATTTCTTTCAATAGAAATTCAATTATAAATAATCCTGATTAAAATGAAATTATGAAATGGGGCCTCACAAAGACATTGAAATTGAATTGAGGATTAACTAATGAATCGATTATGTGTATAAAATGTAAATCCATATAAAACAAGTAGATATAAAACATAATGTAGTAAAATTAAATACATGCATAATAATATAATATAAAATATAATGAAGAAGTAATACAACCCAATGAAAATAAATTAAGTTATGAAATTCATTACCACCTATTAATTTTCAAGTCAAATACTATTAGATGAAATAATTAAAATTAAAACTTAAAATACCATGAAGAGTGAATTGTTCATGATATTTCTTATAAAATGTTAAATTTATACACCATTACAATAAATTATGTGCATAATATTACAATATGCCTTAATTAAGGGAAATTGAGATGAAATTTCTTACTACTTGATAATATTCAATAAAAATCCACTTGGTTGAAATAATTAAAATTTAAAAATAAAATTCCATGAATTATGAATTATTTATTATATTAAATGTTAAATGGATAGTTTTTACACCATATAAAAGTCATTGGTGTATAAATTAAAAATGTGCCTCAATGAAAGGAAATTGAGACAGGATCTCTTACCTCACACTTCCTTTTGGTTGAATGTGATTTAACCTCCTTTATATTGGTTTTATACATGTTATTAACTTAAAATAGAACTATATTAATAATTTTTATTCCATATATTATATTTTAATTACATATTATCACCTTTTAGTTAATAATATTTCATTATTTTCATTATTTTCATTATTTTCATTATTTTGGGTGTTAATTGCCTTATTTTCTCATTCGTGCATTATCATGAATGTTATGATTATTATTAATATTATATAGTTCTATAATATAAAAAATAATAATTATGACATAATTATCTTGTTTTTACATCAAAAATACTTTTAAAACCATTCATTAATAATGGTTATGAAAAATTAACTATGTTAAAATCATGGAGATGGTAAGCCGTACGTAAGCATGAGTAACATGTCCATTTTCCCGTGACCATTATGGAAATAAGGTAAGTAATAATTTATCTTTATAGAATTATAATAATATTATATCTACCATATTATTTATTTAAGTATACTTATATACATAATCCATGTGGTGTGGTGAAGAAAAGAGAGTCACATCACTTCGTGAAGGCGGTAGTCCACATGTACACAAACGATGTTATCCTTTTTCAGCGTAAGAAAAAAAATGATATATTATAATTTAAGAATGATAAATATTTAATGAATATCATAGTTATTTCATGTATATAACATATTTTCACTATCTTTATCTTTATTACCTTCAATGTAAATCTTTAATAAAAAATGAATCACATCGCTTTCCGAGGCGGTAGTCCGTCGTACACACAAGTGACATTATCATATCCCCTAAAGAATATAAATAAAAAATTTATATATTATATAATGACTTAATAGATATAATTATGTTATAAATATAATATTTATACATTTTATCCATCATCTTAACCAACCATGAGAGGTGGTATTGTAAAAAATAATAACATCGGTTTGTGAGGTGGCAGTCCACCATACACACAAATGATGATTTCATAACCCATTTGATGAAAGTAGATATAGTTTTAGGTCATAAAATTAACATAAAAATATCTCATTATATGTAATATATTTATATTATTAAAAATAAATGGTTTAATAATAATTTAAGGGGTGGAGGAAGAAATAAAAAAAATGATCATGGAAGAACATTACCTCTTATTCAGGTATCCTCCTTAGGTTAACACCCAAAACCTTCCTAGATTATCTTTCTACCTAAAATAATGATTATATGATGATATAATGGAATTTGGAAAGTTATTTAGTTATGTATTTTCCAAACCAAAATGGTTTTAAAATGTAAAGAATAGAAAAGAGGGACGACCTTTTATAAGTGAGGTGAGTGGCATACTTGTAATATTTGAAAAGAAAAAAGTCCACCCACGTTTTTAACATGAAACAAGGGTCCAAAATGGAGTATTATCGATAATTATACATGATAAAGTATAAGAATTTCTATAAAATAGAGTTTATAAAAGTTTTTATTTCATTTTAAATATTATATTTTTAGTTAAACCCTTAGTAAATCCATTTTTACCTTAACCATGATAAACAATTTCTAATGATTTTACTATCAATTTGGTCAAAAAATGAAGTTGAACTTATTAGATAATATAAATTATTCAAATTCAAAAATATTGAATTAATTTTACAAAATTACATTCATAGAATTGAAAAAATTTAATTCAAAATTAATTCTGTAGATGTGAAGAGAAAGTTGGTTTTCAAAGAGAAAATGTTCAAAAGTTTACAAAACTTTTATATCAAAATTCAATATAAAAATGATTTAAATAACATAAATTGGATTAATAGATATATAATATTATTAATTTTACTTTAATGAAAACTCAAAATATAATTTAGCTTTGTAAATAATTTAAAATAAATTTAAATTTTTAATTAAAATTCAGTAATTTTCACTATTAATCAAAAAATAAAATATTTCAGAAAAATAAAAAAAATTCACTCTAAGATAATTTTGATATGATAATTTCAATTTTTTTTATTTTTTCAAATAATTTTTTAAATGTGGTAAAAATTAATTTTAAATTATGCATACAAAGCATGACTAAACCTTCTTTTAGAAAAATGCTATTTTTAGAAAACATTTATTTTTCTTTTAAATGAACTCTATTTTATTTATAATTAATAGATAACCATAATTTTCATAATTTAGTAAGTATTATTCATACTTTATAATTTAATGGATAGGTTATAATGTTATACTATATTATGGTTCATTTAGACTCAGGGTTGTTTGTTCCACAAGCTATCAAAGAGATTAAATCTAAAGAAATATATTTCATGAGTTGTTTAAGATCGATGTTCTATGTCACATATGCTGTCAAAAAAAAGTTCTTAATTTTAAATACCGGGGTTTTACATTCTCCCCACCTTAAATAAATTACTTCCTCACAATTTAAACTTGATCTTTCTAATCAAGGGTTTGACAATTGGAAATACCATTATAAATAAACCCATATCATAAAAAGACTTAATAATGAATCCTATTAATAATAGAAAAGGGTAGAAAAGAGATAATATGGAATAACACTTAACTAGGTTTCAAATTTGGATAAAATTGGTGGCAAGCGAAGATATCAAAATGTAAGAAAATTATAAATAATTATAGAGAATGACAGAGGTCATTGATCATAAGAAACTGAATGATCAATGGAAAGTTACAGACCTCCAAACCATAAATCTATGATAACTTAAAAGACAATATAATTAATCATTTATTAATGTAATAGGATTAAAATTTGGTTTCAATATAATTTTCATAAATTTGAGGAGTTATTTTACTATCTAATAATATAAGAAAATATTCTCACTTGATATGTTTTTATTTCATAAGAAAAATTCCATCCTTTGGTTATTCTTTGATCAATTTACAATTCATCACTTACTCAAAGTAATGAATATCCAAAAAATATATTTTTATACCTCAAGAACTAAAATTCACTTTTAATGGGTCAAAAATCCATAAAATAGTGACAATTATTTCTATCTATATCTAACTATTTTCCAAAACCAATATAGTTAGAATAAGTTATCCAATATAATACATTAATCTGTAAACCTCAAAAGTAAAACCAATGGTTCATCAATAATATCTATTTGTAAAATCATTTAACTAATTAAATATTAACTAGGATATCATGTAGTCTATTTGTAGGTGTTAAACCCTTATCATCCTTAATTTTTGTGTTCCATCCCCATGACCTTTCTGGATGCAAAGAGTTTTCCTTTTTCCAAAAGTATATGAATATAATTCATATAAAATTACCAATTTATGATGACCCATAATTAATAAAATATAAAAGATAAGGTAAAACTTAAAGGTTAACAATTCATTTAATCTTAGGTCCAAAATTTAAAATAATTATTCCTCAAATAACTTTCTCATATACTAAACCAATGGGTTTTATTCCCATAAATGTTTTCAAAAAAAATCCTTAATCATGTTATATTCCTACCAATTTTTTATTCAAAAGGGGTATTTAAGAATAAAAACTTATGATCAAACTTAAACTCATAAAACCATGATGGTATTCATAACTCTTAAGTTAATGAATGCATATATACTTCTAAAATTTAACACAGTTCTCATATTTCTCATGATTCTTATAACAAAAATACCATTGGTAAAATACTTTTACAATATAATTCTTGAATCAAAATACATAAATACTTTATCCTTTTTATTTAAACATAGGTTAATCCTTTTTCTAGTGGTTAAAATTTATAATAGGAAATTAACTTGGATAATTTATAGGTTCCCCATATTTAATACTACAAACTATAAATGGGTCCCTAGGATAAAATTTATTTTCTTTCATCATACTCTTCATTTACTTGAAAATTAATTTATTTAGGCCTTTATTTTCGATACATAAAACATTTTCCAATTCCATTGAATCAACTTATTTTCAATATATGAAACCATAGGTTTAACCCAGGCCATTAATTATCATAATCTATTCAAATCATATATATTAGTTTGAAAATAAATGCGAATTATCCTAATAATATCCCCTAGGAGTGTCAAATTAGGTGCATAGTAAGTCCTGTTGTTTTGTACTAGGTGATGATTAGGTCAATCCCAATGTTCTATTTTTAGAGTTATTACCCCCAAGTATATCTATTCCAGAACCACATCCACTTGTTGTATCCAGACATGAATGTATTTCTAAAAATATCACATAATATATAGCTTACCAAAAATTTTGGATGTTATTATATACTTATCCTCAAAGTCTATCATAGGGTTTTATTCCTTAATTTATATTTTCATAAATCTAGTTCACAAGGTTTCTGATAAACTTCCTCTGATACCAACTATAGAAACCTAGAACCCAATATCCTTGAGCTGGTGCCTTACTTTATTACATTGGCATAAGATATAATGAATCTCATCCTAAAAGCTCGAATAGTTTAGTAGTCTTTATAAACTAAATACATACACGATTCCCATATTAGATTTGAAAAAAATACAACATAATTTTTTATGGAATAACATTATTCACTCTATAATATTCTTGAATATCAATTATAGTACATTTCATGGATTCTAGGGAAAATAATTAAAATAATGGTGATATAAAATGATTAGTAAGGGTTATGTACAATAGAAGATCTTATGATTCAATAATTATAATCATGGTAAGGTAAATAACTGAACACAAATTACATTTATATAACTTTACCATCATGATAAAATAATTCATAATTAATATGGAAAGATAAATAACCAAACACATTCCATTTAATCAATAAACTAAGAATAAAATTAATCTATAGGTAATATCATTGTGAAAATATCATGGATAATAATGACATAATTCTTAATGATGAAAATTCTTATTTATTATATGTCGTGTATCAGACAAATTATACCTCTACTGTTAATACCTTTCACAAGATGATTTAAAACTAGAGGTAAAAACCCATTTAATTCTAGTTCACTGATTCGCATCATGAGAGTACTAATGCATAAAGTGGCATTATAATTCTGGGAAACACTCGTTAATGCTTATCCAAAGAATTATTCAAATATCAAATAATTGATTTAATTCATGAACAATGTGACTTATCCTCAAATTACCATATTGAGTAAAGAATATAGATTTATCAATATTTTCCAAAATAATTAAATAACTTTCAATGTAGAACACCAAATGTATAAGTGATATACATTTTAAGAAATAAACATATCCATGTTAAATAATTTGGATATTTAGGGGAAATTTAATGTTCAATGATCATAGGTAAGTGAATATTTAAAGGGGAATTTAATGACTTCAAAAATGAATCAATAAAGTGAGTGCCAATACTTTCCTCAGTCAAAATGTTCATAAACCATCCATAGAATTTATTAGGATAATATGAATCCAACATATACCCATTTGATTAAGAATAAAAGGTTTTTGTTATTAATTAATAAAAATACCATAAAATATTTTTAAAAAATATTCTTGAGGAGAAAATCCTTTCCATTTTGAAAATCACTTTTTAAAACTAAAATTTCAAAAAAAAAAATTGAAAGTAAATTTCATTTAATATAATCTTTGAAACTTATAAACGATGTTGTAAAACATGTAGTGTTCGTGATGGAAGGAAATTATATACATGCCGAGTATGTTAAAAAAGGATTCCTTTAAATTTTTTATTAATAAAAAAACAAATCATTGAAAATGATATGAAGATTGATTTAAAAGGACTTTTTAAAAAGTAAATATGGGTAAAATTTTCTTTTATAAATCATTTATAAAAGGGTTAAAAACATTTTTATAATACATAGTTTTAGAAGAAAAGATATTTCTAACAGAAGAGGGAAATGAAGTTAGATTTTATTTAAACATTTTCTCAATCATTTTAAGTACCAAAGAGTGAAAAATGGAAATATTACTTGAAAATTTTCATTAATTAATATAGGAGAATAAAATTAAAGGGTTTATTAAACAATGATAAAATAATTTCCTTTTATGGAAATTCAAGTATAAACTTTATCGATTAAAATGATATTGTGAAATAAACCCTTGAAAATATAATAACATTGAGGTGATAATCAACTAATGAATAAATTATGAGTATAAAATGTAAATAAAAATAAAACAAGTGGATATAAAATATAATGCAGTAAAAATTTAATGCACACATAATAATATAATGTGAAATACAATGAATAAGTAATATAACCCAATGAAACGAAACTAAGTTATGATATTCATTACCACTTGTTAATTTTCAATAAAAAATACCATTGGAAGGAATAATTAAAATTTAAACTTAAAATAGCATGAAGAATGAAATATTTATTATATTTTATGTCAAAGAGGTGTTACATACACCATTAAAAGAAGTTAGGTTCATAACATTTCAATATCCCAAATGAAGGGAAATTGATATGAATTCCCTTACCACTTGGTAATATTCAATAAAAATTCAATTGGATAAAATAATTGAAATTGAAACATAAAATAAAATGATGTATGAATTATTCATTACATTAAATGTTAAATGGAAAGTGTATACCCCATATAAAATAAATTGGTGCATAACATATAAATGTGACTCATTCAAAGGAAATATAGGTAGAATCCCTTAACTTACTTTTCCTTTTGGTTGAATGTGATTTAACCTCATATATATTAGTTTTAAACATGTTATTAACCTATTGAAGAACAATATTAATATTTATAATATCATATATGATCATTTTATATCATCTTATCACCCTTTCATTAATAATATTTCATTAGTTTCATTGTTTTGGGTATTAATCACCTTATTTTCTCATTCATTATTTTTCATAAAAGTTTCAATTATTATGTATATTATATAGTTTAATAATATAAATAATAATTATAATGAAATAATTACCACTTTTTACATAAATTATAATTTTAAAACCAATAATAAAATATGGTTATGAAAAATGATTTATGTTACAATCTTAGAGACGGTAGACCGTATGTATGCATGAGTAATGTTTCCTTTTTCCAATGATAATTATGGAAAGAAAGTAAATAATTTTAATCTTTCAATAATGATAATAATATCATATATACCATTTTATTTCTTAAAATATACTTATATACATCATCCTTGTGGTTTGGTGATGAAAAGAGAGTCACATTGCTTCATGAATGCGGTAGTCCACACATACACGAATGATGTTATCCTTTTTCAGTGTAAGAAAGAGAATGATATATTACTTTTCAGAATTAGAAATATAAAAAATATAATAATTATATAATTAATATATAATATATTCATTAAATTTATCCTTATTACCTTCTATGTAAAGTGATAGTGAAAAACGAATCACATTACTTCACGAGGCGGTAGTCCATCGTACATGCGAGGGACGTTATCATATCCCCTATGAAATGGAAATTAAAAAGGTATATATGATATAATGAATACATAGGTATAATAATGTTATAAATATAATATATATTCTTTGGATCCATCATCATACTCAACTGTGATAGGTGGTAATGGAAAAACGAATGACATCGGTTCGCGAGGCGGTAGTTCACCATACACATGAATGATGATTTTGTAACCCATTTAATGGAAGTTGAGATAGTTGTAGGTAATGAAATTAAAATAAAAACATCTAAGTAAATGGAAGATAAAAATGTTATTAAATCATCATTTTTTAATAATAATTTAAGGAGGTGAAGGAAGAAACAAAATAAAAATGCTCGTTGAAGAACGCTACCTCTTCTTTGGGTTTCCTCCCAAGGTTAGAACTAAAAGCCTTCCTCGGTTGGATTTATACCCAAAATAAGGTTTATTGGATGATATGAGGGAAGTTTTTAAGTGATTGTTTTAGGTATGGGATGAACTAAAATGGGTTTAAGGTGTGAATAAGAGAGAAGAGTGGGTGGTCTTTTGTAAGTGAGGTGAGTGGCACACTTGTAATGTTTTTAAATAAAAAGGTGTAAACATTTTTTTCACATGAAAATAAAAAATGGAGTACTATCAAGAAATATACAAGATAAGGTTGAAATATATCCAAAAATAGATTTTCAATAAGTTTTTAGTTCATTTTAATCCTTACATTTTTAGTTTAACCCCAGGTAAATCCATTTTTACCTTAACCCTAGTAAATATTTTTTTTCTATTTTCACTATTAATTTTGGTAAAAAATTATATTGAACTAATTAGATAATATATATTATTATTATTCCATATATGTAATCAATTTTTAAAAATTACATTCACATAAGGGAAAAAATTTAATTTAAAATTAATCCCACAAATGCGATAAGAAATCAGGTTTTCAAATCGAAATCCAATATGAAAATGTTTACAATAACCTAAATTGTATTAATAGATATATAATTGAACTAATTTTACTTTAAAAATAATTCAAAATATAATTTAAATTTTAAAATAATTTAAATTAAAAGGTAGTTTTTAATTAAAATGCAGTAATTTTCACTATTCATCAAAAAATAAAATATTTTAGAAAAAATACCAAAAGTTAACCATAAGATAATTTTGATATGATGATCTAAAAATGAAGTTTAATTTTTAAAATTAATTTTCTAAATGTGGTATAAATTAATTTTAAATTATGTGAGTAAAGTGTGACTAAACCATATTTTGCAAAAACACAGTTTTTCAAAAAAAAAAATTCTTTTTCTCTTAAATAATTTTTATTTTATTTGTAATTAATAGATAACCATAATTTTCATAATTTATTTTGTACTATTAATAATCACTAATTTAATTTCTTGATTATAATGGTATACTATATTTTGGTTCATTTAGAATCATGGTTGTGTGTTCCGCAAGCTATCAAATATATTAAATTTAAAGATATATATTTCGTGGGTTGATTAAGCACAGTGTTCCGTGTCACATACTCTACCCAAAATAAAAATATTATTTTAAAATACCAGGGTGTTACAAATGATCATATTGTTAATTTTATTTTAATTATGAATTATTAATCATACTACTAATTGATAATTATATTACGAATTATTAATAATAATTTTAATTAATAATATATATAAATTATATTGTTAACTACTGAATATATTAATGATATCATCTATTATTAATTATATTAATTAATTAAATTGTAGTTAATAATTATATCATTAAACTAAAATGAAATTTTTATACTAAAAATATGAAATTTGAGTTATAACAAGCACATTGTCTGTTAGATTGACGCGCAATCAGTTCTTAAACATCAAAAATAAATTATAGATTGTTTTCCTAAAGTTTGAAAACAATCTAAGCCTGTTTACTCAGTTTTGAAAATTTGACATGCATTTTAAACTAAAATGACACTTTAATATTGAAAACATGAACTTGGAGTCATACCTAACATATCATATATTAGATTGATGTGGGGTTGATTCCTACATGGCAGAAATGAATTATGGATCATTGTCCTAAAATTTAAAAACAATTGGATCTTATTTACTCAGTTTGAACAATATGATTCACGTTTCAAACTAAAATGACACTTTTATATGGAAAACACACACTACGAGTTATACCAAAAATATCGTGCATCACATTGATGTATGTTAAATTCCTATACATTAGAAATGAATCATTTATAATTTTATTAAAGTTTGAAAACAATCAAAGTTTGTTTGCTCAGTTTTGGATGTGACACACATATTAAACTAAAATGATTTTTTTTATATTGAAAACATGCACTTTGAGTCATACTAATCACACCATATGTTGGATTAACATATGAATGAATTATGGATCATTTTCATAATTTTTTAAAATAATACAAGATCATTTTATTAGTTTTGGATATGTGACACATGTTTTAAAACTAAAATGGAACTTTTATATTAAAAAAATGCACTTGGAATCATACCTATAACATCGTATGTTATATTTAAGTGTGGTAAATTTATACCTGTCACAAATAAATTATGAACTATTTTTTGAAATTTCAAAAACAATCTGATCTTATTTGCTCAATTTTGCCTATGTGATGCATGTTTTAAACAAAAATAACAGTTTTATATTGAAAACACACAATTTGAGTCATACCAGCCACATCGTGTGTTATATTTACATGAAGAAAATTTATACACATCAAAAATAAATTTTGAATTTTTTTCCTAAAAGTTGAAAACAAAATGATTCAATTTAATTGATTTTGGATTTGGGATACTCATTTTAAACTAAAATAACATGAACTTTGAGCCATACCGACTATATTGTGAGTCAAATTGCTGTGGAGTTGATTGATACACATATCACATAAATTATAGATCATTTTCCTTAGTTTTTAAAATAATACAGTCATGTTTTCTTGGTTTTAATAATGCGATGTTCATTTTAAACTAAAATTAAAATTTTATATTGAAAACACGCACTTTGAGTCATATTGACCACATCATGTGTTGTATTGAAATCTAGTCAATTCCTACAAGTCAAAAATGGATTATGGATTCATTTTATAATGTTTTAAAACAATATGATACCTTTTTTTTAGTTTTTATGATGTGAGATGTGTTTTAAAATAAAACAACACTTTTATATTGAAAACATGAACTTGGAGTCCTACTGTCCACTTTGTGTGTTGGATTGATGCACAGTTGATTCCTACACACCACAATTGGATTATGAATAACTTTACAAAAAATTTTCAAGACAAAAAATGTTTTTTACCTGATATTGGATCTGGGACGTGTGGTTTATACTAAAATATCACTTGAAAACATACACATTGAGTCATACCATCCACATCGGGTATCAGATTTATGTGCGGTCGATTACTACATGTCAAAAATTAATTATGAACCATTTTACTAAGTTTTAAAAATAATATAACCCCATTTTTTAGTTTTGGATATGTGACATGTATTTTAAACTAAAATGACACTTTTATATTAAAAACACACACATTATGTCATACATGACACATTGTGTGTTAGATTAATGTGTGATTAATTCCTATTCATCACAACTAAAATGTAGACTATTGTATTAAAATATTAAGAAAATACAAGCTCATTTTCTTAGTTTTTTCTTTATGACATGTGTTTTAAAACTAAAATGACATTTTTAATGTGAAAATATGCACTTTTTGTCCTACTGGCCACATCACATGACCGATTTATGTATGATTGATTACTAAAAATCAAAACTAAATTATGGATCATTTTTATAAATTATCAAGGAAATATGAGCTAATTTTCTCAATTTTGGATGTATACCATATTTTTAAACTAAAATGAAAATTCTAATATGAAAATAAGAACTTTGAGTCATATAGGCCATATAGTGTGATGTATTGACATATGGTTGATTCCTACATGTAAAAAGAGAATAACAGATCATTTTACAAATGTTTGAAAACAATCTGAGCTCGTTTACTTTATTTTTACAATGTGACACACATTTTAAACTAAAATGAAACTTTTATATAGAAAAGACACACTTGGAATCATTTTGATCACATTGTGATTTGGATTGATGTGTATTTGATTCCTATATATCAAAAATTAATTAATTTTTTTTTAAAATTTCAAGACAATATGTGCTCATTTACTCGGTTTTGTCTATGTAACCTGTGTTTTAGAATAAAATGATACTTTAAATGTGAAAGAATGTAATTTAAATCATACTGGCCACATCATATGTTAGATTTATCTATAGTTGATTCATACACATAACACATGAATTATAGATCATTTTCCAAAAGTTTGTAAATAAACTGAGTTTGTTTTCTCAATTTTGATAATGTGATGCATATTTTAAACTAAAACAACACTTTTATATTGATAACATAAACTTTAAGCCATACCAACCATATCATGTATTGAATTGATGTGTAGAAAATTTATACACATCACCAATGAATAATGGATCAGTTTCCTAACGTTTGAAAACAATATGAACTTTTTTTCTAGGTTTTGACAATGAGATGTATGTTTTAAACTCAAATGGAATTTTATGTTAAAAATAAATATTTGGAGTCATACTAGTCACATCATGTGTTAGATTTATGTGAGGTAAATTCCTACCTTCAAAAATTGAATTATGGATCATTTTTTACAAATTTTCAAGATAATACGAGCTAATTTACTTAGTTTTGGCTATGTGATGCACATTTTACACTAAAATGACACTTAAAACATGTATTTTGAGCTACATCGATCTCATAACGTGTCATATTGAAATGAGATTAATTACTAAACATCAAAAATGAATTATTTATCATTTTTCCAAGGTTTTAAAACAATATGAATCCATTTAATTGGTTTTGTCTATGTGACATGTATTTTAAACTAAAATGATGCTTTTATAATGAAAACATGCACTTTAAGTCATACCAGCTATATCCTGTATCAAATTGATGTGTGGAAGATTCATAAATGTCACACATGAATTATAGATTTCTTTTCTAAACTATCAAGAAAATACAATCTAATTTTCTTAGTGTTGGCTTTGTTAAGTGGGTTTTAAACTAAGGTGACACTTTTAATGTGAAAACACACACTTTGAGTTATACCCACCATATCACATGTAATATTGATGTTATGTTGATTCCTAAATAGAAAAAATGGATTATATATCATTTTCCAAAATTATAAAGACAGTCTGAGCTTGTTTTATTAGTTTTGGAAACATGATACATCTTTTAAACTAAAATGATACTTTTAATGTGAAAAAATACACTTTGAGCCATACCATCC
Source organism: Viscum album (assembly GCA_963277665.1). Classification (NCBI taxonomy): domain Eukaryota; kingdom Viridiplantae; phylum Streptophyta; class Magnoliopsida; order Santalales; family Viscaceae; genus Viscum; species Viscum album. Next base: position 63,818,915 of record OY728154.1, on the reverse strand, counting down.
ACATCATGTGTCAGATTTATGTGTGGTCAATTCCTACAAATCAAAAATAAATTATAGACCACTTTGATAAATTTTGAAAATAATTTGAGCTTATTTACTTGATTTTGACAATGTGATATCTATTTTAAAGTAACATGACACTTTAATATTGAAAATATACACTTGGTGTCATTCAAGTGAAAGCATGTATTAGATTGATGTAAAATTGATTCCTAAAATTAAAAAAAATAAACAATGGTCCATTTTCCTAAATTTCAATACAATTTGTGCTCATTTACTTAGTTTTATATATGTGACTTTTGTTTTAGAGTAAAATAATTCTTTTAATATGACAACATGAACTTTGAGTCATACTAGCCACATCATTTGTCAGATTAATGTGTAGTTGATTCCTACATATAAAACATGAATTATAGATCTTTTTCCTAAATTTTGAAAAAACTTTGAGCTCATTTGTTGAGTTTTGATAATGTGATGCACGTTTTAAACTAAAATGTCACTTTTATATTGAAAACAAGCACGTTGAGTCATATAGACCTAATAAAGAGATTGTTTTCACGTTTATTTGAATAAGAAACATATTATTTATGAAATATAAATGATTAAACTTTCTATAATTTAATCATTTTATTGTTTTATGGTAGGATACCATGTTTGAAATAAAATGAGTGTTAAAGTGATAAATTCAACATATATATGATGTCCCATTACAAAGAATGAGTCAAGAAAAAAATACCAAAGTTCAAAACTGAATAATAAGGATAAAATGGAGAATAATTTTATAGAAGACACCAATTCACATCGTTAATTTCATTTATTCAATGAAATTTAAAGGAATTTAAAACATAAAGTCAAAGTGTGAATAAAATGAAGCTTTTGGGAGCATGACATCAAGTGTCACGACATGAAAAATATGGTTTTTCCATGACACACTCATGAATGACCTAGAAAAATTCTATAAAAATAATTAATCCATGAAATTGTTGACCCCATCCATTTTACATTGTGAGAACACTATTCATGATGTGAAATTCCCTTAAGGACCCAAAAATTGTAGAATTTGATGATAATTTATATGACTACCACTCATTTATGATCCATAACACCCATGTGACCTAGGGGAATGACTTGGAATTGATATATAAACATATTTATGGGTAATGGAACCATTAATGAGCTTAAAATAGGCCTATAAATACAAGGTCTTGTGGAGGATTCGAGTACCATCTTGATAAGGGGGAATTAATGGATGTGGAAACCCTACTATTGCACTGCTTTTCTACTGTTTATTTATTTTCTTTTATTTTGATTTTATTCATGTGATGTATCCCTTCTCCTGAATCAACTCTATTACCCCATCCAAGTTGGAATAATTATTCTGAGTTATTAGTGAAGGGGGAGGATGAAACTATATAGTTATGATTGAGTTTTTATAGTTAATTGAATAAAATTCCTTTATTTCTTATTCTTTATAGTTTCAATTATTAATTTTTATATTTCAGTACCAAATGAAATTGTGTTAGGTATAGAATATATAATTTCAATTCACTTGGTGGATGATCCATATCTCCCTCTACCCAATTCTTGTATGTATATTATGGAATGGATTCAGGTTGGGTGGTGAGTGATCGATGATTGTTAGCACATGTGTGAAATTATAAGTTGGAACTATTGTTAATGAGGGAACAATAATACAAGATCAATGATTTCCCTAATTAATTAAGAGGTCCTAATGAAACTCCATTCACATAGGGAGGATTATAGACCAACCTAAGATCTTAATATGTAATATCCTCAACCTCACCATCTGGGTAAGGGAGATAGAGTGGAATCGATATATAAATATCACTTTTATGGACAATAAGAAGAAGAATGGGTAATAATTGAAACCAATGATAACATTGCTCTAGGTCTAGCCAAAATGGATTTGGTTACCATTTTAATCAATTTTTTTCAAAAAATCATTCAATATCCTTTTCAAAGAAACCAAAAAAAAATTAACACGAATGACCTATAGTTAAAATGATCCATTAATTGAATTTTATTTAAAAATTAAAAAAATGCTAACCAAAATAAGGAATTTATTCAGGGTTTGAGGAAATTAAACTTAAAATTTCAAGTGACACTTTTAGTGTTCAATATAAATCTGAAGAAATGGTTGGAAACCCCAACTAAACCCTATACAATATCCACACAACTCAGTTTTCTAATCAAAATGAAAAATCCCCATACCTAACTTAGAAAATGATTTTGAATTATGAATTAACATAATTCAAGTTCATCCAAAATTTTATGGTATTGTAGGAGAATACCAGAATAGAGAAATCCAAAAATTCACGTGTGTCTGCTCCAACTTCATGCCCTAAGGAGTCATAGAAGAGTAAGTTAAGTGGAGGGAATTTACCTTTTTATTAGAAGCAGCCGTAAAGGAATGGTTGTACAACCTAAAACTAGGATAATTAAAAGAGGGGGATGTTCTCAAAATATTATTCATCAATATATATTTTTTCTACATCCATGATCACAATAATAAGAAAATATATCTATATTATCCACTAATAAACCAGATAAAATCTTTATGAATTCTAGGATAGGTTCAAGAATCTCTATTCCAGCTGCCTACAACCGATTATGGAGGAGTAATGATTCCTTATTTTCTTCTTCTAATGATTTCTCAACAATGATATAAACTTTCTTGAAACCTTATCTGGATGATACATGATAGAAAAATCACCAGTATAAACTAGAGGTTTGATTAAAAAAATTTCTTAGATCTCATAGTAATTCAATACTAGAGGTACGAGTATAAGAGGCATACATGAGTTAATTTTTTTTGATAACTCACCTTTACTTATAACTTAAGATGAAGAAATGAAAATTTTATTAAGAAAAATTGTCATGAATCAAGTAAATGGGAAATAGGTCCCACCTCTGGTATATTTTTTATGATATTCAACCAATCATTTTACGAACCATTGTACTGAAGAGTAGGGTATGGAAAGTTGTGCCTCCATATTCCAATAAAGAAAATTACAAGAAATCCAATCTAGACCCCCTTTTATAATCAACACAAAAATTAGCCTCTTTTAAAATAGTTGAAACACGAAAAGCCACAACCATTTCAACAACCATACAAGCAAACATACCGGTAACAAGTCTTTAAACCAAGACATATTTATAAAAATACTTATGATAAGACTTCAACTAGTGCATCATCAACTGAAGATAATAAGATGAGGTCCATAGTTATAGGACTAGAAGATAATATGGGTAAGATAACAAATCATGTTGGAAAAATTATTGCATTTTTTATTAAGAATCCAAGATAAATACCATCATAAACTATCCCTAATCCCAAGTTGATCATAATCATGATTACCACAAGAAGTGGAAAAGAGATCTAGCTCCCTGAACAAAGAAAAGATGAATTTTTTTAACATAATTCTAAATATTCACCCATTAATCCAACATAATAGGATAAGAAACAAGAATAATTAAGGAGAGGGATGAGTAAATAGAGAACATATACACCATTGAATAATAAATAGTAGGAGAAAAAGAATATTCTAGTACCATTCACTCATATGTTAATTAGATTGAAGAAGTTTGAGGAAGATCATCTTCAAAAATAGATTTAAGTGATGTTACAAAAAGTTGAGATCAACATCTCGTTCTTATAGAAAATATGAGAAATCCATATGTTTGAAAAATTTATAAAGGAGTAATTCATGAATAGAATATTAAGGGATGGAAATGAGTTCTTGTATGGATCTTTAAATTTTATTAATAATTTATGAGATCTAGGTGCTTCATTAAATTTTATTCCCCTTTCTGTGTTATCCTCCTTTCATATTAGAGAATTAAAGCTAACAAGAGTGGTGGTTCAATTATCAAATAGATCCACCGTATTCCCAACTATATTTATTGAAGATGTAATCATTGGAGTAAGAGGAATGATTTTCCTAGTTTATTTCTACATAATAAACATGAAATAATATTGGATTTCATCACACTCACCCATCATTTTGTGGAGAACAATCTTGAATATATAAAAATCCATCATTAATGTCCATGAATGTACACTAACAATGGAGCTTGTACATAAAAAAGTGTGCTTCAACATACTTGATTCCATGATAAATCCATCAAGCATCCATTCACTAAATGTAATCTCCCATGAAGAAGGTGCAAAACCAATTGATTCATCAGGTATGTTTTGAAAATTATTATCCTTAGAAGACCATTTTCTCAGAAAAAATACTATAGAATAGGTAAATTCCCAAAAATATGGAAGATATAATTTCCTATTTGATATGGAGATAACATCTCATTTTTTTGATAGTTTATTAAAAAAGGATGAAGAATATATAGAATCAAGTGATTAGATTAATAATTATAAGGTTAAAGAAGTTAAACATAAAAAGATTATCATAGATCTTGGAAAGAAACTAGCTGTGAAGGATAAAGAACTGGCCAAGACACAATAAATATATCTCACTATACTACATGAATTGAATAGATTCAAAGAAAATTTCATTAAAACTATAGAGGTAAGTAGAGGATCCTATCATACTAAGAAGAAGAGAGTGGCATAATAGAAAGGAAAACCTACATTTAATCAATTTCAAAATAGGCCTATTTTATTTCTCAGTGTAGATATGAATACCAAAACCAATGTCATTTCAGTAAATAATATCAGGGAGTAATATTTTATAACAAGAGAAGATAAGAATATAAAAATGAGGACACAACACATTAAAAAATAGAAGTTTGATTTTCAACAAGAAACAACAAAAATCAGAACAAATTGAGAAGAGAATAGAAGCAGAAAAATATCAAGTATTTTTCGGGTTTTGTGGTAAGTGTGGACACAAGTCATATTCTTACTTGTTTAAAATGAAGGAAAGAGGCTGAAACTAAGGTGTATTTTTGGTGAGGTATGCATTAAAAATCTAGAAATATATTCCCTATCCTATGGAAGGGATTAGGTTTTAAAATAAATACAGTGGTATGAATGTATAAAAATAGTTCCTAGTTGTTTGGACACATAAATTTCAATTGGATAAATAATTATATGAAGATTAAAAAATTAATAAAACAAGTGGAAGGAAAATGGCTTCATAAGGATAAGAAATCCCATTCACTGTAAATGGGATGAGGTGAAAAAAGTACCATGGGTACCTACCTCAAGAACTAGTAGAGTAGATTGTACTATCAACCCGATTATCAATAAATACCCACCAAGTTATATCTTTACTTTACACTTTTTTAAATGTTGTAATTCTATTTTTTATATACTTAATTGAATAATAAATTTTAATGCATTTTAGACACTATATCAATTAAGTGTGGGAGAGGGAGTCTTATAGTTTAGGATTTCATTGAAAAAATATTTTTTTTGAGTCGAGACAACAACATTACAAAATAACTTTTGGGAGGAAACCCACATTTTTTTTGACCTAGTCCACTCTTCCCCTATGTTAGATTTGAGCTTGATTGAACATTCATATACTATTATTTGTTTTTTTTTTATTTTTCAGGTTAATAATGAACTTGACCCAAGGCTAAAAAGGACCCCTGAACCCCCTAAGAGGGGAGGGGTGAGTCTGGGTGTCAAACTTTTCTTTTAAACTGATGGTTCTTATTCCCACATATGTAGGAACCTGTTAAACATGTTTGATGAGAAAGTGAAGAAAAAAAACAATCACATGAAAATGAAAGGCACAACAATTTTACTTGGTTCACCACTAAGGGCTATATCTAAGGATGATACACCGAAAGGTTGTTGGTGGTACCAAAGTCCACTAATCTTCACTATTTTTGGAGTACAAAATTTTAGCACAATTACTCTATGCCAGGAACAATACCTTTACAAGGATTTAGTAATAACACATTGCATCCCTCAGATCACATCCATTTATTTCCCCTTTCTCATTGTATTGGGAGGAATCTGAACTCAGTTTATTGACTTTAAGGTCACTTAAATGGGTCGGCTTTAAATAATTCATCCTCAACTTTGGATAGATACTCTGTTGAAGCCCTGTTTCCCCCTATAGATATAATATAATTTTACACGTACTGTTTATTTATGAATTTGTCCTCTGCTAACTGACAATATTCCTCTGTGTAATATATTTCTCTACATACCACCTCTGCATACTGCCTCTGCAAACCCTGATTGTGTTCTTCCTTCAAAAACTACGTCCGTGTCTTGATTCTTCTCTGCAGACCAACTCCTCATGCGGACCAAATACTCCTCTGTGAGCTGTATTATACAAACCATATTCAATGAACTATCTTCAGTGAACTATCTTCTGCAAACCATCTTTTGTGAACCATCTTCCACAAACCGTCTTCCACAAACCATTCTAGGCCTCACTGAATTCCTTTTGGATTTCTAATCAAAGTCTCCTTTACAGGGTTATCTTCCTGAGAACCAATTCCAGACTTCACCAAATTACTCTCGGATTTTTAATCTCATTACTGCTTCCTAATGAAGGGATTAGTGCTCCTGACAAAGGAAAATAGATTTTCATAATCCAAAAAATTGATATTTACCAAATCTTCGATACGGCACCACCTTTAATGCATACCGTGAATCTCCCGTGAACCATTTTTCCTATGCATTCCACCCACTGTCACTCTTCCTTCGTGGAGGCTGAATACTTCTGTGAACCTTTCCGCCTCATTTTTGCCAATGAAAATCAATCCCCTGAACCATTTTCCTTCTACGTAGTGTAAACCTTCCCATAAACCTTAAGTCTTCACCACAAACTATTTTCCTTTCCATAAACCGCTCCTGCTACGTGGTTCGTGGTTCTTCTTTCCACGTACCATATTTCATGATCCATGAAATATTCCCGCTACGTGGTTTATGCTTCACATCCTTTGAAAAAACTCTTCCTTTTTTAAAACGACAAACTCCAGATTTTAAGGCCCAAAAATTTAGCAAACATTAGGAAACTACACCACTTTAAACACTTAATTCATCCTATATTGTAAGATCACTTAACTTGAAAACCCCTTGACCAAACTAATGTGTATTGACAACAAACACAAAACATACACCATTTTCAATAAAGAACATCCTTGGTTACAACAGGGTGGAGAAACTATAAAGTATTCAAATCATGAAATAGGGATTCACATTGTGAAAATGGAACTCATTAAATTTAAAGAATAATTTTCATTGTGAAATGATATAGAATAGAGTTGTGAAATGAACATTCAGACCATGAAACATATTCATGTCATGAAAATGATACAGAATAGAACTGAAGGAATAATACCCACACAACATGACTGAAGCATCATTACTAAGGGGAGTTTTCTTTAAAATTCATTATAATTTAGAATCCATATATATATTTTTTCAAAATATTCTTTTGAGATTTAAAAATAAAATTTCATTCCCATAGTCAACTTTCTTTCCTTACACGACCAGTCTAAAAGACATGAATTTCTTAGGAATCCCATGATTCCATGTTTTAGATTTTTAAGTTATTGAGTTTGAATAAATAAAATGGGGTATTTACTAATTAGATGGAATATTATAATGTTAATTTTTTTATTCATGATTTAATGGAATTAGTTTATTTAGATAAATGAAATTTCATTACCGTTTTTATTCCTTTAATTTCTAAATTTTTTGTGGACTGATTTGTTATTATTATTTCATGATACAAGTGATTATCCTAAATTCATATGTTCCATTCCCTATAGGATTTATAGAACAAATACTTTTTATATTATCTTGATCATATTTCTTGATTGATATTGGGAATTCCACCTACTAAAAATTACAATGGAACCTATCAAAGATATGACTGCACACAATCAAATTTATTATGATTGAAGAAATTTTTAATATTAGGACCTTATACTCTGACCCATTGTGACATAAATCCATTTTTATCTTATAAAATCCATGAATGAACTCTCTATTAATGAGACACATGATAATCTATTTATATCCATTCCTAACCTACTCTATTTATATTGCAAGATATGTTAAAGTTTAAGTGTGGAGGTGTAAGAAGTCTTGGAAAATGGGATGTATTACATTGTATGGAAAACGTTGTGTGGGTGCTATTTTGGGTATTGGGAGAGGATCATATTACATCCATTGTGCTTACTATTTTTCCTTCATGAAAAGAAAAAATATAAAATAAATATAATAAAAAAAATGAAAAAATGGATTTTGTTTTAGGAAAATAAAAAACCACCATTACCTGATGAACAATATTTTGATCGTATGTGGTTATGTGTTGGATGAGAGATTTTTTCACAACATAAAATTTTAAAATGTAAAAAAAATATATTCAAGAAGGTGAAACTATTTAATTATACTTACATTGATCATGACCTTATTTCGAGTTCTAGGAAATGAGAGTTTCCATTTTACATGGGATATTTTCAGTGCACTTTTCTTTTGATATCATGAAATATACTTTATAGAAAAAACCTCCTTTTGACCCTTAATATTATGAACATAAATCCCTACCAACATTAATACTCAGATTCATAAAAACCTTATTTTTAAAAGTAATCCTTATTTTTTTTGTGTATTTTGTCTTTACAAAGTGGAGAATATAGATTGTTTAAAATCCTATGGAAAAGGATCATACACTTAGGATTATATCATAAATATAATTGAATTTTTATCATGATTTTGAGATAAATCATGAATTGTAATGATTTATAAGGATGATTTGTGATGTATGAATAATTATAGGTAAATATCCACAATTTCTCAGAGCAAAAAAATTAAAATATATGGTTTGACTAGTCCATTATAAAAATAATGAATTTGAATTAATGTTTTATATAAAACTTGAAAGGTTAATCCCCCATTGATAATAATTTGATTTAATTACTTTAGAATTTTAATATTGATAAAATTGGGTTCCTATTTAATTTATGATGATATTACATGCTTGTGGACAGGAAAGTTCTAAGTGTGAGAGAATTGATAGAGAAATATTTTGCATGATTATTTGAATATAAAAAATATTGTTTATAGAATGTAAATGATAAAAATTACTAGAATTTAATTATTTTATTTTTTATGGAAAGATAACATGTTTGATATAAAATGAGTGTTAAATTGATGAATTCAATGTATAAATGATGTCCCATGACAGTGAATAAGTCAATGTCCAATCTTGGAGATCAAAACTAAAGAACTAGGCTAAAATAAAGAAGAATATGATGGAAATAACCAAGTCACATCGTGAATTTCATTCATTTTATAAACCATGAAATAATTCACGATGTAAAGTCAAAATGAGAAGAAAAATAACCACCCGAGAGCATGAAATCATGTGTCATGATGTGACACATATGGTCACACCATGACACACCCATAAATGACTAATAAAACATTTATAAAGTGAATGAAGCTATGAAAGTGTTATCCATACACATTTTATTTTGTAAAAACATTTCTCACAATTCAAAATTCCATAATGGACCTAGAAATTATTGAATTTTGACAAGAATTAGTCTAGATGTTTCTCATTTATGACCCATAGCACCCATGAAACCCTAGGGAATGACCTAAAATTGATGTATGACTGTATTAGTGGGTAATTAAATCCTTAACAAGATTAAACTTGGACTATAAATATAGGGTCTAGGGAAGGATTCAAGGATTGACTCGATAATGGGGAAACACTAGATGAGGAAACCCTGTTGCTGCACTGATTTTCTTCTATTTATTTTATTTTATTTTTAATTGACCCTTGTAATGTATCCTCTATCTAGAATCAACTTTATTAACCCATCCCGGGAGGGATAATTATTCTAAGTGACTAGGAAAGGTGGAGGATGGACTTATGTAGTTATGCTTGAGTTTTTATTGTTAATTGAATAAAAATCCTTTATTTCTTTATTCTTCTTGTTTTAATTCTTAATTTTATGATTTCAATACCAAATGGGATTATTTTGGGGATATATTATATAATTTCAATTTCCATGGTTGATGATCCATATCTCCCTCAACCTTATTACTATTAGTATAAGATGGAGTATATTTGGGTTTGGTAGTGAGTGCTCGATAATCATTAATACACATGTGAAATTGTAAGTTGGTATTATTGTTAATTAGGAAAGAAAAATACCAGTTCAGGGATTTCCCTAGTTAATAAATATGACCCACTGTAATAAAAAAAACATAGGATGGAGGGTAAAACAAACTAATATCTCAATAAGGAATATTCTAAAAAAAAATTCCTATCCAATGGAGATTGAGGAATCATTATATAAATCTCACTCTTACCATCAATAAGAATAATAATGGATAGTAATTTAAAACCATGATAGTATTACTTTATGTCTTGAAAAACCCACTCCAATAACATTTTTAAACAAAATTTTTCAACTAATAATTTAATATTCTATTCAAGTTCTCAATTTTTTTTAAATCAAACCCAAATTAGTTTTCCTAAAATCAAGTTAAAAAAGTGGAAAACTATTTTATGTGAACTCCTATTTAGGATATAACATAGGTTAACATCTATACAATACATAGGGAATAAAAATATGTTTTCCATGCCCCCAAAACAGTGTACATCAATACCACATCATGTTTTAGATTGATGTGTTATCAGTTACTACACATCACAAATGAATTATGGATATATTTCCGAAATTTTAAAGATAATCTAAGATAATTTTCATGGTTTTTATAATGTGACACACCTTTTAAACTAAAATGAAACCTTTATATTGAAGACATGAATTTTGAGTCATACTGGCCACATCATATGTTGGATTTATGTGTGGTCAATTATTACTCATAAAAAATGAATTATGCATTATTAAACTATATTTTAAAAATAATATGATTGTGTTTTCTCAGTTTTGAAAATGAAAGACATGTTTTAAAATAAATTAATTTATAGTGGTCAAATTTCCTTTAAATATTTTTCAACTTTGAACCCTGGTTCAAATTCCTTCGTAGTTAATTCATCATTTCTACGTTCATCATTAGATCAGGATATGGGTGAATAATATCTTTTATTATTTATAATATATTTCATTATCATGTATTTGGTTGAATCAAATGAGAATGTAAATGAATTCATATTTATTATTAATCATGGAGGTGGAAGTGATTGTAATAGGTCCCATACTATTTTAACAAACTCATCAAAATATAGAAAGATGCAAAATGAAAATGATAAGGCTAGGATCGTACAAGTACCATCCATACCAGCTAGTAATATCTCCTCATATTTGTGGGTAGAAGGATCCTTGAAAATTTTCCCTCTCTCCATTATATTAGCTTCAAATTTCAAGTCTAATCTCTCATGAGAATTAGCAGCTTTAGACATGTTACTAGCTCTTCCAGAATCCATAGAGTGTTACCCTCCATGATACTTATTGTTAAGAAATATCTCAAAAATTTATTGGTTTGTAGGTTTATTATCAAAGTGTTTTTTAGTTTTTACCAACTCATCTTAACCCCTAAAGGAAGTAAATGTATGAACAATTGAAAACAAATACATGGTCAATTTGGAAATTTGAATATACCAATTATAATAATTTACAAATTATAGTAAAAATAATAAGATTGAAATTCTCACATGTGATGGAGGTTTAGTAATGTATCTAAAAGGTTGAATTGAAGTTGGACTAAATTTATAGATGCTGGTGGATTTGAATGTATATGAAATTATTTCCCACATATTGTAGATTATTATAAAGATTATTTTGATGATTATCCTAGATGAAATAACCTTAATTAAAACTTTCATACTATTATAATCAGATAGAGGAAACACAATTTGGGGATGATCATCGACTCCACAGACTCACTCAGGAGGGGATAAAAATATATGGTGGAGTTAAAATTCATTCGAAATTTTGGGAGGATCAAATCTTAAAAAATCATTGGATGGAAATTGAAAATATAAAATTAGAATAAAAATAAAACTAATAGATTTCCAATACTACATGATTTTTTTATAAAAAATCATATCTAAGAATTGTGATACTAATAATTCACATCCCCAATATATCTATAAGGTCATATCCTATACTAAAATAGAAACAAAATAGATAATCACATTAACTTGATGTCAAAAAACATTATAACACCATGTAATCTACGCATATATCTGTAAACAAATTTACTTATTCTTCTAAGTAAATAGACTATTGTCAGTATTGGAAGTACTGATAAAGTATAGATAAATAAAAAATTAACAAATATTTTAAATTAAATTGTAATTACCTTTAGAAATTATCTATTTAGGGATAACATTTTGTTTATGATATCTAATATTCTATATAAAATTTAAACTTTATATCCATAATATTTATCATTATTTTGTTTCATAAAATACATAATATTTGATAAAAATAAGTAAATTGCTTTTAAATATGTTTTGATAGTTAAATATCACTATATGTACCTTATTTTGTTTCTATTTGAAGAAATCCTTAGGCTTGTGTTCAGTCACCGAACTCATACCTAAATTAAACTAATATTTATAGATCATAATATTGTAATTTTTTTTAAAATCTAAACTAAAACATGTAATTTTTTATCTATAAAATGTTGACTATAGTGTATTATAAAATCACAATGGATATCTCGTGGGCTGAATTTTTTTAAGAAATCCATAATTTGGATCCAAAAAATAAACATTTAGGGTATCCAAATTGATTTCAATTAGCATCCAGTGATTCATAAAAAAAAAGTAATGAAAAAAGAAAAAATATTTTATATGATTATATTGTAGAGTTTTAACTCTACATTGTAGGCATCAAGAGAAGCCTATCATCTATTATTTAATTTTAAAATGCAATGTTTTTTTATCCTTTTTTTAATTACTTCAAATTGCGAAGATTTTTTTTCCATATAAATGATAGAGGGATTAATGAGTTCAAATCTTACTTCATAGGGTTTTACCATTATATAGTATTAATATATATTCCTATAGAAAATAAGAATAATAATTAACTGTAATGAGCATAGTAGATCATTTTCTAGAAAAACAGATTATGAAAATGTACCTCATGTATGTATTCATAACTAAGAATCCGATCCATTCAAGATTGATGATCTCATATATAATCTCAGTATCAACCATATTGGATAGGAATATATTTTAAATCATATATAATCCAACATTTTTATTACATAAACGTTTCATTACATGGAACAAAACAAATGATATTTTAATGTTTAGTTTCTTGTAAATTAGAAACATAATACATGAAAACATAAAAAATACTTCTAATCCATGTGAAATGATTATTTATGGGTTCACCCTAGGTTACTTTTACTTTATATCATATCCTAGGGACATACATCAAAGGAAAGGGGTGATCACGAGCCCGATAAGGTAATATGAAAGGGAGAAATTTATCATGTGATCAGGAGGCATATCAATAATAACATTAGGTATAAAAGTATAACATGATAAAGATAAAACAAGGTGTATCATAATCAAAATAACATGAATCATAACATGTAAATGTGTCTACAACATTAAAATGATACATTCAAAAGCATATCACTAAAGTTTATCACCAAGGTGTCATAAACCAAAACTACCAAGGTTATTCACCAAGGTATACTAAAAAATGTCATCTCTAGAGACTAATTCTTTACCCAATGAATTGGAGTGCTATTAGGGTGAACCATTCATATTTATTAATTAATGTGATCCACATATATTATAATAAATAAATTCATTAATAACCCTTGGATAATTGATAAAACACTATTTTATTGAATATTTTATTGATAATAAATGATATAATTTCCTCACATTGTGTTAAATATGTTTAATTAGAAAGTATTGGGGATTAGATCATTCATTTGAATATTTGATGAAAATTCCAGTTTTACCCTTTATAGTTCACTGTTGTATTTCGAAGATAAATATTTTTATATTTATTATTTGAATTTTAAATTTTTTAACAGTGTTACTAACTTAATTATCTACAACTTTGATTCAGGACACTAGAGCTAAAGAGTTCATTTGGTTGTTGAAATTGGGCCATGAAGTCAAAGTTGGGCTGGGCTCGCCAGAATGGAGAAGCTTCTGTATGTCGGCCATAACACCTTCATATAAGCCTGTATTGAGCCCAAATGTGGATAAGAGATAGAGGACCCATAAACTCACATTTTATCCTTCTGGAAGTCCGGCCAATTCACGCGTTTTGGTGGTCAAATGGGAGGTGAAAGTTGGCATAAAATATTTGTATGAATTTCCACATTCACACTTGAAACCACTTGTAAACTCTCCTCCCCTCCCCTCTATAAATTGGAGTTTTTCTCATTTGGAGGGGTTGGGACGTGCATTAGGAGATTGGAGGCAGAGGAGAATTTGTTTCACCCAAATTCTCCAACCATTGTAAGAGGGGTAGCTCTTGAAGCAAGGATCCCCTCATCGAAGCCTCCTTCTCTTCTTCATTTTGTAATGTTTTCATTTGTGTAATAAACTTCATTGTTCTTATTTTATTTCTTCTCTTTCCTTCTGTTTTGTTTAAATTTCTTCTTCTATTAATCTTCCTCTTTGGGTTGGAATCAAGAGTGGAGACAAGATTGGGTTATACCCTTTCAATCCTTTGCTTATGCAAATCGTCTCCACGATGACTACACCGCCCATGGAAGAGTAGTTATTTTTAGTAATCAGTCGACCTCTCACCTTCTTCATTCATTTATTTTGAATCAATGATCTACTGTAATTCACTAAACATGATCCATTAATTGAGTTTTTAATTTAAATGAAACTAAGCAAGCAATTGAATAGTTAACACAAAACACGCGAGGTCGGGAATTGTGTGAACTGTGAGAGCGCAACCTTAACCGGTAATTCAAAACCACATAGGATCAATTTGTAGAGTTCAAATATAATCCCTAAACTCAATTAATCCTCATTTACAGAGTGGTTATGTGCCTTAATTTACCACTGACCATAAGCTAATCTTATAACATCAATCAAAACAGGGTGTTGCGATTGCATGTTCCGAAGTTAGCCTAAGGTTAAATTCACTTCATCTTCGTGGTAAATTTAATTCTCGTAGGGTTCGGGATTTAACAAATTAAGGGATCATAATTAATTGAATATTAATTTAAATGATAATTATTAATAAATGATTGAAGAGGTAGAGTTAGATCGATTACGCCTTTTAAAATAGATTTCTAAAAAAACATCTTGTTGTTGTGTCATTCTAATCGAAACTTCATTTCAAAATTAAAAAAAATGAAATCTTCTTCCAGCAAACTTCTTCTAGATTTATAAACTATAAACAAACACCCCCATACTTTCAAGTAGTGTTTTTATTCCCTTTAATTTTGTTTCTAGAATACCTCCGAAAAGTTGTTTTAATTCACTTCCTCCTTTGAGAGACGACCTTGGTCAGCCACTCTGCTGCACCTAAGTACCCCAAAATCAAACTAATCATTTGAGGGCTCCCACGACAAAGCTCTATCAAATTGGCGCCGTTACCGGGGAGGCAAGTAATTATTTCAACCAATTAGAGGTATTTATTTTATTTTACATTTTATTCTCTTCCTCTCTTCTTTCTTCCTTCTTTACCCAATCTGATTTTTCTTCCTCTTATTTTATTTTCTTCTACTTCTTTTTGGAACATCAACTCAAACTTCTCATTTTTATTTTACTATGGTCCACTTTCTTTCTTTTCATTTTTATTTGATCTATGACACGAACTAATCCCGAAGATCTCTTAGATCTTGACCCTGAGATTGAACGTAGCCTTAGGGCTCGAATCAGAAATTCTCAGTCTACGGGAAGTTTCAATATTCAACCAGTTGGTGAATTCCTCTCTTCTAGAAACATTGAAATTGGAAGAAATTCAAATTCAAACATAAAAGAGGAACCAATGGCTGGAAACAATGGAAATGAACTTAATTGAACCATTCGAGAATTGGTTGCACCTGATGTTAACTATCAACCAAATTGTATTGCATACCCAAATCTCGAATCAGACTTTGAACTAAAATCTGGGTTAATTCACTTACTTCCAAAGTTTTATGGCCTCTCTGGTGAGGATCCCAGTAAACATTTGAAAGAATTTAATGTGGTTTTCTCAACCCTTAAACCAAGAAATCTTTCTGAAGATCAAATCAAATTAAGAGCATTCCCATTCTCACTTGATGGAGCTGCAAAAGATTGGAAGTATTATTTGCAACCTGAAGATGTAACATGTTGGAATGATTTGAAACTTCTTTTCTTGCAATGATTTTTTCCAGCATCAAGGACCACATCCATTCGAAATGAGATATCGGGGATCAAGCAAGCCCAAGGGGAGTCAATTTATGAGTACTGGGAGTGATTCAAGAAGTTGTGTGCAAGCTGCCCACATCACCAAATCAGTGAGCAACTACTCATCCAATACTTCTATGAAGGACTCACACCCATATAGAGGAGCATGGTGGATGCTGCAGCTGGAGGAGCATTGGTGGAAAAGACACCAGTAGCTGCACGAGCATTGATCGACAAAATGTCCCAAAACTCTCAACAATTCGGTGATAGAGGTACACCACATGTTCGAGGAGTACATCAAGTAAGTCCTTCTTCTCTTGAAAGTCATTTGATTGATACTAAGTTAGAAGAATTGACAACTATGGTGAGGCAGATTTCATTGGCTCAAAAGATATCTCAACCCACTTCTTCAGGGCCATGTGGCATTTTCACCGAGATAAGCCACCCAACTGATTGTTGCCCCCAATTACAAAAGTCAGAGGATTGTGCTGCCATATTTCCTGGGAGACCATATCAGCAACAACAACAACCATATCCCCAAAAGAAGTTTGATACAGTATACAACCAAGGGTTGAAAGATTTGTCAGACATGAGGTATGGCTCTGGACAACAACAATGGCCCCCTTTTCAACCAAACTTCCAGTAGTCTCCGCCTTACCAGCAGGGTTTCCAACAACCCCAAAGGAGATTTGAAGCTCAAACATCAACAAGTCAGCAACAAGGGAATCATCCACCAAAGGTAGACTCTAACACTGATGATCTTTTGAAACAAATTTTTCTAAATCAACAGAATGAGCTGAAGAGTCAAGGTTCGGAGCTGAGAGAGTTGAAGACTCAAATGAGTCAGATTGCCACCGCCCTCCATGAACTTGTGAGTAAGAATTCTGGAAATCTACCTTCCCAACCCACTCCAAATACAAAGGGGAATGTTAGTGCCATCACATTGAGAAGTGGGAAGCAAATGAATGATACATCTGGACCTACCATTCCACCGGGATTCACCTCTACTCTAGAGAAGCCGCATTCCATACCAACTGATGAGCAATCCAAGGAGAAAGATAAAGGTAAGAAAAAGATTGATGATGTACCTCCTAAACCCCTTCCTTTTCCAAACAGGGTTGTTCAAACCAAGAAGATGGCTGAAGAAGCAATGCAAAAGGACGTTTTGGACACATTCAAGCGTGTGGAGATCAACATTCCTCTACTTGAATCCATTAAGAAAATTCCAAGGTATACAAAATTCTTAAAATAACTTTGTACCAATCGAAGAGGGCTCAAGGGAAATGAGAGGATCAACCTTGGAAGGAATTTCTTGTCACTCATTACACCAACTCTAGCAATGCCAACAAAGTGCAAGGATCTTGGGACATTCACCATCCCATGTACCATAGGGGAGTTGCACTTCTATGATGCTCTTTGTGATTTAGGAGATTCAATAAATGTGATGCCTCACTCTGTATTCTCTTCCTTGCAGGTTGGTGAGTTGAATCCAACAGGAGTAGTGGTGCAATTGGCGAATAGAGCTACGGCATATCCAGCGGGAGTTCTTGAGGATGTACTTGTTCGGGTAAGAGACATGATCTTTCCAGCAGACTTCTATGTGCTTAACATGGAGGATGATCAGGTAAGTTCTCATTACCCCATTATCTTAGGTAGACCCTTCCTCAAAACTGCAAAAACTATCATAAATGTCAATGAGGGTACACTTTCCATGGAGTTTGGAGATGAAGTTGTGATATTTAATGTTACGGATTCCATGAAGTACCCCTCAGAGGACTATTCTGCTTTTTTTATCTCCCATTTTGAACCACCAAGTAAAAACATCATGGAATTGGATTGTCCTATGCTTAGGGAGATTATGAGTATTGGTTCTAGTTTGATGTCTAAGAGTAGTTCTACACCCTTTTTAAGGAACAAGACTCTCTAAGATTTGATTTTGAAATGGAATCATATTCTTTTTTTGATCATGTGAACTCTGATTATGACATGGCTATTGAGTATGCTGATGGATTTGGTGCTTTATTCTCTGATTCTGATGATTTTTATTCTGATACTGATGTTCATTGTGTAGATATGTTTGTTGCATCAATTTCTCCATCCATACTACAACCTCCTTCATTAGAACTCAAGACATTGCCACCAAATCTGAAATACTCATACTTGTTTAATAGTGAGAGATTACCTGTTATCATTGCTAACAATATCCCTTTTGAACATAAAGAAAAGCTTTTGAATATTTTGAGGGATAACATCAGGGCGATTGGGTGGACCTTGGCTGACATATCAGGTATTAGCCCCTCCATTTGCATGCATAGGATTCTCTTGGAGGATGGGGATAAACCGGTGAGACAGCCACAAAGGAGACTCAATCCCACCCTCCTGGAAGTTGTTCAAAAAGAAGTTGAGAAATTGCTCGAGGCAGGTATAATCTTTCCCATTTCAGATTCTCAGTGGGTAAGTCCAATTCAGGTTGTGCCTAAGAAAACTGGTTTTACTGTTGTTAAAAATGAGAAAGATGATTTAGTTCTAATGAGGGTGCAAAACAGTTGGCGTGTGTGTATTGATTATAGGAAACTAAATCATACCACTCGCAAGGACCATTTCCCCCTCCCATTTATTGATCAAATGCTCGAGAGACTAGCTGGGAAAACACACTATTGTTTCTTGGATGGATTTTCTGGATATTTTCAGGTTCCTATAGCTCTATAGGATTTGGAGAAGACTACATTCACCTGTCCCTTTGGCACATTTGCCTATCGAAGGATGCCATTTGAACTTTGCAATGCCCCCGGTACCTTCCAGAGATGTATGGTGAGTATTTTTTCTGATTTTATTGAGACCTGCATGGAGGTATTTATGGATGATTTTATAGTGTATGGGTCTTCATTTGATGAATGTCTAAGTAGTTTGGGAAAGGTGTTGAATCGTTGTATTGAGAAGAATCTGGTCCCGCACTTTGAAAAGTGTCATTTGATGGTAGAGCATAGCATTGTCTTAGGACATGTGGTGTCAAAACATGGTATAGAGGTTGATAGATCTAAGTTAGACATTATTTCATCCTTACCATATCCTTCATGTGTGCGTGATGTTAGATCTTTCCTAGGGCATGCAGGATTTTATCGGCGCTTCATCAAAGATTTTAGTAAGATCGCTCTTCCTATGTCACAATTACTTCAAAAAGATTCTGATTTTGTGTTTGATGATTTTTGTAGGAATTCCTTTGATGATCTAAAGAAGTGTCTGACCACTCCACCTATCATACAGCCCCCATGGTGAGACCTTCCATTTGAGCTTATGTGTGACGCCTCCAACTTCGCGGTTGGAGCTGTCTTATCTCAGAGGGTGGAAGGACGTTCACATGTGATTTCCTATGCATCAAGGACATTGGATTCAACCCAATCAAACTACACAACCACGGAAAATGAGTTTCTTGCTGTCAGATTTGCTTTAGATAAATTCTGTTCATATTTATTGGGCTCTAAAGTAGTTGTTTTTTCTGACCATGCAGCTTTGAGGAACCTCCTGAAGAAGCCAGATGCAAAGCCACGACTTATCCGTTGGATTCTCCTTCTTCAAGAGTTTGACATCGAGATAAAGGACAAAAAGGGGTCAGAAAACATGGTGGAAGACCACATGAGTAGGCTTACTCACACACTAGAGGATGAAACCTTGGATCAGGTACCACTTCGGGACACTTTCCCTGATGAGCATCTCTATACCATCTCAGGTACGCATCCTTTGTATGCTGATTTAGTTGACTACCTTGTTGCTTCTGAAATCCCTGCAAATTTAAAGAAACATCAAGTCCAAAAATTAAAGAGTGAGTCAAGATTTTATGTTTGGGATGATCCATACTTATGGCGCATGTGTAGTGACCAAGTCATTAGGAGGTGTGTTCCCGATCATGAGTTTGAGTCTGTTTTTCATTTCTGTCATACACTTGCTTGTGGTGGACACTTTGGACCCCAACGGACAGCTAGGAAGGTTTTGGACTCTGGATTATATTGGCCTAGATTATTCCATGATGCCCATGTGTTTTCTAAGTCATGCTCTTGTTGCCAACACACTGGGAACATTTCTAAGAGACATGAGATGCCCTAACAACCCATACTGTTCTGTGAGATTTTTGATGTATGGGGCATTGATTTTATGGGTCCTTTTCCTATTTCATTTGGATTTTTGTATATTTTGGTTGCTGTTGATTATGTGAGTAAATGGGTGGAGGCCAAGGCCACCAGGACTGACGATTCTCATGTTGTAGTGGATTTTGTCAAGGCTCAAATTTTCTATAGGTTTGGAGTACCAAAGGCCATCATCAGTGACCAAGGGACACACTTTTGCAATAGGAATTTTTCTTCCCTCCTTCAAAATTATGGGGTGACACACAAAACATCAACACCATACCACCCCCAAACAAATGGCCAGGCTGAGGTTTCAAATCGTGAGTTGAAACAAATCTTGGAGAAAACCGTGCAGCCAAATAGGAAGGATTGGAGCAAGCGCTTGGACGATGCATTGTGGGATTATAGAACAGCATACAAGAACCCCATTGGTATGTCCCCATTTCGGATTGTTTTTGGGAAAGCATGTCATCTCCCAGTGGAAGTCGAGCATCGGGCTTATTGGGCTATAAAGAAATGCAACATGGATTTGGCCCAAGCTGGAATCCAAAGGAAGCTGCAAATTCAAGAGCTTGAGGAGATTAGATTATCATCATATGAGAACTCAAGGCTCTACAAGGAAAGATCAAAAGCATCTCCTGAAAAAATGATCCAACAAAGGGAATTTCATGTTGGAGAGAAAGTCCTTCTCTACAGTTCACGACTGAAGTTGATGCCTGGTAAGTTGCGTTCCAGATGGTTAGGTCCTTAGGTTGTGACTAATGTTTTTCCTTATGGTGTAGTGGAGATCACACAAGAGGACACTAGAAGGAGCTTTACAGTCAATGGGCAACGTTTGAAGAGATACATTGAGGGACTTCCAACTGATGCAGTGGATTTTATCACACTGCATGACCCCATCATCACTTGAGCATATCAGGCTGTTCCTAACCCTTTCACTTTTATATTATTTGTCCTATTTAAAAATTCTGCATTTCATGTGCATATATCATCTCATAGGTTCACATTAAGGACAATGTAATATTTTAAGTGTGGGGGAGGGAACCTTTTAGTTTAGTAATTTCAATTGCTTTCCTGTTCAAAAAAAACCAAACAATATTGTGTGTTTTTCAAATTTTGTGTGTTTATTTTATAATTTTCTGTGTGTTTTTGAAACTTTTGGGATGAAATGATTCTCATCACCATTTTTAAATCCATATCAATGAGTGAAACAATTTACCCCTTGAAACTAATCTTAAATGAATGCTGAAATGACTTTGTTTCAAGTTCAAATATTTAGTAATTTCATGAAAAGTATGCTAAATTTTGAATCCCATGCCAATCTCACTATCTTTATATTTGAAATCACTTTCCTGTGAGGCTTCTAAACCATTATTTTTATATTCTTTACATTCACCTCACTTCTTGAGAGAACCAAACCATACTTGATTTAACCAGAATTTGATCTATTCCTGTAAAAACTTGAGAGTTTGATGTACTTATGTTTAAATGATTGAGGCATTTGTTTGGTATTAAAGCCCCTATTTCAAAGAATCCTTTTTTATAATGGCCTACCTTGAATATTTAATCCTTTTAGCCCTTATAATCCATACAAAGCCTGTTAGGTTAGCCACATTACAAGCCAATTTTCCCTATCCAACCAACTCTTGAAGTGAAATTACACAATCTAGTTGAGCTTAAGTGTGGGGGAAGTTGTATTGTGTTTTTCCACCACATTCTGTGATACTTTGGTTGGAAAATAAAATTCTGAAGAGATGTGTTTGCTGCTAAAGAAAGTCATTATATTGAAAGCTGTGCCTTTTCTGGATCTTTCATGACAAGTGAAGCTGTGCCTTTTCTGGAGCTTCTAATTGAGGTGGAAAGCTGTGCCCATCTGGAGCTTTCAAGAAAATCATGTTTGAGAAGATTGACATTTTTTATGCTGAAATGATGAATGGTGTAAACCTTTCATGACTTTTCATGATGATGGAGCTGAATTGATACTATGGGGATTGAAGAGAAGACCATATTTATGTGAAAATTAGATTAATGCAATTTTGCTTCAAAAGAGTCAAGCCCTCCTCATTCAGCCTCAGAGTTTTTCACATCTTAATCCTACCAACCGAAAGCCACAGAATAACCCTGAAAAGTCCTCATGATAAACATATGTCCATGACTCACATCGAGTAGCGATGTAGGAATCTATCAAGCCTATGGTGACCCTTGTTTGAGTTTGGATGATAAAGACATTGCAAAAAAATTGATATTTGAGTGATGAGAGAAAATTCAAGCGAGGTAAGTGTTTTGTGCAAGAGAGGATAAATGAAGTGGAAATATATTGAATGATATAAATGGAGAACTTGAAATAATGTTTTTAATGAGGCATTATATCTTTTGATTCTTGGTGGGAAATTGATTGATCTCAAGGATATGTGTTTTAAAATTTGTTTTGATTTGATATTGATATTTACTAGACATGAGGTTTTGCCCAGGAGTGCAAAAGGGTAAGTGTGTGGGAGTTGACAAAACACTATTTTATTGAATATTTTATTGATAATAAATGATATAATTTCCTCACATTGTGTTAAATATGTTTAATTAGAAAGTATTTAGGATTAGATCATTCATTTGAATATTTGATGAAAATTTCAGTTTTACCCTTTATAGTTCACTGTTGTATTTCGAAGATACATATTTTTATATTTATTATTTGAATTTTAAATTTTTTAGGAGTGTTCCTAACTTAATTATCTACAACTTTTATTCAGGACACTAGAGCTAAAGAGTTCATTTGGTTATTGAAATTGGGCCATGAAGTCAAAGTTGGGCTGGGCTCGCCAGAATGGAGAAGCTTCTGTATGTTGGACATACCTCCTTCATATAAGCCTTTATTGATCCCAAATTTGTAGAGGAGATAGAGGACCCATGTCCTCACATTTTATCCTTCTGTAAGGCTGGCCAATTCACGCGTTTTGGTGGTCAAATGGTCCGTGCAAGTTGGCATAAAATATTTTTCCGAATTTCCACATTCACACTTGAAACCACTTGTAACCTCTCCTCCCCTCCCCTCTATAAATTGGAGTTTTTCTCATTTTTAGGGGTTGGGACGTGCATTAGGAGATTTGAGGCAGAGGAGAATTTGTTTCACCCAAATTATCCAACCATTGTAAGAGGGGTATCTCTTGAAGCAAGGATCCCCTCATCGAAGCCTCCTTCTCTTCTTCATTTTGTAATGTTTTCATTTGTGTAATAAAATTCATTGTTCTTCTTTTATTTCTTCTCTTTCCTTCTGTTTTGTTTAAATTTCTTCTTCTCTTAATCTTACTCTTTGGGTTGGAATCAAGAGTGGAGACAATATTGGGTTACACCCTTTCAATCCTTTGCTTATGCAAATCGTCTCCACGATGACTACACCGCCCATGGAAGAGTAGTTATTTTTAGTAATCGGTCGACCTCTCACCTTCTTCATTAATATATTTTGAATCAATGATCTACTTTAATTCACTAAACATGATCCATTAATTGAGTTTTTATTTTAAATGAAACTAAGCAAGCAATTTAATAGTTAACACAAAACACACGAGGTCGGGAATTGTGTGAACTGTGAGAGCGCAACCTTAACCGGTAATTCAAAACCACACGGGATCAATTTGTAGAGTTCAAATATAATCCCTAAACTCAATTAATACTCATTTCCAGAGTGGTTATGTGCCTTAATTTACCACTGACCATAAGCTAATCTTGGAACATCAATCAAAACAGGGTGTTGCGATTGCATGTTCCGAAGTTAGCCTAAGGTTAAATTCACTTCATCTTTGTGGTAAAGTTAATTTTCGTAGGGTTTGGGATTTTACAAATTAAGGGATCATAATTAAGTGAATATTAATCTAAATGATAATGATTAATAAATGATTGAATAGGTATAGTTAGATCGATTACGCCTTTTAAAATAGATTTCTAAAAAAACATCTTCTTGTTGTGTCATTCTAATCGAAACTTCATTTCAAAATTAAAAACAAAAAAAATGCAATCTTCTTCCAGCAAACTTCTTCTAGATTTATAAACTATAAAAAACCACCCCCATACTTTCAATTAGTGTTTTTATTCCCTTTAATTTTGTTTCTAGAATACCTCCGAAAAGTTGTTTTAATTCACTTCCTCCTTTGAGAGACGACCTTGGTCAGCCACTCTACTGCACCTAAGTACCCCAAAATCACACTAATCATTTGTGGGCGCTCACGAAAGCGCTCTATCAATAATAAAGGTTTACATATCAAAATCATGGCATAAAAAATTCATTAAATACATGATTATTACATCATTCCTAACCCGCAAAAAGGAAATGTGCGTTTCATATATGTAAAGACCCAATTTAATAAATAAATTTTATAACTAGGTTAATACCCCTGGAAAAGCAAGAGGTTTTTTATTTAAAAAAATGAGTATTTATTATGTAAATAGTATAGATAAATTTGGAAGCATGAAAGATATGAAACATGGATAAAGGAAAGGAAAAAATAGAGGGAAAAAGGGTAACCTAATGATAAAAGATTATTATTATAGTAATGGTATAATATAAAGTTTACAAAAAGAAATTAGTGTAAA
Source organism: Viscum album (assembly GCA_963277665.1). Taxonomy (NCBI): domain Eukaryota; kingdom Viridiplantae; phylum Streptophyta; class Magnoliopsida; order Santalales; family Viscaceae; genus Viscum; species Viscum album. Next base: position 63,793,963 of record OY728154.1, on the reverse strand, counting down.
ACTTTTAATACATACCACAAAAGGGAACTTAAATGGAAAAGAGAAGTAGATATTTCCCTTACCTTGAAGAGTTACTCCTAAATATTGAGGATGAAACCATGGGGTATTTAGGAAACATTAGGGGACACTTTGGGAGGATAAATGACAATAAATTTGTGGAGTATGGATTGGTAGTGAGGGGGAAAGGTGAAATGGGTAAATATTTATAGAAAAAGTGGATTAATTGTTTAATAATTTCCGAATAAAGGTCTTAGAAATCTAGGTTATAGAAAATGAAAAACCTACAGATTAACCATGGTTTTTGTCATGGTTTTGGACATTTGAGTCACATTTTATGATATTTTAATACATTTTTATCCTAACACCATTTTTTAATATTTCTTTGGACATGGAAAATTATATTTTACACAAAATAATGTTTTTAAAATCAATTTTTCCATTTTAGATATTAGAAAGTCACTTATAGGTTTATAAATTAATTAAAAGCTATTTTAATACTTAATATTAATAAAATAAAACCTTATAGGTTTTTAATTGAGGTTAATTAATTATTCCATCATTTTGAAATAAATATAGTTTCATAAAACATACCAAAAAACCAAAAGTGTATTATTACTATTCATTGAAAAATAAAGTATTTTAGAAGACTCAAAAAAATTTCATAAGCTAATTTAGACGTACTGATTTAAATATAATATTTATTTTATCAAAATGATTCTCTAAATATGATAATATTAACTTTTATTTATAGAAATACTTATTTATTTAAAAATAATAGTTTTTAGGACACAGTCAAATTTCTCACACTTAGAAAAATTCCCCAGGAAACTATAAAATTATTTTATCATTTATATTTAAATAAGTGTGTTTTAAATTAATATTTCATTAAAAATATATTATTTATAATACTTTAGTTTATTATTAAAGTGTTTATATTTTCTAAAAATATAATTATGTTTTATTTGTGTCTAATAATCAATTTATCAAATTGGTCTTACTTAAACCTATATTTTATTAATCAAAATTATCCTCAAAATGGTATTGATGGAATAACTATTTTATTTATAAAAATGAAATTAAACATTAAGTAACAAAGTATTCAACACATAACCCCTTATTACACTCGATTACGCCCAAAGGGTATGGTGTGTGATAGTGGTAGTTTCATGGGGTGGATTGACTAACATTGACCGAGTGGTAATATCCACTATCTTGAACTTCTATCATAGGTGGTTTCATTAAATAATCAATTATTGTAGCTTTTATGTGTCTTGGTTAAGGGATAACCCTGGTGATGCTACCCGTAACGTCCTATCGTGGCTCACCACAAAACCGGAGGCCAGACTAGTTGCCACATGACCTCAAGAGCGTCTCCCCGTATGCCAGAGGCTACCAACTAGCAACGAGGGTCTAAATATTTTCAGTGGGGAGACTATACCCTCTTATCAGAGTTGCACAGTGGTACATCAGAGTAAATAACAATCAATAGAAAAAGTAGTAATACATAGTTGAAAAAATATAATAAGACAAATAGTACTCATTTTATAAAAGTGGACAACGCCAATTATATAGCAGATGCATGCATGACATGCTAATGATACAAAAATGGAAAGTATCAAACAATAAAATATTCTTTAAATTCCAATTTAGAAATTAATAAACAATGACTCAAAGCCCTAAGGTGATCTCCTCAAGAATCCCAAGCTTCTGCTCGGTCCTCTTCTCCTAACTCCCAAGTAAATGCAAACAACACTATCCTACAATCAAATAGAATCTACTCAGGTACCCCAGTGCAATGGTGGCCCGAGTTGGGTGTGAGATATAAATTTCAGTAGGCCGGGACCACTGGTGTCTACCCCAAATTCAGAAATTTAATAAATAATTTAAACTTTGTGAAGTCATGCCTAAATAAAGTAATTAGTACAATGTAACTATATACCCAAGTATCTGATTTAGCCCTTAGCTGGTGTCTGAACCAACATTATACATTTTTCATGCATACTCAAAAATCATTACACAATCATTTTCATTTATCAATTAATAAAACCTCATTAAATTATGATAATCTCGAGATTCGACCTTAGCTTGACAACCCCTGTATAAGTCACTCACCACAGATGTCTATAAAGATCATATAAGTAAAAAAAGTAAAGACTGAATCCAAGATTGTGCTTTGGCTTGGGTAACATGTCATAAGATATTAAATTTTAATCTTTTATATAATATATTCGATCCCATCCACTAAAAATAGAGATTCTCTCTTGGATCCATCCACTAACAGTGATTAACCCAATTCATTGATAAGTCTGAACCCTTTGTCTTATTCAATTCACAAATCATATTGTCACAACAATTTTCATTAACCAAATAATTCATTTCATGTATGACCAATTGGTCCCATAGTCCAATGTCAATTAATGGGTGTAGAACATCATGTATATCACCCTCATGAGTATTTGGAGTATCAATACTTGTCTCAAAACCCATGTGTGTTTAGAGCATCAGTCCCTATCCCATAAAAGAATGTTTGCAGGCAAGCTAGGTGTAGAACACCATGTATTGAACTCCATGGGTATCTGGAGCATCAGACCCTGTATCACAACTCGTTCATCAATCATACACATATATATTTATCATTGGTGTAGAACTCCATGTCAAACACCCCAAAACCATCAATTAATTAATTAATAAATCAATTAATCCAATCTGTTAATTAATTAAATAACTAATTAACAACATAAATCGCCCTTCAAATAAGTCAACAAGTAATTAACCATTCAACATCTCAATAGTTAATAATTAATTGAAAATTAATTATTCTTAGCAAGGCAACTAAATAATTAACTCAATATTTAATTATCCCAATTCTTTAACAAGTTTGAACCCGTCCACTCAAATAATTATTCATCTAGGACTTTAATAATTTACATGAACATCATAATCATCTCAAAACATACTGAACAAGGCCCAAATATTTAGCAACCATCTCACACAACATATCATATTTTTAAACAACTCCATCCAAAACAACTTAAGGCATAGAAAACAAACACACATCAAAAGGTACCCTTGGCGAACAGTCGTAACAAACAATCAATTCACAATATTAATTTAATGCATGTAAATTAATTAATTCAACAATTAATTAATTAAATCATATGTCTTTAACTAGTTCATCAATTAATTAACCATTTACCATTTATCATGTAATAATCAATACATATATTAATTATTACCAATTTCCAATTTATATTATAAACATGTCAAAATATTCAATATTCTCAATATTCAGAAAATGCCACAATTTTTCCAACACATGAATTGATAATTAATTCTACAATTAATTACCCTATTACCCATCCTACCCCATTAAATCATTTAACTATTTAATCATATCAATTTGACCAAATTAGAAATACATGATTAAAACCAACACATGATCAAGTCCTCATTTATTACGTGGGAAACATCACTTAATAACATCAAAAGTGTCACGCATCGACATTTGATATATCTGCATCAACAAGGACACATACAAAATACCAACCTTAAGAAAGTATAATATGACACTACCAACAACCAACAGTTTATCTTTAATCATCATTTAAATAAAATTTAGTAGTTACAAAATCAAGGAAAACTCATACTCTCAAATTATTTAAAGAAGTAAATAATTCTTAAATAAAGTGATATAGATTTGGGACCCTACCTCAGGGTGGAACCATTTTAATTCCACAACTATTTAATGTACTTGGCAGCAACCAGTCCAAAACTGGTCCATAGTTTCTCATGCTCACACCTTCATATATATATATATATATATATATATATATATATGTATGTATATTTGTATACATATGCACGTGCCCTACAACACAATCAATAAATTACTAAAAAAAACAGGAGACTTAAACCACTGTAGTAAGGCTCAATGCACCTACAGTTATATACGAGGGACTTAATTTTTTTGTCATAATCTAATAGGATAGAGAAAAAAACAATAGTGGTGTATAAACCTTACCCCAATGATGGAGGTGAGCGAAAACGAACCCATCCAACTCGCCTTCAGTGGCAGATTCTTGAATACTAACAAGGGAGACCCGATACATCAATCACACATCCTATTGTAGGAAGAACACAACAATGGGTATTATTCTAAAAACCCTAAATTCGGCCAAAACCAAAATGAATGATGAAATAGTGTCAAATCAAAAAAGTGATTAAGAAAAACACTAAATAAGATCCTACCTCAATGGATCAAACTAAAACCATGGATAAGACAAGAGGAATCATATGCATAATAAGATCACGCAAGAGGGGGGGGGGGGGGTGTTGCGGGCTACAATGGTTCTACCCAGGGTCGAAGAACACTGCTGTAGGGGATCATCCGAGGGTCATGCATCAGCTATAAATCCCAGTCAGAAGGAGGAATCACCGCAAGGATGAGGTCCCGCTTACACCACTACAGGCCGTACGCTATGAATCTCTTGTGTTTATTATTATTAAGAGGGAGAGAGAAGGAGGAGTTGAGAGAGAATTTATTGTGTGAAAAAATTATCTATTATTGTTTTTTTACTACACAATATCTATAAAGAACTATTTATAGTGATATGGTTTTGGTTATGAAATATGTTAATTTCATGTTGGACCATAAAATAATATCACATTCTTAATAAAACCCATGCCACAAAATAATAATATTTTGTGGTGTAAACCAATATAAACATATGATAAATATTATTTACATTCTTATAAATAAATATACATCACTAGAAATGGTCTTATTACATTTAAACTCCTTTAAATTTATTTAATACCTTAATAAATATTTTTTCATAAATAAATATTTTTTTTCATAAATAAATATTTGAGATTGATAAAAAATAAATAAAATTATTCCTCGGTCTTGAGAAAAATATTTATTCCCTTAATTAAATTCACTAAGAATTTAATTGAGACAATGAATAACACTTAATGTGTGACCCTATAGGATTCTTTCTTATTTCCATCAGGTGGGATTTCCTAAAGTCCAAGATTACCATATAGTGACAATTCAAAAAATATAATAGAAAGAAGTTAATGTCACAATGATGACAACCACATAGGAATTATCATTGTGTAGTGTAATCCCTTTATTACAATATCTCATCAAGTAGGTTTCAAATCCATGTCACCAACCTATATAATTGGTTTGTCTTTCTTTATATATCTGAAATAAACATGTAGTTACACCATGGACATGGAATTAAGAGAGACGATTCGATTCCAATCAATGGGCTAAAATATCATATTCTATAAATATAGAAGGGACGAATCCTTCCTTGAATTATCCATTAATAACACGTCAATCATGATGCACCCAACGTATCCAAATTCTCTATGAACTGTTATCATAATGGTTTGTGAAATAAATTTAGGTATATGAGTCATAACATGCATTAATAATAATCTTAAAGTACAAGGAACATTACACACACTCACAGATAGAAATATATAACGACACCAAAACATGAAAAATTCTTACTGGCTAGTCTCTTATCACAGTCTCTCATCTTGGAGATTAACAAGTGAAAACCTCATGAGGAGAAGCCTTGTAATCTTATGAGTACTCACACATGATAGTCTATGTACTATGTATCCCATCATATAATGTTATCCAACCATAGATTATTATTCAACAATATCATTAAATAACTTTAAGGTTCTCATCATAGTTGGGAACGACAATGAACTTATTAATTCCACATATACTATAGGAAATTATTACATCAGATTCATGAAAAAAATGATAAATATGTAATAATATGTTTTATTAATATTTAATATAACAAATATACATGTAATCAATGTACAAACAGTTGGTCCTAGGATACCAACTCCAACAAACTCCCACTTGGACAAGATAAAACTGCCTTTCAATTTCAGTCTACTAGAACTCACATGATAATCATGTTTCTACTGAGTTAAGTATTTAGTCAAAGTGTCCACTATGTTATATTAAGTGGAAATAATTCTCATTTAAATATCACCTCTCTGAGAAAAATCCCTCAAGATATGATACTTTCTAAGTATGTTCTTAATCTATTGATGTGACCTTGGCTCATTTGTGAGGGCTACTTCTCTGGTATCATCACAGTAAAGTGTGATAGTATCTTCACTGTTAGGTACCACATCAAGATCTTAGATGAAGCTGCATATCCATACCAATTATTTAGCCACCCATAAGATTAAATATATTCAAAATTTTCTGTAGAACCTACAACCACAGCCTACTTTGAGATCTTCTAACTCACAACACCTCCATTAAAAATTAAGATGTATCCCATTTATGAATTTATTTCTTATTGATTATTTTTGAAACTAAAATCTACATATCCTAATATGAATAATTCATCATATAATTCATAAACCAGGAAGATATCATTTGTATGCCTTAGATACTTAAGGATAGTTTTACGTTCCATCCAATACAGGTCACCTAGTTCAACTTGATATATTCATACCACACTTGATGCATATGCGACATCTATCTTAGTACATAGCCTAATATACAGGACTAACCCAATCACTGATGTGTATTGAATCATTTGTGTTATATTTATTTTCTCATGTGTATGAGGACACATTTTCTTAGAAAGATGAATTCCATGGTATGTTGGAAATAATCCCCTCTTGGATTTCTCCATTCTAAATCTCTTCAGTATCTTTTTAATGTATTTACTTTGACATAGGCCGATTAGCCTCTTGGATATATCAAAATGGATCTTGATACCAATAATATTTGCTACCACACTCAATTCCTTCATATAAAAGAATTTATTCAACCACACCATTACAGAATGTAATACTAGTATATCATCTCCAATGAGTAATATGTCATCATCATATACTATTAAGAAAATGACCAAACTCCCACTAAACATTTTGTAGAAACAAGACTCACACTCATTCTTTATGAAACCTAATTCCATTATAGATTCATCAAAGTTAATGTTCCATGACCTATATTATTTCTTTAATAAATAATATTTTTTTAAATTTCCTATGTTGTTGGAATCCTTTGGAGTAACAAACCATTCAGGTTGTTTCATATAGAAATATTTCTAAAGGTTTCATTTAAGAAAGGCTATTTTGACATCCATTTTCCAAATATTATAGACATGTTAAGATATAATGAAAAGTATAATTATTATGTAGTTCAACATTGCAATTGGAGAACATGTTTTTACCTAGTTAATACCTTGATGATGTTTAAAACCTTTTGCAACAAGTTATTCTTTATGGATACTAACTTTTCCTTCCATGTCCAGTTTCTACTTAAATATCCATTTGAAACCAATGGAATTTACATCTATTAGAGGATCTACCAAAATCTAGGTTTTTTTTGGTACATGTAATCTATTTCAGAATTCATGGATTATTTATATAATGCAACATCTGTTTCAATTACTAATTCCTTGTAGGTTATAGGATCATTATTATGAACTGATAATGAGTCATCATACTCAGTGACTCGAAAACCATACAATTTTGAACAATTGTGTAGGTAGTATCCCTTTGTTTCTTTAGGATATCCCATAATGATAAACTTTGGGCCTTTGGGTGCAATATTGTTACCTGAAGATGCATTAACGAATTCTTTTCAAACCCAAACATGTTGGTAAGAAGAAAAAAGTTTATTTCCATTCCATAGTTGGTATGATATACCATATGTCACTTTATTTGGAACTTGTTTTAGTATGTATGTTGATTTTTGTAACACATATCCCCAAAAGGATAATGGAAGACTCATATGACTCATCATTGATCTTACCATGTACACTAATGTGTCGTTACTCCTTTCAATTACGCTGTTTCCCTAAGGTGTATGAGGATGAGTGATTTGGGATAGGATCCTGAACTCCCATATGTAATCAATGAAGTCTTGATTAAGATATTCTCCACCATAGTCTGGGTGGAGTTTATTAATCTTTTTACCATGTTGGTTCTCAACTTCATTCTTTTATTCCTTAAATTTATAAAAAGAATACAACTTATACATCATTAAGTATACATATACAAAACTACTAAAATCATCAATAATTTTTATAAAGTATGAATACCCACCCATTAAATTAATAATAAATGACCCACACACATCAGTATGAACTAATTAAAGAATCTCTTTACCCCTTTCACCTTTCCCACTAAATGAGGCTTTGTTTATTTATCCTTGAAAGCATGTGTGAAATTCACCAAATGGTTTTTGTTCAAAATAATATAAATGTCCATCTTGATGTAATTTAATAAATAATTTTTCATTCGCATGACCTACCTGGTGGTTCCAAATTTGGTCATGGTATGAGTCATGTGAAGTAACATTTTTATCAATTTTCATTACTTGGTTCTTGTAATTCAACACATAAATACCATTAGTTAAATGTTCCTTTACCTAAAAAATGATATCTTTATAAAATAAGAAACATTTATTTACAAAGTTTAAAATAAAACCATATCTACCTAGTCTAGTTACTGATATAATGTTTCTGGTAACTAAAGGCACAAAATAACAATCTTTAAAAATCATGATCATCCTAGTTAGAAATGTGTGGTGGTAGTTTCCTATAGCTAAAGTAACAAGTTTAGCTATGCTGGATACTCATATATATACCCCCTCTATAAATTTTTCTAAATCTACTTGTTTATTTTATTTGATTACATATGTGAATACCACAAGATATATCTAATATCTAATGTGTAGAAATAGATAAATTGAACTCAATAAAAAACACACCTGAAGCTTCCACTTCTTTTCATGGGTGCAATTTTTCTTCTATGGGACCCTCTTTCTACATGAAAAACAAAAAACATCATATTCCCTTGATTTTCCCTTGATCTTACTCTTATTGGAAGGGAATGAAGAAGTATTGGTCTTAGATCTCTTCACATGACCTTTCCTTTTATTCACCATATCAACTGAAGGATTTTCACACTTCATCTCTTTATCTACTAGATGAAGAAGAGCGAGAATACCAGGTAGAGACTTCTCAAAGCTGTTCATATTAAAATAAAAAAATATAATAATATCTAAGGGATTGATGCCATAATGAGGTAAGTGCATAGTTCGTTAGGGATTTAAACCGTACAACATCTAGGAAATTGATGTAGGAAACGATCTTGATTATGTGAGGCCCAACTGGCACACCCTCCACAATCTTAATATGAAAGAGTTCTTTGGAAATCTCAAAATTTTCTTAGCTATCACTCTCTTGGTATAAACCTTAGATGTTCTTAAGAATTATATTTGTATACATGCTTTCATGAGACTTCATGAGCTCACTAAACATATATGAAAGCATAAGACATCGAATGTAGACCATGTCGCTTAAGTATTTTTTGTAGACAAATAAATCTTCATCACCCACCTTCTTAGAATATGGATCAGGCATTGAGTATTCTAGCATGTAATATTTTTGTTCATGGTGCAACACAACCTAATGGTGTCTAAACAAATCCTGGAAGTTACTACCATTGAGTAGGTTTTATTTTTCTAATATTGATTGAATGGATAGTGTGTATGTTGAAATTTCTATTTTATTCTAAAATTAAAAGAGAATATTTTTGGTACATTTTTTTTAAAAATTGCATGATAAATAATAAATTAATTGATTTTAATTAAATCTAACACTATTTTATTAACTCTCAATAGTCCTAAATGATTAATTTATAATGTTTAGTTGCTAATACATTATAGCATAAAGTTTACCCATTAATTGTATTAATGATACGGACTTTGGACATGAAAACCATAAGAAAGTAATTAGGTAGCCATTCATGCCTTCTGTGGGCTTGTAGCTCCTTGATCCATTGAGTGGATTCCCCTATCCTTAAATCTTGACTTGTATTTCCTAAAAACTTGCCTCTAAATTTATATTGAATAGACTCTATCTAGTAAACCCAATAAAAGTTTGGTTAAGTCAACCCAACACACTCATGTGGACTACCTAGTAATAGAAGTTTCTAGAATTTCTCTAAGTATTACACTTAGTTATGTGGATTCATTCCCAATCAATTAATATAAGTATTAGTCTGAATTAATATTAGGTTTATGTATTTTAATTAAATATGGTTAAATTTTATTTTGTTTTGTCCTTTAAATTTACTTTTAACCTTAAGTTGATGTTACCCAGTTAATTAACCATGATAGATAAAAAATATAAGCACAATCCATTTATTAAATCCCATATTTGCACATTAATTTATTTATTTATGTGAATGTAATCTTAAATCCATAAAATAAATAATGCATAAATGGAAATAAATAAATTAATGACCCAATCATGAGATTATATAATGGTTGATTTAATGAGAAGATATTAAATCAACCTTTAACCTAGGGGAAATAACTCCCATTGCTTCTCTTGTCATGAGTTACAACATTTCACCTGTCTACCTTTGTATCTTATGGGTTAACATCACAATGATTCCATCTTGAACCACCTCCACATGCCTTTGTATATTCTATTAATTACATTTATTTATAAATCCCATGCAGATGAGAGAAACCAAAAGATTGGTTAAGGGGTATTTCATAAATAACCATGAATATTCATTTCCAACATAATAATGGAGGGAGGGATGAATCACATGCCATCATATTTAATTTAATAATAAATAATTTCAAACCCCTGCATTAAATTAAATTAAAATATCCAACACATACACAGGTCTTGGTCAATCTCATGAAAGGTCATATATACAATGTATATGAAAAATTAAATATCTAATAATTCATTTATTATTCATTATTTATTATTAATATAATTAATTAATTAATTAATTAATTCCATTTTATCTCAATGTCTATCTAAATCCTCTTAGAGATAACCATCATCAAGGAAATAATGTAAAATAAATGGTTGGACCAGTAATTGTAGATTTATTATAATTAATTAATTGAGAATCTAATATTATTTAAAACCCTTTTAAATTGTCAAACAATATTACAATCAAAGAAATAATGATTTAATTCTATAATTTTCACTTTAATGTAATTTAATTATTCTAGTAATTGGGAGACTACATGTTGTGTACTATCTGGATACACGTTGTGTACCTCAGTTTCCATATATATGGGTTACACACCTGGGTATTTGGTGTGTAGAATCGACAAAACTACACAACATTTACATTACAGTTACACGCCATGTATCTGCATTCTGTGTGCTGAAGATTCCCACCTGGGTCTTCACCGTGTATCTCAGTGGTATCAAATGGTGTGTACAAGACAACTACCCCCTTTGTATCCCTTATACCTTGAGTCTGTTGTTCTCATTGAATGTATGAAAATTTATTTTTGATGTAGGAAATGATGAACTACATGGAATGTACACCACATACACATTTTTTATATCAAATATTCTCTAGGATTTTAGTTTTACTCTGTTTGAACATGTATAATCACCACATATATTGCAAAATTTATGTTCCTAACCCATGTCTACTACACAACGTGTACACTAGCTACACATCGTGTAATTAAACATCCCATGTGCCGGGTTGGCCCAACACACACATAATGTCCAATAAATTTACAATGTAAAATTAACTATTCGATATGTTGTGTATCCCTTAACACATATTTGTATAGTGTACATGGGTACACGACGTGTAATCTAGCTACAAGCCTTCTATCCCAGTTTTATCATCTAGAAATTTGAAACTTCCTGATGTCATCTCTAGTCATTATTATTCTATTCCTAGACATTAAATAAAATTCAACACTAAAATAACATGATTAATAAGTCAATAACATGTTAATTCAAATAAAATTAAATAATTAATAATATGAAATGAAAAAATTCAACCTTAATTGTGTATAGATCAAAAATAAAATAAGTAATTATAAATTTAAAATGTGACCCCTTTGATACCACAGAAAGGTTCTGGGCATAATGCAAGTGTGTATTGGTGGGTGATATATTAAAATTTATTTTAATATTTCGATGCCTGAAACCTAAAAGGAGGATCTTGCATGTTAAATTTATAATCAATTTATTTATATCGAAAGAAATAAAATACCTTGTCTTAGAATATTTATTTGATATAGATATTGATCATATGAAAAGTACATTTCAGATTTCCTTTGTTGCACTGTGAGGATCCAAGTATAGAATTCCTCTAGTGGTGAAATACACACGTTCCTTAGATCTATGAGAAATACTTATCTATCTTCGAGTACTATCACGATGAATTGATTATATTATGTGATTTTTTTTATTTCTCTTTTTTAGGTCTTAAAAGAATATCTCTTATGTTTCTCATTCCTAATAGGGATAGAGAATGAGGATTTGAGAGAGAATTGATTGTGCACAAAAATTCTATATTTTGTGATTTTTTACTATACAATATCCATTAAGGGCTGTTTATAGAGCTAAGGTTTATGTTAAGAAATATTTTAATTATATTCCATAGCTTAAAATAATATGATATTCTTAATAAAACCCATGCCATAAAATAAAAATAATAATGATATTATTTTTCAGTGTGTTCCAACACACACATACAATAAATATTATTTACTGATTTGTAAATAAATATCCATCACCAGAAAGGGTTTTGAGTGGTTAGAAATCCTAGATATTTATTGTATACCCAAATAAATATTTTAATCATAATTAATATTAATTCAATAATAAATATTTTCAATCGATAAAATGTGAATAAAATTATCCCTCGGTCTTGGGAATAATATTTATTCTATTAATTAAATTCACTCAAAATTTAATTGAGATAATCTGTAACACTTAGTGTGTGACCCTTTGGGATCCTTTGTCATTGGGATTAGACAGTCTTTCCTAAATTCCAAGATTAAATTCTACCAATGGGTTAAGGCACCCAAGATAAAAAACTCAACTTCACAATGATGATAAGCACATATGAATTTTTATTGTGTAATATAGTACCTTTATCACAATATCTTAGTAAGAAGGTTGCACATCCATGTCACCAACCTGTATGATCGACAAATCTTTATTTGACTATCTAAAATATACACATAAATATACCATGATTATAGAATTTAGGGACAAGTTTATATTCCAATGAAAGGGACAAGATATCAGCTTCCATAAAGACATAAGGGACAAATCCTTCCTTTTAATTATCCATTAATAACAGTTCACTCATTACACGCCCAATGTATCTAACTTTTCCATGAACTATTAGCATCATGAGTTATAAAATACATTGAAGTACGCGAGTTGTAACATGCATTAATAATAACCACAATATTTAAGGACTATTATAAACACTCATAGATAGGAATATCCAATGACACTATAAATAGAAAAATTCCTACTGGTGGGTGGGTTCTCATAATCTCCCATATTTAGGATTACTAAGTGTGAGCTTAATGAGAAGAATCCTAATATACTTATGAGTACTCACACATTAATGTCTATGTACCATGTGTCCCATCATAGTATTTTATCCAACCACATAACATTATTTAATAATATCATCAAACCACTTTAATGTTATCATCATAGAGGGTAACTACTACGAATTTATCAATGTAACATATTCTATAGGTAATTTTTACAACAAATTCATTCAGAACAATGAGAAATATGTAATAAGATATCTTATTAATATTAAATAAATCAAATAAACATGTAATCAATGTACAAATAGTTGGTCCTAGGACACAAAATCTAATAGAATGATAGTGTGAATAACATCTATAATTAACATAGTATGATTGAATTATTGTTATTCCTTATTGGAAAATTTTTTGGGTTTATAACTTTACAACAAATTTTATTCAAACAGAAGAAAAGTTTTTTTAATGTTTTTTGTTTATTTTTAGGTAGAATGAATTGTCAAGTTACATGAATTAAATCTTGCATAAAAACATTATAGTGGTGAGATTTTAGACCCTGTAACTTCAAAATAGTCATTGAAATGACATTATTGATATTTGATGAATATTCATTGAGAACATTTACACCATTAAGGAAGTTTCAAAATTGAAAATTTTTGTCTCTGGATAAAGTTTAATCCACTATATGAAGAAAAGTTTATATTTTACCCTTAACCAGAGAAAAATCTTCCCTTATCGCCATGTGAATCATGTCCAAGATAAACTTAGTGCAATATTTTGTTTTCTATAGTAAATTTACTAATGTGACAATAAAACTATCACATAATTTTTTTTCTATGTGAATGACATTAAGAATATTTTTGATTTACAAACAATTCTAATACGTTAATTCAAATAAAATTAATAAAATTTTCCAACTTGATCTCATAATGTTTTTGATTTTTTTACCAAAATCAGTGTCAATATATTTTAATTTCTCAAATAGTTGATCACTCATTTGTGGTGATGGTGTTGTAACTTAGTCTATATTATCATCAACTGATGTCATCCTGGCTTGGTATTTATGTAGTTAGGGTTATTTTTTTAGGGTTTTAAAAAAAATATTCAAGGAATGTTTCAACCTAACTAAGTTTACACCTTATTCACAAAATGGGACACCCCAAAATTCCTTTAATTCTATAGCTAGAAAATTTTTCATAAGCATGAAAGTTATTTATTTCCCCATAAAACATGGCTCTCAATGTGAAATTTTCAATTCTATAAGAATCATATAATGTAACACCTATATCCCACTTTAATTTAATATATATGATCAATGAAGACAAATAGACATCAATATTATTATTAGGTTATTTTTATCCAAGTATAAGTAGATAAAAAATATGTATTTTCACATCATACATAACCAAAGTGGAAAGTTATAATTTAACAACATGGATATATATTTAATGTGAGTACTACTTTATTTATCAAAAGGATTTATTCCATATATAGATAACAAAATATGAAGGTTTATCATATTATTCCTAAATTTAGGACACTCATAATCAAATTTCTTCCACCGAGGGGAGTCCATTGGGTGATTAGTTTCACATCTTTAACTCCTATATCTATGTTCCATGTCAATTTTATAGCAGTTACCTAACATCCATATAATTTTCTAAAACTTGGAATGATAAAAAATTACCATACAAATCTTCTTATATTGATCCTTTCTAGACTTAGGGAATTTTCTGAGTGATTCATGGTTTTTACGAAACAATTTACAATCATTTGGATAGATTTTTATTTTTTTAGTGATCATAAAAATTTAATGTTGCATTCACTTTGGTTTATATTTTCAACAAGGATGCTCATTTTCTTATGGTAGAATATATTTCAGGATACCAAGTAGTTATATAAAACTAGTGTCACTCCATCCTATTCCATCTTTAAAATTATACAACTTCAATATAAAATAAAATATTGTATGTTCCCTAAAAATGATATACAATTGTCTCTTTGAAACTATATTTAACTTCTCAAAAAACATTGGATAATCATGAAGGTCATCTTCAATTTTCATTTTCATTTCTTCTATATGATCTTCATTATCATTTACACAAGCATTCATATAAAATGATCTATAAATTGAAGTATAATACCAGTCAATATGTAAATTCAGTTTCCCCCCATATTTAGTCCAACATTTATAGATTTGATCCATTCAATGATAAATTAAATGTTATTTTAATTCTTCTGGATGAATTCATCTTGAATAAAAACAACATAGACACCCGAAAAGGATTTGAGAAGTGCTGTGTGAATAATATATCACAAAATTGATGAACTCTTTAACTCTATCCTCATACTCATTTATCATATGATTGACATCTACCCATTTTTGATTCATATCAACACTTTAAGATTAAATAATATTCATTTTGTACACAAGAGAAAAAAAATACATATAAGGTATTCATATAATGTATATATACATTGATATGTAAAAAAGTATCAGAATTTGAGTGTATTCATGATCTATTTTGGGAATGTTTATATATCTTGAACATATCTAAGTTCACTACTATATATATATTTATTACTTTACTTAAAATATAAATTCTACCCCTTTAAACCCTATTACACTCTTTCATTTGCTTTTCATTCTTAAAAACACACTCTTTCCACTTATCTTCTCATAAAAATCACCATTTTTAATTACATCATAAATCGGTTTTCAATAAATCCAATTATATTTAATTTGAATCAATTGTTCTTTTAAGTGACAAAGAATAAAATTAGAAACCTTTTTGAGAGACAACATAAGTTAACTCTATTACATTATCAAGTGAAAAATATTTTGAGTATCCAAACCATTTGGAAATCATATTAATAATACGAATAAATAATGTTAAGAAATAGAATGTTAATAATATGTATACAGATATATGTGAGTGCATCCTCTAGGTAAAATATTAATAATATAATCTTTTCAAACTTTAATACCATGTGAAGAAATAAAAATTAATGGAAAGTGTAATACACATATGATAGAAAACCAGATGGAGAGATAACCAATTATATTCCATGAACACTCAATTATTAGAATAAAACTAACCTATATCGATCCTTTTGGACTATACATAAACTTTCAATCATAATGAACTAGGAAAGGCCCAAAATACACAACTATTCCAAACCCCTAGACACGCATACACCAAATATATATATATATATATGTGTGTGTGTGTGTATATATATATCCATATATAACAAATTTTATATTTTATATGTGCATGTGTGTGCCCATATATATTTTATGCATGCATATAATATCAAAAAATTAAATAAAAATATAAATAAAGTACATATATGTGATTTTATTATGGGAATATTTTATTGTTAATTTTCAACAAAAAAATTAACTTCAAAATTGAATTTTCATTTTTTATAATCTTTTTGATGGGTAACTATAAATATTTATAGGAAATTCTACCAATAATATATTAAGATTCCCTGCCAAACATGAAAAATGAAGAACACCTAAACATTGAGTATCCAAACCCTTTAGAGATTGAAAATAATGGTCGTATGATACAGGAGAAAGCCACTATGATACACATAGGCTAAGGAGAATGGGGGTTGTGTAGTACACAGGTAAAGAATAACTAAAAAGGGTGAGTCAATGTAAGATCAAATAAAAAGGAGAAAAAAGAATCTCATAACTTTTTTTTGAATGGGTCAATTCCTCCGAGAAGTTTGAGGGGGAGCAATGACGAAGTTTTAATTCTATGAGAGTTTTAATGGCGTAAGCGAGTGGGGTTCTCTATTAGGGTTGCATTAAAAAGACCAAAAAGGTTTTATAAGCACATTCTAAAAAGCACCAATAAATATAGGTTTAATCAATGCTAAAATAAAAACCATTGATCAAGCCTATCCTTATTAACACTACCTTTTAGCACTAATAAAGATAGGTTTTATTGATATTTTTTATTCTATCAATAACGAAACCCATATTTGTTAACACTTTTTTGGAAAGCACTGATAAAAAATATACAAAATAAATTATAAAATATTAAAAAAATATATTTTAAAAATGAAAAAATTATTTAAAAAGTAAAAATGAATTAACATTATTAACGAATAAATAGTATTAAATGAATAAATGTTATAAATGCATGACATTTAATAACTAAAAATTAAAATAATTCAAAAATATATATTTTAAAATGAATATGGTTTATCAATTATATAAATTATTTAAAAATTAAAAATAAATATTTATTAAAATGAAGTTGAATACATATAAAATATATCCATTACAACCATATTAAAAACATTAAATGTTAATGAATAAATATGTATAAATAAATATTAAAAATGAATAAATAAAATAATATTAAATGGATAAATATTAAAAATGAATAAATTATAAGGAAATGTAAAAAAATAATTAACATTATTAATGAATAAATAATACTAAATTATATTAAATGAACGAATGTTAAAAGAGTGTAAAATTTTATACTTAAAAAAACCAATAGATTATAAAAATATCAAAAAAATAATAAGTGTTATTAATTAGATAGATTATTAAAAAAGTTAAAAAATATATGTTAAAATGAAAATGAATACATATTAATTATATAAATTAAAATCATAATAAAAAAAATTAATTTTAACGAATAAACATTCGTAAATAAATATTAAAGATGGATAAAATTACAGAAATATGAAACAAATAAAATTTAAAAATGAATAAATTACAGAATATTAGAAAATAATTTATATCATTAATAAATGAATAATATTCAAAAATGAATAAATTTGAAAAAATATTAACAAGTAATAAATATTATATATTGAATAAAAATATAAAAAACGAATAAAATTTACTAATTAAAAATAAAATATATATAAAATATATTATCTTAATAAATAAAATTCTAAAATAAATAATAAAAAATAGACAAATTAATATATGTATTCATTTTAATTATTTAAATGTTGATTTTATTAAAAATAATAAATTTTAGTCAATAATTATAAATAAATATTAAAAATGAATAAATTGAAAAAATATTAAGCATAGAAAATTTAAAAATGACAAATTAAAAAAAAAGATATTAAAAAATTTATTAGTGAAATAAATAAAAAAGAAATGAATTAATTAAACACACACACACACACATATTAAAAAGTACTAAATAGTATATATTAAATATAAGTTTGAAAAATGAATAAAATTTAACAATTAAAGACATAATATATTAAATGTTAAATATTAATAAATAATAATATAAAAATAAAATATTAATAATCTATTATTTGTGGATATTTGTCTCTATAAAATTGAATTAATTTTATCTATGTAAGTGTGGAATTATTGTATAACATATTAATTGTAATATATTAAGTCAATTTTTGAATTAATAATTGAATATTTATTATTTTATATATAGGTTAAATTGAAAAAATGACATTGATAAAATAAAATTTTATTAAATTTCCATTAATATTAATTAGCCAATATTTTTAATTAATATTAATTTTCAATTAACATATAAACCATTATCACTAAATATATGACATATTAATATAAATATATTTCTATATTAAATATGATTTATAAATACATATTTGGTATTATGTAAAACATATTTAAGATAATTATATATATATATATATCAATATAAATAAATTTCTATATAAAATATGATTTTTAATATAAATGCATTTCTATAGAAAATTCTATATATATATATATATCAATATAAATAACTTTTCCCATTTAGCCATTCATTACCTGGTTGAAAATCCTAAAGGACCTTCTTCTTCTACTCTATCTTTATCTCTCTCTATCTCTCTATCTCTCTATATTTAATATTCGTATAAACCTTCTAGAGAGAGTTGAGTTCCTTATAAAG
Source organism: Viscum album (assembly GCA_963277665.1). Classification (NCBI taxonomy): domain Eukaryota; kingdom Viridiplantae; phylum Streptophyta; class Magnoliopsida; order Santalales; family Viscaceae; genus Viscum; species Viscum album. The sequence goes on along the minus strand of OY728154.1, from coordinate 63,774,691 downwards.
GGTTTCTAAAAAACAATATCTACCATCTTCATCATCTTCTTCCTCATGTGCTCACCATTATTAAATCTAGGTTTCTTGGTTCTTAGTTTCTATTAAAACCAAGCTTGTTCCTCTTTGGTCCTTGGTTCCTATTTAAAAAGAAGGTAAACCTTTATTCTTCTTTGTTTCTTAGTTTTCATTTAAACCATGGGGGAAATGTAACCCTCTTAATACTTCTTGATGGGAGGAGACATAATGTGTCTTTCTTGAGCTATTACCAAACTCCATTATCAATGTGTGCATTTTTATTTTCAATAATTTATTTTCCACTTATCATGACGTTTTAATTTCTAATACAATCATATTAATTTGATTACTTTATTCTTAAAATTATTTTTTCATGATAATCAATTTTGTTTTATAAAATTATTTTAAATTGTTTTTAAATAAATTCATCCCTCTTTCTATTTTATATATGACGTTCATTTGTTATTAAACGTAAATCATTTTGTTTTTCTAAAAATATCCTTTATTTAAAAATTAATATTATTTTATAATTATTAACCGATTCAATGTTTTCTATTTTTAGATGGAATCATTTTCATGCACCCATGGTACTTTTGAAGGGAAATATATGGGATAAACACCTTATTTTAAAGGTTTTAATTATAGTTATTTGAAGACTCATATGCAAAACTTTCTTAGATTTAGTAGTTATCTAGTATGGAAACCTGTTATCAATGGTTATATTCCTATTAGTGAAAAATAAGAAAAGTGGAAACCCAATAATATTGCTGCTTATGAATTATATAGTAAATCTAGAAATCCCTTACATTGTATATTAGAACAAAAATGAATTTAATCATATATCTACAGTAATAAATTCTTATAAATTCTTGAAAATATTAGAAGTTAATCATTAAAAAATAGATAAAGATAATGATACTAGGCTTGATATATATATGAATGATTTAAAAAGCATTTTTATGCATCCAAATGAGTCTATTATTGACATGTTTTTGTGTTTTACTAAAATTTGAAATGGTAAAAATTTTCTTGTTGATTATTTGTTTAAAAAAACTCTAGTGAAGAGGATTATATAGGTATTACATATATATTGGGATTCTAAAGTAACAAAAATACAAGAATATAAGGACATAAAGAACTTATTGGTTAAGGAGCTCATTGGATCTCTCATAACCTATGATATGAAAATGAATTATGAAGCTGAAAAGAATGAAAAATAAGTTAAGTTCAATAATATAGTCACCTTAAAATAAATAAATTTTTTACTCATGTGATGGGGATGAACTAGGTCATCCATCCAAAAAGATGGATAAATCATTTAAAATAAATAAATCCAACCAATGTTATAAAATAGTGGATGATCAAAGTGAAAAATAAGTAACATGATTCGAATGAAAAACAAAGGGAAAAATAATTTCATAATAATTCTTTATCAAAAACAAGAATAAGGAGAATAAGTATAAAAAAATACATCAAGGTTTCAACCTGGTGTGAAAGATATCATTCCATCTCATTAAGTGAGTCAAGAGTTGAAAGTGTCAAGTGTCTCAATGATGAATTCAAGGTTACAAATGAAGTCAACTTTAACTACTATTCTTATTCTACTCAAAATACTCCTCTTTATATTCTTATTCTTTTCACCTAAGCTAAAATTATATAAAATATGATTTTGATTAATATGAATAAGGGCTTTTCTAACTAACTACAATATATAAAAAAAATTAAAAGATGTATAATCATGTTCTTAACTAAAATGATCACCTTACAATAAAAAAAATTAATTATCAATAAAATTGAATGATAAAATGAATGTTCATGATTTACAATCCACTATCTTTGATCTCAAAAAAACTCTCTTGAAATTCACCCAGGGAAAAAAAATCTAAATAAAATATTTGGTTTACAAAACAATGAAAATAATAATTTTGGAACTGGTTTTTTGAATAATTATAGTTCTTCAAAAAATATGACTTTTCTAAAAGAAGTTTCACAAAATAAGTTTTTTAATTATTGTTTCAAATAATAGAATCTAATTTATGAATGTAATTACAAAAGCACTTGATATGACACATAAAAAATTATCCATATTTCTTCCCATATCACATCTCAAAAATGACATTAAAAACAAAATTTTTCACCAAAACCCCTCTTATCTAACAAATTTGTATCCAAAATCTTGGTATAAAAAATTATAATATCTTTGGTATATCGATAATGGATTATCTCAACACATGTGTAGTGACCGCTCCAAATTAAATCAACTTGAAAAACATGATGGTGAATACGTAACTTTTTGTGACAATTCAAGAAGTAAAATCACTGGTATAGGTGCAATTAGTTTTATGAATTTAACACTTATAAAAGTTTTTTTTATTAATTGATGGTTTAAAAGATAATTTTCTATGAATTATAAAATTATGAAACAATGTTTTCAAAATCTCTTTCAAAAATAAAAATTTCAAAGATTTTGATTTTAAAGGGAAAGTTTTATTTACCACTTTTCATTTTCAAAATTTTTATATTAATGATTTTGAATATCATTCTTTTAAATTTATTAAATACTTGAGAGTTAAAGATATAGACTCTTGGATTTTGAATATATTCATTTTTCATTATATCACACACATACACTCGTTAATATTGATTGACATAATATAATATGAGATTTACCAAAGTTTTATTTCAAAGATAATGTTGTTTATAAACATTTACAATGTAGTAATAAAACTAAAAACTTCCTTTAAACCTAAATAAAAAGTATCAAGCTCTAAATTACTTGATATTAATTACCTTGATCTTTTTCGAACAACTCATGTTGCAAGTATCAAAGTTAAATTCCATTTCTTTATTATTTTCAATGATTATAAAAGATTCACTATGGTATTTTTATTGTAATAGAAAACTGAGACTTGTAAAATCATCATAATATTTATCAAGAAGGCAGATAATTAAAAAGAAAAAAAATTTATATTCAATGTAATCATGGGATAGAGTTTGATAAAAAATAATTTTTTTAAATTTTTGCTTTACATGGTTATATTCATACTTTTTTTCACTCCTAGAACACCTAAAAATGTGGTTTTTGAAATATAGAATCTAACTCTTTAATAATATCAATATTTATATTAAATTATTTAAAGATACGACAATACATTTGAGATTAGGAGGTCAAAACTTCTTGTTATATCATAACACATGTTATCATAAGACCCTTCTTAAAAAATATCCCTTATGAACTTTGAATTTTTTTTAGAGTTTACTTATTCATAAAATTTAGATGTAGATGTTATATTCTTTACACTAAAGACAACTTAGGGAGATTTGACCCAAAATACTATGAATGAATATTTCTTAGGTACTTGAATAAAGGTAAATTATACCGGTTCTTTAATGAAAAAACCAAAACCATTGAAGAATAAATTCATATAAAATTTGATTAAAATATTAATAAACATTTATTCCAATTCAATGATATGTATAATATTAAAAATTTAACTTTTAATTACCTACCTTCTTTTAAAAATCATGTTTAAGTTGAATCTCATTATATTAATTTACCTAAATCTTTAAAGATATCGAAAGACCATCCCTTGGAAAATATTATTGATGATATGCAATATGTTACTCATACTAGAAGTTTTTTCTTAAATTAAGTTTCACATCATTATTTTATTTCTTTTCAAGAACCTAAAACCCTTTTTGATTAAATTAATGATTAAAATTGAGTTTTTTTATGAAATAAGAGCTAAAAAAATTCAACGGACCGATTTTTGGACTCTTTCTTGAAAGAACTAGTGATTATAACATTTTAGTTATAAAACGGGGTTTTAGAAAGAAATTATATAAGTAAGGTAACCTCATAGGTAAAAAAGATAAAATCATAGAAAAAGGCTATGATCAAGAATAAGGAATTTATTATGGTCAAACCTTCACACTTGTTTCTTGATTAAAATCCATAAGAGTCTTGTTGGCATTCACCACCCGTCTAAATTTAATATTTTTTAAATGGATGTTAAAATTTATTTTTAAATGGTTTTGTTTCTAATAATGTTTTTTTGGAAAAACCACCCAAATTTGAAAATATAAATTTCCAAATTCTTTTTTGAAGTTAACCAAAGATTTACATGGTTTAAAAAAATCCCCTTGATCTTAGTGTAAAATATTAAAAGATCTATTTTATCAAATGATTTTAAAATGAGAAAAAATATTAAATATTATTTCTAAAAAATATTTCAAATTATATTTTTATCATTTAAATATAAATCGATGATGTACTTTTTGCATCAATAAAAGGAGCACATTTTAATGTTTTTTCAAATCTTATGAGAAAATAATTTAAAATGAGTTTTATAGGTGAGTTAAAATTATTTCTTGGTTTTCAAATATCTAAAAATGGGGTTGGAAATTTTCTAATCCAAATCAAATAAAATAATAAACTTATAAATTGTTTTGAAATTAATAATTATAAGGAAATTAAAAAACCTAGAAGTATTTCCTGTGATCTAGCATTGGATGAAGCTAATAAAATAGTTGATATAAAGCTATATTTAAGTATGATTGGAATTATTATTTAACTTATTTCCACCCAACCAAAAATTATGTTTATTTTTTTACTATGCACTAATTTTCAATCAAATCCTAAATAATTGATTTTAAAATCTCAAAAATGGATTTCTTATTTTTTAAAATATTATAAAAAATGTGTTTATTTTATCCTATAGGGAACTCTTTTTATCTAGTGTTTACGATAACTATTTTGGTGAAATCTAAATATATAGGAAAAGTACAAGTGTTAATTTTCTCCATATTAGAAATTTTTTAATCTCTTGGACTATTAAAAAGAAAAATCCAATTTCTATTTATATAGATGAAGTAGAATATATAGCTTCAGGGATTTTTTGTGACCAAATTATATGGATGAAATAAATTATCTTAGATTTTGGACAAACATATATTTATTTTCTATCTAAATATGATAGTTCTAGTTCTATAAGTATCTCTAGAAATCATGTTCATCATTCATGCACTATGAACATTGATATTATATATAACTTTTTTAGATAGCACTTTCAAAAATAAGATATCGTGTTAGAATATATTTTCACAGATCATTAATTAGATGATATCTTCACAAAACCCCTTGATTTATAAGGATTTAATTTTATTAAGGGGGTGTTATGGATGAAATAATTTTAATTATTTTCTTTTTATCATATTTTATTTTATTTTCTAATTTAAAATATTTATTGTTTTTTAAAATCTTTTATTTTCTTTATTCAACTTTTTCAAATTTTCAAAAATTTTTATGATCGTTTTGATTATATTATGTTTCATCTCTTATCTATATATTAATTTCTATTTATAATACTTTTTTCTAATAATAAAGGTGGAGAAAAATCTATTTGTATATGGGGGAGACAAGTTTAATATAAAGGGGGAGATAATACTATATATATAAAGGAAAGTTTTTAAAAATGTGAAAGATTTATCTTTTAAAATTGAATGTTTTCTAAGGAAGAGAAAGTTATTGATTTAAGGGGAAAACATTTGATTTCATGGAAATGTTATTTCTGAATCTTTCATATTTTTACTCTTCTTTTTTCTTATTTTTCTTCACCTCCATCTTATCTATTATTTTTATATGAAATCTTATATTATTTTTTATGATTATCAAAATCACAGTGATTGTTGAAATCCTAATTTGTATTTATGATCACAATCACTTAAGGTGTTTTATAACCATTGTTTTTAGTATCTTTAGTTTTATAGTTTGAACTTCATCATAATAGAGAATTAAACTAAGATAGGGAATCCAAAGGAGTTTGGAGGACTATTTCTGTGGTCGTCCCTTTGTTACTAAATCAAATAACTGATAAGGTTGGACTTGATAGCTGGTTGTAATGACCAAACTAACCATACCTCCCGGAGTTCCATTTACTACCTTTCATAATTCCATCGGCTAGACGGTGGCATTAGATAGAATAATAATACTTCTAGGTTTCTCACTAGTTACTCTATAGAGTCTGCAACTATCTAAGAAGCTGTTATAATGTCACTGGATATCCAATGATAGTGTACTAGATACCAAAGGGGTTTGATCCATATATGTCAAAGTTCATTAAATGACATTTTTAAAATCTATGAGTTGTATTATTAAATCATTGGCTTAACTTAAGAGACCTCCAACTCCTATGAAGGATATAAATATACATTAAGGGAGGCTTGGATCACATCCATAAAAATTTATGACCACTAATATCCTTAAAATTATTCTTGATCAGTCCATAATGTGATTTTTGTAATATATCTCTAATATACTTCCATCCGTCAAAAAGAAAAAGAGATTCATTGGATTCCGTACTATTTATTTTTTCCTTTTCCCACTCGATCCATTTTCTCCTTTATTGTAAATCTTAAAGGCTCTTCTTACACCTTCTCTCTCTCTCTCTTTTTATACCTCTACCACTTGCTCTCCCTCTATATTTATCCTAAATATTATTCTAAAGATTATAGAAAGGGTTGAGTATTTTGTAAATAGTTTTTAACAATAAACCTCAAACATCATTATCTTATTCTTTAGGTGATCGCCACATTTAAAGTGAGAGTTATTGGTTTTAATTTTTTTTTAAACTAAGGGTTTTCTTTTTTTGGTTCTTTATTTCAATTAAAAAACAAGGGATTTATTTATTATTATTGGGTTTTAGGTTTTAATTAAAACCATGGGAGAAATATAACCCTCACAAGACTTCTAAAGTGGAGGATATATAGAGGCTCATTCTTTATCTATTGTTGAAATCCTCTATCAAAGTGCACCTTTTTAATTTTTTTTAATTTATTTTATACCATGATTAATGTTTTAATGTCCACTATAATCAATTTAATTTTATTATTTTATTCTTAAATTTAATGCTTTCATAGTAGTAAATTTTATTTTATAGCATCATTTTAATTTTTTTAATGAAAATTACCCCCTTTCCTTTTTATCTCCCACCTACACCCTACCCGTTGATAGCCTATATCATCTATTTTCCATCAAAATAAATCATAAATCCATGGAAAATATATTTAAGAATTCTATCATAGAACTTATAGGTTATCATCACAGTGGGAAAATGTTATAACATTTCAGTGAAACAGATATCATAAGTACATTGTTATATAAAATATCACATAAAACAATAATCACGATGTGATAATAAATTTATTAATTTTCAAAAAACATGAATATTAGTAGTCATAAATTACATAAAAGTTGTTTATAGGGAACCCAATCCAATAAACTCCCACTTTCACTAGAGGTAACTACTAACAACCTTCTATCTATTAGCTCCCAGATAATATTCATGCTTCTTATGAGACAAGGCTTTAGTTAAGGGTTATGTTGCATTCTCTTCCATGAAAACTCTACTCATTGCAACCTTAACTCTAAGAAAATTACTTCAAAAGGTGGTAATTATGAATTGTGCTCTCTTTACATTGATGTGACCCTGTATCATTTGTGAGATACATTATTTTAGTATTAAAAAAATATAATACCATAATAATTTTACTATAGGGAACCGTATTAAGGTCTTGGATGAATTTTCATGTTTATATTGCTTCATTAGCTATATAATAAGTTGAAATATACCTATATTATAGTCTATAATTAGTGAAAACTAGCTTCTTTAAACTCTTACACGTCACAGGTCCTCAATTTATAAAAAATAAATATCAAAACTATGATTTTATATCATTATAATCTATTTGAAAACTATCATTAGTACATATTTTGGGAAACAATTCCTCAAGGTAACATTACAGTGTTTTTGTGTTGATTGTGTTTGTTAAAAAAATGGTTTTATATGAATTTTTGTGGAGTTTCAGAGATATTTATGACAAGATATGTTGATAAATATATAAGGCAAAGGAAAAAATTCTTTATAGGTGGTACACAAAGCTCGTATACAAGGTAGCATCGTTTCCTAGTGTTTGTCAAATTTTTGGGTCCAAAACCTGTAGAATAGATAAAGGTGTTTTTGGAAAAGGATATTGCACACAAGGGTGAAGTCATGTTTCAATGTTGCGCTCAAGTGAAGATTCAATATTATCACATCAAAATATTAAAAAGGAATAAATCACAAGAAATATTGGTTTTTGCATGAAAGACAGTTTTCACACACTTGGGAAATAAATATGAAGTAAACGGCGCAAAAGAGGCTTACGCACTCAACGTGATGTCATAAATGGTTTTATTATCTTGGAGGGAATATTATGAATGCAGAAAAAGAAGCATCAAGATTTTTTGTGCAGGGTCAGACGATTCTATAAATAACTAGATACCCCTATCATTTCAGTAGTTCAACCCTTAGAGAAATAAAAGGCTCTGAATCACATATGATTTGTGCACAAAGGGAGTTTTGTATAAAGAGAGTTTCATTAAAAGCATAAAAGTTTCACACAAGAGGTTTTTTCATGATAGCGGGTAGAAGTTGTGAGTTCTACACCTAAAATCTAATTTTGTGTACAATGTGTTAATGTTGCACACAATAGACCCAAAAGTTTTGTGAAAGAGAGAAGTTTCCTAGTATATATTTGGTAAAGTGGTATTCATAAATTGGATGAAAGTGAAACTTTAAGAGATAATCTATCTAAAATTGAGGATGCATTTATTCATTCAAATTAAGGGACCTATGAGTCCATAAATTGTGGGTTAATCCCTTCCAAGAGCAGTGAGAAAAGGAAGAGGAAGAAGGTGATCCTTTACACCAGTAGTGATCTAGAGAAAGAGAGTTAGGTAGTGACCCTTAGGAAATATGTGATCTAACCCTAAACAATGTAAAGGAAGTGATCCTTGGAATAGAAGTGATCTATCTCAAAAATTGTAATTTAGTATTGAGCCTTAGTGAATTTGGTACATCAACACATCACTGTTTTATGCTCCTTGGATGTAGCCCAGTGAGGGTGAACCAAGTTAAATTGTTGTGTCTTATGCATGATTTAATTTCTACTCATACAATGCTACGAGAATAAGAGAGAAGAGAGTTTTGTTTAACAATGAAACAATATTTTAAGGGGAAATTTGTTTAATCTTTTATACCCTCATCACCCCCCCTTTTGGGGTACTTAAACTATTTGGGCTAACAATTGGTATCAAATGGAAATTTTGAAAGTTAGTAGTTCTCTCCTAGTAGAAGAGATGTAGTTTGTAAATCATAAAGGGATTACAATATTAAGTGGAAACAATTTTCAACTGTGGAATAATTAGATTCAACACTACTTATAATCATTAGGAATTGATGTCTTTATAGCAGTGATGTATGGGATTTCACCCAATATCGATAGTGGTGATTTATTAGAAGATGGAAAAATGGAATTGGATACTGATGCTGAAGGAATCAATTCTTTAGGGGGAGACCTAAAAAATGAGATATATATAAAGGTGATGACTTTTAAGTCATCACATGCTATGTGGTAAATGTTATTGAACAACTATGAGGGTGACTCAAAAGTCATAGAAGTAAAGTTGAAAGTTTTTTGGAACAAGTATGAGGATCTAAGAATGCACCCTAACAAGTCTATTGATGCATTATTTGATGGTGTGAATGTTGTTGGGGAAGACATGCATGGTTTTAGAGAAATTATTGAAGATATAAATTTTGTGAAGCACATCTTAATAAAACTTCAACTTATTTTAATTTTAAGGTTTTAGTATTAGAAGATAAAGATTCAAAGAAGCTGACATTGGATAGGCTGTACAACACTCTTATTGCATATTGTTGGAGTTGGTTCCCTAGAACCAAATTATTTGTACTTTATGATAAACATGTATTCATTTTTTTGAATATTAATAAACTATTTATCACATCATGACTGTTCTTCTATGTGACATAGTATATGGTAGTGTCCTAAGAGTAGATGTTACACTAAAAGGTCATAGTAGTTCCCACTATGATGAGAACTAGGAAGTGCTAAGACATTATTCTTGAATATATTTTCTATAGATGGATGATATAATTTTATGGACACAAATGATAAAGGCTGTCATGGGTGGATAATTATAGGAATTTGAGGCACCTTCTCATGGTGTACATCCTTGGTAATATCTTGTAGGATATTATGAGAATGAAACCCTCTAGTAGAAAATCCACATTTATACATGTCATTGGATGTTCCTATCTGTGGACATGTATGTTGGTACTTATACTTTAATATTATTATTAATGAATATTCAAAGTCATGTAATTTGATGTATTTTCAAAAACCATGATGATAGATATCCACGATGAGGTAAGATACATTTGGTAAATCACAAGTAATATTGCATTAATGAATAATGTGAGAAAGGATTTATCCCTTATGTTATTTAGCAAAAGTTATTATCTCAAGCCATTTTATATAAATGATATATCCTAAATAAATCCTTGGCCACGATGTTCTATAGGCAAGTTCTATTCCCAGAAAGTCAATCAAAGAGATAATTAAACATATAGGTTGACAGAACTAGTATGCAACCTGCTCGATTTGAGATATTGTGATAAAGGGGTTATATTACATAGTAAGTGTTCATATGAGATATTATGTCATTTCAGCATTAAATTCTTTCTCTATAGGTGCCTTGGCGAGTTAGTAGATGCAAACCTTGGACTTTAGGATGCTTCACCTAATTCCATTGAGAAAGCGGCCTAAAGGGCCACACACTAAGTGTGTCTAGAATCTTAGTAAAATAATATAAATTATTATTTATTATTTAATATGTTGAATAAATATTATTTTTGTTTATTATTTATTAATTTATGCTTGATCACATATAAATATTTATTTTCTATTTATTAAATATAATATTTATTTATTTATTGGCGAATAATGTAGTGATATTTATTTAATAAATAAATAGTAATTATTTAAGGTCCGATAAATATTATAGAGGAATGGAAGACTGGTTTTTTAGATCTTGTGAGAAATAATAAATATTGAATATTATTTGATTAAATAATTTTTAATTATTATTTGTAAGTTAAGAACATGTCAAGAAATAATGATATTATTATTATTTGACTTGGGGTTTCAAGGGAACTTGTGAAATTATTTTATTTTAACCTTAGTGATATATAAACCCAATTATGTTATTTTATCATAGATCCAGTTAATTTGTCTTGGTTGTGCACAAAGTATTTGGAGAGTCCTCTTAAGCCTAGAGAGCCTCCTTCTTCAAGAACACACTCAATAACAGAGAGAAATCCTCCTCCAACAGATCAAGGAGAATTCTTTGGAAGTGGTTCTTGAAGAGATCAAAGGTTGAAAATTCAAGCACAAGGATCTTCCATGCTATCACATGGAGATTCCTTTGGCAACGTCTAGAGATTCGTGGAATATGTGTGGATCAATACTAGAGGAAATATACACTTGGTTTCTACAATACAATGATGGTGGACAACAGATCTATCACCGTATTCATAAAACCAGAAATAATTCCCTAAAAGAAAATTCTTTGTTTAATTAAATTAATTATAAATAATACTTGATGATCCTCCCTTTGGTTTTAGCATAATTTCCCTTTGTTTATTTCTTTGATTCAATTTCATTGATCACAATGTTCATCCTTGCAAAGATCTCATATTGATCATCGATTACAGAAAAATGCCAAGTTGGGAACCACCCATTGCATTCCTCCACTATGCATGAAACCTAAAAGTGGCATCAGAGGACTCGTTAGGTGCATCCAGGAGACCCCAGATCAAATCCAAGAGGAGGCTAATTTCTGGGTTATTGTATCAGTACTGTAGTAGGTACTATAGCAGGAACTATGCAGAACTGTAGTAGGTTCTATAATGGGAACTGTAGCAGGCACTATAACAGCTGAGAATATTCCCCCGTTTTGGCCTTCAGGCCACCGATTTGGTCCCGAAGTCCTTTAAGGCCTTCGGGCCACCCAAGGCTTTAGGTCAGTAAGGTCTAAGGGCCACCACAAGGCCTTCAAGCCACCTTAAGTGTAGATGTAAACCAAGAAACCTACAAGGAATAATCTTAAAAAGGAGGAGGAGTAAGGAGCTTTCACCATAGTAGAAGCTAAATGGATTGCAAGAATAAGAGGGTATGGAAACTGCCATCAGGACGAGCCTATTCATGCACGAGAAAGCCTAGCCAAACAACAATGTGATGGTGGAGATCTGATTTCACGATGAAGATGTTGGGGAGGAGAAGTTCCAAGAAGTTAGTTTGGGTTGTATTAAATGTTTGAAGCCAACGAGCAATGAATTACTCTAAGGCCTACATGCCATTTAATAGTTATGCCTACAGGCCTGGTAAGTGTTCCACCTCACCTCTTGAAATGTGGATTATCAAAATCAATAAAAAATGAAGGAATTCAGGACATTTGAGGTATAAGAGGGGTCATATAATTATTTATAATTATTTAAGATCATTGGTTATTTATGCATTTTATTTTAGTTTTTTCAATTCAAGTTTAAATTTTATTTTAATCCAAATTGTGAGATCTGTTTGTTCCTCCTTCATTTCTCATTGATCTAATCATGAAATTTAATTTTATTATTAAAATAAAATCATAGAAATTATCCAGAGGTGCCAAGGTTTCTATCCAGACAACACCAGACTACACATTGTGTAAATGGAGTTATACGCCCTATAGTAACATTCAACGCATTAGAATTGATTTAGAAATCAAATCAAGTTTATGAATTGATTATTTCATTAATCACACACTTAATGCACTATGTTTTGACCATAATTTAATGGTGTATGATCATCTATACTACACACCATGTTTCCCACATACATGGAGTGTTGCCACTTTGAGTCATAGATGGGGTGTGTATTCCATACACGATCTACCTGACCAGTGACTGTGTAACTTAGAGTTCACACGGTGTGTGGACCATTGTACGTGCCGTGTAATCCAAATTTTCGGAGGCATAGATTACAGAATGATTCCCTAGGTGTGTGTCTTATATTGATGATGAGAGGTGTACATGCTGTGTAGATTGTATCTACACACTATGCACTTATACCAACTTACACAGATTTAAAATTTATTTATTTTAATATGTAAAACTTTGGACATGTACCTGTGTGTGGTCATAAAGATAGGATATTCCTTGTGATAGGTTTTAATATACACTAATATTTAAAGGTTTAATTAAAACCTATGTAATGATCAGATTTTTATATCATGTATGAGTTTCATTACAAGCTGTTACTCTGTTAATTAAATCATAACACGTGATAGAAAAATCATGAAATTTGTGTAATTATCTATGAATTACACATTGTGAAACGACGTGATAATTCATGTATGCCATATGTCACAAGAGTAAAATAGTATACGAGTATAATATATGTTGGCTAGATTAGGAAAGTTATTCACTGTATTTCCTCCAAGGTAAATTTATGTACACATTTAATCTTAAATTAATTAATTAATTTATTTTTTAAATTATAATGGATGAGAATATCATGGAAATTCATATAAGACTTTAGAAAAAAAAGGATTGATTAATTAAACATAATAGTTAATCAATTCAAGCGCGATTTATCTTAAATAATAATGATTAATAATTGAATAATATTTTTATTAAATTCATAATTTTTTTCATGCATGTGGGTGATCATGATCTAGAATAGACCTTTTATATGTGATTAGCTTCATTTAATTTATTATTAAATTAAATTGTTGGTCTGTATACCTTCTATCCTTTCATTATGAAGGGCATGTGTGCCCATGGTTTCTTTTATATTAACCTCTTTTCCACTCACCTTTGTGTGAGTAAAAGCCATATGTAATGGATGGATATCCCAAGCTAGTGATGGTGGTTCGAGTTCTAAACAGAGGTGAAACCAATATGAGGAGATATATAGTTGGATAGGTGAAAGCTATAACACGAACCTTAATTGGTTCAAGGTGTTTCCACCTAGGTCAATTGTTAGTTTATCAACCAATATATTAAATAACCACTAGTAAGAGCTCATGATCATATCACTTTATTATTTTATTTCTATCAGCTACATGGTTATTTCATTATGGATGTCTTGTTGTGATCACATAATTAATGAATTAACAAACATAAAAGATAGAACTAAAATAAATCAAATTATGCGTAAATATTATATAAGACATAATTAATCACTTAATTAATCTCACTTAATATTAGAAATCATGTGATAAAGATAATAATTTGAAATTTATACATAAAAGGATAAAATACTTCAACAAAATATTAAGTCAGTGTATCCTTCCATTACTTAAGTTAAAATCGAACCATAGTTCAAAGTGCTTTAACAGACAAATCTGGGGTTCTTTCAATTATCAGGGAATTCTAACATGATTTTTTGGGTTGACACAACTTGGTTCACATCAAGGGTTGACTAATAAAGAAGAACTTGGTGTAACTAAGAGGCACATGTTGAGGAAATCCAATTTAAGTATTCCATGATTGGGGAGTCCACTTAGTGGATTAAGGAATTGTGAGTTAATGTAGTTAGAATTTGGAATGATACCTAAAACCATTAAAGTTTCTTAACCAACCAAAGTTTGGGTAATGATAAGGGGAATATGGATCCTTTCCACTTGTATCTCCAAGAAAAAGTATATTCCTAATCCAATGGTGAGGACAATTGGGTTTTGATAAAATAGTGGGTGACAAATGAATATAATATTTATTTATTTGTCTAAAATTTTATCAGATAAAGTACTAAGATTTTTATTATCTTATTTTTTAGAAAAAAATGAAATCAAACATAAAATTTAGATCCTTAATTGAGAAGGAAATCCTTCTCACTGAAAAAAATTTCCAAGAGTGGAAAATGTGCCTATGTGTCATCCTTCTCCATTAAAAGACATTGTATGTGCTAGAAGAAGCTTTACTAATTGCACCTGATAATGAGGCAAGTGATGAAGATCTATCTATTTATGAGAAACAATTGAATTATGCTATATATGTTTAGTTACTTATGCTATCATCCATGTCCAATGATATTTTGAAGCAATATGAGTATATGGATGCCTATAGAATAATGTATCACCATCAGGATATCTATCAAGAGAAGGTGAGACAAGAGAGGTACGAGATCTCCAATGATTTGTTTACAAATAATCTTGGAGAGTCTACACCGGATTGAACTCATGTTGTCAAGATTATTGGCTATATTTAACACATGAATATCTTAGGGATTAAATTCCAAGAGGAGCTGCATACAGATCTCATACTTTCATCACTAACCAATACCTTCTCCATCTTTATTATAAATTATAATATGAGAAATAATGAGAATATTCCTTTATAACTTATAACCTTGATTCTCCAAGTAGATAAGGACATGGGGCATGATAAATCCATGGTCCTAATGGTGAATAAGAAATAGAAGGACAAGAAAAAGGGTCCCAAGACTTATAAATAGTCTAAAGCTCCCAAGAACCATCCTATCAAGAAGAAGAAGATACAGAGGAATGTAAAGGAAAAGAAGGAAGTATGTTTTTCATGTGGAAAGCCTAGACAATAGAAGAGGAACTGCACCCAAAAGTAAGGGGAAGTTAAATGTTCATTCATTATCGAGTGTAATATTTCCATTTATACACATTGGGTATTAGATACAACTTGTGGTGCTCAAATATATATTAAAATTTTGGAACCAAGTTGATTTTGGAAGATTTCTAGAGGAGTGGTGGATCTACGAGCCGCCAATGGTGTGAGGCTAGCTGATCTGGCCATTTGTGACTAACACCTTTCATTGAAAATATGAATGATTTTAGTTTTAAGATATTTTTATTATGTACCTATAGTTACCAAGAACATAATTTATATGTCATGTTTAGATACAGATGGGTTTATTTTCAATTTTGGAAATAAAAGGTGTTTCTTTTATAAGGAAAACATATTTTATTGTATGGTGAATTTAAATAATTGTATTTATGTATTATATTATGAAAACCAATTGTTGGAAAATGATGAAAACTCATGTTCATGTGACTCATATAACAGCCAACTATAGCATCTCCATATTGGTCATGTAAACGAGAAGTGTTTGACAAATATCTATAAAGATGGTTATTTATACTTCTTTGAGATAAAACCACTTGATAGATGTCATGATTTTTTAAAAGGAAAAATAACCAAACGACCATTCAATGGATATGGTAAAGGGAACACATAACTTCTAGTTTTGGCACACACTGATGTGTGTGGATCATTTCTAGTAGAAGCTAGAGGTGGATATTCTTGCTTTATAACTTTTACTGATGACTTGAGTAGATATCGATATATCTACTTGATGAGGTATAAATCCAATTCCTTTGATAAAATTAAGGATTCATGAATGAAGTATAGAATTATCTTTGTAATAAGATAAGAAAGATTCGATCAGATCAATGTGGTGAATATATTAACCAAGAGTTCATAAGATTTCTACGAGAGTTTGGGATCCTATGTCAACTCACTCCACATTATACACAAAAGTGTAATGGTGTTAGTTAATTTTGGAACCATACCTTTTTAGACATGGTAAGGTCGATGATGAGTCATATCGATCTTCCATTATCCTTTTGGTGATATGTATTAAAAACTATGGAATACACATTAAACTAAGTATCAATTAAAGTAGAAAATGGAATTTCGTTCAAGATATGGAGTGGAAAGAACCCCATTTTGTCGCTTACACATGTATGGGGATGTGGGGACTTTGTTAAATCCTTATTAGAAAAAAAACTAGATCACCTAGGAAAGAAGTGTATCTTTATAGGGTATCCTAAGGAAACCAAGGGATACTATATATACAACCCCTCAGACAAGAAAGTGACAATTTCCAGACAAACCATCAATCTTGAGAGGGATCACATCCTCAAAAAGGATATTGCGAGAAAGATTGATTTTGATGAATTGGATGATCAAGATACACAATTGTTGGTACAAGAATAGATTCCATAGGTCCTCATGGAGTAAGTATTTCCTAAAAAAAGTACTGCATAGGAGTGTAATAGAGGTAAGAGAACCAGAGAGATATGAGTTTTTAGTCATCAAGGATGGTGAATCATTATTGGTTGACAATGATGAACCTATATCTTAATAGAAGGTAGTAAAGAGATCTAATTCTAGAATATGGAAAAAATCCATGAATTATGAAATAGATTCCATGTATCAGAACCAAGTTTGGGTTCTGGTTTATACGCCAATTGAAGTAAATATTGTTGGATGAAAATGGGTATTTAAGAGGAAACTAGACATGGAAGGTAAATTAAGCACCTCTAAAGCAAGGCCAATGGATAAAGGGTTTAAACAACATCAAGGGATTGAATTTGATGAAACTTTTTCACTAGTTTATATGTTTAAATCCATCAGAATTTTAGGGATCAAGATCATTTGTGATAGATACAAGAGGCTACTTGGACTAATTTAAAGTATATATGTTGACCAGATACTGAATAGATTTATTATAGAATAATCCAAGAGGGTATTGGTTCTAGTGTCACATGGTTTATATCTTTTTTAAAAAAACGTGTCCTCAAAAACAATATGAGAAAGAGATAATGAGTAAGATACCACATGCCTTAGAGATAAGATCAATCATGTATGTCGTGTTATGTACAAGAATTTATGTTTCCTATGCATTGAGCTTAGTAGGAAGATATCAAGAAGATCCAGGAGAACATCATTGGACTGCTATTAATGTTATCCTTAAGTGTTTGAGAAGAAATAAGGATATATTCCTAGTGTATGGAAGAGACAAGGAGCTGGTCATCAGATGTTATACTGATTCTAGTTTTCAGATAGATTAGAATGATCTGAAGTCACAATTAGGATATGTTTTCTATCTTAAAGGAGGAGCTGTGAGCTGGAAGAGTTCAAAGAAGCCAATTTTCACTGATTCTATAGTGGAGTCTGAGTATATAGTGGCTTCTGATGAATCCCAGGAATCTGTTTGGAT
Source organism: Viscum album (assembly GCA_963277665.1). Classification (NCBI taxonomy): domain Eukaryota; kingdom Viridiplantae; phylum Streptophyta; class Magnoliopsida; order Santalales; family Viscaceae; genus Viscum; species Viscum album. Next base: position 63,756,772 of record OY728154.1, on the reverse strand, counting down.
TCTGAACTTTTTCTAGGAGTATGATGTGAAACCTAGTAGTAAATACCCCATCACATTGTATTGTGATAATATTGCACTGATGACTCTTTCAAAGGAGACAAGGTCACAACAAGCGACATAACATATACTTCAGAAGTATGACTTATTGAGGGGTTTCTATCAGAGGGGTGAAGTTGAAGTGAGTAGAGTATCCATGGAAGAGAATGTGTCAGACCCCTCGACTAAAGTCCTATCTCAAGATAATAATTAATATCATTTTAGAGCTTGTGGACTGAAGGTTGTAGTTGTTAACTATAGTGCAAGTGATATTCTATTGGAGTTGGTGCCCTAGAACCAACTTACTTTCACTTTATGATAAACATATATTAATTATTTTAAATATTAATAAACTACTTATGACATCATGATTGTTCTTATGTGAGACATAGTATGTGATAATTTCCTAATAGTAGTTGCCGCACTAGAAGGTCATAACAGTTTCTGGCTAGGATGAGAACCCCTAAGCACTATGATACTATATTTTAATATATGTTCTACAGTTAGATGACATCATTTTATGGACAAAAATGATACAAGATATTAGGGGTGGAGACTAATAGGACTTTGAGGTACCTTTTTGGGGTATACACCCTTGGTAATATCTAGTAGGATATTACGAGAATAGGACCCTCTAGTAGGAAATCCACATTGATACATGTATTTGAATGTTCCTATCTACAGATTCATGTATTGGTCCTTAGAATTTAAGATTATTATTAATGAATATTATGAGTTGTGTACTTTGATGTATTGATGAAAACCATGATGATAGATGTTCGCAATGAGGTAGGATACATTGGGTGTGTTAGGAGTAATATTGCATTAATGAATAATGTGAGAAATGATTTATCCATTATGTTTTTTAATGAAATCTTATATCTTAGTCCCTTTGATGGAAATGATATAACCTAAATAAATCCATGGTCATGATTTTCTATAAAAACATTCTATTTCTGGAAATTTGAAGAAAGAGATAGTCGAGTATATAGGTTGATGGAACTAGCATGCAACTTGATCGATTTGTGATATTGTGATAAAGGGGTTATATTAAACAGTAATTGTTCATATTAGGTATTATTTCATTATGGCATTAACTTATTTCTATATGGGTTTCTTGGCATGTTGATAGATGCTAACTTTGGACTTTGGGTTGCTTCGCCTAACGTCACTAAGAAAGAGGCCTAGAGGATTACACACAAGGTGTATCCAAATTATGATTTAAATAATATATATATATATATATATATATATATTTATTATTTAATAGGATAAATAAATATTATTCTCATATGCGGTTTAATAATTATTCATGTATGCTTGATCGTATATAAATATTTATTTTCTATTCAGTAAATATAATATTTATTTATTTATTAGCGAATAATGTAGTGATATTTATTTAAAAAAGAAATATTCATTATTCCGGCTCTGATAAATATTTTGGAGGAATAACGAATTGAGTTTTTAGTTTTGGTGATAAATAATAAATAATAAATATTATTTGATTAAATAATATTTAATTATAATTCACAATTTAAGTGCATGTAATAAAATAATGATATTATTATTATTATTTGACATGGGGTTTCAATAGGATTAAATAAATAATTAAGGGTACTTATGCAATTATTTTATTTTAACATTAGAGATATATAAAACCAATTATGTTATTTTCTAATAGAGCCAATTCATTTGTCTTAATTGTGCACAATGGATTTGGAGAATCCTCTCAAGCCTAGAGATCCTCCTTATCCAAGAAATATCCCAATAATGGAGGGAAATCCTCCTCCACCAGATGATAAAGAATGCTTTGAAGCGGTTCTCAAAGCGATCAAAGGTGAAAAACACAAGCATAAGTATATTCCATGCTAAAACCTAGAGATTCCTTCAGTGATGTCTAGATATTTTTTGAACATGTGTGGATCACCACTAGAGGAAATCTACACTTGGTTTCTATAATGCAACAACAATGGACTACATATATGTCACCAAATTCATCAATGAAGTAAGAATTCTAACAAAAGTAATTATTTATTCAATTAAATTAATTATAAATAAAATGTGATGATCCTCCCTCTGGTTATGGAGTAATTACCCATTGTCTATTTCTTTGATTCAATTCTGTTGATCACGATGTTCATCACCACATAGATCTCGAATTGATCACCAATTAAGACAAAATCCATGTTGGGCATCGCCCATTGCTCACTTTCATTATGACTGAAACCTACACATATGAGATGAGAAATGATGATAATGATATTGTTGAAAAGGGGAAGTCCAAAGAAGTGGAATTCAAGGACATAAAGATGCTCATTATTGAATATGGTCAATAAGAAGAAGAGACAAATGAATTCATGTCATTCCTTTCCTCAAATATTCAAGAGGAAAAGGAAAGTTCAAAGGGAAACTTCCACTTGTATACCTTCATTGTGGGATGGTTGGATATATTTCTGTGAGGTTCCCTAATAATTTTCAATAAGATGATAAGGGTGAAGTTTAAATTCCCATGAATAAGTTTTCATCCTTTGTGAAAGGCAAGAAAAAATTTAAGATAAATTTATTGAAAAAGAAAAATATACTTTTCAGAAGAAGATGACCATTCAGAAGAATCGGAAGTAGACAATTTGGAAAAATTTAAGGATCATGAAGTAGATACTATAGGGGTAGTTGTCAGAAATTCCCATAGAGGGGAATAAGGCGATAATGATGAAGAACAAGTTGAAGGAATATTTGAACTTCAAGTTTAAGTATTGGATACTCTTGGGGAAATTGATGTTTGGAGATACAAAACAAATAAAGAAAACAAAGTAGTTCATGATGCCAAACTATATATGCAGTAACAATAAGAAGAGAAGTATGAGTTAAATGAAGAAATTTAATAACTAAATTCATCAATGCTAGAGAGCTCAGAAAAGGCTATTGATTTCAATATCAAGATCAAATAATAGAAAATAGAAATCGATAGTTTGACTAACACTAGAAAATATCAATTCAAACATATCGAAGAACCTGGAGAGGAAGTCATCAGACTTCAACAAAGTATTAAGGATCAATAAAATCTCTTAATTCTTGGTACAACATCTGGAAAGATAATCATTTAGTCAAAATAAAATATTAAAGTATAGCATATAGGTCCAAAAGAACAAAATCAATAGTCAAATCCTAATGATATGGCTAGTATGAGGCTTGACAAAAAAATAATTAAAAGTTGAATTCAAACCACAAGAACTTTTTTTAAGATTGAAGATCAATTTGGGTATGAATCAAAATCAAGAGATTCAAAGAACCCAAGGGAGAACCTGTCATGCAGTATTGAAACACAGGATTTCACCTCTCATGAGAAATTGTGGAAATATGGAACACTCAAAAAAGGTTTGTTCCATAGACAAGAGGAACCAAAGGGAACAAGAAAAAAAGGAAACCATACAAAACTCAATAATCCATAACATCATTTGATGGCCACTGTTTCAAGTGTGGAGGATTAGAGAACATGGTATGATACTTCTCATAAAAAATGTAGAAAAATGTGTTGAATAAGACTAAATATAGTCATAAGAAGTAGATAAATGTATCATCAAATTAGAAGAGAATGATAAATCAATTTACAGTTATATAAGATGAAGATGGTCCATCATACTTTAAGGAAGATCAATATTATCAATCCGTATCAGTTTTGAAGTTAAAAACATGGATTAAAAATAAAAGAGATGAATAGGAAGTGGTTGAAAATATTTATTTTAAAACTTCTGATTTCATTGGAATATGTATCATTGATCCATTATTTAACAAATGACCATGTTGCTCACCTGGTATTTTTATTTGAGATATAAATGTGTGAAATATTATTTGAACTGATTTACATGCCTTCTAAATTTATATAAATTGTTTTATATAAAATTTTATTTAATCCATTATTTTAAAAATATTCCATCACTTGTAAAGCCTTTACTAAAAGTATTTTCCCTTGATTTGAATTGTATAACATGATTTTATTAAATATGATTTGAAATACCAAACAAGTTTACTTTTAAAATTGAAAGAATTATTTTGGTTAATATATTTTTGGAATTTGTTATAGAATCCATTATGAGACCCTATTTGGATTTTTAGCTCACACCATACTTTTTCATTTGGGTGTTTGTATACTTTCTCCTTACAGTTTTGAGGAAGGTAAAAATATCTTTTGGAGGTGGATCCAACTATTGAACTTTAGATTTGGTGAGTTTTTTCCTTAGGGACTTGGGTTGTTTTTCCTCTATTTTGATACTTGGTTTGTAGTAATTTGGGTTTTAATTCCTTTTTGACTTTTGGTATATTATTCCTAATGGAGTTTCTTTTTCTATGCATACAATCTTGTTTCTTTTTCTTCCATGTTGTTTGTGGAATTTGTTTCCCACTTTCATGTTGTATGGTGCCAGGTACTAGTCACCGAATTGAGGGGATCAGGAATGACCTTTGGGATATGTTAGGGCCAGCTAAGTTATTGGGTTACCAAGTTACCCAGGCTGGTTTGTGACATGAATGACATCTACTATCTTTTGTATTTTAGTCGACTTCCCACACTTGAAAACATGTTGATGCGAGACCCCCTCTCCCCAAGGTATGGTGTGTTGTTTCCCTAATGTACTGATTTGGGTTCTTTAATCCATCTTAGACCATAATGAAGTGACCTTTGGGTTCATTGAAAAAGGTTGAGAAGTTGTGGATATAAAAGGGGAGAATATTTCTTAATCAAGATAAAGGGAGATACTGATAGTGGGATTTCTGAAATAGGGGGACTGTTAAATTTTTAAAGGTTGTGGGTTTTTGAAAAACCATGAAATTCATCTATGATACGACAAGAGTTGGGTGCTATGTGGAAATATATTGTTCATATCAGAGCCTATCTTGGACATATTTAAACATTACAATGCATGAGAACACAAGTAGTAAATTTAGAGGAGTTTTAAATCTAACGATGCGAAATCTAATCAACAAAAGGATATATATCATAACAGATGAAGTTCATGATGAAAGCAGTTGAGTGTTTTTTGGAATTAAGTGATTCATTGATTAACTTTACATGCTACTATTGTTTCTCATGCTGAGAATTTCTCATGTGGTTTTAGAGTATATGTTGAGTAAATATTTGATTTCTATCTAAATTGCAACAAGATAATAATGGTATAATATTTAAAAATCTTTAAAAAAGTATAAAAATGTGAATAATTGTTAACAAACCCAAAGGGAGATATTTTTGGGAAAAAATATCTCAAGGTAACATTGCAGTGTTTTTGGGTTGATTGTGTTTGTTGAAAAAATAGATTTCTATGGACATTTAAAGAGTTCCAGAGATATTATTGACAAGTTATGTTGATAAATATCCAAGAAAAATGAATTGATGTGATGGAGGAGGTACACAAAGTTTGTAAATAAGGTGGTACCATTTCCTAGTGTTTTCCAAATTTTTGGGTCTAAAATCTAGAGAATGGAGAAATGTGTTTTTAAAAATGGATGTTTCACACAAGAGTGGAGGTATGTTCCAATGTTTCATGAAATTTAAGATTTAATATATGCACATAAAAATGTAGCAAATAAATAATTGTGTGAAAGATTGGTTTTTGCACGAAACACGATTTTCAAGTGCTCAGGAAATAAAGATGAAGTGAACGGTGTGAAAGAGGCCTACCCACTCAATGTGATGCAAAATATGGTTTTATGTGCTCAGAAGAATTCTTACACATGTAGTGGAAGACATGTAAGTATTTTTCATTTAGGGTTGTCTGAGTCTATAAATAAGCAACTACCCCTCTCATTTCAGTAGCTCAACCCTTAGAGAAATCCATTTATTTGAATTGCGTAAGAGTTGTGTGCAAAGGGAGTTTCATGTAAATATATTTGCACACAAATCCTAAAAGTGGCGCATAAGAGGGTTTTCCATGATAGTGGGATGAATTTGGGAGTTCTGCACATAAACTCAAATGTTGCGTGTAAGTGGTTAATGTTTCATGAAAGACATCAAAAAGTTGCATGACTGATAGAAATTTCTTAGTAAATCTGTGGTAAATTGATATTTATTAACTGGATGAAAGTGTAACTTCAAAAGAGAATCTATCTATAACTGGGGATTCATTCATTCATAAAAATATAGGGACCTAAAAGTCCATAAACTATGGGTGAATCCCTTCCAAGAGCAGTGAGGAAAGGAAGATGAAGAAGGTGATACTTTACCCTAGAAGTGATCCAAAGAAAGAGAGTTAGGGAGTGACCCTTGGGAATGCAGTTAGCTAACCCTAAACATTTCAAAGGTATTGAGCCTATCCATACAAGTGATCTTGCTCAAATATTGTAATTTGGTACTGATCCTTAGTGGATTTGGTACATCAGCACATCACTATTTTATGCTCCTTGTATATAGCCCAGTGAGGGTGAACCAAGTAAAATTTATGTGTCTCCTACATGATTTAATTTTCAATCATATATTTCTTTGAGAAAGGGAGAGAAGAGAGTTTTGTTTAAAAATGAAACAATATCAAAAGGGGAACCTGTTTTAATCTTTCATACCCTCATTCACTCTCTCTCAGGGTATTTAATATAGTTGGGCTAACAACATCCCCTAATGACTATATCATCATCTCCTACATATTAAAGTAATATATCCTTAATATGCCTCATATATTTAAGGATATCCTTAATATAAAATCAATGTTATTATCATGGACCAACTTGATATTTTCTTACCAAGATCAAGTCATATTAAACATCAATCCTAGTAAAAAATATTACATAAATGATTAATATAATCACATATATCTATGGGATATTACTCATCCCCTATCTCTCCTATTAAATTTATGGAAACATTTTCTTGGAGAGATTTATTTTATGTGAAAATAAAACCAATCCCCTAATGATGTTTTTTATATTTAATATCTTCAGTACTTGTCAATATGTATACATTAACTTAGTCCAAGTAGCCTCTTTTATTTATGATGATTAATCTTGATCCTAAGAATGTAAGATACTTCTCTTAAGTCATTCATAGAGAATCACTTGTTCAAATAGTTTTTAACTATCTGAAAGAATGGTATATCATATCCAATAAGTGACATTTCATCTAGATATACTATTATTAATATGACCATACTACCACTAAATTACTTGTAAACACATGGATCACATTCAATATTTATGAAACAAAATTCTTTTATTGATTCATTGAATCAAATGTTCCATAACTCAGATACTTACTTCAATCCATAAAAATATCTCTATAACTTTTTAACTTATCTATATCACCTTGAGTTAGAATACCTTTTAATTATGTCATATATACATCTTAATGAAGTTTCATGTTAAAGAAATATGTTTTTACATACATCTTCAAAATATCATATTTATGGAAATATGCTATAGAAAAAAAATTCTATTGTATTTAAACATAGAAATCAGAGTCATAGTAAATTCCTTAACATTTTCTAAACACTTTGTCCACTAGTAGTGTTTTATAGGTACTCACTTTACCTCCCATATCTAGTTTTATCTTAAATAACCACTTCCACCCAAGGATATTTATATCAAATCATAGATGAAATAGATCCTAGATTTAGTTATGACATATGGAATCTATCTCAGAATTTATGGACTCTTTCAAACTTACATCTTTTGAGCTCTTTACTATCTATTTATAGGAAATATGATCTTTATTGTTAACCAATAATGAGTCACCATCCTTGGTGAATAGAAAACATATTTTTATGGTTATCTTACCTATTTTGTGATCCTATATTGTACTTGTGTTTTAGGAATAACATATTCCATGGGGGACTATATAACATGTTCTTACACTAAATATTATGTATCATAATCATCAACTTTATCAAATTCAATCTTTATCCCACTATCCTTTTTGAGGATTTTCTCCCTCTCTAAAAAAGTGAGATTATGTTCTTCCATAATTAATTTATCTAAATTATTTTATAGATAACATCCTTTGGTTTCTTTAGGATATCCTTAAAAGGTAAACTTTATACCTTGAGGCATTAGTTTGTTTCCTACTAGGGTCTTAGAATATGCCTCACATCCCAAAGCATTGATGTTATATAACATGGGTTCCTTTACTATGCTTGAATGGCATGAGTTATTATTTTCAACCTTTTTTTTACATGGTTTAATGTGTATTTCACAAATTTTAATTCATATCCCTTAAAGGACAATGGAAGGTCTGCATGAATCATCATCAACCTCACCATGTCAAGAAAATCAAGGTTCCTAGTTTCACTAACTCCATTACACTATGGTTTATAAGTAGGAGTGGTTTGAGATAAAATCTAAAACATCCATATAATATTTTTTAACTTTTGGTTAAAATACCCACCACCTTGATCAGATCAAATATTCTTGATCTTCTTGACAAGTTGATTTTCAAATTCATTCTTGAAATCTTTGAATTTCTCAAAATCCTCTAACTTATAACTCATTATGTAGATATATTTATATCTACTTAAGACCTCATTAAAAGTAATGAATCATGAATAACCACTGATATCTTATAATAAAAGGCCCATATACATCTATGTGTAGTAATTCTAGAATCTTAATGGATCTTTCACCTTGTACACTAAATGATGGGTTGGACATTTTTCTTGTAAAAAAGCATGACATCCATTTGGTGGTTTTAGCTCAATAGATTCGAAATAAAAATATTTATAGATATTTCTCAAATGATTCTCCTTTAAATCTTCAATACGGTGATGCCAAAACTTGGTTCAATATGATTCATGTGAACCTAATTCATTTTCAATTTCCAGTATATAGTTTTATTAATATAATACTCAAAAAAAATTATTTAAATGTGCCATTCAATAAAATATGTTGTCTCTAAAGAATAAAAAACTGTTATTTAAAAATTTAAAAGTAAATCCATCTCTATAATTGAAGAATATAGAGATTATGTTTTTTAAAACTGAGGGTACATAAGAATAATCTCTCAAAACCAGGACCATCCACATTGTAAATGTAATGTGGTAGTCTCTTATTGCCAAGGAAACATGTTGCGATCTATTGAATACTTGAATATCCACTTATCCTCTGAAAATATTATGAAATATACTTGGTTCCAATATTTTGATACATATGTGACTTCTGAAATCTATATCTAGTACCCAATTGGTTGATATAGAAATATTTTAGTAGATAATAAATTCACCCGAAGCATCCACTTGCTTGATTAACTTTGTTAAAATATTCTTCCAGTGGACTTTCATACACATTAAAAAACATACTATATATTTTTCCATTGTTTTTATTTATATTTTATTTTTCTTAGAAGGATGATGCTTAAGATTATTATAATCAGAGGGATTCTTGGGGTCCTTTTCCCTATTATTTATTTTATTCACCATAAGGATCACTTTTTTTTCATGCCACACATCCTTATCAACATAGAGAATTAAGGTAAGGTGTTGTGAGAGAGTTTTCTCATTTTTTATCATATTATATTTAACGATGAAGTTTTATAAGATATTATGTGGTGAGGATAGAATAAAATTTATGCACAAATCATCAAGGATATTAAAGAATAATATGTTCAAGTTCATTATGTATCTAATAATCTTGACTAAAAAAAATTAATTAACACTAATTATCTATGATTTCACATGAATTGTGAATTAGTGACCCCATATCTCTCATGTTATTCCTTATATTATTAAAGATCATGAAGGTAATACATCATGGTATAGACATAGAATTCCTTATGTTGCTTCATGAGCTCACTCAATATGAATGATAACATTAAAAATTGGATATTTATGGAATTATCCTAACATTTCACATAGAGAGAAACTTATTCCTCACTAGACACTTTACCAGGCACTTTAGGAATACAGATTTTCAATAAATATAACTTCAACTCATGGTGCAATATAATTCACAAGTTCTTATAACATTCTTGAAAATTTGATACGGTGATAAGGTTATCATTATTTAATATTTATTGAAATAAAATAATAAAAATTTTATGTGTTACCAAAATATATAATAAATAGTAGAATAATTTTTAGTAATTTATCTGGATTAATAAATCATATAATAAATATTAATTAATTCTTTAATCTCCTACTATTTTATAAAAACCTAATTTTCCTCACAACTAGTTTCAGAATATCATTCCACATGGATACTATAGTTTCAAGGATCCATAGATCCATTATCATAACCTAGACTTGAGTATAAAAATCTACTCGATGGTATTTAGGTAGGTAGGCCTTTCCAATAGAATTAACTCATATCTCCATGATCCATTGAGTGGAGCCCTCAATCATAAAATCATGGACTTGGATTTCCTCAACCCTTTCCTCCTAGTTATACCAAGTACTACTTGGATAGACAACCATTGATGTAAACAAGGATAATTTGATCGAAAACTCTAGATAAAATTCATGAATAATTGAAATCACCTCAAATTTTATTGGTCAAGAGCTTTTTACTATGGTTCAATCATAATATAAGTAGAATAAGGATTTAATGATTTAATATTTTTATTTTAAGGATTTTTATCTTTATGCATAAATTTATTATTTTATCTTATTACAAGATTTATAGTATTAAGTGGATTTTAATTAAGTGATTCATGATAATACAATTTATTTTAATTCCTTCTGGAATTCTTGTTAATTCGTTCATTAAGTGATGAAGATATAAAAACAATTATAATTTACCATGAAATTAATATAAATAAAATATTTAATAGTGTATGATCATGATATTATCAATTAGTTAATTTATCTAGAATATGAAAATCTAACCCTTAACATGGGGAAAAACTCCTTAAAACATAACTAGGTCTGAGCTACAATATTCCTCCTATACTCCAATGTAACTTAGAAGTTAATTTCAACTCATCTCCAATATTGAACTACCTGCATTCTCCTAGGAGCTCTGTCCATTACATTATATATAGGTTTAGGGAACTAACGGATTGAATATGGTGTTTACATAATAGAAACCATGGGAATACATGCCCCTATATAATTAGGGGGAGGGGGAGATGAAAAAAATGTCATCATTTTAATTTAATAAATTGAATTAAAAGTAACCAGTCACATTAACAGGATGATCTAATCTCATTATCATCCAAAAAAATAAAACTATGCATTTATTAGAAAAATATATTTTTTAAATTGTTCTTAGTTAAGATAATACACGATCAAATCAATTAATTATCATTATTAGTTAATTTAATCATTTTTCTTAATTTCCATCCAAATTGTCCTTGAGATTCCCATCCATTATAATTTTAAACAATTTAAATAAATTAATTTTATTTAAAATTAATTAAATTTAAAGAATTTACATTGAGGTAACATGGATTTGTGTGTATTGTGGTTGTATATTTTCCACTCATGCGACATATAACATACACATTTTGTCACATAATTACATGGAGTTTACTATCAATAAATAAAATACGAATGCATGATATTTACAATTTATAATTCATTTTAATGCATATAGAGAAGTCATCATATTCCAACTATACATGGTTTTTAATTCCAAATATTACATATAAATTAATTAAGTATTTAATATATATAAAACATGTCACATGATGTGTAATATCAATAAACAACACACAAAAAGTTATTGATTTATTTTAAATGGAACATTTAATTAATTTTTTTCTATGTAAATTGGTAGGATACTTGGTGTGTATAGGCTAGTTACACACCATGTATTTACTTTCACCATCTATCCATGAAACATGCTTAGGGATTGAGTGAATATGTTGGATGTGAATATTTCTAAGTTAAATTGTGTGTATAAAAGTTACATGTCACGTGAACTCCAAGTTTCAAGGTTGTCAGTCACACATATCATTTAATAAATACATGATGTGTATTTGACTATGAGTTTCCCCCAATGAAAATTCATAGACTAAATGGTGTATAAGTCAGTTACAATACATTTAGTCTATAAAAATATGTTCCAAACTTGACCAATCCATACATAATGTTTATTAACATAGTACACATGTATTCACTGCCTAATTATCTAGATTCCTTGCATTTTATCTTGGGGAAATTTACATGAGTACATGGAGTGTATATTGGCACATAAAACTCATATTAAGCCTCAAATGAATAGTTTTCAATAAATTGAGCGCATGACCCACCCAAAGGACCATTCTAAAGCTAATGAGAATGGTACACACAAGTTTCCATGACTGCACACAAAGATGTAGTCCCACACACAACAGACATGTGCGATGAAGATGATGAATAGTTATACAGACACTCCACAGGATGATGACAAGGATAAGTCCCATGTAAACATGAAATCCTTACTGTTCACAAGAAAGAATCATTGCATCAAAAACAAATGCACAACCACCCCTTTGAGTGCTAAATATGATGCAAAACTGAAATTTTGTACGTCAAATCCTCATAGGCAAAGGGTGGAGATGCATGAAACTCAAGTTCCACACCCAAGGAGTTTCACGCCAATAGCCAGGGATTCTGACTAGAAATAGAATCTCACCACCTCCCTCTGGGAGGCTCTTTAGAAGAATAAGCAGCACTCTACTACATGCAACACATTTTCTTCCATGAGAGCATGAAAAACCAACAATCATGAACCCTCAAAGGTATAAAATTTTCATTATAGAAATACTATGGTCCTAAACTTTACTTTTCCTACTATAGAGTGATCCTCACACAACTATCCCTAATGCTAGCTACATGCATGCATGGAGAAGATTCTCGCCTAAAACTCTACACTACATATAACTCCATAACTTAATCAAAACTATGCCTCTTGAATCTATTATTTTACCTTGTTCTAGAGTCCTCTTCTTGTGTAAATTTTACACACAACCCAACCCATTTGCATGCAACAAATTTCTAGTACCCTACTTGTCATCCTTCCACTCCACTCTAAGTGTGGCTTTGGCCCCCAATCTACACGTTACTTATAAAAATAGGTACTTTAACCCCTATTGATTCTAATAATATAGTCTCTAATGTGGACCTATTTATTTACCACTCATACATGGAATAACAACACCATGGCCTAACTAGAGGTGCATCAACAGTGGTCACGTAAGCCCTGTGGGTGTGGAGTGAGTCCCCCCCACATCCAAGCTGTATGACATAAAACTTCCTAGTTCAATGTCCTATTAATACGATGCTAAAATGTATGAAAATGTACTTAGTACATGATGTAAATCTGTAGCCTTACCCAGTGCGATGAACATAAGATGACCCATGTATGATCATCATGGGATACTACCCTCTCCTAATGCAAACCATAGAACTCCAATCTCAGGTATATTCCATGAGTATCCCCTCATTATCCTTCCCCAACATGAGAGGATCCTCCACCCCAAGTAATATTTCATACATAAGCCCTAAACAATTTCCCCAAGAGTAATACCCTTTTTACAGGTATCTTCTATGCGTAATTCCCACACTATCCCACATCAAATATCTTTTCAGAACATGAGATCCCTTACTATATGGTGTTAAATTGTATGGATAAGTTCTATAAAATAACCATAAACTATGGAATAAAACTACATGGTCTTTGATCCTTGTATTCTGAACAAGGTACATAAGATGTATCACTAAGGTTCAATCCTAAAAATAGTAAATTTTACAGGTGTGACATCTTCCATCCTAGGTACGTACCTCCCAGATACACCTCCATGAGGAATTCTAATAGCTAAATATGGATCCACCTCCATATAGTTTTCTAATATAATGTTAAAATACCTAGGTTTGACATCTTTCCTCCTAGGGATGACCCTCCCAGATCCATGTCTTTTGGTAATTCTGATCCACATCTCCAGATCTACCTCCACGGGGCGTTTTGATCCAATGGTAAACTATCTATGTGTGACATCTTCCCACCTCAGGGTGAACCTCTGAGATCCGCCTACATGATGTGTTATGATCCACAACTCTAGATCCACCTCCACATGGTGTTTTTATCTATCAGTAAGCTATCCAGGTTTTACATCTTCACTCTTAGGTACACACCTACCAAATCTACCTCCACTGGGCTTTTTGATCCACAACTCCTGATCTGCCTTCAAATGACATTCTGATCCATTGGTAAACTATACATTCATGGAATCTTCCATCATAAGGATGTGACTCCTTGATCCACCTTTATGGGGGTGTTATAATTTACAAAATCCATCTCCATAAGGTCTTAAACCTATTCCCTGATCTGTCTCAACCAAATGTTCAGATTTGTCTCTATAAGACATAGAACTTATGACCTGACCCAAAATACCCACCTCTTGAAATAAAAATGGGATGAATAAGGTAAAAAGGTTTGGAATATTTATTCCCCTTGAATTTATTAACTCATTATTGATATGAGATTCCTTGGGTTCTACACATAAGATTCCTTATATGAGATGCCCTCCCAAAAGAAATAATTATAGGTGAACAATGTGACCAATGTCCAGAAATGACTAGAGATTCCCAACATGACTACTCTACTAACCAAAGGATGCTTCCTTTTCAAGATATAAGTAATATAATTAACCGACATCCATAAAGAGATGACACTAAGAATGAGTTCCACAAACATGAATTAATCTATGGGGAGACCCAAACTAAGTAACGAGCACCAAGGAAATATCCATGTAAGGAGAAACTTACATCCCATAATCCCATTTTGATCAAGGAGTAGACATTGCTGATGAATGTGATAAAAGGCAACCAAATTTGTAAAGTGGTATTTTAGGTAAACAAGAATCCAACATGCACATAACATGCAAGTGAGCCTCGATAAAAGAATTGAAAACATAAATGGTTAAAAATATTTGAAAATAATCTCTTCCAACATGGGGAAAAGTATAATTAGGGAATCGACATATTATAATGTCACCAAATCTAGATATCTAACACTAGTTTCCACTAATAAAATGGTGGGCCCATCATGGAACTCACATGTGCATTGAGGTAGTTAGTGTTGGGCATCCTCAGTCTGCAAAATCATTAGTGTGGATCTTTTTTTACTTTAAAAGAATGGATGAATTTGGGGACTTAGGCATCAATTTCCTCTTACCTATACTGACAGATGAACCCACATGACTTATAGGACTCAAGCTATAGGAAATTAATAGCCTCGTTATTGTAGGTTCTGGGGAAGGAGAAACATTGATGAGGCAATCCAGCAAAACTCTAACTCCACTATGACATTTTCCATGAATTAAGCTATGGGGCACCCAAACCCCATCTCACTCTATAAGGTTATCCATATGAGTGTAATTGATACCCTTGTACTATGATATGAGCAAGAAGGGGTCATTACCACCAGATAATTGAACCCATAATAATTGGAGGCATTAGTGCCTCATCAATACTGCCAACCCCGAGGGTAGTGTAGGGGAAGACAAACTATATTCCAATAGAAAACCACTTCAGGAGTCCATCTCTATAGAATTTCGACAAATCGCTCCACTACATCAAGGAGGTGTGGGATTATTGAGTCACATCAGACATGATTAATTCCTAGGAGAATCCTAAGAGGGTTCCCACCAGACCTTATCAACGATAACACCGATCAGCCCCATAGGCTGGGGAATAGGTAGAATTTAACCCTTCTTTCCCATCATGGGTATGAAACACCATATGAAAATGTTGGTTGTAGGATCAGAAGATTAACAAAATGGGGAACCATCCATTAATTTTTTAGTCCCTTCTACCACCGATGCATCCCATGATATCCCAGTGATAGACTAATAGGGATCACTATTTTCTTGATTGGGATTGAGACCCCATATAGCTTTTATGAAGATAAAGTTGACCCTTTAAAAATCCAGAACCACCAAAATATATTTTTATATAAACAGTGATGAGGAGACTCATTGTAGAGGTCCTCCCCACACCATCATCAACCCAATCAGTGGTCCTCCCCACTCTTCCAATAACCAACATGTAGGTCCTCCCCATGTCATCACCATCCAAAGCAGAGGTCCTCACCACTCTAGCACTATTTCAAGTGGAGGTCCTCCTTGATCTTTTGAAAACTTATATAGAGGTCCTTCTAGTACTCCTGCTTATCATTATGGATGTCCTCCCTATTTACCAACCAACC
Source organism: Viscum album (assembly GCA_963277665.1). Classification (NCBI taxonomy): domain Eukaryota; kingdom Viridiplantae; phylum Streptophyta; class Magnoliopsida; order Santalales; family Viscaceae; genus Viscum; species Viscum album. Next base: position 63,740,638 of record OY728154.1, on the reverse strand, counting down.
AACATGGAGGTCCTCCCTGGGTTTCTTCCCACTATAGTGGAGTTCTTTCTTACTCTCTCCCCAGCCAAAGTAGAGGTCCTCCTCGCATTGGAACCAATCAGAGAATAGGTTCTCCCCATTCCAATGAAGGTAAACATGGAGGTCCTCCCCTTGTCCCAAATTACCAAAGAAGTGGTCCTCCCCATATTACAAACCACTATCATGGAGTTCCTTCCCATGTCGAAGAGGTACCATATCCTAAAGAAACATCCCAGGGGAGAAGGGTGAAAACTCTCCTTAGAAGGAGAAATCCTAGGAAATGAAAAGTCATTGTGGACGTTGTTGATCTCTCATATTTCTATGGGATAAATGAATCGATAATTTAGTTTCCACACCAACTCATAGATCACAGGGTAGGAGACTGTAAGCTGAAGTTTTCCATCCCAAAATTTTATATCAATAGTATCCCTAGATCCCTCCATTGTTATATGAAGGTGGAAGAAGTTCTGGCTCCCTTCTCGGGGTTTATATTGTAGTTGTCTCCATCACAGCTAGTTTCCCTCCTCTCTACCTCTATAAAAGATGTGGGAGATATGTTGTGGTTTGGTCTGAAACCTTCATATGGTGATCATTATTATGATCCATAGATAAATTTCACCACCCTTGCGCACAAGGTTTTGGTGAATACACCATTCTACTAGGATGTGATGATATGGATGTAACCACCCCCTGAGAAACATCCTAGCATGAAGTGAACATTTGAATCATGTAACAAATACTCTAATGATCAACCAGAAGTAGAAGCGATCTGCAATGATGCTACCAACCATCTCTTGACCAATTAAAATTGGATCTTGGGACGACCAAGACCAAGACCCTCCCTCTGAGCAGGAAGGACTATGGGAGGTTCTAGCCACTGAACAATAGTGTGTGGTGTTCTGGCCACTTGAAACCCCCAAAATTTCCATCTTGGAGTACCTTACCAAGATCAAGGCCATGTGTTTTGTCTAGATAATTTATGAAAAATTTCACCGCTTTTTTATCCCTTAGTTAGCATACCCAAGAATCTAGGAGCATCAACATTCCATAACCCAACAGTGCGAGAGGGTTGAGATCATGACACTCCTAATGGCTCAGCACCCCGGTTCATTGGACTACAGTTAGAATATTAAATATAAATGAATCAAGATCCTCAGAGTTCTTTGAAGAATTATTTAATAGGAATCTCTAAATTTACAGATCAAAGGCTGGGGATAGTACACTACTCTCTACTTTATCCCCATCTTCGACATCCTGACCTACTCACCAAAAAGGGGGTTCCCCTATGGGTACCACTATGGTAATCATGGTAATCCCCAATATACTAGAGGATTAGAATGATATTGGAATCAATTTGGGGATTGAAAGGGAATATCCTTCTCAGGGGAAATTACAATACCAGGTAGACCCTATGACAGGTGTCCTTACCCACCAACAGAGGCAGGCACTCGACCTTGGGGAACCCTCCATTGAGACATTACCACATACTTTTCGACATCATGGCAAGGGTAAAGAGCATGTTGGGACCTATGATCCATTTTAGGTAATTCTTAAAATATAGTTAGAGACTATGGTATCCACCTTTCTCTATAATCTCGAAGAGAATAAAAGGCTCATCACAGATCTCATTAGTGGTTGACACCAGAATTATGAAACCACCCCATGAGACCATATTTCTCATCAAGTGGGGAAACAATTCCTCATTTTCCAGATGTCCCAGGTTGATCTCGGTGGAATCATGCATCCATGAAGATCCTAGGCAGAAGAATATGATAATAGACCAAGTTATGAGTCACTGAACCCTCCTGAGCAGTGTAATTATCCTCATTGAGATCCACATCGCTCCACTCCTCGAGTAAATGAACACACTCCTCGAGCCAATGATACTGTCAGCAAATCAGTGTTTAGAGATCTTGAATTATATATAAACCCTCACCAATATAACCTAACATCTACTCTCACCACTCACCTTTAATCCTTAGAAACATAGTAGGTGGAAATCCCACCTGACGTAAAACTGTTCCTGACATGGGTGGACGATATTTGAGCACCCCAAGAGTTTGAAAATCATAGCTATAACCCTTTCAATGGGATGAGTCACTTTCTACAGTACATGGTCCACTTCATATTAAGATTTGGAACCATTTTTGAAACTCTATAATAGAAGGGGTATTCCAAGATTCATTTTTTTGTTCAGACACAAGGAGGAACTACATTTGTCTGGTACAAACAGCTACCCATAGGGTCTATTTCTAGTTGGTAAAACATTCACATACAATTCTTCTTCCATTTCAAATCCACCATGCATAATAAAATTATTTTTGACCACTTTAAGTGAAATAAAAGTCCTAATGAGTGAGTCCAATACTTTGTTTCCCAATATAATGGCCTCACATACTCACTCAATATGCCACCGACTCACGAGAAGTTAACAATGATGGCCATGGGAAATGTAAATACTGAGATGGTGCCTATAGCATCCCATATTTTTATAACATAAACATTCATTACATTACACAAAACTGAGGATCTTTAAGGTTTAGTGTCTTGGAAACCAGGAACATAATACATGAAAACAACATAAAGCATTCTTCTTAAACACTTGAAAGGCTTCTCCTTAAGTTCATCCTAGGTTCATTACTGCATCTCATAACCTCGGGACATACATCAAAAGAAAGGGTGAGCATAAGGCCCAGTAAGGGAAACAAGAGAAACATTTTACATGTGAACTTGAGATACTTCAATAAGGTCATGAAAAGAACTTTAAGGCATGGGAATGAAATCATGAGGCATATCATAATAAAAATAACATTTTTCATAACTTGAAGATGTGGATACATCATTTAACATAGACAATCATGGAAATATCACCAAGGTCCATCCCCAAGGTGTCATTTGAAAATTACCAAGGTTACTCACCAAGGTATCGTGAAAATTGTAATCTCTAGTGGTTACATCATTACCCAATGCATTGGAGCGCTATCAGGGAACACCCTTAAATTTTCCTTTATTATCATGTGAGACACATATATCATCATCAAACATTTCATAAATAACCCATATAGAATAAAATAAATGGGTTTCATTTCATAATCATAACGTTTTAAAAAATGCTTTAAAGACATGATCTTTACGTCACTTTAAACCCACAGAAGGGGAGAGCTGGTTTCATGTATATAAATCCCAGAATTTAAAATAGAAAATTTTGGTATATATGTGAATAAACCTATAGAAATAAGAGCTTTGATTATTCACTTTATAACATAAAATAATTTTGAGAAAAGAGAGAGGCATTTTGAGATGAAAATTCTGCAGCATAACGGCTATGTTTTGGGGTTTTAGAAAACATTGAAAAGAGAGGGGACATGGGTTAAACAATAATAATTGACCCATAAAACAGTAGAGGGATAGAATAAGAAGGATATATGAACTTGGTGATGCAATTTCAAGGACATACCATTTGAAATGAAAAAAACATGGAAGGAAGACAAAAATTAGATTTCTCTTATGAAAATTCGTTAGCCTAACGATGTCACTTAAACTTCAACAAAAATGAATTGAAAAGATCAAATAGGGTCCCTCATCATATGAAAATAAGAGTTCAGTATGATAGATATAGATATCATACCCCAACATAATTAAAAAGGAACTTGAAAGACTTGACATGAAAGTAGAGCTTTGAAAAGAATGAGAAGGGTGAAAGAATCCCCTAAAAATTTCAGCAGCCTAACGATGCCACTTAAACATTATTAAAATGAATTGATGAGAGAAATATGGGATCTCTCATCATATTAAAATGAAAAGGGAAGTAATATGAATATATAAGAACATCCTCCAACATAATAACATGGAGTATAAAAGAAATGACATAAAAGAAATTACTTGAAAAGAAGAGAGAGGTCGGATCCCTTACCTTAAAACGTAACTCTTAAAACTCAAAGGTTTGGACCTTGAGGGCTTGGGGGCACCTTGGGAGGACTCCTTGGGATGTAAGGAGATCAGAACTTTGTTGAGGATGGTTTTTGAGTCGAAAGGATGAGATGAGGGCTTGGTATTTATAGGGGAAAGTGAGGGGACAAGGCATTAATGGCCAAGGGACAGCTCACAAGTGCTTTACTCAAAACCATGTGCTCTCTCATGTTATTTCCCATGAATTTAGGCCAAATGGGGCCCCAAAAACAATAATTCATCACCTAAGGTCGGCCAACCCTTAAAATATCTCATGACATCACCATGACACAGCTATGATGTCATTAAACATACCGAAACCCTAAAACTGCTTTTTTACTATTCACTGAAAATTCATCTTTCTTAGAAAAATCCCAAAATTTCACCTTTACCAAATATCGATGCTCTGATTACAAATATGAACTCCATTTTATAAAAATAATTTTCTAAATAATTTTAATTTAATTTTTAAATAAAAACACTATTCACCGAAAATTCATTTTTTTATAAAAAACCCCAAAAATTACCATAACATAATATCGGTGCTCTGAGTTCAAAAATAAAGTCCATTTTATAAAAATATTTTTCTAAATATTTTTAATTTAATTTTTAATTAAAAAACACTATTCACCCCAAAAAACTAATACTTGACTAATAATTTATGAAACCGTTGTTTACCCATTTTATTGAATCACATTACTTAATCTAGGTGTGTAAATTATATTAAAACTTTCTTTCAATGAAATTACTAATCCATTTGGTCACATTACTAATCCTAAGCATAAAAGCACTATTCATAATTTACTATTCATCAAAAATTATGTTGATTTTATTAGACTCCAAATTCCATACTGAACACTTTTGCAGAAGACCATTTTTTGAAAATAATTACACATCATTAATTATTTTGGGTTTACATAAATATTTTAAAATATCCCTTTTTCAAAATTCATCAATAAAATATATCCTAAAATTATCCGAACAATTGAAATTTCACAAACATCACTAAAGGAATAAATCTCAATTTATTCATCCTAAAAGATTACACAAGGAAGCTAGGGTCTCGTCACATAGCCCCTTATAACACCGGCATATGACCTAAGTGTAAGGTGCGCTATGGTGAGAGAATATGAGGAAGGCACAGATAACATTACCCTAGTAGTAATCTCTACTAACTTGAACTTCTCCCATAGGTGTTTCCATTCAAGCTTGACACGCTGAAGTTCGGCTTGGGCTTGGTCCAAAGCGAAGCCCAAAGATGCCACCTCCTTCCCAGGCTCTGATAAGTGGGCTTCATAAGGTTCGAGTCTACTGGATGAAGCCATCGACTCCTCTTTCTGCATTAACCAATAACATCTCTATTAAATCATTAAGAGTAAGTTAATATACTACTGAAAAATATTGGGTCGTTACATTCTTCCCCCCTTAAGAAATTTTATCCCCGAAATTAATAATTGAGGCCTAGTCGAAAAGGTGAGGGTACTTTTGCTTCATCATTTCTTCAGGCTCCCAAGTCGCTTCTTCATATTTATGATTCCTCCACAACACTTTCACAAGGTGGGTAGTCTTGTTTCGTAGAACCTTGTCTCTACGGTCTAAGATCTCCACTGGTCGCTCCTCATAAGAGAGTTCATGTTCTAGTTGTACCCCCTCTGGGTTCAGTACATGCGAAGGGTCGGGTATGTACTTCCTCAAGAGAGATACATGGAAGACATTGTGAACTTGAGCTAGGTTCGGTGGAAGTGCTAGACGATAGGCCACTCCTCCTATGCGATCAAGGATTTCATAGGGGCTAATGTACCTAGGGCTGAGCATCCCTTTCTTCCCAAACCGCATGACTCTCTTCCTTGGAGATATTCGAAGGAAGACTTTGTCGCCAACACCAAACTCCAAGTCCCTTCGACGATTGTCAGCATAGCTCTTCTGCCGACTCTGAGCAGCCTTTATGTGTTGTTGGATGGTATGGACCTATTCTGTCATCTCTTGCACAAGATCAGGCCCAAGAAGCTTTCTCTCACCAGTTTCATCCCAACAAGTAGGAGTTCTACATCGCTTTCCATACAGAGCTTCATAGGGTGCCATCTGAATACTCGAATGGAAGCTGTTGTTATAGGAGAACTCCACTAATGGGAGGTGTTGATCCCATACACCTTTAAATTCCATTGAGCATAATCTTAGCATGTCTTCGAGTGTCTGAATAGTTTTTTCAGATTGGCCATCAGTTTGAGGATAATAGGCCGTACTAAAATTCAATTCAGTATTTAGAGCATGTTGAAGACTTCTCCAGAATTTTGATGTGAATCTTGGATCACGACCATACACGATGGATAGTGGTACCCCATGCATCCTTACCACTTCCTTTACGTATATCTTGGCAAGTTGATTTAGAGAGAAATCTTCTCGAATAGAGACAAAATGGGCGGTCTTTGTGAGACGGTCCACAATAACCCATATCGCATTGTTTCCTTTGGATGTTTTCAGGAGACCAGCTACAAATTCCATAGTGATATTATCCCACTTCCATACTGGTATGGGTAGCGGTTGTAATACCCCCTTAGGAAGTTTTCGTTATGCCTTTACTTGCTGACACACCAAGCACCCTGTAGTGTAGTCAACAATCTCCCTCTTCATGTTATCCCACCAATAATGATCACGAAGGTCTCTATACATTTTAGTGCTTCCCAGATGTATAGAGAAAGTAGATCTATGAGCTTCATCCATCAGTTCTTTATTTATATCCGGAATAGATGGAACACATAGTCTTGTATGAAATTTCAATACACCTTCGTGATCAACATTGAAATCAGGGAACTTCCCCTCTTTTACAGCCTCCAAATTCTCCTACAGCAAAGGATCTTCTTTTTGAGCCTTCTTGATCTTCTCTAGTAATGAAGGTTGAGAAATCATTTGGGATAGGGTTGATGATGTCCCTTCCCTTATAATTCCCATGTCTAGTTTTGCTAGATCTTTAATCAAGGGATCTCCTAGGATCCTCATTGTTGCTAGAACAACAGGGTATTTCTTGCTTAGTGCATCCGCGACTTTGTTTGCTCTTCCAGGGTGATAATGAATTGAACAATCATAGTCTTTAATAAGCTCCAACCATCTCCTTTGTCTCATGTTCAATTATTTCTGTGTGAAAATATACTTTAGACTTTTGTGGTCAGTGTATATATAACATTTCTCCCCACAAAGATAGTTCCTCCATATCTTTAGAGCAAAAAAAAACTGCCGCTAACTCTAGATCATGCGTAGGATAATTCTGCTCATGAATCTTCAACTGTCAAGATGTATAAACAATTACCTTTTCATTTTTCATGAGGACGCACCCAAGACCTTTCAGAGATGCATCGCTAAAAATAACGAATCCTTCTCCGATAGAGGGTAGTGTTAACACAGGTGCAGTAACAAATCTCTTCTTCAGCTCTTGGAAACTTTCCTCGCACTCCTCTGTCCAGATGAACTTAACCCCTTTTCGAGTCAACTTGGTTAGTGGATTAGAAAGCCGTGAAAAGTTTTTCACAAACCTCTTATAATATCCTGCTAAACCAAGGAAACTACGAATCTCAGTTACTGTTGTGGGTTGAGGCCACTCCTCAACAACCATGGTCTTTGCAGAGTCAACCAAGATTCCTTCATTGGTTACGATGTGCCCCAAGAAATCCACTTGTTGTAACCAAAACTCACACTTGCTGAACTTTCCAAAGAGCCTCTCCTTCCGCAGAGTTTTCAAAATAACCCTTAGATGATCTTCATGCTCCTCAAGACTTTTTGAATATATCAAAATATCATCAATAAAAACTACCACAAAGTTATCAAGGTAGTCCTTAAAGACTCTATTCATCAAATCTATGAAAATAGCAGGAGCATTAGTCAATCCAAAGGGCATAACAGTAAACTCATAATGCCCATATCTTGATCAGAAGGCAGTCTTTGGAATATCTTCCTTCTTCACCCTCAGTTGATGATAACCAGATCGAAGGTCAATCTTAGAGAAGAATTGAGCCCCACGAAGTTGGTCAAATAAATCATCAATTCTGGGAAGAGGGTATCTGTTCTTCACTGTGATCCCGTTCAGTTCTTTATAATCAATGCATATCCACATTGGTCCATCCTTCTTCTTCACAAAGAGAACTGGTGCTCCCCAAGGAGACACACTCGGTCGGATAACCCCCTTCTCCAACAAGTCTTGGAGTTGTTTCTTTAACTCTTCTAGCTCCACATTTTCCATTCTATACAGGGTTTTTGATATCGGTTGTGATCCAGGTACGAGTTCAATGGAGAACTCTACCTCTCTTTCTGGGGGAGGTCCAGGTAACTCCTCAGGAAATAAATCTATGTATTCCTGAACAATCGGAACATCTTCTATTTGTATGCTCCCTTTTCCTTCTTCATCATCACCAATTAACTCCATAAAGAAAGCTATAGGAGGTGATTCTAGATAGGGATCAGTTTGGGATATCTCTCCTCGAAAGATAACTGTAGGTCGTTCATTCAAGACTACTGAGATTTCCTTACTTCTGCATTTGATCTTAGCATTATACTTTGAGAGCCAGTCCATCCCTAGTATCATGTCGAATTTCATCATGGGAATGACTACTAGATTTGCGATAATATTGTTCTCACCAAAGTAAACACTAGAGTCTCTAAATACTGTTGATTCAAGGATAATCCCACTTGGAGTCTTGACTGACAACTCTACCTCTTGAAGTTCGGGGATTGATTCTATATTCCTTGAAAACTTGGAGGAAATAAAGGAATGCATAGAACCAGAATAAAATAAAGTACTTGCTAGTTTTGAGAGGACAACGAGAGTACCTGCTACCACATCGTTCGGAACTTCAACTTCAGTTGTTGTGATAGAGAAAGCACGACCTTACTCCCTTGGCCTCTGCTGAGGTTGATGGTGATTCCCCTCCACCGCCCTTGGATTTGGACATTGATTAGCAAAGTGCCCAAGCTGTCCACACTTGAAGAATGTGACTTCGGGTAGGTCCAGAACCATCTTTCCTCTGTCGTTAGTGTTGGGAAGTTGAGGTTTCACATCACTATGACAATTCCGAGAAATATGGCCTTCTCTTCCACACCTGTAGCACTTACCACTTCCGATCAAGAAGTTCCCCGAATGCTTCTTCCCACATTTATTGCCTGTGGCATGTTGCATATGCTTTCCACCTCTTCCCTGATCAAAAGACTTCCCTAAACTGGGATCCAACGATCTCTTCTTTTCATTTGATTTATGAGACCACTGTGTCTCACCAAACTCTAGCTCGACTTTCATAGCACTTCGAACTATTTCTTCATTGCTATCATAGTCCCTGTTGGCTAGATTCTTCCGTAGATGAGGTCGTAGTCCACTAAAGAATCTATCAACCTTCCCATTAGGGTCCATGACAAAGCTTAAGGTATAACGGGAAAGGCTTGTGAAGTTCATCTCGTAGGTTCCAACTGATTCATTCTCCCTCTTCTTCAGCTCAAGAAATTCTTTCTCCATTCTCGTTCTCATCGAACGAGGGAAATACTTATTAAAGAATATTCCCCGGAACTCTTCCGACCCCATATCTTCCATCTCTCCTCGTGGCTTCATGTTTTTGATCAGTGACCACCACTGATCAGCTTCTCCCTCGAGGCGGTAAATAGCAAGGGTGACTTTTTCTTATTCCAAACAATGAAGTACAAAAAATATCTTTTCAATGAAGCTTATCCATTGTTCCGCAACCAATGGGTCAGTAGATACACTGAATGTTGGCGGTTGTTGATGCATAAAGGACTCAACAGAAAGTTGTTCCCTTCGTGGTGAGATCGGCCTCTCAGCTTGATTCAAGTTATTACTCATAACTTGAGTCAGTTGGTTCATCATTCGCATGAATGTTTCCATTCCGGATTCCATGGGAGGGCCGTCAGCACATGGTGCATTGCAGTCACAATCCACACGATTCCTCCTATTGCCCGCCATTTTATAAAAGAATAAAACCTTAGTGAGAAACTTATTTCATTTATGAATCTTTTAACTAAGACTTCATGCTTAGACAATTACACTTCTCTATAATTCCTTCACAATGATTCATAAAAAGCTTGTGATTAACCAAACATATCCCCCAGGAGTGTCGTAACAAAGAGTGCAGCAAGGCCCGTTATCGTGCACCAGTTCCTATTCGAGTCTAGCTCAAAGAGGTGTTTTCGGGTTTTACCCCTATGTACATCTGTGCCAGAGCCGCCTCTACCTGCTCGTATCCAGACAGGGATGTATTTGTTTGATAAACCACTTACTCAATACTTACCAAAATACCAGGAAGTTTTCCTATATTTAAACATTTCTATAAGGTTCTTCCTAAAGTTTTTATATCATAATCTCCACAAATAACTAAACTATCCTTTGATACCAACTATAGCATCCCGTCTTTTTATAACATAAACATTCATTACATTACACAAAACTGAGGATCTTTAAGGTTTAGTGTCTTGGAAACCAGGAAAATAATACATGAAAACAACATAAAGCATTCTTCTTAAACACTTGAAAGGCTTCTCCTTAAGTTCATCCTAGGTTCATTACTGCATCTCATAACCTAGGGACATACATCAAAAGAAAGGGTGAGCAGAAGGCTCAGTAAGGGAAACAAGAGAAACATTTTACATGTGAACTTGGGATACTTCAATAAGGTCATGAAAAGAACTTTAAGGCATGAGAATGAAATCATGAGGCATATCATAATAAAAATAACATTTTTAATAACTTGAAGATGCAGCTACATCATTTAACATAGATAATCATGAACATATCACCAAGGTCCATCCCCAAGGTGTCATTTGAAAATTACCAAGGTTATTCACCAAGGTATCGTGAAAATTGTAATCTCTAGTGGTTACATCATTACCCAATGCATTGGAGCACTATCAGGGCGCAACCTTAAATTTGCCTTTATTATCATGTGATCCACATATATCATCATCAAACATTTAATAAATAACCCATATAGCATAAAATAAATGGGTTTCATTTCATAATCAGAACGTTTTAAAAACTGCTTTAAAGACATGATCTTTACGTCACTTTAAACCCACGGAAGGGGAGAGCAGGTTTCATGTATGTAAATCTCAGAATTTAAAATAGAAAATTTTGGTATATATGTGAATACCCCTGTATAAATAAGAGCTTTGAGTATTCACTTTATAATATAAAATAATTTTGAGAAATGAGAGAGGCATTTTGAGATTAAAATTCTACAGCATAACGGCTATGTTTCAGGGTTTTAGAAAACATTGAAAAGAGAGGGGACATGGGTCAAAAAATCATAATTGACCCATAAAACAGTAGAGGGACAAAATAAGAAGGATATATGAACATGGTGATGCAATTTCAAGGACATACCATTTGTAATGAAAAAAAACATGGAAGGAAGACAAAAATTAGATTTCTCTTATGAAAATTCGTCAACCTAACGGCATCACTTAAACTTCAACAAAAATGAATTGAAAAGATAAAATAGGGTCCCTCATCATATGAACATAAGAGTTCAGTATGATAGATATAGAGATCATACCCCAACATAATTAAAAAGAAACTTGAAAGACTTGACATGAAAGTAGAACTTTGAAAAGAATGAGAAGGGTGAAAGAATCCCCTTAAAATTTCAGCAGCCTAACGGCGCAACTTAAACATTCTTAAAACGAATTTATGAGAGAAATATGGGGTCTCTCATCATATGAACATGAAAAGGGAAGTAATATGAATATATAAGAACATACTCCAACATAAGAACATGGAGTATAAAAGAAATGACATAAAAGAGATTACTTGAAAAGAAGAGAGAGGTCGGATCCCTTACCTTAAAACGTAACTCTTAAAACTCAAAGGTTTGGACCTTGAGGGCTTTGGGGAACCTTGGGAGGACTCATTGGGAGGTAAGGATACCAGAACTTCGTTGATGATGGTTTTTGAGTCGAAAGGATGAGAGGAGGGCTTGGTATTTATAGGGGAAAGTGAGGGGACAAGACATTAATGGCCAAGGGACACCTCACAAGTGCTTTACTCAAAACCATGTGCTCTCTCATGATATTTCCCATGAAGTTAGGCCACATGGGGCCCCAAAAACAATAATTTATCAACTAAGGTCGGACAACCCTTAAAATATCTCATGACATCTGTTTCGGTGCGGATGTGCACCGGGTTTGTGTTCCGACACTGTTCCGCCAGGACGCGTTCGCGCGTGCACCCGTCGACCCGAGGGGATGGGCGCACGCGGCTTGTGGTCCCGCAGTCCTGCTTTCCAAAGGCGGGCGGCATCCGTCCCTTATTCAGGGGCGTCTGCTCCTTGATCGAAACCGGGATGATGGGATGTCGGCTCCTCCTTCCTTGGACGTCTCCTCGGAACTCGTCGCCTAATCCGGGTCTCCCTCATAGATTTAAGACATGCTCGTGAATCTCGTTCCCGGCGCCATATCTTCATGGACACCGGTTAATTACGCTGCTTACGTCCGGACGCTCCAAGGAGTCTGGTCGGGGCAGCAACCTGCGGTGAGGAGACCGGGTGGCTCTGGGTGTTGGGGGCGTGTCTTAGCACTACGACTCTGCAAGTCTGTCTTCCGTCCCTAATAGGGATTCTCGAAGGCGTGATGGCCTGAGGCATCCCGCACTGGGTGCGGGGAACTATGTCACCTGAGGTTTTCCTCAGCTTCCCATGTTTAACACGGGGTATGCCGCAAGTTTAACGTCCAGCGGGGACGGCATCGGACTGATCAACACGAGGAGTGGATCAGATGACAGAACCCCTTGCAGGGAACCTCCGTCGCTGGGGCCAGCACATGGGCGGCTTCCCGAGTGAAGTGGAGTGGAATGAAATGTCACGACCCCACCAGGATATGGCGGCCTGGGTAAGGATCAGGATGGATGATGGAGTGAAGAGCTTGGACCCCGTAGGGGCTTCCTACGTACCGCGCGTTAGCACGGATCAAAGTCAGCGTAGTTTGGATATACAGTTTAACGTCATGCTGGACGTTGATAAGACGACTCATAAAGAGGTCGAGGCCGCCGGGCGGAGGATCGAACCGAACCACCTCGCACAGAGGGGGATGGAACGGCCGGGTGGATCACAGTTTCACGTCATGCTGGACGATAAAAGGAGAAATAGAAAAAAGGGCAGTGGGGAAGCACAATGGAGATACACACGTGCAGTCTCCCACAGGGGCGGATTCATAGGTGAATCGACGCAAGTGTGAACCCAGGAGGGGTCCACTGATGGACGAACCGATGTGAATACAACCGGGACGACCAGGTGGTGGGCTTGAACCTCGGAGAGGTTTCCTACGTACCCTATTTAGGAGACAGGGATCAAAGTCCACGTAGTTCGTTCTGTCAGGACTTACGCACTGAGGCAGCCCGGATGCGGAAAAACTCAGTTGGAGAGGGACTTTGGCCGAAAGTAGGAGACACCTCGATCCCAGTCACACCCTCTACTGGCTTCGGCAGTGGGGAAGCGCAATGGAGATACACATGTGCAGCCCCCCACAAGAAACTAGGGGTTTGTAATACCCTACCCCCGTGGGGAAAGGCCACTCCAATTAAATCGTCCCTAAAGAGGGGCAATCCCGACATCCCTGCAGAGACGAGCGGGTGGGGGCCACATCCAAACCGGGGGGGACCCTGCGTGCGAGGCACGGGATCGGGTGATGCGGACGGTTTAACGTCTTGCCGGACGAAGTACAGTTTAACGTCGTGTGTTGAGGACGAAGCGGACGGTTTAACGTCTTGCCGGACGAAGTACAGTTTAACGTCGTGTGTTGAGGACGAAGCGGGCGGTTTAACGTCTTGCCGGACAAAGTACAGTTTAACGTCGTGTGTTGAGGACGAAGCGGACAGTTTAACGTCTTGCCGGACGAAGTACAGTTTAACGTCGTGTGTTGAGGACGAAGATGCTTGGCAGTTTAACGTCTTGCAGCGCGGACGTGGTACAGTTTAACATCATGTTGGACGAATGGGAAGTTTAACGTCATGCGGGACGAATGCTGCACAGTTTAACGTCTTGTAGCTTGGACGATGGGGGCTAGGCAGTTTAGCGTCGTGCAGCTTGGACGTTGGTGCTCGGCAGTTTAACGTCTTGTCGCGCGGACGAATGTGGTGCCGCCGATGGGTCCGTGTCACTTCGCGCGAGCCTGGAGGGCCGCACGGAAAGACAACGCACGGTGCGGGCACCCAGGATGAAGATCATCGGGCGCCACGCAGGCGGGTACCCTCAGGGGGTCAAAGGGGGCGACCCCGGCGGATTGCGCGCAAAAGGGGATCTTGGCGCGCAATACCGCGGGTCGGCGCGCAAATGGGCGGGCTGGCGCGCAATTGAGCCAGCGCTTTGCGCGCGGAAAATAGAGATTGCGCGCATCGGGCTTCGGATAGCGCGTGGGGGCAACGGCTCATTCTCTAATGAATGGCCACTTTGAAAATGGGGGGTGCGCGCAATCGGGCTGGATTGCGCGCACCCGAGGGGCAATTGCGCGCAAGAGGCTTCTTTTGCGCGCAAATGCCTTTGAGTGAAGGGTTATTCAAAGGAAAGGAGCCAAAGGGATTGCGCACGAAGGCGAACCCCGAGGCTTTCTTGCGTGAAAGAAAAGAGGTTACCTGAAGATCGGCATTGCGCGCGGAGGGGGTTGGATTGCACGTACGAGAGACCTTTCGAATTCTGGCAACCTTCAAAACGTCGGGGGTCACCTTATATTTATAGGCAACCCCGGGCGCAGAATCTCGTTCGCGGGCGCGGAATTCTCTTCGCGGGCGCGGAATCGGGCCCGGCGCGCAAGGGAGTCGCGCGGGCCATGGGCGCGCAAAATTGCGCGCCGGCCCAGCGCATTGCGCGCATCCTGGGAGGTTTGCGCGCGACACTCAAACATTGCGCGCGGGCCTCCGAAATTCCGCGCAAGCCTTCCGGTCCCTCCGAAACATGCTTCCGACTCCAAATATGACCTCGCTTTCCGCATCCGGAGCTTTGTTTGGGAACAACGGACTCTTCCGGCGTCTACAACATCACCATGACACAGCTATGATGTCATTAAACATACCGAAACCCTAAAACTGCTATTTTTACTATTCACTGAAAATTCATCTTTCTTAGAAAAATCTCAAAATTTCACCTTAACCAAATATCGATGTTCTGATTACAAATATGAACTCCATTTTATAAAAATAATTTTCTAAATAATTTTAATTTAATTTTTAAATAAAAACACTATTCACTGAAAATTCATTTTTTTAGAAAAACCCCAAAAAATTACCATAACATAATATCGGTGCTCTGAGTTCAAAAATAAAGCCCATTTTATAAAAATATTTTTCTAAATATTTTTAATTTAATTTTTAATTAAAAAACACTATTCACCCCAAAAAACTAATACTTGACTAATAATTTATGAAACCGTTGTTTACCCATTTTATTGAATCACATTACTTAATCTAGGTGTCTAAATTATATTAAAAATTTCTTTGAGTGAAATTACTAATCCATTTGGTCACATTACTAATCCTAAGCATAAAATCACTATTCATAATTTACTATTCATCAAAAATTATGTTGATTTTATTAGACTCCAAATTCCATACTGAACACTTTTGCAGAAGACCATTTTTTGAAAATAACTACACATCATTAATTATTTAGGGTTTACATAAATATTTTAAAATATCCCTTTTTCAAAATTCATCAATAAAATATATCCTAAAATTATCCGAACAATTGAAATTTCACAAACATCACTAAAGGAATAAATCACAATTTATTCATCCCAAAGGATCACACAAGGAAGCTAGGGTCTCGTCACATAGCCCCTTATAACACCGGCATATGACCTAAGTGTAAGGTGCGCTATGGTGAGAGAATCTGAGGGAGGCTCAGATAACATTGCCCTAGTAGTAATCTCTACTAACTTGAACTTCTCCCGTAGGCGTTTCTGTTCAAGCTTGACACGCTGGAGTTCGGCTTGGTCTTGGTCCAAACTGAATCCCAAAGATTCCACCTCCTTCCCAAGCTTTGATAAGTGGGCTTCATAAGGTTCGAGTCTACTGGATGAAGCCATCGACTCCTCTTTCTGCATTAACCAATAACATCTCTATTAAATCATTAATAGTAAGTTAATACACTACTAAAAAACATTGGGTCGTTACAGTGCCTAACCTCATCACTATGAACTTTCTTGGTGGGTTCCAAGATTTTCATGATAATGAAATGTGTCTGGAAGAATCCCTATAATAAACTAGACAGTCACACCCATTTCCTCTTCCATATCCCACAAGATGGACTGCCAAAGAAGATACTGCCACCACCATACAGGTAGATCCCCCCCTAGCCGGTAGAATTATTGTCCCATTTCCCAGAGGATCCTCGCTGAGTATAGAAGACCTATCTAGAATACCCTCTCTCAGCTCAGAATCCTCATACACTACCTCACCAAGTGAAACTACTTAGATGAGAAAATATGGATATAGACCCTTATCAAGGTTGGGATCCTAGAGTTCCCTTTACAGAAAAAAGGAACCAAAACTATTATTTCAAGGATTATTTGGTCCTATACTATTTCATATATTATCTATATTAGAGGTTTTTTAAGTTTCTAGAATGAATAAATCCCCAGGAGGCCATATTCACTAACCACCCAACCATTTCCCATACCAAAAAATCCTTAGACATACTATAAAATAATGATATGTGTTTAGGGATTGGCTCCATGACCAAGTGGATTAGAGGTTGTTAAAGTTGGGTGGAATTCCAACATAGGTGATGCATATCTCCACAAAAAACTAAAAATGACATCAAATGATTAGGTGAACTAAAATAGGCTTCCAACCATGGGACACATAAATATGATGTCTAATTAGCTCATAAGGCTATTGCTCATTCCCATGGTGTCATCCATTCCCATTTAGGAAGGCTAGAATCTCCTTTGGTTGTCACACCTCCCCCAATTTCTACTCATAAATCCCCATCAAGACCTTCAAAATCCTGGAAGAATGAGAACTGATAGTGCAAGGGAAATCAGAGTCCCCCTATAGTGCTGAATCCATATCGTACTCTCAAGAAATTTATGCCCCCTCCAAGTTAGGAGTAGCACCTTCGATCCTCCCAACACTAAATGCAATCAATGATGAAGAAAAGAAGTATACTTCCATGATTTTCATTGATCTGGTAGACTACTTCATGATAATTTATAGTGAAGAATACCATGGAAACTTCCCAAATGCCTCTAGCCAATTTCATCGAATAAATGGTTAAGGATAGGAAAATCGCCATGATGCTTAGGCAGTTTATCGAATGAGGCCATTCATTACACTTAGATTAAGAAGAATATTTTGATAAAATATCAAAATAAACTATCCTCCCATCCTATTCCATATGGCATGCCTCTATAGCCAACAATGTTTGTGGATTGAGAAGATTAGCCGCAATCGCGTCTTGATCAGCCACATCCAGCTAGATTCTGACCTCAGTCGACATATAGTAAGGCAACAGAAAGTCACCTAGTAGTGGTTCAGATTAGGTTTTCTAGTTAGCAGTAGGATATTTCCAACACTATCCATCCCTCAATGGTTCATCCAACAACATCCTTTGTGCCCCCTTTCAAGTATATACCCCCTTCGGGAAAAAAATTCATTTGTAATAGATGTAAGATGTGTTAAATCGCCTTGTAGAAATACCTGTAAGGCTCTTGATCATCAATGATATTTCATTATTGAAATAAATGCTTGTGGACCTTATATAATCCTTGAAATTCCCTATCTATTTTTAAGCTAATGTAGCTGCTACAGAGGCCTAATATCTAGAGGAGGTTGAGTGAGAGGAATTCTAAGCTTTCATCTCATTCTCTAGAGAAGATGATGATTCCCTCATATAAGGGAACACAAATTTTCTATATACTACATTCTAGTTTAATGGAATGGATATCCTCCACTACCTGGTGTAAATAGGTTCTGGGATCAACCTAATCCCAACTAGGACGCTCCGTAGGCTAGGATAGATTGAAGAAGATCCGACTCCCTCTGACCTAACAATTCATGGTTATGATAAGATCGAGAGGAAAGCATGTGAACAGATTTAGTTGAAGACCCAGTTTGGTGGATTGATATCAAGTTCCAAATTCATGGTAGTAAAAAAGGATACCACCACCAACATGTTACTGGGTATTACCTGGTTTAATTTTCATTTAGAAATAACCTCCTTGTATCATAAGTGCATCAAGTACCCCCTCAACGGTTGAGTAGGGGTACTCAAGGGTGATGAATCAAAATTTAACTCTTGTAAATCCCTATATATAATTTTTAGATACTACAAGAGATACAAGAAGTATTTTTAGAATAATGGGTTTAAGCACACCCATGGTCTGACTACCACCCTATCCAGTCTATGGGTAGACTTGGATGATGCTTTCATTCTCCCGATTCATCGGATGGATCCCAAAGCACTAGACTTGGGATGTTGATTTATTTTCTCAAAGAAAAATGGTTTAAACATACCTAAAAAGAAGTAATGTCTATATATTACCACTTAATATTATATTAGATAGGGCTAGGTGGTGACATAAGCCCTTACTCTTGTGAAGTACCAAGAGGTTCTACCTATGGACACTATTTTATAGCATTCCTGCATGTTCCATAGAGAAGGGTTTAATCAATGGAAAAAGAATAAAAACCATTTCTTTAACATTAAGAATGGACCCTAAGGTTAGAGTTTAGATATAATTGGGCCGATATCCTCTGTCACCACATTTCCAGTAGAAAAAAGAACCCATCAATGGAGATTTGGTGTCCGCCCAAGTAGGAACCAATGATTCCCCTTAGTCAGCTGGCCTAGATGAACTGCCCCTCCTACTATTTTCCCTATATTATAAGATTAATATGTTTTGAAATATGAACCTATTTCATTTGAATAGGGTTTATCAACCACCATTGATGAGATAATTCATGATATCCTTGGTACTAAGGAAGATCTGAGGCAGATTCTAACCAATGAAGCCATGCCCCTAGAGGAGCAGTAATAGTATGTGGAATTCCTGATGCAACATCATAATGTTTTTTTTATTGGAGATATGATGAGATTATAGGATTATACCATTAGGTATCCATCCACTGTTTTTGTCTCCCAGTGAATTACTACGGGTTTAAGTATCCTTCCAGATAGATTCACCCCTATCACAGGTTGAGGCCGAGGTTGATAATATTATCAAAGATATCTTTTTTAGGGAAGTCACCATAGATTGATAGCTAAAATTTTCCCATCCATAAATAAGAATTGGTAGATCATAGACTTTAATGATTTTTAGGAGCCAAACCTCCATTTTTCAAAGTATGACTTCCCCTTATAGTGATATATTCATTGATCAATGTTTTATCTAGGTTCTATGACCTCTCTTTCATGGATGCATACTCTAGGTATAACCAGATCTAGATGGACCTTGAGGTTGATGATTCTATTACCTTCAAGGTAATACAAATTAACTTCTACTATCAAGTGATTCCCTTTTATCTAAATAATTTAGGAGCCTCGTATTAGCGGGTAATGCACCACATCTTCAAATTGATTCTCAGGATGTTGGTGGAATACTATGTGGATGATTATTTAATCAAATCTTGTGAGTGTCAAGACCATCTCAAGGACCATGATAAAGTTTTTTTCTTCCTATAATATTATTATTTGAAGATAAACCCCTTGAAGTGTGTGTTCAAGGTTTTTAATAGTATTTTTCTAGGCTTATTCTTAAGATACATAGGCATTGAAATTGACCTTGAGAAGATCAAGACCATTATCCAGATGCCTCTACTGAGTGACCTCTAGAAATTTTGTAGCCTCCAAAGACACATTTACTATATATGGAAATTTATCAAAAATATATATAGAAAGTGTAATCCCTTTTTGTGGATAATGAAGAAAGGCACCATTTACCAGTGGGATGAGGAGTGCCAGACTGCGTTTTGAGGAAATCAAGTAGTATATGCTATAGCCTTCAGTTCTGACACCGCCTATCTTAGGGAGGCCTATGTTACCCTATGTGACCATGGTACCTTGGTGTCCTTCATTCATATAAGAACAATGATGGTAGATAAAACAATTTATACTATCATAGTCTCATACTCCTTGACACAGAGTCATGATACTATTCTATTTAGAAGAGATGCCTTGCACTAGTTTTTGGAGTTCAGAAGTTGCAGCATTATCTATAGAATCATGAGATATAGTTAGTGTTCTAAGTGGACCTAATGAAGTATATCCTTAATCTCCCCATGATAATAGGACAATTGTAATGTAGGTAGGTGATCCTCTAGCAGTTTCTAATTAGGTTCATTCTTTAGAAGGCTTTCCAGGTTCAGGCATTGGAAGATTTTATGGCTACTATCTAGCCCCTAAAGAACTGCCTGTGGACATCTATTTCCTATATGAGGCTATCCTCTTAGTTTATTAGGCCATTACATGTTGGTAGATACATTTTTATGGTGTCTCTTATAGCCCAACCAATAAAAGGATCAATAATCCAAATCTCAAAAGAGTGGGATTGGGGATCATCACCATCACCCCAGTATAGTCCATTCTTACATATTTTTTCTTGCTATAAGAAGGATTCACCAACAATGAGATATAATATCAGGCTCCCATTAATAGTCTTGATATAACCCTTGAGATTGATGTACCCCTCTTTCCTATGAACGAAGACTCCAAATAAGTAATAAAATAGATTAACAGTGACTATATCGTTAGAAAGACAGAGCTTGTACCCCTATTGGAGTGAAACCATCAAATAATGGCCACATTTCCTGCCCACCCAGAAGAAACTCACATCCATTGGTTGCAAAATGGTTAAGCCAACACCTTGGTCAGTCTATCCATGCCTCTTTTATAATTTGAATTAGATGACCTGATTATTCATGTGGCTCATTGCAGGGTCATCACTCCCATAAGTTTAAATGATGACGATGACCAATAGGTAAACCAGCTAGATACCATTTCTTCTACATCAGGACCCTCAGGTTCCCCCATAATATTGGAAAAACCTGACTGGAACACTCCCTTTTTTGAGTACCTCTAACATGGAATTATCCCATCTTACTATGATGATCATGAGTAGATCCATCACCTTTAAGCATAGTTCACACTCCAGAGTGGGATTAACCTTGAGTAGACTCTCTAAAGACATGAGGTTTATGGAATTATCATCTAATATATCTAAAGAGACAAGATTCCCCAGGTCATACTAGAAGTTAATGTTAGATCCATTGGCACCCAACAACAAGGGTTTAATCTCTCCCACAAAATATGGAGGTTGGGATAATTTTGGACCACCATGGTCCATGATTGCATCAAGTTTTACAATAGGTTTCATGTGTGTCATATTCATTCCAACATTGTGAATAGACCATTAGTGGTCCTCCACACCACCAAGTATTCTTGGTCCTTTATGGTATGGGAACTTTATGTTGTGGGACCTTACCCACCAATAATAGATCACTGGTGTAAGGTCATTCTGACCACGACAGATTTCTTCTCTAGGTGAGGAGAAGTAATTCCTATTAAAGAATCCATGTCTAGATCCATTATCTAATTCATGGGATCCGACATCATCTATCGATTTAGAATTCCTCACACTATTTTCAGAGACAATGAACCCAAATTCCGGGAAACTAAGTTGAAGAAATTGTATACCAAGTACAAAATATGGTCAAACCATACTTACTACTACCATTTACATGAAAATGGAAAAATCAATGTATTCAACAAGACCGTCTATAGTATTATTGAGAATATAGTGGATAATAATAATAAGAGTCAGCTAGAAAAGATCCCTAACACCCATTGCACCTATCAAACAATAACCCGAAATTATACTCAAGTGACCCCATACTCCATAGTTTGAAAAACAGAGGCAGTCCTACCCATAAAGTTTTAGTTTCCATTGCTCTGAATAGATATCTATAACCAGTAGGTTCTAGAAAAAGTGGTAGAAGACTATCTTGATACACTAAAATCCATCTATGAGAATAGTCTCAAGGACTTTCACAATCTTGAGCGGCACTGGAATGGTGTAGAAAGAGCATTGAACAAGAAGTTTCACTTCCATTCCTTCTTCTAGGGTGACATGGTTCTGGCTCGCATAACACCAATGATACCTAAAAAAAATCCACTAAAATGGATCATACACTTTATTCACCATGGATGGAGATCATATGACACCTCCTACCAATTCCAAGTTTCTCATGTAGCACTTCACGTAAAGATTACCATTCCAAGCATCATGACTTTAAATTGTGTGTGGGTTCTATAGGAATGTGTTGTGTGGTGTTGGGACCCCTTGTACCCTAATTCAAGTCAGGTTTTTCACTCTACCACACTACAGACATACGTTTGGGATACTCAACCCTGGTCTAAACTCTATAACCTTAAACTAAGAGTCCCTTAGTCCAAACTCCATTACCTTAAACTAATATCCCCTTAGTCCAAACTCTATGAACATAAAATAAGATCTCCTTGGTACAAACTCTATGAATTTAAAGTAATACCCCCTTGGTTCAAGTTTTAATACCATAAAATAATATCCACCCTTTGTTTCATGCAACATGAATTTAAAATATTTTCAAAAAATCCAAGAATTATGAAATTAAACTATTTTCATACCATATAATATGAGTTGTATGAATTTAAATTACAAATACATATATCCTTAATGCATGACATTAAACTATGATCATACCACATCTAAAACTAGGATACCTCTTAAATATTAAATAAGAGATGATGCTTATCATGTGTGAAACTAAGATTCCTCATACTATAATTATGTGATGGTCAGCAAATCTTACCCTATTCCCAGAACATGGGATTCCTCATGAAAACTGTGGGATTCCACAATTCCCTCACTAGAGAGGATCCCCACATCAGTGTTAGTCTTCTACCACACTGTGTTCTAGAACTACGCGTGGATGGATTCCCATCCTCATGGGATATGTAGTGATTCTTGGAATTTATATCTCTAGGACCAGCTGAAAAATTATCAGCCTTTCAGACTCTCATCCCATTTCCACTCAAAGAATCATGATTTTAAACTATTTTCCACCCCTTCCCCCATTCCAATAGTTATTACCATAAAATATGCACTTTTCGATTCCTAATACTTGTATGGTATGTGAGAGTCATTTGGATCCATTCACATTGGGCTTCACCTCTTTTTTTTCAATGAAATTAATCTATAAATAAACACTTCCATAGTCCAAGAATCATGACTTTAAACTAATTTCCCATATTCCAAGAAACATGACTCTAGCTTTTTACCATGGTCCAATCCCTAGGACCCTAAATTGTTTCCATTCACCAATCATCTGCATGATTTGATTCACCCTTGGTGTTCTAGTAAGATAATTCCTGCACCTTCTAGGTCTACATGTGGCTTGATTATCATCCTAAAGGGACATGTAATGATGCCTATAATTACCATCTTTGTGCCTGGTTGTGGATTAAACATAAAACCCATAATTATTTACAGTGACATCCCCCCCAAAATTCTATAATGGGCCTCCTTTCTAGGTATAAGCCCCATTAATTTACCATGAACCATTAGTAGGACACAATTTTTCCATAGCCTAATTTGAGGAAGAAATGATGGGGATCTTAATGCATAAGCCCCACCCATGTCCCTAACACATGATGTTAAACTGCAATATCACCCCATGTAAATTTGGGATTCCTCTTAATGAGATATGGATTTACCCTGTATCAAACTAGGGTTTTCCATATGAATAATATGGGATGAAAAAACTCCAATGAACTCAACACACAACATTAAACTCTATCCTTACCCTAGATAATTTTGGGATAACTCATATCCCTATATGAGATGATTCAATATCTATTTTAAGAGGGTACCCCCTTGTGGCCTTGGTGTCCTACCACGCCGTGTTCTAGAACTATGTGTAGATTTATTCACGTCTTCATGGGATATGTAGTGGTGACTAGATATTTTATCACGGGTCCCTCTCATTCATAAACTCATTGTGAGGTATTTCCCCTCCTTCCAATTTCATGATGTCGACCTAGGGTATTTTTTTTTCATGGTTTTTCATGGTATTGGGTTAGTTTAAACCTCCATTAAAATTGGTTTATCACTTTTACATGTCATGTGTACCTTATTGGGAAACATATACCCTCTTGTCAAAGCCAAATGACCTTAAACTAGTAACCATTCCCACATTTCAAGATCTATGAATTTAAACTAGTACTATCCCTACTCTGAGATTTATAAATTACTAACAAGACTAACATCTTTAATGAACAATGTTAATTTGCATCCTTACTTTGTATATTTTTGGGATGACTAATATCTAAGTATTAGAAGATTCAATATTTAATAACCTCATTTGAAAGGATTCCACCCAACCGACATCGATCTCCTACCACGACATGTTCCAGAACTATGTCTGGATTGATTCCCATCCTCATGGGATTTTTAGTGATGTTGGGATATGACATCTCAGGCCTAGCATTTCCATCAAATTATTTTTGGTAAATTCCCCACTCTATCTTCAAAACTTCACAATATACTCTATTTTGATAACCATCATCCTCCCAACCTGAACGGGCTACCAAATGACTATGGTATCAGGACACACTGGCTCACATACCATTCTATGATCACACCTTGGTAGATCTTTAATAGAATACATTAGATCCCATTTTTCAAACTTATTCAATACTCGATCTCACATTTTTTTCATCATCTTTAACTAAAGAAGGTACATAACCTATGTTTCAAACGTGGTCAACAATCATTTACCATATGTTAATTATTCAACTATTTCCCTATATATATCTTGGAAGTCACAATCTTCCTCATGGGATTTTTCATACCCTTTCACCCCTTGTTGTGTTCTACCTTGTAGGCAATGGGCTCCTTGTTTCTTGCAACGACCATGGCTTACGTGGGCTTTGGAGTTGGGAGGGGGATATCCCAAAGAAAGGTCAAGATACATGAGAATAAAATGGTTTGAACTCTATAATCTTAAACTAGGAGTCTTAGTCAAAGAATCATGACTCTAAACTATGTAAAAGTATATATGGGAATCTTTTGTGTGGTGTTGGGCCCCCCTTGATCCTCAATTCATATAATATTTTTACTACACATCACTACACATATCCATTTGAGATGCCTCACATGGTACAAACATCATGAACTTAAATTGTGTGTGAGTTTTCTCAGGGATGTTTTGTGTATCATTGGATGGACTCCTAAACCCCACTATTCACACTAGGTTACCTTTATCTGATGTAAAATATATTCCTTCGATACATGTCTCCACACTGTCCCAACATTATGACCATAAACCATTTTCTCTTGGTCCAAACTCTACAACCTTAAACTAAGAGTAGAGCCCTAGTAAAATCATAATGACTCTAAACTATGTTCAAGTATCATTAGGAATGTTTTCCACAATTTTGGGCCTCCTAGGACCCTCTATTCACATCAGGTTTTCAATCTTCTATTCTACAAAATTACTTCTTGGGTACCCACTCGAGGTCAAATATTAATTTTAATGCCCCAACACTAGTTACCCAGAGTCGGTGCATTATTACATAACATTGGCACGATACAAGGAATCATGTCTCAAAAGATCGATCAGTTTAGTATCCTTGGAGGTACTAGATACATACATAAGTTTTACATTACATCATGAAATAAAGAAAAACAACATTATGTCACACTTTAACACACTCATATCCTTGGCCTATCCCTGTATGTTAATCATAATTTACTTCTTCACATACTTGGAAAAATAAAATATAGAAAGGGGTGAGATCAGATGCTCAGTAAGGATAAAAATATAGAAGAAACATTCATAAATAAGCATAAACATTTATGTCAATGTATAAAATTAAAAAATCCTTTTAAACTTAAACTTCAGCATAATATGGAAAAGATAAATCAAATAATTCCATTTACTTATTCACATGGATATTTTACTAGTCTAATAATCACATATAATATAAATAGTTAATTTCATAATGATGGTATGCATAATGTCAGACAACATAACCACATATTAAAGGACTCGTGCCAAGAATAAAAATACGATTTTGTCAAGGCCTTGTGCCAAGACACTAGTTTGTCTCATGAGACCCACCCAAGCATCGAGGAGCTATAGCGGGCTCCACTCGTCACTTACTAAGTCCAATGCATTCCTCATATGAAAAGGTTGAAACATAATATAAACATTCGTATTATAACTAGCATACGAAATGTTAATACATTAACCATAAAACATTAATGGTATAAAAATAAAACATCCACTTTAAAACATATCACAAAACCTTCAATAAAATATGAAAGATTTGTATCATAATAAATCAACTTCAAACAAGTATAATATCTAGTGAAGGATGTTGACATAGTTGAAAATGATCAGTAAAACTTATTGAGAGAAATATCCCTTTTTTTAAATAATTTTAAACTCACAAATTTGTAAAGGAAGTAATGTAAAATATATTTTTGAATCAAATTGTCCCATACAACGTTTAAACTTTTGAAAGGAATTAACATTTTAAAAAAATCATTTCCATATAAATAAATCCTTACAACTATTTTGAAAACATGGAAATTAATGAGAAATATTTAGAAGAATAAATATTTAAAACATTTAAGAAGATTTTTTAGTTAAAGAGTAACTTTAAAATAATAATTTTGAAAAAGTGTTTTATGAAACATGGACATGGATAATAAATATGTCCCAGAAAATACTTACAGATAAACAGTCTTGGATAATAATGAGATTGAGGAATTAACCCTTACCTTGTAATTTTCCTTGTTAAAGGGTATGTTAACCTACTATATAATAGTTAAATAATTGTTATTAAATTATACATGAACCACATACATAAATATGATATCATATATGATCTTCTAATATTGCTTTGTTTATAATATTTAAGTAGTATCATTGTTTCGGGTGTTAACTGATTTCTTTTCCTTTATATGTTTTTTTATGTAGATCATGTTTGTTATGGATAGGATGTATTTGATTCATATCTAGAATTATATAATGTTCTTAAATATTACTTTTAAAAATAAAATGAAAATTATTCTTGAATGATTATGTTGGGGAATAAATGTGATCATGTTCGTAGAGACGGTAATCCGTACGTACGCACGAACGCTACTTCCATTTCATTTCTTTATTTTAAAAGGAAAGAAGACCAAATGATACATAGGTATATTATTATTCCAATATAATATAATATTTTATATATTTTACATAAGTTCATTAACACAATCCTTTACACGTTCCATGTATGGTATGAATTAGTCATATCACTTTGAGGGGGCGGTAGTCTGCACTTCCTCAAATGAAATTATCGTATATATAGAAAATGAAAAGAAAAAAGGTATGATATAAAAGAGAGTTACAGAAGATTATAGATAAAATAAATATCATAAATATCCTATATAATTATATTTCCATCATAATGGACACCATAAGAGGTGGTAGTAGAAGTTTGAACAATCATCGTTTCGTGAGGCAGTAGTTTGCCATCCACAAAAACATTATGTTATATACCCATTAGACAGAGGTGTGTGTAAGTTTATTTAAAATAATTCTCATAAAAAACCTAGTATATTTAGGATAATGGTGTTGTTATAAAATAAAGGAATAAAGAGAGTTTAGGGGTTTGGAAAAGTAAAATAAAAGAAAAGAACTTAAGAGGAGATGTTACCTTTAAATCGGGCAACTCCCTTTGGTTTGAACCAAAAGGCTTCCTTAAAGTGGGATATTCCTAAAATAAGTCTTATAAGAGGATTAGAGGGATTTAGGGAGCTTAATTAGATGGATTTTGGATGATCCAAGGGGATTTAGAGGTGTGAGAAATGGGTTAGATGTGAGGGCTTTTTATAAGGGAGAGGAGGGGATCTTTATGAATGTTTGAAAATATTATTTTATTATATAATTATTTTATGTTTATAAAGGTCCAAAAATCATTATAATAGAATATAAGAGGACTAATTTTCTAAATAAAATCATCCAATAACAATTGTACAGGTTTTGGATATTGTTTTAATTTTTATAATCTCATTTATTTAAATCATTATTTAGTGAGGTAAACACTACATCATTATTGTGTCAGAAATAAGTTTATTTATTTGTTGTATAAAAATTATAAAAAAATAACATGATATAGGAAATATTTTTATATTTCAAATGAATATTTATAGTTGAAAATATAACTTATATAACCCCTTATGAAAATTATTTAACTAAAAGATATATGTTTAGGTCATTTTTATCTTTACTTTAAATTAATTAATATAAAGTGTCATTATCACTCTCAAGTGGATCCATGGGGTCCCAAAATCTACCTAAGGATTAAAATGGTCATAAATGTATCATCCAATAATAATAGGACACATGTTTGGGTAATTTATTATTATTATAATAATATATGTTTACCTTTATTTAGCAGATATACCCTTTAACCATGGTAAATAAAATATTTATTGAATTAAATATTCATAATATCTAAAAATAAAATTAAACTATTTACAAAATTTGGACCTCTTGATTCCAAATATGGAATCCATTTTACCAAATTCAAAACATACAAGTAGAAGAAATTAATTTAAAATTAATTCATGTTCTCAAAATAAAAAACATGTTTTTAAGAAATAATAACTATCAAAAGATTGAAACTTGTTTATATCCAGTTTAAATGTAAAATTAAATCCAATGACCTAAATTATATTAAATTATAAAAATAAAATCTAATTATAATTTAAAACCAATAAAAATTTTAATTTAACACTATAAATTATTTCAATTAAAAAATTTGTTTTTAATTAATCATAATTTACTTCTTCACATCTAAGGAAAAATAAAAATAGAAAGGGGTGAGCTCAGATGCTCAGTAAGGATAAAAATATAGCAGAAACTTTCATAAATAATAATAAACATTTAAATAAATGTATAAAACTAAAACAAAATACTTTTATACTTAAAATTAATCATAATATGGAAAAGATAAATAAAACAAT
Organism: Viscum album; assembly: GCA_963277665.1. Classification (NCBI taxonomy): domain Eukaryota; kingdom Viridiplantae; phylum Streptophyta; class Magnoliopsida; order Santalales; family Viscaceae; genus Viscum; species Viscum album. The sequence goes on along the minus strand of OY728154.1, from coordinate 63,711,637 downwards.
TCCATTTACTTATTCACATGGATATTTTACTAGTCGAATAATCACATGTAATATCAATAGATGATTTCATAATGATGAAATGCATAATGCCGGACATCATAACCACATAGTCAAGGACTCGTTACAAGAATACAAATAAGATTTTGTCAAGGCCTTGAGCCAAGACACCAGTTTGTCTTATAAGACCCACCCATGCATTGAGGAGCTATAGCGAGCACCACCCATCACTTACTAAGCCCAATGCATTCCTCATATGAAAATGTTGAAACATAATATAAACATTGGTATTAAAAATAGAATAAGAAATGTTAATTAATTATCCATAAACCATGAATGGTATAAAAATAACACATCCAAAGTAAAACATATCACAAAACCTTCAATACAATATGGAAGATTTGTATCGTAATAAATCAACTTCAAATAAGTATAATATCCAGTAAAGTATGTTAACATAGTTGAAAATGATCAGTAAAACTTTTTGATAGAAATATCCATTTTTTTGAAATTATTTAAAAGTCACAAATTTATAAATAAAGTCATTTAAAATATATTTTTGAATCAAAGTTTCCCATACCACTTTGAAAATTTTGAAAGGAATTAAAATTTTAAAAAAATCATGTCAATATAAGTAAATCCTTAAAACTATTTTGAAAACATGGACATTAATGAGAAAGATTTAGAAAAATAAATATTTAAAAAATTTAAAAATATTTTTTAGTTAAAGAGTACCTTTAAAATAATCATTTTGAAAAAGTGTTTTATGAAACATGGATGTGGATAATAAATTTGTCCCAGAAAATACTTACACATAAACAATCTCGGATAATAATGAGATTGAGGAATTAACCCTTACCTTGTACTTTTCCTTGGTCGAGGGTATGTTAACCTCATGTATAATAGTTAAATAATTTTTATCAAATTATAAAATAACCACATACATAAATATGATATCATATTTGATCTTCTAATATTTCTTTGTTAATAATATTTTAGAGGTGTCATTGTTTCAGGTGTTAACTGATTCGTTTTCCTTTATATGTTTTGTTACATAACTAATGTTTGTTATGGATATGATGTATTTGATTCATATCCAGAATTTTATAATGTTATTAAATATTATTATTAATAATCAAATGAAAATTACTCTTGAATGGTTATGATGGGGAATGAATCTCATCACGTTCGTGGAGATGATAATCCGTACGTACGCACGAATGCTACTTCCATTTCATTTTTTTTATTTTGAAAGGAAAAAAGACCATATGATACATATTTATATTATTATTCTAGTATAATATAATATTTTATATACATTATGTAATTTCATAAACACTATCCTTTATATGTTCCATGTATGGTATTAACGAGTTATATCACTTTGAGGGGGCGGTAGTCCGCACTTCCTCAAATGAAATTATCATATATATACAACATGAAAAAATAAAGGTATGATATAAAAGAGAATTAAAGAAGATTATAGATAAAATAAATATCATAAATACCATATATAATTACATTTCCATCATAATGGCCACCATAAGAGGTGGTAGTAGAAGATTGAACAATCATCGTTTCATGAGGCAGTAGTTCGCCGTCCACATAAACATTATGTTCTATACCCATTAGATAGAGGCATGCATAATTTTATTTCAAATAATTCACATACAAAAAACCTAGTATATTTAGGATATTGGTTTTTTATAAAATAAAGGAATAAATAGATTTTAGGGGGTTGGAGTAGTAAAATAAAATAAAAGAACTTAAGAGGAGATGTTACCTTTAAATTGGGTAACTGCCTTTGGTTTGGACCAAAAGGCTTCTTTAAATTGCCTTCTACCAAAGGTAAGGCTTCTAAGAGGAATATAGGAATGTAGGGTGATTAATTGTGCAGAGGTTGTATGAGACAAGGGGCTTGAGAGGTGTAAGAAATGGGTAAGAGGTAAGGGATTTTTATAAGGGGGAGGAGGGGCTCTTTAGGAATGTTTGAAAATATTATTTTATTATATAATGATTTTCGGTTTCTAAAGGTCCAAAACTAATTAAAGTAGAAAATAAGATGACTCATGTTCGAAATAAAATCATCCAATAAGAATTAGATAGGTTTTAGATATTGTTTTAATTTTTATAATATCATTTATTTAAATCATTCTTTAATGAGGTAAACATTGCATCATTATTGTGTCATAAATAATTTTATTTATTTGATGTATAAAAATTATAAAAAATACCATGATGTAGGAAATATTTTTATCTTTAAAATTAATATTTATAGTAAAAAATATTACTTATATAACCCCTTGTAAAAATTATTTTACAAAAAGATATATGTTTATGTCATTTTTGTCTTTACTTTTAATTAATTAATATAAAGTGTCATTATCACTGTCAAGTGGCTCCACAGGGTCCCAAAATATACCAAATTATGACCATGGTAAGACATGTATCAACCAATATAAATATGACACATTTTATAGCAATTTAATATTATTATAATAATATTTGTTTACCCTTATTTACCAGATTTACCCTTTAACCATGGTAAATAAAATATTTACTTAAGTAAATATTCATAATGTCTAAAAATAAAAGTTACCTATTTACATAATATGGACCTCCTAATTGAAAATATGGAATCCATTTTTCCAAATTCAAAACACAGAAGTGACAGAAATTAATTTAAAATTAATTCTCGTTGTCAAAACAAAAAGCGTGTTATTAAGAAATAATAACTATCAAAATATTAACACTTGTTTATGTCCAGTTTAAATGTAAAATTACATCCAATTAACTAAATTATATTAAATGATAAAAATATAATAAAATGATACTTTAAAACCACTCAAATGTATAATTTAACACTATAAATTATTTTTATTAGAAAAGTTATTTTTAATTAAAATTTAGTATTTTCACTATTTATCAAAAATTGAAAGTTTTCAGAAGAGTACCAAAAAATCACCCTAAGATAATTTTGATATTACGAATCTAAAAATGACCTCAATTTTAAAAAATAAAATATATAAAATTTTAAAAAGTGGGTATTACTATTCATAATGGCTAGTTTGATTAGTCGTGGTGTGTTAGAATCTCGAAGTTGTGTACAATGCAAGCTATTAAATTATTCAAAGGGAAACGTACCATGAGAGCTTGGAGTGTTACATTAATGACCTTAAACTGAAATAAAAGGTGAAAATATCATGGCCTTAAACTGTATGTTATTTTTATTAGGGATATTTTGGGTCGCATGAGGTGGCCTCATAGGCCCCTCCATTCATGTCAGTTAACTTTCCTTTGATGTCGCACACATTACTTCATGACACACCCTCTTGGTACAATAATTTTAACCATAAAATATTTGAAATATTTACAAGCATTACAACCTTAAACTGAAATCCATGGCCCCAACACGATGACTATAAAACATGTGAAATATTTCCTTAGGAATGTGTTTTATACAGTAGGTACCTCTTTTTCCCTCAATTCATGTTGTATTTTTACTCCTACACACTACAAATATCCCTATAGGACACTCACACTATGGAATGAGCATCATGTCCTTAAATTTTGTGTGACTCGCCCCATGTTATTATCTTGGTTCTAGGACTTATAAGTTTAAATTTCCTTATAGGACTTTCTATTGAGAACTATAATCACACTTCCCTTATATTTCATTAAGAATTTCAGTTTTTTGGGTATTATTCACATAGGTTTACTGCATCCTGATCACATGATGTTAAAATGTACGATACATCCTGATCACATGACATTAAACCATGCGACACGTCAAGATAACATGACATTAAATTGCGTTCACAATGTCCCTACTGTACAATGTTAAACTACATGCCTATATCCCCCATTGCACAACATAAAACCAAGGACCATATTAGTCCCTCACTTGAAAAGCCATTTCCTTCAGTGCTAGTCACCTACCACATCATTCGTATTCTTCAACCTTCATTTGGTATATGATATGATGCTCCCCTAGAAGACGAGTTTGACCTTTTCATAGATCAATATGTCATCCCAATTTTTTTTAAGTCATGGAGGAATAGTTATAGGATTGTGTGAGTCCATTCAAACATTCCATCACTTCATCTCCACACTTCGGGTGTACCAATAATTGGATCCCCATACTCCTGCATATCCAAACAGGACCCTAATGAAAATGTGGTTGGGCCAAAATGGCTCACCTACCATCCTATGCCAAAACCTAAGAGGACTTTGGATGAAATTTTGAGACAGGTCCCTTGTTTAAAAAATTATCATTGGTCGAACCATAATTGTTTGTCCCCATTCTTGGCTAACAGTATAGATGTTTTGTTTTGAACATGGTCAAAAGTTATACCATATCACCATGCCACTCCCATTGTGTTCTAAATTTTTGGGAATTGTGATTAAAACTTACCACCCCTCTTGGTTTGAGTAGAATTCAATGACCCTAGAGTTACCCCATTCTTGCACTAGCAAAAATTGAAGATGTAAGTCGGCTATTCAGAGAGCCCTGTTCACCAACCATAGATCATCTCAGATCAAACTTCCTCAGTGGTTAATCAATAATGGTAAAACTCTAAGTGTTTAATTATTATTCAACAATCTTATTTAAATGAGAAATAATATGGCCATATCTTTTTTCTCATAATGAGCATGAATTACATGAGCTTAAGGATTGGTCATTGCTTGTTTCAAAAATATGATTGAAGTGAAATAATTTAATGCGTTGATGGAAATATGTCTATGAATATAGGAAAGTTTAAAATTTAAAATTTAGTAACATTCAAGGGTCATCCACATGTTGAAGCCTCTCTTTTTCCCCATCTAAAATTGATGTTGAATTTCTTGGTTGGCCTCTTGGAGCTTCTTGGTGCTGTCAGACTTATGTTCATTATAGAAAACATCTAAATGATAGTTTTTTTTCATGCACCTGCTCAAAAAGGAAGTCAAAGACCTGTGCTTGAAGAATACGAGCATCCACTCCTATGATGCCTATATTTCATAGCCAGTGGTGAAGGGACCCCATCCGGCTCACCAGGTATGTTTCTAGGGTCTGGGTGATGAAACACTAAATGCTCCTCTATGCCCTGCACTAGAAAATGTGGTTCTCTTTAGAAAATCATAACTAAAGACTTCTAAATCTTTGATTATCGCAAAATAAATTTGGGTAAGGATGCAAGGAAATCAGTAATATGGTCATCTTATGAGATCCTCTTAGTTCGGTCAGGATCTAGACCAAGAGGTTGGTCATCATCATCTAACCCTTTCTCGAATGAATTGCATCCCCAACCTTAATCTCCACCCTTCCAGTGAAATCACCCATGGCTGTGGAAGAATTACCCCCAAGACCAAGGAAAGTTCATCTTGAATGACCATCTTATTAAAGGCTGATGCAACCATCAGGGAAGGGGCCTCAGATACTCCAACCATACCCACTTGCTGGGAACACACCCTTTTGAGTACTATTTGAAATAAAATCATGTTATTAAATTTTATCATTGGAATGAGAAGGAATCCACGACCACCAAGTATGTATGCCTCTTTTGGAAACACACCATATCCATGATTAGAGCATGCTCAACATCTGGTAGCTCGATTCCTTCCTGGATCAACTTCCTCCATAGGTCCTCCATCATCATGGTCATTCATAATTTCCTCCAAGATGTCCAAAGAGTATGGAAGAAAACATAAATAGATGGATGTAGTTGGTATTTTAGCTTCTTACAAGGAGCATACATGTCTCTTATTGTCCTAGATTTATGTCCCCCTGATTGCTACCATGACCATTTTAGGGGAATTCCATCCACTAAAAGAGGTGGGGGTTAAATAATGACTTGAACTGTTCCTTCCAAATCTCCATATTGAGTCTCTATAATCATCTATCTTTCCACTTGGAGAGAATCCTACCTATCTTCTTGGTGTTCTGTCACCTCTCTTACCAGTGTGATCATCATTATGCACTGCCACAAGATCACCCTTGTGTTTTCTACCACCTTATTGTTGGAATAATACTAGGATAGGCTGGTGTTCACATTGTTTGGTGGAAGCACGATCATCTCTCATAATCTCTCACCTATCATCATCCACCATAGTTGATGAAGGACACATATATGATACTCTTCATGAACCCCCATGTAGACTCTTCTCATTAGTTTTTAGTTGCATCCAAATTTCCTAATGAACCTAGATGGAATGTATGTCTTACAATAGGTATTTTTATTGATCCTCGCCACTAGCACTCAACCCCGTAAAGACTTCAGGTACTCCCTCTGCTCTAATATCCCTGAAATTTTTCCACCATCACGTTGACTGGGGTTTTAAATGGTGAAATTTAAAATTTTCATTATTCCAGATACCAACTATGATCTCAGTCTCACTGAGAATCACTGGCCTAACCCTAGTGATATTGAGTAGATAGGGTCACATGAAGTCATTCAGGGGGATGATGAAATTTAGAAACTCATAGCCACCAAAGTGTTCTAAAATCCAGCCATCTAAGAATTGGAATTAATCATAGATCCTCAATTTCCTATATCAATTATTCATGTTCACCAGTTAGATAAAAGTTAAACTAGCATCGGTATACCTATTTAACCCTATTTCCAACTGCTATGACCAATGTCCCTTAGAGTAGGACCATGTGGGTATCTCTGACTGAAATCAACCATCCTATGAGGAATTTTAGAAAGAACGTGGTGTAGAAAACCAGTGGCCACCAGTACTCAACCATACTGAAACCTCATTGCACATACCCCCCTCGCTAGAATCAACCAATATGAGCCCGACCATCTACTTTGTGGTATCATTAGAGACTGCTTTGTCCACCCCCAAATATTCAAATTTGGATCCTTCTTCATGAACCTACACAACCATGCATTTAATGAAATTTATTTTTGTTAGGGGGGGGGGGTGGTGATTCCACACTTTCGTTAATGCATCTAGTAGGTGTTGTGCTCGAATAGTAGTGTGCTGCCTTTCTGACCAAATGTTTGGTGCTATAATAAATTCATCATATTAGAGCACATATAGTAGGATGAAACCAATGTAGTGCACATTTCAAAAAATGATACCCACCTAACCATGATGAATGTGGAACTTTTTGGTGTCGAGATAACACCTGCTAGGTATCTCTAGAAGAAGCTCCTGTTGACTATAGGTATGAAATTGGGACATCCACACTGCCTCATATAAATCGATATGGCACATATCAAACCCATATTCTATACAGGAATAAAATATTCATTATTCCTAGACCCACTGATCTATGATGTTTCCTTTGGCATGCAAGTCCCAATCCATATACCACCCTTTGCTGTTTTCTTCCTTGTTGCTCTGGAAAACGTTGGCATATCTGTCCAAAAATTCTTCAGTCTTCACTTTCTCCCACATAACTATTCATGTCCGTCCACTCTACATGTTGAGGTTGATGTACTCATGATACCAAGTATGGTGAAAATGGACTGTGATTTTCTAATCGTTGATATCATCCCCATGTGTAAACCAGGAGCGTGTCATGTTGACTTTGATGCTCAAGATGTTCACCTCATAAATTAATAGAAAATTTCATATAGAGAGGTGTTCAATCAATGAGTTGTTTCTTTGGGATTCCTTCAATATGACCAAAAGATATTGGTTATTGGAACTGATCCTCCATGCTTGAGGGATCTCAGTTTTTTGCTATATTTCGGCCCTTCAGGTGGCGACATCAGCTTTGATATCATCTTGGTTCGGTTGATTGTCCATAGTAGATGGTTCTGGGAGTGAAAAGGAAGGTGCACACAAAGGTTTCTTATTGGTTCATAAAGGGGTGATCCAACACAAAAGTTTTGAAATATATATACAAAAGGATTAATTTTTCATGGAGGATATTGTATAAGAGGTTTGATTTCATGAAAGATGAGGCCAAAGGCTCATATTACTATTCAAAAGAGGTGTTTCTTCTATGAGAGAAAAGGATCATCATGTGATAAGTCCAGGTACCATAAAAGGCCCCCCTAGACCTATTTATAGGAAATTAATGCTAGTTTTATGCAACCCATAACTCCAGTTTCATGCCTCAATCTATATGTTTTGTGCATCAATGGAGATGAGCTACTCTTTTCGGCACTACCTTGGGAACTTGACCTATCATACCCCAGTTAGCTCCGATTTTAGGGGGGGGGGGGGTTGGTGTAAAAATCTAATATGAGGCCTCCAAAAACCAATTTTTCATAAATTGAGAAGATGAACCACCCTAAAGGACCATTATGGAGATATAATAATGTTACTTTCAAGTATTTATGGCTGTACACAAAGATGTAGTCCTAGACAAAATAGACATGTACTCTAAAAATGATGGATTTTTCGATAGAATCTACATAGGATAAAGACATAAATAATTCCCCTGCATGAAAGAAAGAATAACTGTGTGCAAATATGGCACAAAACCATCACCTTTGTGCTCCAAATATGATATCACACAAAAAATGTTGTGCGTCAAAGCCTCAATGGAAAATAGAGGAGACACACACAACATGAGTTCTACACCGAAGAAGTTTTATGCCAGTAGTTCGGGATTTCATTTATAAATATAAGGTCACCCATTCCTCTATGAGGTTCTCTGTAATATAAAGCGATGATATTCTATACATAACCCCCATTATTCTACGATGATGCAAAAAATAACAATAATAGACCCTTGAAGATAAATATTTTTTGTAATATACCTCATGTGGGCCCAAAATTGAATTGGCCTACTATAGAGTGATCCTTTCACAACTACCCCTAAACCTAAAAGAGTTCATGAAAAGTGAATCTGCCTGCGGGAAATCCCACCCTACACACAACTCCATAAATTCATCTAACTATGACTGATGAATCCATCATTTTACCTTGGACTAGATCCCTCTTATCACAAAAATTTTGCCTGAAATCCAACCTAGTTTATCACAAAAACATCCTTGTCCCCTACTTGACATCCTCCCACTCCACTACAAGTGCGTTCTAGGACCCGAATCTTCTTATTGCTTCTAAGCATAAGGAATCACTACTGTAAAGTGGACCGATACCAATAAATATATACCAGTGGTTTGAATAAAATATTGGTATAGCTCCCCCTATACCAATAGTTTACACAAACCATTGGTATAGGGTGTTTAAGATATGGGAATACCAATGATTATAGTAAAAATATTGGTATACAAATGGCTATACCAATGGCTATTCATAATCGTTGGTATAGAGTAAGGCTATACCAATTGTTTAAAAAAACCATTGGTGTAGCCTTTTGATGCACACCTATCATGGAGTGTAGAAAGATGATTTTTTATATTACCTAAGTGTAGTCTAGTGAGTAAAACTAGGAAGTATCCTGAAGAGGAGTGCACAGAAAAGAGTTTGTCACTTTTAATTAGAGGAAAAATGGGGTGGTTTTTGAAATTGTTTGGATCGGAATGAAATAAAAGAAATTAATTAATAAAGTGATTTAAATGAAATTGGAAATTAAATGGATTTAAAACTATGATAAGAGAATGGTGATCAGGTTGGAGTTAGGGTTTATATTTCAATTCTATAATTGTTCTATTTTATTCAAATCTATTCTTTTTAATTTTATTAAAGTGAGATTCCATGATTGTTTCCTCCCACTTCCTTGGAGAATTGGTGATGGTGATATAAAACCTTACCAAGATCTCAATTTGGTCTACTCTCCTTCCATGTGTTAGAAAGTTTTATTAAATATCCTATATTGAATTGGGAAATACTAGATCGTGTGTTATTTATCCCAAATAATTAAGAACATCCATTACCCCTCTCACATGTAATGAAGATTGTTTATTACTTCACCACTAAGATTTGGTCTATTCCATCATGTATAAAGAAAAAACCAGTGAAGGGAGATAATGATCACTTTCCAAATAAAAAATCATTAATAGAATCAAAAACCAAATATGATCACACTTGATAATAAAAACCATTATATGAAATTGAAAACAATGTTACAAAAGAGAGATAGAGTTTTTATTCAATAAAGTGCATGAAATAAAGCATTACAAAATAAAAAACCTACCCTTCCCCAATCATTCAAATGTTTACCCCACTATGGTAAGGGTAATTGAGATGAATTTGGAAGAAGAAGGCATTAGAAAACTTGGAAGAAGAAAAGGGGAGGAAGAAGATAGTGAAGTAGCCAGCCTCCCTTGGTTGAGATCTCCTCCCTAGTGCCATGTATGGTGTGGGATGGATTGGAATGATTTGAGAAGGAGGATATATCGTTATTTTATAGGCCAGAATTTTCCCTCAGATGTTTCCGGATTTTAGGCCTCATAAATGGTATATTCACACGTGGACCCCTTAATTAATGTTTTTCATAATTTTTTCTCATATATCCTCAAAATTTCAGTGTATTTGGAAATGTCTAGAGAGATTAATGTCCATTTTACTTTGAGAATTTATTTTTCCCATAAAAACTCTCCATATTCCAAATCTATAATTTTCCATGCATTAATGGACTTGAAAACGTCCCCTTAACACATGTACGCCTTCATGAAACTTATTTATAAATGTATTATATATCCTACATCTAGATTTTTGAGTTTTTGGGACCTCTTATCATGAGATATGGACCTAACACCAAAAATAGGCATACATGCAAACAATTTTCAAGGCCCAATTTGTGAGTTATTTTGGAGCCTCAATATGGTGGATTTAGCATTGGATCTAGAAGACATAAATAAATACCAATATGTATAGAATTATAAAAATAAATAATTTAATTATTTTGGTTAGTGTATAAAATTTTATGGCCAAAATATAGAAATAATTTAAAACTCTTAAAAATGAAAAATGAGTTATTTTTCCGATTAAGCTAAAAAAATACCATTATATTCATAAAATGTGGAATTTTATCTTAAAATAACACTTTGGTGGGATTTAAAAAATTGAAATTCAATATAAAATTATTGGAAACATTTTCTCTGTTATGTAACGCCCCGACCCCAGAAGCCCAGAGTCGGTGCATTATTACATAACATTGGCATGATCACAAAAGATCAAGTCTCAAAAGACCGATTAGTTTAGTAGCCTTAGAAACACTAGATATATTCATAAGTCTTATATTACATCATGAAGTGAAAAGAACTACCAAACATATTTTATTTATATCCCCTCATACATTCCCTGTAGGTCATTCATAAAATACCTTTTCACATCCTGGGAAAAATTAAAACATTGAAAGGGGTGAGCTCAGATTCTTAGTAAGGATAACAATATAGCAGAATCTTTTATAAATAAACATAAAAATTTAAGGCAACATATAACTAAAAAAAATCCTTCTAAACTTGAACTTCAGCATAATATGGCAGATATAAAATGAAATAATGCAATTTACTTATTTACATGGATATTCTACTAGTCGAATAATCACATGAAATATCAATAACCACTTTCATAATGATGGAATGTATAATGCTAGACTATCATAACCACATAGTCAATGCCTTGTGCCAAGACAAAAAATAATATTTTTCCAAGGCCTTGTGCCAAGACACAAGTTTGTCTCTTGAGACCTACTGATGCATCGAGGAGCTATAGCGGGCTCCATCCATAACTTACTAAGTCCAATGCATTCCTCATATGAAAAGTTTGAAACATAACATAAACATTCGTATTAAAACTAGCATAGGGGATATCAATACTTTTAACCAAAAACCATGAATGGTATAGAAATATCACATCTATAGTCAAACATAACTCATTCGATACAATATGGAATATTGTATTGTATCAGATTAACCTCAATTGAGAATAATGAAGGATTTTGACATAGATTAAAATAATCATCAAACTATTGAGAGAAATATCCTCTTTTTCTTGAAAACATTTAAAAGTCACGCTATTTGTTAAGAAGCCATTTAAAATAGATTTTTGAATCAAAGTTTCCCATTCCACTTTGAAACTTTTAAAAGGAGTTTTAATTTTAAAACTTTAATGTCCATATAAATAAATCTTTAAAACCATTTTTAAAACATGGACATTAATGAGAAAGATTTAGAATAATAAATCTTTAAATCATTTAAAATGATATTTTAGTTAGAGTTCCTAAACAAAATAGTGACACTTGAATAAAAATAATTTATGTAATAAAAACATTTTAATATCATGGGAATAAATAGATTCATGATATACTATGTCAAAGTACATTATATACACCATATAAAAGTGATTTAGTGTATAACAACAAAGAAGTCTCAATGGAATGTAAATTGAGATGAAATATCTTATAAAGACCATATACTTAGGTTAAGGATAAATCAACAAAATAATTATGTGTGATAAATATTAATACACTCAATATGACTGGATATTCACTGTAAATCAATCAGAGTACATTAACACATATTCTTGTAAAGACAACACCAATGAATTGGATATTAAACTCAACAAATGGAGAATGAGTTAAAAATTACTCTTATCAAGTTCATATCGATGACTTGAGAAATTATCAATGGAGTGTTTATGTGTATCAAAAGTATATACACATAAAGGGGAGTGGAAATTATGACATAAGCAAATGAATAGTGATTCCACACATAATCTTGGAGTAAAATAATCAATGTATTATGCGTAAATCCGAATGAATGGAAATTGAAATTTCAAATTCCCTTATCGATTCGGTAACTTACGAAACATACACCCATGAAAGAAGGATAACACAATGATGATGTAAATATCCACAAATTAAAGTATATTACAGAATTAATATAATAATGGGCAGTACACACACCACATGCAATAAATAAGTGGTGAACAATGGAAATCTCACGAAATTAAAAGTGAGATAAGAAACCCCTTACTTTGTACTTTTTCCTTGGTAGAGGGTAGGTTAAACTCCTGTATAATGGTGAAATAATTGTTATTGAATTATACAATAATCATATACATCAATATTATATCATATATGACCTTTTAACATTGATTTGTTAATAATATCTTAGTATTATGGTCGTTTTGGGTGTTAACAGATTCATTTTCCTTTGTATTATTTGTTATGTGAGACATATTTGTTATGGATTGGATGTATATTATTCATATACAGAATGATATCATGTCTCTAAACATTATTTTTAATCATCAAATGATATTTAGTCTTGAATGGATATGATGGGGAATGAATCTCATCGCGTTCGTGGAGACGGTAATCTGTACGTACGCACAAGAGACAATATCATTCTATTGATAATAAAATAATATATAATTGGATGGTATATCATATATACAGAATAATTATCATGTTATATTTATTATTTACATGAATTACATATCATTATTATACCCATCCAAATAATAATATATTGAATAACAATTACACCACGATGTAGAGATGGTTGGCCGTACGTACGAACGTATGGTAACATGTCATTCAAAGGATGGATAGAATACTTAATATGGTTGTACCATATTTATAATAACATTAAAGTATACAGAAGATACTAGATTTATTATTTTATAATGGAAATAACAAATAAAGAAGAAGTGGAAGAATAAAAGAACTTGAAAGAGGGTGGTGAAATCATTACCTCTTCTTCGGGTTCTTCCTTTTGATTTGATCAAAAGGGATCCTTAAGTTGGATTTCTGACCAAAGGAGGTACTCTAGGATGAAGTGAGGGAAGTTGAGAGAATATTTGGGTAGGGGTTGGCCGAACTAAAAGGCTTTGAGGGTATGAAGTTCAGAGAAGGGGGAGTGCCCTTTTATAATAGGGGTGAGGGGAACCTTAGGAAAAGCTAGACATATTATTTTATAATAAATTCATATTCAGTTTATAATGGATAAAAAGTTGATTATTTAAAGTATAAGGTGGGTATAGGTTGAAAAAAACTCAACCAATAGGTTTTAGATAGGTTTGGGTCACTTTATTAACCTTATCTTTGAAGGTTCCGGGCGTAGTAGAAGCGCTTGGGTGGACTTGCCCACTTGGCTTTTTGTCATTAGCAATGATCAATATGGGATCAATATGACGATAAATGCCAGTCTCCATGGATCGAATCACAAAAATAGACAAAATAAAAGTAAAGTATCAGAACCACTAAGTAGGATCATTACAGGTTGATTATAATTAATTTAATCAATTGAAAAGAAATACCTTTTGGGTGTTCTTTCTTCATTGATGTTCTTGATCACATTCCGATGTGATTCGTCATTGCATTGTAAAAGCCAAGTGTGGACTTCTTCTAGCGGTGATCCACATGTGTACCTTGTATCTCGAGACATCACCAAAGGATTCTCTGGGTGCTAGCGTGGAGAAACCTTTGCTTGCGTTGTCCGCCTTAGATCGTCTTGATCCGATGGAAGAGGATCTCTCTCGGTCTTGAGAGCGTTCTTGGAGGAAGAGGTTCTTTCAGCCTTGAAAGAATTCTCTGGAGATGTTGTGTGTAGGAAAAGAGTTAGGGTAGTGAGGATATTTATAATCATGTTTGAGGTTGTATAGTTATGACAATAAATAAATGTGTTACGTGTTTTATTTATTTCATTGACTCTCATTTTAAACCCCCATGTCGAATAATTAATTCCTTGACATGCGCCCATGCTAATTATAATAAATATCATTTAAAACAATATTATATCCTCAAAATAACGACTGGAAAAACTACACGGCGTGTATTAATAAATACACTACGTGTACTTTTTTTCATTGAAAACTACATTGCGTGTACATTCAATGCACACGGAGTGTATATCTTGTTTTCATTTATTCATTTTTTTCCATAAAGAAAAATACATAGTGTGTATTTATTAATACATGACGTGTACTTTTTTTCCATGAAAAACTACACGACGTTTAATCTTTAATACACGGCGTGCATATTTTGTTTTTCATTTCCTTCTTCCTCTATCATTAAAACGATTTAGGCTTCCTTGAATAATTATTAAACCACGTACGGGAATAATCTTTATTCTAATTGAGATACTCAAATACACTTAGTGTGTAACCATCTAGGCCTCTATCTCATTGGCATTAGGCGAGCATGCCTAAAGTCCAAGATTACTGTCTAGAAACGGGTCAAGGCACCCAAGAGAAATAAGTTGACGCCGCATTGACGTATCACCACATACGAACTCTTCCTGTGTAATTTAATCCCTTTGTCTCGATATCTCATCAAGCAGGTTTCATGACAGTGTCATAAACCTATATGCTTGATCTATCATTCTTTGACTACCTGAAATAAACTCGTCGTTCACACCATGGCCATGGAATTTAATGTGACAGTTCTATTTCAATCAAAGGGCCGAGATATCAACTTCCATAAATGGAAGGGACAAATCCTTCCTCGACTTATCCATTAACAACATGTCACTCATGACACACCCAACATACCCTACTTCCCGCCAACTGTCTGCGTGACGGTTTTCGTCAGTAAATCTAAGTGTGCGAGTCATGACATGAGTTAATGATAATCTTCCAGTCTAAGGACCATTACACATGCTCGTAGATAGCAATGTCTGATGACACCAAGACATGCGGAATTGCTACTGGCGGGTCTGTTCTCATAATATCCCATATTGGAGATTACCAAGTGCGAACTCCATGAGAGAGAGTCTCATCTTCTTACGAGTACTCACACATGATGGTCTGTATACCATGTGTGCTATCATAGTACGTCATCCAACTGTAGAACTTTATTTAAGAATATTGTTAGAGCATTTCAAGGTTCTCATCATAGCGGGGATCTACCATGACCTTATCAATGCAACAAATATTCCAGGACATTATTATATTATAGTCATGCAGAATAATGAAAAATATATAATAAGTGAAAATTAATGTCATAAAAGTTCAAAACAGTTGGTTCTTAGGACACCAACCCTTACAATCTTTTAGTTTTAACACTTAGTTAATTAGTTTGACATTAACCACATCACTTCTTATTTTTAGATTATATGGTTAATAAAATTACTATAAACTTACAATAGACCTCCAAGTGGTCCATAAATAATACACCTTTCATTATAAAAGTCCTTTGGCCGATCCTTAGATTTTCAAGAATATAATATCACTTAATAATATAATATTTGTTTTAAAAACTCATTTATGTCAATTTTGACACTATTCAATAATTGATTTTTTTAAAGTCTTAAAAAAATTATTAATTCGAACCAAATTCATTTAAGAAATAATAACATTTCATATTAACCAATAAAATTCGTGGATGTTATCAAAAATTTCAAATTATATTTATTTTAACATTTATAATACCAATTATTTGATTCTTTCATTAATAAGGAAAATACTGCATCATTATTGTGTCATAAATATATTTAATTATTAAATGTCTAAAAATTATAAATAAAATACAATTATGTAGGAAATATTTTTATATTTCTAATTAATATTTATAGTCTAAAATATAACATATATAAACTTATGTAAAAATTATTTTTCTAAAAGATATATGCTTATGTAATTTTTATATTTACTTTAACTTAATTAATATAATGCGTCATTATCACTTACAAGTGGATCCATGGGGTCTCACAATCGACCCAAAGATGCCCATGGTCGAACATGTATCAACCAATAGGGTTAGGACACGTTTTAGGGTAAATTAATATTATTATAATATTATTTTGTTACCCTTATTTACCAGATTTACCCTTTAACCATGGTAAATAAAATATTTACCTAAGTAATTATTCAAAATGTCTAAAAATAACGGCTAGTTTGATTGGTTGTAGTGTGTTAGAATCTCAAAGTCGCGTACAATGAAAGCTATTACATTATTCAAAGGGAAATGTACTGTGGAAGCTTGGCATGTTACATGTTAGTTCCTCCACATTTAGAACATAGACCCCTGGAGAAGTAAACAACAAAATCAAATCAAAGAAAAATTCAAAGAAAATACCCATGAGATCCACCAAATCCAAATCAAGAAAAAAAAAGATATCATGAATCATAAAAACCCATTATTTAAAGTTCCAAATTTATATAATTTAATATATTTCCACTTAATTTCTCATACCATTCACACAAAACACCATCTAACATGAATTTTCTCTCATCTCACAAATGTAAATTTTCAACAAGGCTTTTATCATCCAAACCCATTAATGGCTCACCATAGGCTTGATAAATTCATATATATCCACATGATGTGAGTGAATGATATTTTTTTTATCATGAGGACCTTATAGGGTTATTCTATGGATTTCACTTGGTAGGATTTAGAAGTTAAATTTTTTGAGGCCGAATGAGTGGGGCTTGGATCTTTTTGAATTTTTTTGAAAGATTCTAATTTTGAATCAAGTATAGTATCCTAATCACTAACCTTTATAGAAAATTATATCCATAATCCTTAAATATAAATAAAATTTCACACAATTTATCCTTTTAAAAGCATAAATTTCAATTTTCTCAACCATAATTTTTCTTGAATTCTCTAGATAGGCACAACTTTCTTTCTCCTTTGGAAGTTCCAGAAAGGAAAAACTTATTTTATCATGAAATTTCTATAAAAGAATAACTTTAAATTGAATGAATTATTCATAGGTAAAATCATCTCTTCAACCTTTTATTTCTACCCAAAGTATCATCAAATGAGTGTCACACTACAAGACAACATTCCCCACACTTAAGTTCAACAAGATTATGAAATTTCACTTCAAGAGCATGTTTGATAAGGAAAATTGGCTTGTAATGTGGCTAAAATAATAGTATTTTCATGTATTCTAAGAGATATAGGGATTAAATATATAAGTTAGAATCGAATAAAAATCATTTTCTTGAAAAATTGGGCTTTAAAACCAAAAAAATTCCCCAATCATTTAAAACACATGTATCTTAAACTCTTAAGTTTTTATTGGAAAAAATTGAATTCTTGTTGAATAAAGCATGGAATGGTTATCTTAAGAAGTGAGGTTAATGTAAGGAACACGACAAAAAATGGTTTATAATCCTCATGAGAAAGTGATTTCAAATATAAAGACAGTGAACTATGGCATGGGATTCAAAAATCAGAAGACTTTTCATGAAATTCACCAAATATTTTAACTTAAAACAAAGTCATTTTATGTATTCATTTAGGCTTAGTTTCATGGAATAGTTTTGTTTACTCATTTAAATGGGTTTAAAAAATTTAAATGATATTAATTTCAGCTCAAATGTTTTGAAAACACACTAAATTTTAAAAATAAACACACAAAATTATGGAAAACAATTTTTTTTAGAAAAACAAAAAAATAGACAACAAATAAAAAAATCCTAAACTACAATGGTTTCCTCCCCCACACTTAAATGATGATGTTTAATTATTTCATTCAAATGGATTTAAAATTTAATAAAATTTGAAAATGGATAAAAAAATAAAGTGTAAAGGAGAGGTATGAACTGATGGATTTTATTGATTAATAGGTTGGAGGAGTGTGATCAACTCCACTGACTCTGATGGCAAGGTCCTAAAGAATTTATTCAACTTATTCCCATTAACATTTAATGGATCTTTCTCTCCATCCTTCACAATCTCCAAAACACCAATAGGATATTCATGAGTAACTATAAATGGACCTTCCCATCTGGAATGAACTTTACCTAGAATTTTCTTGAGTCTTGATTTGAATAAAAGAACTTTGCCTTTTGGATATAAGTATTTTTGTTGGATCAGCTTGTCACGATCCACTCTTTTTATATCTTTTTAAATCATATAATTTTAAAAAGTTTACCTTATAATTTTATATAGCTCCTGAAACTACAATATTCTCTCTTTCCCAATGCTTTCAAGATCCAAATTCATCTTTCTCAGAGCCCAATATTCCTTATGTTCCAATTCCATAGGTAGGTGATAAATTTCCCTATAAATCAAGCTATATGGAATCATTCCAATCAGGGTTTTTTATTATTTCCTATAATCCCATAATGTTTCTTTCAACCCTTGTATCCAATCCTTATGTTTTTGATTAATAGTCTTTTGAAAAATCACTTTGATTTCCTTGTTGGATGATTCAACGTGCCCATTAGTCTGTGGATGATAGGGAGTTGACGTTTTATGATGAACCACATACATTTTTATCAAATGCTCCATTATCTTACTATAAAAGTGAGTTCCTTGATAACAGATGATGTCTTTGAGCAGTCCAAACCTAAAAAATATATTTGCCCTTACAAAATAAAAAAAATGTAGCATCATTGGTCTTGCTGGATTTTTCCTCCACCCATTTTGAAACAAAATCAACTAATATAATGATATAAGAATTTCTAAATGACATTGGGAAAGGTCCCATAACATTTATCCCCTATAATTCAAAAGGCTCAGAAAAATTCATTGTATTTTGTGTCATTTATTATTTCTTTGAAATATTTCTAGAAAAATGATATTTTCTATAACTTTTACAAAACTCCTGAGCATATTTAAAAAGTTTGGGACAATAAATTCCTAATTCTAAAACCTTTCTTGATGTTATTTGAGGTCCAAAGTGGCCTTCACAATCCAATGTGTGAAAAAAATCAAACAAATATTTAATTTTACTTTCAAGAAAACACATTCTTATTACTTTATCATTGTAAATGTTACAAATATAAGGATATTCCCAAATAAAATATCTTGATTATGATTTTAGTTTTTGAATTTGGTGGGTATTTAAAAGATATGGGAGATGATATGTTACCAGATAATTTACCATGTCATCATACCAATTCACTTCTCCTTAAATAAAGTATGAATTCTATCCTAGAATTTGATCATTTAGTGAGATTGTTTCTCAAATTTCAGTTTTAGCAGTGTTTGGTAGTTTACATAAGTGACCAGCCACTTGGTTCTCAGCTCCCTTATTGTCTTTTATTTATATATTTAACTCATGTTTCAGTATCATCCATCCCACTAGACTCAGTTTATCATCATCCTTCTTCATCAATTTTCTAAGAGCTACATGATTATAAAAAATAGCGATTTTGGTTCCAAGAAGATATAATCTAAATTTTTCTAAAGAAAAGAAAAATGATAAAAACTTTTTTTTGTGGTTGTGTAATTTAATTGGGCCACATATAAGGTTATCAAGGAATATGAAATGACTTGGGGCCTACCCTCAATTAGTTGAGAAACAACTACTACAACTTCTTGGTTGGAAGCATCACAAAGTAAATCAAATGGTTCTTCCCAATTTGGTTGTTGTATTACAGGTGGTGAAATCAATATAATTTTCAACTCATCAAAGGATTACCTACATGAACCATTGAAATAAAAATCATCATATTTCAAAAGTAATCTAGATAGAGGGAGATAAATCTTACTGAAATCTTTGATAGACATCCTATAGAATCCTACATGTACTAAAAATGATCTAACATTTTTCACACAAGTAGGGCGAGGAGATGAATTTATCACTTAATTTTTTGATTTATCCACTTTAATTACTTTTTTAAATGACATTTCCAAGGATAATTCTTCTCTCAAACATGAAATGAAACTTTTCAAAATCTAGAATAATATTTCTTTCAATAAAGTATTTCAAAAGGTTTTCCAGATTTTTCAAACAACGGTCAAAAGAATCTACAAAAAATATAAACTCATTTAAGAAAACTTCTAAGAAACATTCAGTGTGATCAGAAAATATACTTATCAAGAACCTATAAAATGTTCCTAAAGCATTACATAGTCCAAATGGAATCTTTTTATATAAATTTTTTTTGAAGGGACATGAAAAGGTAATTCTTCTTGATGCTTAGGGGCAAGGGATAATTGGAAATAACTTAAAAATCTATCCAAAAAGAAATAATGAGTTCTCCCTTCAAATCTCTCTAACATCTGGTCAATGAATGTGATAGAGAAATGATCTTTCTGAGTGACGTGATTCAGCTTCCTAAAATATATTTACATTCTCTAGTTATTTTTAATTATCATAGGGATTAATTCATTATTTTCATTAATCATAGTGGTTAGGACAATATTTGTAGAACTACATGACTACGGTTAACCAACTGTGAATCTAAAATGGGATAGATGATCCCACCATAAAGTTTTGATGTAGCCTCCTTTTGGGCTATCTGACATGTTTGGAATCTCCCTCAAGATTAATACTATGTGGGCATATTTTTGGATTTATTCTAGGGATATCACCTAATCTCCACCCTATGTCTTGTAAGTTCTATCCAAAAATATCATTGAATGATTCTTATAAGGTTTTAGAAATATTATTAGCAATTATTACTGGTAATTTTCCCCCCTCCATGAGGTGAAAATATTTAAAATCAATGGATAGTGGTTTTAATTCTAGATCTAGGGCCTTCTCAAGGGATGGAATTAAATTAAGGTTCCTCATTTCCAAAGGCTAGACCTCATACACACAAGAAACCATATCATCTTCCTCATCACTTAAAAAAAATTCAATGAAATTATATTTTACCTCTTCTTCCCACATGAAATCAGAATATCCAGTGTTTTTTTCATTCACATGTTCATTGATTTTTTAATGAAAGGATTATCGCCTAAGTATAAGAATTCATGGCACATACTTGATTCTTCAATGGGTTCAATACCAACTTTTTGTGAGAGTGAAAAATGGAGTTATCATTCAATGTTTGCCTCATGGATTCAAAAATGTTGAAGTGGATAGTGCTATCTTAAAACACCATGGTGAGTTTCCCTTCATGGAAATTAATGATGGTTTTGGATATTTTTAAGAAAGGTCTTCCAAATATGATGGGTGAGTGTGATGGGTTCCTATATTCTTCCATATTTGGCACTAATAAGTTATAAGAGAATAAAATATCTTTGACTTTCACAAGTATATCTTCTATAACTCCTGCTGAAAAAACCTTTGATCTTTTTTCAAGCTGGACCGCCAATCTTGTGGGATTTAAGTCTCACATATGAAAAGAAGATTATGTTGAGTGAGGAAATAAATTAATTAATGTACCTCGACCACACAAAAAATTAGAGAAAGTTAAATAACAAATAGTGCATGGAATGGAAAGTGTCCCCAAACCTTGAAATTTGGTTGGAAACTATAGTGTGACAAGGGCTCAGACACTTATTCCTAGGTTTATCCTCTCATTCCACTAAATTCTTATCTTCTTGGTGAAAATATCATTCAATTTTTTTTCATACCTTGGAATTTTTTTGACGGATTCAAGTAGGGGATATTAATTTCCACTTTCTCGAAGGTGTCTAAAATTTATTTTTGAATATATTTTTCCTGCAATCACTTTAATTCAATAATACTTGATGTAAATGGTGGGAGTCAGTCATTATTCTACATCTATTTTCTTTTAAATGATTTTTATTTCCTCCTCATCCTATCCTACTCCTCCTCCTTTCCCTTTTCTTATTATTGGTGAATTTTTGAAGAATTTTTAAAATTATCAACTTAATAACCCCTTAGAATAACTGGTATTGTTTTAGGTTCAAGTTTGGATGGAGGTGGGAGTTCTTTTCCATTTTTTTTGTTATCATGTTGAAATTATCTTTTGGGTTTGGTATTTTCTAGGCAGGGAGTTTTCTTTATTCTCTATTAGAATGTCCATGAGGCTATTGAATTTGTAGGAAAATTTTTTATAGTGTCTTTTAGCCCCTCAATATCAGATTGATATTGTTGATATTGAATTGAAGGTTATGAACTGGTGGATGGTTATTCATAGGGCCTCTGTAATATTGGTGGTTGAATGTTTTGTAGTTGGTATGGCTGTTTTTAGGGGTTTTTGGAATTGTGGGGGATTTTGATATTATTATTGTCAGTAGGGATGTTGACTGGGGTACTGGTTAGGATTCAATGACCTCACTTGGTTTCATTGGTTTCCATATCCTTGATGGGCTTAGGGTTGACTTAATTGATTTTTTTGTAATTTTCTTGGATAAAAGATCACAACATAGTATTCTGTTCGCTGTATCTCAGGAAACTGGTTAGTGTAATGAGTATAATAATAACATAAACCACATACCAGATATGAATCTTTTTTTTCCATTTTATTAAGTTAGAACTTTTTGAAAGACTAATCTTGCGAGGTCATCAAATTTGTTTTCAATCAGTGAAGATAAATAAGATGTTTTTATATCATGTACCCCCTGGTTCCCATACCTATCATTCAAAAATTATTTTGAGTTTTGTGTAATCTTCTCAATCAGACCTCTAACATCTACAGGTTACTTGTCAATCATGGATCCTATAGATGAATCATCTAGTTTATTTAAACCATTATCGAGTAGTCCTTGGTAGAATAACACAAGGAATTTGTGTTCCTCCATTTCTTGATGTGGGAATCTAGTATAGAACTTCTTGAAATACTCCCAATACTTATAGAGGGTTTCTCCAGTTGACTGCTGTCTGATGTAAATATCCTTTTTGATGGAAGTGGTCTTAGATGTGGGAAAGAATATCTGAATGTATCATATTTTTAAATCCTACCAATCAATTATCTCCCATGGTTTTAGATTGTATAACCATTCTTTATCTACTCCTTCAAATGAGAAGGTGAATTCACTCCCTTTAAATTGAAATTTAGGATCTCCTTTTGGCCTAAAGCTTGAGAAAGTGAAGATGAATTATTACATGTTCCAATTTAAGTCTTCTCCTACAAGACCATTAAATTTCAAAAGCACAAAAATAAAATTGAAATGTAATTCAAAATCATTTGGGGCATTAGGTTCAATTAGTTTGTTATTTTGAATAAAAAATTAAGGTGTACACATATCATGCAATGTTTGGTTGGGATTGCTAGCCATGATTTCAGTTTCAGAGTGAACACTTAGATTGTAACTTGAATCAGAGAGGTTTATTTCCTCAAAACCAATTTGAAAATTTTGTTTTCTTAGTTTGGTAAGTTCTCCTTCAATATCAGGAACAAATTTATTTAAATGGTCTGTTTAACTACGGGTCATTTAGTGTTTTTACAAATATTTTTTTGGTTGTTAATTTGCACTACCTCCTTAAAAAAGACACCAAATTTGACACACAACTATTGTGGTGTGTAGAAAAATGATTTTTTATATTACTTATCTGTAGTCTAGTGATTAACCCTAGGAAGTCTCCTGAAGGGGAGTGCACACACAAAAGTTTTTCACTTTTAATTAGAGTGAAAAAACGAGGTCATTTTTTATTTTTTTGGATTTGAATGAAATAAATCAATTAATTTAAAAAGTTATTTAAATGAAATTGTAAATTCAATTGATTTAAAATAATAATAAGAGAATTGTGATCAGGTTGGGGTTGGTTTTCAAATTGCAATGTTGTACTTATTTTTTTTTCATATCTCTTATGCTAAGTTTATTAATGTGATATTCCATGATCATTTCATCTCAATTACTTGGTGAAATGGTGATGGTGAGAGAAAAACTTACCAAGATAACAGTTTGGTCTACTCTCATTCTATGTGTGAGAAAGTTTCATTGAATATTCTCTATTGACTTGGGAAATACCTGATCAGGTTATGTTTAACCCAAATAATTAAGAACATCCGTTACCCCTCTCACATGTACTGACGATCATCGAGTACTTCACCACTAATCTTTGGTATATTTCATCGTATATAAACCAGATCCTAGTGGAATAATATAATGATCATTTACCAAATAAAAAATCAATAATGGAATCAAAAATCAAATACGATCTCAATTGATAATAAAAAAACTAAATTAAATTTAAAACAACATTATATAAGAGAGATATAGTTTTTATTCAATAAATTGCCTGACCTAAAACATTAAAAAATTTAAAACCTACCCTTCCCCAATCACTCAAATGTTTACCCTACCATGGTAAGGGTAATTGAGATTAATTGGGAAGGAGGAATTAAAAAACTAAGAAAAAGAAAATGGTAGGAAGGATATGGTGAATTTTCTGGAATCCCTTTTTGTAGATCTCATCCTTGGTGCCCCAGATGGGGTGGGATGGATTGGAATGATTTGGGAAAGATGATCTCTCCTAATTTTATAGAATATAATTTATCCTCTAAAGTTACTACGTGTTAGTCCAATGAAATGGTAGATTCATGCATATAATCCTTCATCAAAGTTGTTAATAATTTTCTTTCATGTCTCCCCTCTAACATTCAGTGTATTTTTGTATGTGTAGTGATAGTTATGTTTATTTTACTCCAAGAATTTATTATACCTAGGAAGACTCTCTATATTCCAAACGTCCAATTTCCTATGAATTAATGGCCTTGAAAATACCCCCTTCATGCTTATAATACTTCATAAAACTTCTTCCTCAATATCTTGTGTGTCCTCATGAGCCTCAATCCAGTTGGTGAGGACTCCTTAATGTTGTACCCCACACTCTTTGATTTTCATGATCACAATCACTTTCATATATGTTTAACTTTGTTTTTTAAGTGTTGTGGATGATAGGCAAAAGATTGCCAAAGGATTGGCCCAAGAATGGACAAGAAATGGACTGAAATTCAGTCCACCGGCCAACCGGTGGAACTGGCAGAGGGATTGCCCACTGCCAGGTTCCACCGGTCGACCGGTGGCTCTGTCACCGGTCGACCTGTGGCACCCAGCCCAAATAGTGTTTGCTACTGTCTTGCCACCGGCCAGCCGGTGGCTCCTCCACCGGTCGACCGGTAGAGCCTGGACCAAAGGCCTCCTCCACTGCCAAGGCACCGGCCAGCCGGTGGAGCTGTACCGGCCAGCCGGTAGCCCAGTCAAACTAGCCGTTGGCTTTGACCAGTCAACCCTCTTTTGGGCTCCAACGGCTCCGAAGCCTTTTCCAACGGCTCCAAAGCCCTCCAACGGATACTTGAAGGTTCCTAGCCTATAAATAAAGGCCTAGGAAGCCCCGGAACGTCACCCAAGCCACCGGACACATTGTTGATCATTTGGCGTACCTCCGACGGACTTCCTCAAGGGAACCCAACGTGCTCCAATCCAATTCCACATCCAAGAGCACCTCCAAAGAAGCTTGGAAGCGGCCTTCAACATCTCCATACAATCAAAGGCGCCCAAGGCTTCTCAAAATACGGTTTTTATTGTATATTTATTTTGAGCTTTAAATTTGGGTTTGTGCCTACAAACCCCAACCCTTTTCTCATCCCTCTTTCTTTGGGTTCTCACACCACCACTAAGGTGTGAAGAGGTTTCTTCAAGCCTTACCTTGTAAAAGGCTTGAGTTGTCGGTGAGCTAGCCTTCACCCGTTAAAAAGGCTAGTGGGTTCTTGCTAAACCATCAAAAGCAAGTGGGTTCTTGCTTAACCACCAAAAGCAAGCTGTAATAGGTTCTAGTGCTACCTCAAAGCCTAGTGGGTTTCTTGCTAAAACCATTGAAAAACAAGCGGTAGGAATCTCTCAACGGTTGAGTTGGGAGCGGAGACGTAGGCCGGGTTTTGGCCGAACTCCGTTATCAATTTCTTGTGTCTTGCCTCTTTACTTTCCGCTGCATTTTTAACTTTGATTTTAATTTGTTAATTATTTTTTAAAAGGCAATTCACCCCCCCCCCCCCTCTTGCCATCTCTTCCCCGCTTTATTCCGACCCAACAATTGGTATCAGAGGGGTAATTTGAGTAATACATTAAACGGTTTCAAATTTAAAGATCCTTTTTGATGGCATCTACCTCTTTCGCCCCCGAGGGCTACTCTTTGGGTCGGGCTCCATTTTTTGATGGGATCGACTATAATTATTGGAAAACCCGCATGACCACCTTTTTACGAAGCATAGGTTATCCAACTTACAAAATTGTCATGCAAGGTTACACTTTGTCTACCCCCGACGAATCCAAATGGACCCAAGCCGACATTAGAAATTTTGAGCTTGATGGCAAAGCCATGAATGCCCTTCATTGCGGCCTTGACCGAAACGAGTTCAATCGAGTTTCCACATGCACCTCCGCACATGAAATCTGGAAACTTTTGGAGGTTACCCATGAGGGGACCAACAAAGTAAAGGATACTCGATTGGACATGTACCGTCAGGATTTTGAGTCATTCTCTATGCATACAAATGAATCTATTTCTGAAATGTTTACTAGATTTACTGACGTGTGCAATGGGAGAAAGTCCCTTGGTGATGATGTTTCAGCTGAGACGATGGTCAAGAAGATCTTATGGGTCCTTCCGAGCTCATGGGCACCAAAGGTGACGGCGATCCAAGAAGCTAAGGACGTCAAAAATATGCCGGTAGAGGAGCTCATCGGATCTCTCATGACTTATGAGATCACAATGAGGAGGCGAGCTCAAAAGGAGGGCACACCAATCAAGACACCAAAGAACATTGCCCTCAAGGTACAAAAGGAAGTAAGCTCCTCCTCATCCTCTTCCTCCTCATCTTCTTCATCTTCAAGCGGCGACTCGGAAATGGAGAATCTCGCCCGCCAAATGCACAAGTTTATGAAGAAACACAAGAAGAAGAAATCCCGCAAGCACCGAAAGCAAGAACCCACCGAAAAATCCGAGCCCAAGGTAAAATGCTACGGGTGCGGCGAAAAGGGCCATTACAAGCCCGATTGCCCACTCAACAAGAAACGGGCTAAGGAAAAAGGAAAGAAAAAGGTCCTCAAGGCAACATGGAGTGACACCTCCTCTTCATCCTCCTCCTCCTCCTCCTCGAGCGACAACCGTATGAAATGCCTAATGGCATGTCATGAGGTAACATCTTCCGACTCCTCATCCTCTTGTTCTTCAAATTCAAATTCTTTAAATCATTTATCCTATGAGGATCTCCAATATGCTAGAGACCAATTAGAAAATGGTTTTCATACTTTATCGTCAAAATTTGTTTCTTTAAAAAAGTCTTTCAAAAAACTCTCCTCCGAAAAAGAACAACTTCGCAAAGAGAAGGAGGAGATGTCCCTCAAAATCCAAAATTTCCCAAATGTTGATTCCATGGAATCAACCATCAAATACCTAAGGGAGACCCTAGCCAAGTTCACCCAAGGTGAACAAAATTTGAACAATCTCCTAGGTTCCCAACGAATATCTAGAACCACCAATGGACTTGGCTATACCAACCAAGCCTCCTCCTCCCATGCACCCACTGTTTTTGTAAGGGGGAGCTCTTGTTATAAATTTTGTAATTATTGTAAAAAACCCGGGCACCTCATTTATGAATGCAATTGTAAAAACGCCCGGTATGGTCAACCCAAGAGTATTTTCTTTTCGGACGAATTTTATAGGAGAAGACCCACTATGAGACAAGTTTGGATTGAAAAATCCCTTCTAGCGAGTCTCTCCGGGCCTAAAATCATCTCTTTTCAAAATCCCTCTCCCCGGTGACTTTTTGTTTTTATTTAGGGGGA
Organism: Viscum album; assembly: GCA_963277665.1. Lineage (NCBI taxonomy): Eukaryota > Viridiplantae > Streptophyta > Magnoliopsida > Santalales > Viscaceae > Viscum > Viscum album. The sequence goes on along the minus strand of OY728154.1, from coordinate 63,683,448 downwards.
GTTAGGATCTTTTAAGCCTTTTTGTGTATTCAAAATTTTTCTTTTCAATTTCAACACTTGGTTTCAAAACTCTCAATTTCAAAAATTTTCATTTGGTTTCAAATTTCAAAATTCAATTGGTTTTTGATTCAAAACTTTCAATTCAAACTGTTATTCAATTTTTGATTTCATTTCAAAAAAATTTCAATTGATTTAAAATCTCTTTTTGTTTTTCAAAGTTTTCCCTCAATCAAGTTTTACGCCCCATTCTATTTTGATAATCACAAAGGGGGAGAAATTTCTTGATTGATTGGGGGAGAATCTTTTCTCTCATGCTTAGTATTTATTTTCAATTTTTCATTTAAAGCATGCCTTTCATTTAAGTTTTTACATTGCTTAGATAAGTGATTGTGATCATCAAAATAGGGGGAGATTGTTGTACCCCACACTCTTTGATTTTCATGATCACAATCACTTTCATATATGTTTAACTTTGTTTTTTAAGTGTTGTGGATGATAGGCAAAAGATTGCCAAAGGATTGGCCCAAGAATGGACAAGAAATGGACTGAAATTCAGTCCACCGGCCAACCGGTGTGATAGCACCGGCCAGCCGGTGGAACTGGCAGAGGGATTGCCCACTGCCAGGTTCCACCGGTCGACCGGTGGCTCTGTCACCGGTCGGCCTGTGGCACCCAGCCCAAATAGTGTTTGCTACTGTCTTGCCACCGGCCAGCCGGTGGCTCCTCCACCGGTCGACCGGTAGAGCCTGGACCAAAGGCCTCCTCCACTGCCAAGGCACCGGCCAGCCGGTGGAGCTGTACCGGCCAGCCGGTAGCCCAGTCAAACTAGCCGTTGGCTTTGACCAGTCAACCCTCTTTTGGGCTCCAACGGCTCCGAAGCCTTTTCCAACGGCTCCGAAGCCCTCCAACGGATACTTGAAGGTTCCTAGCCTATAAATAAAGGCCTAGGAAGCCCCAGAACGTCACCCAAGCCACCGGACACATTGTTGATCATTTGGCGTACCTCCGGCGGACTTCCTCAAGGGAACCCAACGTGCTCCAATCCAATTCCACATCCAAGAGCACCTCCAAAGAAGCTTGGAAGCGGCCTTCAACATCTCCATCCAATCAAAGGCGCCCAAGGCTTCTCAAAATACGGTTTTTATTGTATATTTATTTTGAGCTTTAAATTTGGGTTTGTGCCTACAAACCCCAACCCTTTTCTCATCCCTCTTTCTTTGGGTTCTCACACCACCACTAAGGTGTGAAGAGGTTTCTTCAAGCCTTACCTTGTAAAAGGCTTGAGTTGTCGGTGAGCTAGCCTTCACCCGTTAAAAAGGCTAGTGGGTTCTTGCTAAACCATCAAAAGCAAGTGGGTTCTTGCTTAACCACCAAAAGAAAGCTGTAATAGGTTCTAGTGCTACCTCAAAGCCTAGTGGGTTTCTTGCTAAAACCATTGAAAATAAAGCGGTAGGAATCTCTCAACGGTTGAGTTGGGAGCGGAGACGTAGGCCGGGTTTTGGCCGAACTCCGTTATCAATTTCTTGTGTCTTGCCTCTTTACTTTCCGCTGCATTTTTAACTTTGATTTTAATTTGTTAATTATTTTTTAAAAGGCAATTCACCCCCCCCCCCTCTTGCCATCTCTTCCCCGCTTTATTCCGACCCAACACTTAAGTACATCCACAAGACCCGGGTTCAAAACTAGGTGGAGGCATAATTATAGGTTACTGCAGAAGGTGTTGTAGCAGTTACTAAAGAAGGTACTGTTCTGTATTGTAACAGCCAGAACTATTCACTTTGGGCCACCGGTTTTGGCTTAGAGTCCTTAAGGCCTCCGGGCCACCCAGGCCTTCAGTTCAGTAAGGCTTTTGGGCCACTATTAAGGCCTTTAGTCCACCTCACGGCCTTCGGGCCACATGATTAGTGTAGTTTCCCCAGACAGACTCTACAAAAAAAGAGCAACCCTAGAGGAGGATTTAGAGCAAGTGCATTCACCAGAGCAGAACCGGATGGATTTGGAAGAATAAGAGGGTATGAATATTCCATCGGTACCAGCCTATGCTTTCATGGGAAGCCTAGATAGAAGGCCATTCAAAGGTGGATAACTATCATCACAATGCCAATGTTGGGGAGGGTCAGTTCCTTGTAGTTATAGTCTGGTTAAATTCCCTAAGACATTCAGGCCATGTAATCTCCTAAGCCTACGAGCCATGTAATCTCTAAGACTATGTGCCTTTTAAGGGTTCCCTCCCTCATCTTTTGAAAGGAGGGTTATCAAAAAATCAATAAAAATGAAGGCCTTCTGTCCATTCGGCCTAATGTCTTGTGTGTCTAGCCTCCAAATTTTAGAGTGTTTGGTCCCTCATAGCATGAGATATGGGACCAACACCAAAACTCTCTAGATATGTAAATAGTTTTTAAGGCCCAACATGTGATCTTTTTTGGAGATTTCATATGGTGGATTTAGCTTTGGGTCCAAAAAACTTAAATGAAGTCCAAAATGTAGATAATCTTAAAAATAAATATTTTTATTATTTTTATTAGTGTAAAAACTTTTATTACCAAAATACATAAATAATTTAAAACTGTTAAAAATATAAAATGATTAGTTTTTACAATTGAGATAAAAATACCATTATATTCATAACATATAGAAATTTATCTTAAAATAACACTTTGATGGGGTGTAAAACAATGAAATTAAATTTAAAATTATTGACAATATTTTCTCTATCAACTTTCCCACTTTACCCTACTACGCGACCTACCTCCTCTCATTTCATTCCCACCCAAATAGAACCTTATGAGAGAGAATCCTTTGGTGTTATTCCCCATCAGAAATAATTTCTCATCACTTCCTATATTAATTCTGTTCTTCTTTAACCTACAATTTATTATTTCAAAATCCTTAATCTCTTATTTCCACCATAATTTTTTTTCTAGGTCTAAAATATTAAACTAGATTCATTTTTTTTCAGATTCTATATTTTGGTTTTCTTTATTTTGGATATGTTTATCCTTTATAATGTTTTTGATTCTATATTTTGTTTAAAGGATAAAGAGATAATAGAGAATATTAATTCTATGATAAACTAATTGTTTTTGTCTACTTGTACTGCCTTCATTAAATTACGATGAGTTGTGGATCTTTATTGTACTATTAATGGCCAAGTTTTTTTTGTTTGGATCTACTTATTAAAAATATAATGAACCTAAAATTAATATGGATTTGATTATTTTTAAAAGTATGTAAATGATCAGTGTTGATTGTTTTGACTATCCATTTAAATTATTAATTTTTTTGATGGGATGACAGTTAGGAAGACTTGTTTTAGATTGATGATTTCTCTTGTAGGTAGCGGATGGACTCCGATGAAATTTTTTTATATTCATCAAGGAATTAAATTGAAAGGGGGAGGATAAAAAATACACCTATGTTAATAGATACATGACATGGTGGCTATTCAGAAGGTACACTATTTTTGGGATAATTATATGACATTTTTTATTTTTTAAACTCTAATTATTATTTTTTAATGGATCTTTCTCATCCATATATTTTTTTTACCTGAAATGCCGATATCTTAGAGAGAGGATTAAAATTAAAAATAAAGGTGAAAACCATTGATGAATTAAAGGATATAGAGGATTTGAGATCTATTGATTATGACGAGTTTGGTGTCTACATAGAGTGGATTATCTCAATGATGACAGGGTATTTGAATTCTTACATTTGATAAATCAATTGAGTTTATTGATCATCCTTTGAATATGTATTAGGGAATTTATAGTCTATTTTCATTGCATATCATTTTGGTGAAAACATGTTTCCCCTCATGCTTTTTCTTTTACACTTTTATTTTTTAATAAATTTTCAAGGGTTACGTGTTCGTCTTCTAACTCATATTTCACAGATCCATAAAATTTGTATATATATTTTCCTAATTAATATCTTACTATAGAACACATTATTATCCTTTATTTAGTTATTAACAATAGGATTAGTTTTGAAAAAATAGTTTCAAGCATTGTAGTCTCTTATTTTTAGTCATGACCAAATAAAACTTACATTATCAAGTGTGAGTAATTATAATGGGTTTGTTTGTGTTTTGTAATAAGGAAAATAAAATTTTAATCTGGGGATTTATAATTTGAAGAAAATTAACTAATTAAAAATATATTTAAAATGGAAATAATATTTGGATAGCCTATGCTTCCAACAATGTATTCTGATTTCCATTAGTGGCTATTTCTAGAAAACATGTATTAGGTGTGCTATGTTGAAGGATAATAATTCTTGGTATATGGATTAGAAATTGAATATGTTTCTTTGATTAGTAATATACCCTTTATAGGATAAAAAATACATATCATATTCCTTTTGACATTGAGTTGTAATGCATGGGTACTTTTTTTGTGGAAATGTTTAAAGGGGGGATCAAATAGATTCCATTACTAGTTAATGATCAGATACAATAGTATTGTATTATTTTATACACTATTAACTGATATGTATTTATCACATTAATTATTAAATAATATTTTGTTCTTAATGAGGTATAATGTCATCATGGAAGGGATTCATGGTTTCCTATATAGAGTGTGACAAAATGATTGGTGGTTTCCAACTCATGGAATACGATTGAAGATATATAATCATGTTCTATAAAAGTGTCTTCACACTTGTGATTAGTAATTTAAAAAGATAAAATATTTATATGAACCTCTAATGGGATTTCTTTATAAGGGCCATGGAAAACCCAATAAATGAAATTATATTTCGAAAATGTATAATAATCATTAGTCCTTAAATACTAGGAATTTTGTGATTGGACTCAAGGAGACTATAATACCATTTAGAGGTGATATATAATTTACCATAGGGATTGGACATTGATTTAGTTCCTAGTACTTATTTAGTGTTACTATCTAGATATCTAACTTAAAGTATTATAAGTGATATCCAATGTGATGGGTGTGACTATAGTCACTGGGTTTGGTTTAGTTGGGAAAGGCTTAGTATATACTTATCATTATAGATTTTCTAAAGATATATTGACATATAACCAATGTTATTTTTTAGAACCTAAGGTATAATCGTAAGGGGTGTATCTTTTAGGATGCAATTATAGATAAATTTATTTTCAAACAAATTGGTAGTGTGGTACATTATGTTAAAGTGATATATTTTAATGAATGACAGGTGACTAGGTTTGAGAGTCATGATGCAATACTCATGGTATATGTGAGATACTAGATAAGATCGACAAAATATGCTATATGTTCTAATTATTTTTTTATTGGTTTATTGACTTTGATATATACTACTATTCATGTGAGGTGATTCTTAATAGCAACGAGGACCAAACATTGTACAAACTATAGATTAGACCTTGGAATTCCATGAGATTTTATATATAATGATATTTCATGATCCACTAATAGAATTATTTCTTTATTAACTATGTTATTTCAATATTCTCCCCTCATATGTGGGATTTTTTTCCTTTAATTCATTGTGATACATATTCTTGATCAATGGTTAGTATAATTTACCATATTATAGTCATATTTAGTACCCATGGATAGACTAACTAGTTGTTTATGATACCTTCTATCAACTATCAATTACAACCATTGTAATACTGAAAAATAGTTAGAGATACCATCTGGGAGTTCTCATTAACACACCTGATCATATTTAAAGCTAGTAAAAAACACTATCTCTAAGCCATCATTAAATCTAATAGTCATAATGAAAAATAGTTAGGGACAACATGTTGTTGTATCCAATACTACCCATGGTTAGACCAACGCCTATTCAAGGATTCTATTGTGTAGTGTTCTTCATCACCCATGGTAACACCAAAAAATTGATTGGGATTCGATTAAAAAACCATCTATATAACCCATGTATTGACTTTAAACTAGTTTTGGATGAAATTAGGAAATCATTATCAATATCTATTGTTAAATGAATCTAGAAAACAAGAAAACTACCAAACAAGGTAAGTTTGTGTGTCATGGTGACATAGTTAGTACACTATAACATGAATTGTATGCTTTAATTATAGGTGTTATAGTTTTATTTATTTCTACTCATAAATAAATTGGTATATCAACATATATATTATGTTCATAATTGGTTGATCCCTACTAGGGATCATTTTTCACACACTACATGTGAATATTAGTGGATGTTTAAACTTCAGGACAGATATAAAATACAGACCATAGATTTGTAAAGATCATACTACATATTCTCAATGGTGTTGTGATATTTTAGTGAGGAGTGTCCCAGGGATATTATAGATCCTTTGAGCTTATTTTTTTTTTGTTTTTTGTTCTATGATTGGATTAGTGGGAGGAATTCATAGGGTTAAATTGCACCACTAGTCTCAATCATCATTCATGATATTTGGGATGGAGTGTTTCAATTTTTTAAAAACTTAGGCCAATCCAATATGATATTAACCCACCCAAATAATTCCTATTTCAAGGAACACATTTGGAAACTTTACATCACCCATTCAATGAAACTAAAAGTAAGGAAAACTTTCATAGGTTCTATTATCAAATGATCCCCCTACCTTTCAAGGATGAAATAGATTTATTATAGATTGGATATATATTCCTTGAAATCCAAATATTTTACATATTTAGTGTTAATTATTCAAATATATGTGTCACATAAATAGTTAAAACTATTAATTACCCCTAGTGAATGAATTTAGAAGAATATTATATTATTTCCATTGAATTCAAATTATACATTTTACTTGATGTTTAGTTTAATTATTTTTCCATTTTTATATGATTATGTTTAAAATATAACATTTTTTAACAAATGAATATATGTCCCATAGGTGAATAATCAAATATTAAAAAATATGTGTTGTAATTTTAATTCAGAAACTATAGAAGTATACATAATGTTGTTCTTTCCATGGATGGGTATAAAATTTATAGTCAAGTGGAATGTTGTTCTTTCCAAAAATTTTTACTTTAAAGTGTGGTGTTTTTTCATAATGATAAAATGAATAATTAGATATGAATGAATTATAGACATTTGAATTCATCATACATTATTCAGTATATTGAATTTAGTTTTTTTGAATTTATTATATTGTATTGTAGTTTATTTTTAGGTTTGTTATTGGTTCTTTAAAATATGTATATGTTATTATAGTGTTTTTTCAGGTGTTGGTGCTTTGGGAAGTGGATGGGAGGTAGTTGTATGGAATGTTAGTGGGGCTTTGGGAAAAAGGGTGGGGGTCGACTATCTAGAAATGTGGATAACTCTATACGATTGCTTTATAAACCATTGGTATAGTTTGAATGCTAATGATATATACCAATGGTTTCCAAACCATTGGTATAGTTCTATACCAACAGTTACTAATAAACTATTGGTATAGTGTAATTTCTTATGGCCTATACCAATGATTTATGGAAAACTATTGTATATAACTATACTGACACCATAAGTCCCAATGGTCTGGAAAACCATTTGTATAGGATATATTGACGGTTTCCAACCTATAACAATAGTTTAAAACCATTGGAATAACCTATGTTTCTAGAAATGAATCTTACCCCTATTTCTTCTAATAATAGAAACTATAATATGGACCTCATGATTCACCACTCCTCTACGGTAGAGCCAATTCCATGCCCCACCTAGAGGAATAAGAGTGGTGGTTATGTAAGTGCCAGGAGTGAGGAGTGAGTCCCCCCACATTTAATCTTCATGACATAAAACTGCCTAGTTCCATGTCATAGTCGTATGCCATTAATATTTGTGACAACATTCTCAAAACATGATGTAAAACTATTGCCTTACCCAGTGTGTCGAACACAAGATTCCCCATGTACGATCATTATGGGATGCTACCCTCTCCCACTGTAGAACCTAAAACTCCACTCCATGACAGATTCCATGCATAATCCTCATACTACCCTTCCTCATCACTGGTTCTCTTTCACCTCTGGAAATATTTCATGTGTAATCCCCACACCATTCCCTCAATAGAAATATTCTTAATATGGGATGATTATTTGTGTAACCCACACACCATCCCTCCACTAGTTGAAAAACGTTTAACACATGGTCATTTTTCACGTTGGTTCTATATAATTGATGTGAAAATCTGTAAAAACCAATTTATTACGTCGGTTATACAATAACTGACCTGATAAATTGATGGGAATCAACTTTTTACATCAGTTATTTTATATATGATGTGACATATCAAATCTGGGCTCTTTATCACGTTGTTTTTTTTATAACAAATGTGATAAAGTAAATCTCGACAATTTATCACGTCGATTATAAAAGAGCAGACATGATAAATTTCTATTTATAATGTCGGTTATAAAATAACTGACATTATAAATACTTTTCTACGTTGGTTATTAAATAACTAACATTATAAACATAATTTTTTTTATCACATCGGTTATTAAAGAAATGACTTGATAAAGCTTTTAAATGATTTATCACGACTCGTATTCAGTCATTATGTTTTCTTCGATCAGTCGACCTAAGACTTGTCTCTCTCATGGAAAACCTAGAAAGGATTCTTCTAAGTCGTGCCCTCTAGCCTCATTTTTCCAACATCATTCATTATCTTTATTATCACCAAATCTATCCGGTCAACTCGCAACACTCAAGTAAGCCTTACACGACTCAGTTTCATTTTTTATTTTTCCCGATGACCTAAACTAATTTTTTGAGATGTTATTTTTCTTTATTTATTCTTGCTATCATGGTATGTTTCATAGTGTTCATTTATACCATGATAAATTCTTTTCAAGTAAAATAAAAAAAGGAATTGATATCATTCAAGTTTATGATTTTTTTTTGTGTTCTATCATGTGTTTGTGCACATACAGGGGGTGGGGGGCTATCCAAGTGGGTGTGGGTTTCCAAGGGGGTGGGGGGATATCCAAGAAGTGGGGGTGTCTAGGGGGTGTCAAAGGGGGTAGGGGGTGGTGTCCAGGGGGTGTGAGGGCTGTCCAAGGGGGTTGGGGGTGTCCAAGGGGGTGGGGGTGAGGGGGCTATCCAAGGGGGTAGGGGTGTCCGGGGGGGGGGGGGGGGTGGTGTTCAGGGGGTGAGTGGGATGTCCAAGGGGGTAGGGGTGTCCAGGTGGGTGGGTGGGGGGTGTCGAGGTGGGTGGGGGGGGGTGTCCAAGGGGGGTGGGGGGGTGCTGTCCAAGGGGGTGTGGGGTGGTGTTTGGGGGGGGATTTCCATGGGGGTAGAGGTGTCCAGGGTGTGGTGGGGGGGGGGGGGGGGGGTTGTCGAGGTGGGTGAGGGGGCTGTATAGGGGGTGGGGGGTGGTTTCTCGGGCCTGAGTTCCCTGTCCAAGGGGGGTATGGGATGTCCAGGGGTGTGGGGGGTGGGGGGTGTCTAGGGGTGGGGTGTGGGTGTCCAGAGGGGTTGGAGGTTGTCCATGGGGTCGGGGGGTTGTCCAAGGGGGTGGTGCTATCCATGGGATGTCTAGGGGGTGTTTGAGGGGGGTGGGGGGGGGGGGGTATCTGAAGGGGTTGGGGTGCTGTCCAGGGGGTGGGGGGGGGGGGGGCTTTCCAAGGGGGTGGTGGTGTCTAGGGGTGTCCAAGGTGGTGTTGGTGGGGGGGGGGTGTCCAAGGGGGTGAGGGGGCTTTCCAAGGGGGTGGGGGTGGTGTCCAGGGGGGCGAGGGGGTTGTCTAGGGGGTGGGGGTGTCTAGGGGTTTTGGGGGGTGTCCAATGGGGTATGGGGTGAGGGGTGGTGTCTGGGGGGGGGTGAGGGGGCTTTGAAAAGGGTTAAGGGTGTACCAGGGGGTGGTGTCCAGGGGGTGAGGGGGATGTTCAGGGGGATGGGGGTGTCCATGGGGGTGGGGGTGGTGTCTAGGGAGGTGGGTGGGCTATCCAAGGGGGTTGGGGGTATCTAGGGGGTGGGGGTGTCCAGAGTGGTTGGGGTGCTATTTAGGGGGTGTGTGGGGGGGGGGGTGTATAGGGGGTGTACAAGGGTGTGTGTGGGGGGGGAGGTGTCCAATGGGGTAGGGGATTAGATAGCCCCCTCACCCCTGTACACCACTCCCCCACCCACTGGACACCCCCTACCCCCTTGGACTCCCTGTACATCCCCCTACCCCTATGGACAACCCCTACCCCCTTGGATAGCCCCCACCACCCCCTGGACAACCCCTAACCCCTTGGACACCCCCTTGGTATATTTATATCCCAACAGTTTCATTGAAACCGTTGACATATTTTAACTTCAGGTAGTATATACCAACGGTTCTTGTAGAATCGTTGGTATAGGGATATTGTAATGACTATCATGCCAGCAGTGTGTAAAACCATTTGGGTATTATATCCCAATGATTTTAGGGGCTATCCCAATGGTTTCAAATCATTGGGATATGTGTAATTTTCAGTAGTGAATGTATACATATTTTAATATTTATAATTCATATTTCTTTTTTATGGAAGGGTGGATTTGGTATCCTGTTGCACCAGGATATATTATTTGTGTACCTTAAGAAGAAAGGATCCAAGATGAATTTAAAACTATTATATCTAACTATATTTTCTTTTCCAAACCATTTTCATGAATATATTTTTCAAATACGCATAGATTTGTTTTATATTTCAAAAAAAATTTACATTCAAATTATTATATTTTTCATATAAATATATATTTGTCTTATCTTAACAAGATGTATAATTTTGATATTTGTTATAGGTAATAATGAGTCGAAGTTGGATTACGGCACATCAAATGAGTAATGAATATGAGGAAGGTGTTGATGACTTTTTGGAATTTTCTAAACAAAATGTTCCAAGAAGTGACATTTTTTTCTATCCATGCCTACATTGTTTGACTATGAAGAAGTTAAAAAGTAGAGAGATCAAGGATCATCTAATTTGTCATGGTTTTAATATGATATATAGCCCTTGTATTTGGCATGATGAAACTGGAGAGAATTTCAGATCTACTAATGGTGATGATTTGCAAGATGCTAACTCCAATGGAATTGAAGAAATGATTCGTGATATTGCAGCAGAAAAAATTGAGATAGAACCGACAGTTGCATGTCTAGATGTTGATGCTGAAAAACCATTGTATCATGGTTATATGGATTTTACCATTTTCTAGGTGGTGTTAATATTGATTAACCTAAAGGAGAAACATGGATGGAGTGACATAAGTTTTACAGAGATGCTACAATTGTTGAAAGACATTCTTCCAAAAGACAATGATCTTTTAGATTCACATTATATGGCCAAGAAAATATTATGCCTGATGGGATTGGGATACAAGAAAATACATGCCTATATGAATGAATGTATGATATATAGGAAGGAATATGAATTTCTTTCACAGTGTCCTAAATGTGGGACATCACGGTATAAGTTGAAAGAAAAATCAAAGGCTGATGTAGAGATTGTAAAGATCCCTTCCAAGGTATTTTGGTATCTTCCTATAATTCATTGTTTAAAATGTTTATTTCCTAATTCACATGTTGAAAAAAGGTTAAGATGGCATGTTGATGAGTGGATATGTGATCAAAAAATACTTCATCCACCCGATTGTCCACTATGGAAGAAAATTGATGAGCAGTATCCTATATTTGGAAATGAAATTAGAAATCTCATACTAGGGTTGTGCACAGATGGAATGAATCCATACCAAACCCTTAGTAGCACACATAGTTCATGGCCTGTTTTATTGGTCATTTACAACCTCTCTCCTGAAGTTTGTATGAAGCGCAAATATGTCATTTTGAGTACAATTATCTTTGGTTCGAAGCAACCCAGAAATGATATTGATGTTTTCTTGTCACTATTTATTGATGATTTGAAACTTTTATGGGAGGATGGTATTAGGGTGTATTATTTTTATAAAATGGAATATTTTCAACTGGATGCAGGGCTTATATTCACTATAAATGAATTACCAGCATATAGAAATTTGTATGGATATTGTGTTAAGGGGCATAAAGCATGTCCAATTTGCGAACAACAAACTTCATATTGTCAATTGCATCTTGAGAGGAAAACTGTATACATGGGTCATAGAAAGTTTTTTCCTATGGATCACTCTTATAGAAGACTAAAAAAGGCATTCAATGGATCACATGAATTTTATATTGCTCTAAATCCTTTAACCCCTGATGTGTATTTTGAGTGGTTGGAAAACCTTGATATGACATTGGGAAAGACACAAAAATCTGGTAATGATAGACATATTTGGATGAAAATGTCAATATTTTTAGAGCTACCATATTGGAGATATCATGAAGTGAAACATAATATTGATGTCATGTACGTAGAGAAAAATATCTATGACAGTTTGATTGGAACATTTTTAGATATTAAAGGAAAGAAAAAAGATGGTTTGAATGCAAGATTAGACTTACTATCAATGGAAATACGTTTGGAGTTATCTCCCACTCGTAATGGAAGATGAAAATTTCTTCACCCAACTTATCATACATTATCCAAGTGGGAGAAGATTAGATTTTTTCAGTGTCTTCATGATATCAAAGTGCCTCAAGTTTATTCTTAAAATGTAAAAAATTCTTCTCTTTGAAGGATTTGAAGTTGATAGGTGTGAAATCGCATGATTTTCACATCATTATATAATAAATTTTACGTGTTTCATTGTGTGGAATATTGCCCATATGTGTTAGAAATACTAAAATGAAGTTGTGTAATTTTTTCAATTCAATTTTCAATAAGGTGATTGATGCGAATGCTTTGAACATTTTGGAAAAGGATGCAATTTATATACTTTTTCAATTGGAATTTATTTTCCTCCATCTTTTTTTGATATAATGTAGCATTTAATGATTTATCTGGTTTGAGGAATAAAGCTTTGTGGACCTTTATGTCTTCGCTGGATGCGTCCTTTTGAAAGATATATGAAAATATTGAAGGGGTATATTAAAAATCCAGATCATCTTAAAGCCTCCATTATTGAAAAGTATATTTCTGAAGAGGTTGGAGAGTTTTGTATAAGTTACTTGGCTGTGGTAGAGAAAATAGGTTTGCCTCCATCTCACCATACACGAGTTAATAATGAGGGAAAGGGGATTCATGGCTTGATATTCAAATCGTTGTCAGGTGAACAGATGAAGAAGTTAAAATTATACATCATGAATAACATAGATGATTATCAACCGTATATCACACTACATATTAATGAGTTGAATCAATGTCATCCAAAAAAGAAAGAAATGTGGATTTTGAATGAGCACAACAAAACATTTTTGTCATGGTTTAAAAAGGCCTTGCTTGGTAGATCAGATGTATCAGAGACATTAAGATGGTTAGTGGGTGGTCTATGTTTAAATGTGATAACATGGCCTGGGTATGGAATTAATGGCTATGAATTTCATACAAAATCTCAGGACAACAGAAGTGCAGTTCAAAATAGTCGTGTATTGGTGTTTACAGAAGTAATGCATTTTTCAAGTTTTAAAGAAAAAAACCCAATTTCTTCATCAAGTACATATTATGGAGTCATTAAAGAAATATGGGGGTTGATTAATTTAAAATTAATGTTCCAATTTTTAATTGGAAATGGTTTATCAGTATCAAAAGTGTCAGACATGATGAATTTGGAATGAGAGTTATTAATCTGAATAGATTAGAAGACACAACAAATTATTTTATAATGGAAGCACATGAAAACAGATTTTCTATGTAGTTGATCAATAAGATATATAGTGGTTTGTTGTTTTACAAGGGGAAAAATATGTTGGTGTGGAACAACTTTCTAAAGATGCTGATTTTTGTGAGATCCCTACTTCCATGGAAAGATTAACAGAACATAATGATTAGAATTTCGAAATTATTATTACCTCTATTTCCATGTGCGATTTGAGTTGAGTATTTGTTATATTTATATGGAGAAAAGGGGAAATTTTCTTCTAATATAATTCTTTGTTTATTAAGAGGATTTTGAATTATTTGAAACCTTGTGAGGGTTTATTTTGGAAAGTGTAGTATTTGATATATAGTTTTTGTTTCCCTTGCAGTTGTATTTGTTTTGAAACAACACAAATCTATTGAAATTATTTTTCAAAGGGGACATTTTAATAAGTTCATTTTTTAAACTTTTCTCTCTCTTTATTTTAAAGTGGAAATGAAAAACCTATTTTCCACACATTGTTTTCATACTACTATAATTATTTTCTTAAATAAAATAAGTAAAATGGACTCATGTTGGTATCATATCAGCTTCATCTCACACCCTTTATACTAATGTTGGTAGGTATGTAGTCTTTATGTCATATGTAGGTTATTCAGGCCATTAATTTGAGGTTGGATCCAATGTTTTCTTCCTTGGAAGTGGATGGTTGTTGGGATTGTGGTGGTGACTTGTGTTTCATGAGGATATGGGGACTAGACATTCAGTTTTTACAACTAGATAGCTCATGTTTTTCCTCCTTAGTTTTCTATTTTGTATCTTTTATATTCCATTATAGTTTTGTAAATCTATACTAGTTATTTATTTATTTGAGATTCCATTTTTGGTATGTTCCTTATTATTTATTCTATGCCTTGATTGGATGTTGTGTTGGTTTGAATTCTTAATGGTGAAACCATCCCCAACAGTTATGTCAAATATTCTTGATGCTTGTCCTCAACCCGGGGGGGGGGGATCATGGACGCTCCTCAGGTATTGGTGGACTGGTTTGGGCATCTATTCATATATTGACCTGCGTTGGTTCTTTACAAATATATTAAATTAAAATTACAATTAATAAACAATATAAAGGAGTTCATATTGAGAAAATATATAAAATTTTATATTTATCTTTTTATAGAATATCTATAATGTATTATATATTATTTATAATTTAATTTTTATTAATTGTTTATAAATCTATATCTATGTTTGGAAAATAAATAATAATATTATTTGTTTTATGAATTCATTTTGAATATTCATGTTTATAAAATGTTTATGAAATTTTAATATTATTTATTATTTAATTTATGTGAAAAATATCTTCTTATAAACTGTCAATCGATGCATGACATGCAAGGTACAAAAAACATAGTATTTAGTTTTTATTTACCTTGACCATAGTTTGTAATTAATTTTATTAGATTAAATTAAGTTTTCGAATATATTCAATACATATTAATTGTTAGAGTTATAATGAATTGTATTTTACCTTGAGTAAAGTATTTTTAGGTAGAGGGAATTTGGGTTGGACTTCCCACAAGTTTATAGGATTATTCCTTATTCTATAAAGGTATGGGTTCTCTATATGTGGATCCAATGTTACTCATATTTAAATCACATATAATTCTAAACCTTTACATTAAAATTTCACATAATATAGGCATAAAACGCCTCTGGATATATATGAATAGGTTTTGCTTCTATTTTTTGGTGAGTAACAGAAAACATGGGCTGTTTAAAGAGATACACATTAATATGGCGTGAACATACTAATTTTGTTGATAGAATATGTATTCAAACCATAAATCATTAGAAACATGAATATATAAATGAATAAAACATTAGATAATAATAATTTTCGGAGATACAATAGTTATAGTTTTAATATAAAAATGATGAATTCTTTATTGGAAAGACATTAAAAGAAAATCCCAATAATTACTAAGTGTTAGATTTCTTCCAAAGTTAAACTTTTCAAGAACCCAACCATTCAGTATGGGTAACCCTAACTATTAGGTATCAATGAATTATCTTGTGCAAGGAAATAAAGTTATGATATGAGTCTAACTATCAGGTTCCTTGTTCTTAGTGTTTAATTTTGGATACACTTAGTTTTGAAACAATAAATATTAGGGTAGTCGATGAATGAAGTTGAGTTTATATCCTTATGATAGACTTAGGTAAAGTGTTATCCAGTCAACTATCTAGGATCCATATATTATATAATTTAAATTTAATTTTTATAGATATAGTAATGAATTACTTATATGATACCTTGTGTAATCCCTGATGAAATATGTATCTTTTCTCACAAAATGGATATTATGCATGGAGTAATCATTTACAGGGGAAGTATATTTAATACTAGTTTTTATTAAATTTATAAAAAACATGATAATCATATTATTTAATATTAAGTTGTAGAAAATGTCATTATCATCATTAATATTTATTATTAGTTCAATATTGGATAAATAAAAACTAAATGGAAGCAACTTATTTGTTTGGTACCAAAACAAAATCATTTTCCTTAAGCAAAAGGTGCAATTCTATGTGTTGGGAGAAACCCCTCCTAATAATTTGATAGTTGAAGTTATTAAACAAGTGGATTTAGATTCCTATGATATGTATTTAAATTATTCAATGAGATTATCTAATATTATTCTTATATACATGGAGTATAAGTAAATAGGAAAATATGAGACCCTAGATTCTTATAATATTATAGAAAATATAAATGGGATCTATCAAGATAAAGCTAGACATGAAATTTATCAGTTGTTGAAGGTAATATTTCAGTGAAAATGGAAGAAGTGATGATATAATCAACCCATGTACATAATTTTATTTTCTATGTCAATGAATTGGAGTGACTAGATTCACCTTTTTAAATCAATATGTCCATTGAATTCATTATAAAATCATTTCCAAAAAAGATACAATAGTTTATTGAAAAATATAACATGAATGATTTCAATAAATTTTTACCCAATCACTTCAATATTTTATGGATAGATTAGAAGGGCATTGGTGTTTTATTCTTAAGTGACATGATAATGATAAAGAAAGTTAATGGTAAAGTATTTTTTGATATTTAAAAGAAAAGAGGTCATAAAGAGTCAAAACCACTGGCTAAGCAAAAGAAAAGAAAGTATGAACAATTACTTCATTATAAAAAATCTAGTCACTAGAAAAGGAGATATTCTTATTACTTGAATGGTTATATGAAAACATGTAGACATTACACTTTATGTATTAATTGTTACATAATCCAATTCCTATATTATAAAATGTGTGTGGTACCAACCATATGTTTAGCAAGTGTTGTAAATATATAGGAGGTCTGAAGTAATGAAAAATTTTAATATTTGAGTGTGAAATAATGGACTAAGGATTTTCAACATTGAAGACTTAAATGTAATAAGTAATTAAATCTAATATGAGTTTGATAAAATATATGAATTTTTAAATCTATTTTTTATCTATTGAGAGATGTTTAAAATAATCATTATTTGAATGAATGAGATTTATATTCTTGATACATATTGTCTTTGATTTTTCAAACTCTATAATATTTTTGAAAAGGAGAATAAGATAAAATTGTTTTATCTAGGATAAGACATTTATCCAAGAATACAATGGAATGTGATTTCACCACTTGTAGTGGCATATTAAAGTTCTCTTTTCAATAGGTACTCAAAACATATATAATATAATATATAATTTTGAAATAATAGCTTATTTATTATGAATTACCACTAAAAGTAAATAGAATCTATTTCCTAAACAAAAAAGTGGTTTGTGTTTCATTGCATTATATTATGAAAGGAATATAGTTTCTAGAAGGCTAGTGGGAGTATGTTTGGAATTACATAATTTTAACATTACAAGGAAAAATTATTCCTTTCAAATATTAAAATTAATCCCACTTGATTTCCTCAAATTTTTTGGATATAAAGATAATGAAATGATGTAAAACTTACACTAACTTTCATAACAAAATGTACTTCACTTGATATCTTAATTATTTTTGGATATAGTATACTTAAATTTAGTTACCAATAAATATCAATGAAAAAGTCTGATGGGAGGAGTTCCAAGAGTTATTATGATACAAATAGAACATTTTAAGAAGACTACATTAGTTATTAAAATCATATCATTGGATGTTGTGGAGTTAATAAGTTTGAATATGTTCATAGAGTTAAACATTAGGAATCTATTTCCTAATTATCACCATTATTAAAATTGTTTTACTTAAAATATATTACTCACTAAGGAGTTTAATGGGAGAGTTTTATAAAATGGTCAAATAGATATATGGAAGGAATAACATATAGTTGTTATGAGTTAAAAAATCTCTAGAATGTGTAGAAAACACAAGGAAGATCTGGAAGTATATCATATATTATATGATATAAATCTTATCATATTAAGATTAATTAGGTATTTCTAAAAAATTTTAAGAATAAAAAAATTACTACATAAAAGTAAAGATCCACCTTATTATTCAACAACATTGATTATATATATATAAATATACATTTTGTGAAATGTAAAGATTATTGAAATGTCAAAGTATGAAATTGAGTTATCCCTAACTTAAGTTCATCATGAAGTGTTATATATTATCATGAAATATTATTATTAACATGAATGTGATTCTTATATTGGGATATGAAATATGACCATGGGTAACAAAATTGTTTTTTTCATTGGATAAACCATGAAATATACCACATGGAGTGTCATACACTATGTTTTTGGTATAGGAGCGATGCATTG
This sequence comes from Viscum album, assembly GCA_963277665.1. Lineage (NCBI taxonomy): Eukaryota > Viridiplantae > Streptophyta > Magnoliopsida > Santalales > Viscaceae > Viscum > Viscum album. The sequence continues at coordinate 63,664,997 of OY728154.1, read as the reverse complement.
TTCATATTTATAGTCTTTTTTACCTAAGTTTGGTGTGATACCTAACACGGGAACCTTTATACTTAATACCTTTCTTATGAAAGTCGTAAGTATTAGTCACCGAGGGGGTGATTTGTTATATTGTTTATTATATCATTATTTTGAGCTCAACCAAGATGATATATTTACACTTATATTATGAGTATGACATATGGGCTCTTAATTGAGATATAATGAGGAAATTTATGGTCAAACATAAAATGCACATGTGATGTTCTTTTTTACTTGAATGAGGGTCATATGATGTACTCATCTACTAAATAAATTACATGTGATTTTTTCATCAACTAGGTTTATATAAACATATAGAGTCAATAAGATATAAGGAGGCTATATAGGGTTGACATACATTAGTTCCCATAGTCTCTCAATGTGTTTAAAAAAAGGAGTGCATGAAAATGAATTCTTACACGTGATAAAACTAGTGGACATAAGTATGGGGATACATGTGTTTGGAGGAGATCAAGTTAGTTCCATTTGTTTCTTGATTGGGTGTTGGGTAAAAATACCTAATTTTATTATTTTGAGCTATTTGGGTTGTTTTTTTGTTAAAATAGTCAATTTAAAAAGCATCAGTATGTTTATTCCAAAAGCAGAAGTTTAAAAAGGTGAACATGTTGTCCATTATTTGCCAAATTTTTGGGTTTGATTTTTTAAAGTTGATCTTATGTCAAATGAAAATTTCCACATATCATGTACATGAGTTAATTGAACTTATAGCAGGTTCAAAATTTGGAAAATTTAGAAAAGTAATGGATTTTACATTAGAGATTCACTATTTGAACCACATAGAAAGAACACGAGGCTTCAAAGAAGAATATGTATAGGAGGGTTTCAACCAGTCATAAACTATATAGAAAGTTATTGATGACCATAATGGTAGTTCATGAACTATATAGGAAGTTTATGGGAGATTAAATTTGAAAATGATATTAAGTTAACATATAAACTATGCAAGACCAAAAAATAAGTTCACGATGGTTCTTCTCAGTTGCTTCTAGTTGATGGTGATTCATAACCCAACATAATGGTTATTTTCATAGAAAGTTTCTGAACCAAAAAGGGTGATCAACTAATAAAGTGTTTATAGTTTTTAAACCATATAGTATTTATGGTATGCAGATATTGAAGGACAATTAGTATATATCGCAGTGAAGGGTTGAACAAAAATTAAGTAATTAGTGGGTTTTCAAAGGGATTTTTCTGTTAAAGGATTCAATAATTACTTTATTTAGGGGGAAATAAAATATTAACTTAGAAGTGAATCAATTATAATTCATATAATTCAAGAAGTAATAAATTAATCTATATATATTGCAAAGGAGAGGTTTTTCATGGACGAATCCATGCATAAAGATTTTATAGTTCTCAAAGCACACTAGTTGTTGGTAAAAGCATTTTGTTTACATAGTGTTATTATTTTTCAAAGAATAAGCTACATGTGTTTCAAAAAAAAATCATGAATGTAGACCTATTCACAAATAATATATAATAGTTCATGAAGGTATTTTTTGTGAATCTAATTTTACATGGGAAATTGGATTTTATATTAAGGATAAAATATGAGGTTTATGTTACACCCATTTAAGTGTGAATAATATCAAAGATTATAAGGACCATTATAAGAGTATTTTGAAGGGGGAAGTGTGTTATCTTTAGTTGATTGAAAAGTTATTTCTCAAGTGTTAAAAGTTTTAAACTAGGAGGTATAGTGTATCCACATCGGACATTTAAACTGCAGTGTGCTTTAATGATTCTAGTAAATAAGCACATCTCCTTTATCTTCATATTGGTTTAGCCTAGTAAGAGAGTAATGTTTTTAATTATGGAACAAGATCAAAGGGGAAATTGTTTTAATTCATCATACCCTGATTAAACCCCCCTCTTAGTGTATTTAAACTAATGGAGACAAAAAGTTTTATTAGACACAAAAGTTCAGGTCAATGATTATATATATTAGTAGTAGCAATAGAAGACACTAATTAAAATGGTATTATTATATTTTATGTGATTTTTTAACATCAGAATAATTGAATTAATAACTACTTCTGATATTTAGGAATTTATGTCTTTATAACTAAGATGTATAGTTTTCTGGTAAGTATGGACAATGAATCTTTATCCAAATAAAAATGAAGAGAATTTGATATCAATTCCATAGTAATATATTCTTTATGTGGATCATTATCCAATAAAATATACATGAATGTGATATTATGTAAATCCTCATGTTCTATATGGTAAAATATGTTCAATATTTATATAGGTGATTCAAAAGTATGAGAAGATAAATTTTAGGTACTATAGAATAAGTATGAGGATTTGTGTATGAACTCAAATAAATCTATTTATATATTCCTTGATTAGGTGAATATTCTTGTGGAGTAAATTCATGGTCTTAGAGAAACCCTCAATGATGTGAATATCTTTAAGTGCATTCTAAGAAGACATATACCCCAGTTCAATCCAAAAGACTCTGTAATCAAAGGAAAAGATCTAAATGATATGAAATTAGATTGTTTTTACTATAATATTATCAAATATGAAATAAAAAATAATGATAATGAGGATATATAAAAGGGGAAGGTTAAAGAAGTGTAATTAAAGGCCATATATAAGTTTATCATAAATAATGATCTATAATAAATAGAGGTAAATGAAGTTTTGTCATTTATTTTCTCAAATATGAAAAGGGGAAATGGAAATTTTGAAGGGAAACATCCACTCATATGTTTTCCACATGGAGAGGTTTGGTACTATGTATTTAAGTGTCCTAGGAATTATTAGGATGATGAGGACGATGTTGAATTTCCCATGAAGAATACTTTGACCAATATGAAAGGTAGGAGAAGAACAAAGCTTGATTTCTTAAAAAAGAAGAGAATATTCCATAAGAAATTTATAGTTCTGAGCATACCGAGGGAACAAAATTGAGTAATAAAAGTATCATATTGAAGATTTTATGGTGGATATTATGGGTAGTTATTAGACAATTGTAGTGAGAGATGATGATAGAGGAATATTAGAAGAGGATTTGATCTCCAAGTAGAATTGGAATCTTCCATTGAAGTAATAAAATTATGGAGAGAAAAAATAATGAAATCCATTACAGTGGACCCTAATTAACAACTCTATATTGAATAAAAATAAGATGAGAAGTCTGAGTTGAAGGTAAATATTGAAAAATTTAGTTATCAAATCCAAACAACCCAGAGAAAGTTGCTGAGTAGAAGCTTAATGTTGAGGAACATTCTAGGATTATCAATATTTAGAATATCAGAGTGAAAGATGAAGTCAAATGTATTGTGGATTTTGAGAAGTATTTTTTTAGAACATGATGAAAACTAGAAGATCATAAGGTAATACTGACTCATAGTATGAAATATGTAAATAAAATCATAGAGGAGATAGAAAACATAATAGTAGAGAATGGAGGTCTTGGAAAATAGGTAAAGGATTATCAACAAAATTAAAAGAAACATCCGAATGGAAATGTTGACATGGTGATTGATCAAAAATATAAATAAGCAATAGTTAGTGATAGTAAAAAAACCCACTATAAAATTAAATATCGATTTGGGTATGAATCATAATTGAGATACTTATAGAATCTAAGAGACAAGAGGTGAAATTGAAATGACATAAAAGAACACACCACACACCAAGTATTATTATTATGGAAATATGGAACATTATAAGAATGTATATTCAAGAGATTAAATGTTTCAAAGTGAATAAGAGAAATAAACCCATCTTGAAAGAGTTCAATATTCAAAGCATGCTTTTTTATGGTCACTATTTTTGGTGTGGACTATTTGGATATATAGATAAGTATTTCTCATCAATAATGCAGAAAAATGTGTTGATAGAGACCCAAAGTGGACATATGAAATAGTTTAAGGAATATTCAAGAAAAATTAAAATGTAAAATTGATTTTTATCTTTGTAATGTGACATTTTTGAATCTTTATCAGATGAATATCAATCTTTTCAATCAAAAATAGGTGAGAATTGGAAGACATGGATCAAAAAGAAAAGTGTTGATATGGAAACTATTGTAAGGATTGCCTTAAAAATATCATATTGTGCTGGTTTCTGGATCCATGGTAGAATATGTACTTTTTATATGATAATAAATAAGGATATTATCATAGGAATCATGTACAAAAATGAAGGGTTTTTTTTTTCAGATTTGAAAATAATGAAGTCTTAGAGATTACTGGCATAGAAAAATCAATTTTTGGGGGAAAAGATATAAGACATGAGGATGTTTTGGTTATTTAATATCTCAGGAACAACTTGTTATGTTTCCATCAAATTTGTATCATGGGGAATTTAATAAAATTTACGTAGAAGGTTTGTATTATCAGGGGAAAATATGGTGTAGTTTTTATATAGGGTAAGGGAATAAAGGAGGATATCAACCTTGAAAGTGGATAAGAATATTTGTGTTTTCTATACATGATAGAAGAAAATTGATTATGGAATAGACATATTAGCCACCTGGTCAAACCATCCTTAGAATATTTGATGAAAATTAATGGATCTTGTGATCTCTCTAAACTATCACATGATCACACACACGTGTGTCACTTCTCAAAAAAGGGAATATTACTTGAAATACATACATGGTAAAAAATAAAAATTCAACAACAATCCTTTAACTAGATAATATTGATCTTTTTGGACCTATATCCCCAAGAGATATTGATTGGAAGAAATACTATATTATTTTCATTTATGATAATAGTAGGATGATATAGATTATGGTAATAAGTCACAAGTTCGAGGTGTTTAGTTGCATAACACAATATTATAGAGAGGGTAAAAATAGGATTGGGTTTAAAATCCTAAAATTTCAAAATAATAGTGGGAGAGAATTTATCAATACCACATTGAAGGATTATCTAAAAAAATATTGGATAAGTCACAAATTTTTTATAGTGAGAGCTCTTAAAAAAAATTGTGTGGTATAGAGGAAAAATGAGATCATAAAAAACATGTCCAAAATTATTCTTATTGAAAAAGACCTACTAGAGATGTTTTGGAAGGAAGAGTACTTGACATCAGTCCAAATTATTAAAATAAATTTTTTGATTATGAGAGAATAAAAAACTACATATGAGTTTTGGTATGGATATAAGATTATGTTGATGTAATTTCAAATCATTAAATTTAAGTGTTTCATTCTAAATAAAGAAAAATACAGGAAGTTTAGATCCCATATACATTAAAGGAATTTCCTTGGATACTCAACAAAAATAAATGAATATAAATTCTTCAATAATAAGTTAAAAAACTTTTGTCTAAAAAAATGATGCAACTGTAGTAAAGAATGAAGAGAATATTTAACAAAAAAGTGCATAGTTTTCTGATGAAATTAATGAAGAGGTAATAACCTTAGTGGGAACACAAATATAAAATTCTGATTTATAGTATGTTTTTGATGATGTGTTGGAAGAATTTTAATAAGAATATACTTAGAAACTTTAAAATAAAGATGAAATTGATGAGTAAAATATTATATGTTATCAAACAACACTAGTATAGATGATGAGAATTATGTATGTACAAATAACATATTTTTTTATCTCAATTAGAGATGAAATGTTTTGAATAATCTTTCATAGAGGAGAGTAAGTTTTAGGATTTGAATGAATATATTAATTTTTTTTTGAAATAATAAGACGTGGGAGATTGTTTTATGGGAAACAGACAAGAATTTCTTTTGGATCAAATGGGTCATCCATAAAAAGAAGAGTGAAGATAGTAGGATGTTTAAAAACAAACAATTAATAGTTTACAAGGTATACCCATATATTAGTGGAATTTATGTAGATGAAATGGTTTCACCTGTATGATGGTTATAGATAATTTGAATTGTCTTATACATAATAGTGAGATGGAAATTAAATGTTTTCTAGACAAACGTGATGTAAGCATTTTTTAATAGAGTTAGATAATAATATGTATACATCGAAGACACAAATGGTTTTCTCATCCATGAGTATGAAAATGATGATTATCTGCTAAATATGGTATTATATGGTTTGAAGTAGCCACCAATAGAATTGTATTGAACAAATTATCAATACTTGAAGAAGATCAGTTTCATGTGAGGTATATTATATTATAATCTTTTCGTCAGTAATTAATCTAATCAAAGGAAGATAATTTTAGTATATGTGTATTATATAATCTTAGGTGGATTGAATGAAGAATAATGCAGTAAATTTCTATAATTAATGAAGTGTGAATTTTAATATCAATGATTAGTGAAATGAAAATTTTCTTTGGTCTGTAGGTTATATAAGGAAGGAATGGGACAATTATTTATCAATATAAATATTTCAGGAATGTTCTTATAAGGTTTATAATTGAGGATTCCAAGGTTGTGGAAACAATAATTGCTACTTGGATCAAGTTTTTAAGGTATTTTGACGGGAAAATGGTCAATGTTATAGGATACAAATAGATAATTGGGATCCTATTTTACTTATCAGCGAAAATACTGAAATTTTATTTTCCACATGTCTAGTGGAACAATGTCACAATAATCTAAAAGTAAGTTACATTCTTGATAATAAAAAAATATGGTATATTAAAGGAATAGTGGATAATAAATTGATGTATAATGAAAAATTATATAAGGGTTATTGGAAAAAATAAATGTATATTGGGATGGTTCATCTGATTATATAATTTCAACATTAAGTAGTTCATTTAATATTGGGGATATTGTGAATTTTATAGATTATAAATAAAATATACTACAATTATTTTTTTACTACTGAAGTGGAATATGTTTCAACCACTAAAGCTATCTTGTAACTTTTATGAATGAAGAATAATCAAGAAGATATAGAAATTGAATTGATTTCTTTTATATGAATAAATTATGATAATTAAAATGACATAAATATCATAAAAATCATTTGTATCACTAGAGTATGAAACACATTAAAACCAAATATCACTTTATAAAGGAGATAGTGGAATTTGGGATAGAGAAGTTAAAGTATCTATTGAACATTATATCATAGATATTATGATGTAAGCCTCACCTAAGGGATATTTTGAAATACATTAACAATCTATTGAAGTTCCACCAACTCCCCACACTTTTAAAGTGTGGATATGGAACCCCCACTCCCATGGTATGACATATTTGTCCCATTGTATTGATATATGTTTTTCACTATATTTAAAACCTTAAAAGAATTGACCTTTCGGGTTCATTAAAAAAGGGGATAAGTATTGTTCATATAGGAAGAATTTGTTTGATAAGGGGATAATTTTTTGAAGATGAATTAGGTGAGAAAATAAATTGGATTTTTTTGGTTGACCAACAAAAATTGGTATTGGAAATCAAGAATTTTAGGTACTGAGAAAGATTCAATAAGTGGTATCAAGAATTAAATAGATCATTGATAAATATTTTGTGTAATTATTATTTCTCAAACTGATATTGACTCATGGGGTATTATATTATGTGTTTAGTAAATATTTTTCACTATCTTGAGTCACTAAGAGAGAGTGTTTCTTCAATTGGAAGGTGTGTTCCTTTTTTCCAATAGGATTTCTAGGTGATTTTGAGGTGTTTTTACAAATAGGAAGGGTTTTATTATTTGGAAAAAATAATTCTTCATATTTTATTAAGGTATTTGGTTTTTTCATATTTGTTAAGAAATCTGGATGACAAATATCTAGTAGGTTTGTTTCCAAAGTAGTGGTTGGAAGGTGGAAATGTTGGAAATTTTGAAAAGGTATATATTCCTTAAAAAACTATACTATGTGAGCCTCATAGAATGAATAAGAAGATACCAATTAGAATATTTATAGGAGTTTTTAAGACAATTAAAAACCACATAGAAAGTATGGAGTGGCCACAATGGCAGTTCACAAACCATAAAAGAAGATAAAGGGAAAGAAAATTCAACATAGTCATCAAGATTAAATGGAAAATATTTGAGACTACAAAGAAATTTCACAATGGATATTTTATTTTGTGGTTGGTTGATAGTGATTCAAGGTACACTATGAATTAAATACATATAGGAAGTTCATTAATCATAATGGGTGATCGGTTAAAAAAATGTAAATTTTGTAGAAAAAAATCATATATGGTACAGAGACTGTAAAATATGAGTATGTGGAATGAATGAATGGACCATAACTACGTGATTAGAATTTTTTTAGGGGTATTTACAATTAAAGGATCACACATCAATTCATTTGTGGAGAATTAAAATATTAAATTATTATAGCATCTCTAGGAATTTTGAAAAGTCATGGAGCCCTATATCTTGCGAAGGATAGGTTGTTTATAGAGGAATCCCTCTGTGAAACACAAGATGAAAAAATAAGATAGAAATTTTGCGAAGGGGGTGATATTCATGGAGTGTATGTAATAGTTTAAAAATTGATTTTCTAAGAAGTAAATTTTATAAAGGAAATTTGATTTCATCTGAATGATGAAAAATGAATTTTATTTTACACCCACTTAAGTTCAAAAATTATCAAATATAACATATATCATCATAAGTGACTTCTGTTGGAGTAGTATATTATATAAAATTGAGGGAATATTGAATTCTTAAGTTTGAATTGTTATAAACTAGGAGGGACAATGCGTCTACTTTGAACATTTTAACAGAAGTGCACTTAAGTTATTCTGGTATATCTACAAATTTCCTTGGAATTTTTCATTGATTGGACCTATTATAGTGAAAAAAGTAATATTTATGGGTATTAGGTATACTTTAATTTCATCTTATACTTTTTTATTAGTGAAAGAGATAGAAAAGAGTTTTGTTAAAAGATAGAACACGGTCAAAGGGGAATTTTTTTAATTCCTCATAACTTGATTTACCCACCATTTGGTATTTAACCTAGTGGAGGATAATAGTGGAATTTATGCTTTGATAGAGGACAATATTTAAATAAATTTATATATGAAATGATTCATATTTTTTTAATTTCTGTAAAGGAATATGGGATCACATAATATAGATGATTGAATTGGGATTGTGATTGACTCAGTGAGATATTTTATTTTTTTATATTTTTTATCTAAAAAGGTTTTGGATGGTATTTTTAGATGGAAATTCATATGATGTAATAAAAGGTGAATTTAATTATATCTTTAAAAAATTATTTGGATGACATATAAAATATTTTTTCATTTGATTTCACAAGTTATCACATGTGAGATGGTATAAGGTAAAATGGCATGGAAAGTCTTATATGTATTATTGAAAGTGGGATATTGAACAGAATATGACCTAAAGCCTTGGTATATCATATATTATGATTTATTTTATCATAGAGTATGATAAAATTATGGGAAATTACTTTTATTTAGGTTTTTTGTAATATTATATTTTACGATATAATATATTGTATGCTTTTTGTTTATGCATATCATATTGTATGATATGATCGAGTCGTAATGCTATGTAATGAATGGTTTGATACTTATAATGATTCCATGACTCCTTTATCCATCAAAACTTTAAAGAGTTAACATTAAAAAACCCTTACACATCAACTATCATTAATAATGCATGCGGGATTGATATCTAATATTTATATATGATGTAAATGAATCCTTCTCTAAAATGTTTATGAAACGTATGAGTAATTCCCTTTTATAGATGCATGGATCAGGGAGTATCACTATAGAAGATAAAAATTACTCTTGATCATGGTATTAAAGCATATGATATCACTTTATGAAACTTATGGTTGATTCACACACTCTCTATCCCAAATAACTCCTTTTCCCTCCTTCTTTACTTCTGAGATACTAGAATAGCATAGAGGATCTGAAGGTCTAAACCAAAATCATTTGGGTGATTCAATTATTACCATGGATACATCTTAAAAGGAAGAAAAATTGGGTTACTCCTTATTGATAATCATAAATAATAGAAAGAAAAGGATATGATAATATCATTCAATGGAGAAATATACACACATTATTTATTTATATTAAATAATATTTCTATTAATAAAAAATCATCATCTTGGTTTTAAGGTTTTTTAATCACTTAAACTACTTTGATTAATGTTTAATATATTATTCAAAACCATTGGAAAAAGATTATTCTACCCAAGCATTGGGTAATTCATTCGTCAATGAAAAAAACATTGGAGGAATGATTCTTTTGGATTTTTCTTATTTATTTTCATTGAACTTGTGTTTAAAGACAAAATATTAAAATATAAATGATGTATGTTATATACATTTCCTAAAAATGTATTTTCCAAAAAATTATATTTATATTATATAGTATGATTAGGTTTATTGTAGAGTATGACACACATATAAAAAAAGGCATAAATTTACATTTGTGGGTATATTACATTTTTTTGAAATAAAGATACCATATACTGGATAATAAAACATATCCTAAAGTATGATATGGTTGAATCATAATTATATCAATCAAATGGTTTGACTAATATGGAACTTCCATGACTCATTTTAGGCATTCAAATGTTATGTACTTAATGTTAGAAGTCCTGTACACATTGGATATCATTAAAAAGTCACGGGAGAGTTAATGGTCATAAGTTACCTGGGATGTACCCCAAGGAATTACTCATATGTTTATGAAATGTATTGGTAAATTTATGGCTTATATGTATGGATAAATAATCATCCCATAGAATATTTTTTGGTCAGAGTAGATTAATCAGGGGGGATGAATTGAGTATTTTTAAAAATTTCTATTACAATTGGTTCTTTGAAACTTTCACCAAATTAAAAATATATTCAAAGTTAGTTTGTAGTGAATTTACAAAAGTCCGTAATGTTGAATTAATTTCTTAGAAGATTAATTAGTTCTAAGATATACAAATATGAAGATTAATATAACTTTTGAAAATATCCTGCTGGTTCAACACAATTATAAACAATTTATAAACTAACTATCAAAGTTCAATTTAGTTTTATGTAAAATGTAATAAACAAAAATTAAAACTAAAAGGAAAAGGAACATTGTATATAAAAAAGATGTTAAATCTCAAGCTGAGACTTAGTCCTCTCCACTTGGTGATCTCCTACCACCAAGTAGTTTAATTTAATAAATAGTTTGATCCACACACTGGATCAAGGTTCACAACAGCACACAAGGCTATCCAGGTCACACTAGACCTCTACCATAATTATTTGTGGGAAAAATAACAAAAATGACACACTTTACCTCTTCCAATGTTCTACATGGGATGAAAAGGATAAAAGAGAGAGAGAGTTTTAGGATATCAAGTATACTCCAGTTATGAACACGAGTCTGTGTATGTATTAAAAAGAGATACACAAATTTCTCAAATATGGAAGAAAATAAACACAACAAAGATGATATATAGAGAGATGTTTAGAAAGATATTTGTGTTATATAGTGAGGCACTTTAATCTTTTAATGTAGTGGAAATGATGTTTGAGTCCTCTTCTAGAAGTTGTCTTCAAAACCAAGTATCGTAGCTACTGTGCTCTAGCTTTCATGTGTGAAAAGTTCATCTCCATGTTTTTAAGATGTCCTCATCAGCACAAGAAGTTTTTCTTATCTTCTTGATGTCCCTGTATGTTCTTTCTTTAAGTCATTGGGATTTGGAAGAAAGCATTGAAAGTTTTTGAAGTTTGGAGATCTTCTGTTCTTTCTACTTTTTAGTGTCTTCCTCCTTTTTTTAAAAGACCCATATTATAATTCTTTTGTACTTTGATGTATAGTAGACATGAAGATCTCCCCACATGCATGTACCTTATACTATCTACTACTAGTCATATTTACAATCATTATATAATTTAAGAAACATTAAAATGTCTAAATATGACCGTAAGATATAAATTTTATTTAATAAATTAAAGATAGTTTATTTATGACTATCAATGAGTCATAAGTATCGGTGACTCATTGCATCAGTCTATCATCATCAGTGACTCTGTGTATTGGTGATTCCTTTGCATAGGTATCAGTGACTCGGTGTATCAGTGATTCGTTTGCACTATCGCTCTGTCTGGGCATCAGTGAGTCGTCATCGATGACTCATTTTGAACTATTCGTGTATCGCCCATCAGCCACTCATTCATCAGTGTGTCTTTCATCGGTGAGTCATTCATCGGTGTGTCATTCATCCATGAGTTTTTTATCATTGTGTCATCCATCGATGACTCATTCATCGGTGAGTCTCCTAAACTATAGATGTGACCAATTATCGGTGACTCATTCATTGGGGAGTCATTTGATCTATTGGTGATTCTAACATTTGTGTCTTCTTTAATTGGTGAGTTATTCGATCGGTGAGTCCTTAACGGTGATTCCTCAATGGTGAGTCGATCAACGGTGACTCCTTTTGAACTATCGGTGATAAGTCCTCTAAAAGACTTATAAAATGTCTGTATTACACAGAACACTACCAGATTATGTGACATTAATAAATACAAGTAAATATATACTTGTAAACATATTGAAGTATAAATATTCATAATTTATTGACTTATTGAAATATAATAAACAATTCACTCAAAAATATTCATTGACATGATTAACTTGAGTTATAAATTAATATATGAATTAATAGTATTTATAGATTGGCATGATTTGTGATTATGAAAACCACTATTTCACAAAGGGTCCAACAATATCCACATTTTTGATAATCACAAATTATGGTATAAACATGATGTTAATGAATAATAATTACTTGACTTGGCATAATAATGTGAATTCTCAATATGACTAAGTCTTTCCTTTTAATCTCCCCCTTGATTTTATAATAGAAGAAATATATATATAGAAGGTGATTTTACATCAAAGCATGGATTTTATCATCCTCTGTATTAGATAAGTTTCTATCAAAGATGATATATATATATATATATATATATATATATATATTATGGTGAGTGCCTACTATGTTTCCTATTATCTCCCTTAGATTAAGAACAAATGCCTATAACTTTCTCCCCCTTTTGGGATTAGAAAAAAAATCTGAAAAGAAGAATAAAGAATAAAGAGAAATAAAACAAAGAAAATTAGAAATACAGGGATGTAAAAAGGATGTTCATTAGGTTTCAAAAAGTACAATCATCAAAATAAAAGTACAAATCCCTATAAAATAAATAATCCATAGCTAAGGCTTTGGATTTTTAGTGCTTTTCCTTTGTATGAAGTATTAATAGTAGGTTCCGAAGGTGTTGGTTTGGATGTAGGTAGAGCTAGTAGAATAAAAACCCCAGGAAAGTCAACACTTGTAGGAACATTGGATGAAAGAGTGGGTCTTATTTCTGATAGAACATGACTCTCAGGTTGTTCCGGAATCATAGGTTGAATCTGAGAAAGGGCCTGAGATATAGTTATTCAAGCAGAAGGTAGAGAGCTTGGTCCAATGGAAGTAGTAGGTGGAACCACTATGGTCTCATCCTGAACATATAGGTATGGATTCAGAAGTTTGATTAAATCATTAATTATTTCACCCCATATTTCATAGCCTTCTCAAAATTGTCCTTATTATCCCTGAATTTATGCAGGATATGAGTAAACTCCTTCAATTGTCCCACTTTGTTTTTTAAGGCTTCTGTCACTGGAGGGATCTTGAGATTTTTGGCCAAGTACTTTAAATTTTTGATCAAATCATACTTTGTATAGATTTGGGAGAAGTACTTATCCACCTTTTCTCAAATATATTTCTAAGTAGTAGAGGCTTCATTGGTGCACCGTCTTACCATATTGTAAATGACATCAGTATTCTTATGTACCTTGGAAAGAGCTTCCTTATCAGAATCACTCTGAATACTCTTGAGTTCTTCCCTCATCATAACCTTAAGAGACTCCATATCGGTAGTAGAAGCCCTGGTACCTTTATAACTAGATAGAAAAGTGATCATTTTTCCAAGTTCCTCATTCAATTTCTTCAAATATACACTCAGTATATGTGTAACTAAGTTCTAAAGAACCTCCATCACACCAAAAAAAGAAGTCTTGAAATCATTAGTGAGAGAGTTTAAATCATTACTCATTCTCTTCACTTCTTCTCTCAGTAGAGTATTATGTATAAATATTGTCTTGGATGTAGTAACGAAATTAGGCCAAATATCCTAAATCAATTTCCTTGAAATTGTAGTGGTACCAGCTTCTGAAACGATCATGGATGTAGAATCTTCACTTCTGGCTCAAATTGAGGCACTCACTGACTCACAAATATCAACTTTGAATTTTTCCAAACCAGCCTTAGGGACATAGTCACTGGGAATTGGATACACAATTGGCTCATCTACAGGAGGTACTATTGGTTAAGCAGGTGCATTAGGTTCTACTTGAGCTTGTGCTTTCTCCCTAGCCACTTCAGCTACTCCAGGCACTCCCTAAACATGAGGGATTGGTTTAATATGATCATCAACATCGTCTTCCTATTATCCAACCATAATTTAATTTTTCTCATGAATGATGCCTTGATCTTCATCAAAAGTATAGTTAAGCCTATCTTCTCTGCCATCATTTTTATCATCATGATAATTATCCTCCTAGACAACAAGATCAACAATACCCTATCCATCAGCTCCATCATCATCTCCATGCACCGATTCCTCACTTGAACTGTCTACAACTTATTGTCCTAATTTTAATGATCCACTAACATTATCACCATTATCTTCCGCATAATCATCATCATTATCATCATTATCCTCATTATACTTACTTACATAACCTTCCACTCTAGTAACCTCTATATCTTTCTCTTCTTTATCACCTAATAAAGGTTCCCAAGAGGGTAACTCCAAAGGTGAACTAGTAGGTCCATAAGACATATCCTTTGGGCTATCAGCAATATCAAGGTCACTCCTATCATCTATAGAAAATCCTTATTCCCTTGGCAGATCATGCTTAACTTCCTCATCTGAATAAACCACTTCCTCTCTAGGTTTAAGGCCTAGATCAACTTAATCCTTTGGTCTGGTAGGATAGTCAATAGGATTGTAATCCTCAAATAATATTTCCTCATATCCTACCCAACATTTATTTCATGGGTTCTAGAAAATATTAATCCTCTTCCAAATTTATTTGTGAAGGAAAAATCTACTACAAGCACTGATCACTTCATCTCCATATTCCACACAACCCAACTTCCTCAGTATTGCCAAATAATTCTAGGATAGTACAAAAAAGTTACCTTCTTGGATGGTTTTATCATGTTATAAATATGCACCATTAGGTAAATAAAAAGGTACAAATTTACCCCATTATTCAATAGATTAATCATGAATACATCTTAATATTTTACTGAAGCAAAGTCTCCCTTCCTAGAAAATATTTGGTATTGAATGAACGTAAAGAGAAATATTGTTTCTCCATACAACTCAGTGGTAGTATCTCTCCTCGATTCTTCATTCCCAATCAATTCATTTAAAGCATACTCATATGAAAATAAGACTGAGGTTGGAGGAATATTACCTTCGTAGTTAGCATATATTCCATTATGTGGCATCTCCAAACATTCGGCCCATTCTTTCAAAGATAATGAAATCTCTTTTTTCTTCACTATAAACTCTATCCTTGTTTCCTCACCTCCTTTCAATGATATCTTGAAGTTGATATAGAATTAGTCTACTATTTGGGGATAAAAAAACCTCTCATTATTTAAAAACCAATTAATCCAACCTTGATATTCCATCACTCTCAACAAAAGCTACTTTCTTGGTAAAATCAATTCAGAAGATACTTCCTTCTCAATAGTTACAACTCGACATCCCAAACCTGGCTTCCCAGAACCTATAGTACCCCTAGAATCACCCTTATGACACTTAGATGATGGTGAATTACTAGGTCCTTCCATTACACACTTCATCCGTTCCATTTTGAAGGTTTGGGTTCAAAGGGAGTTGAAAGGTCGTGGGTAGAGAGGTAGAGTGTCGAAGTGTAAAAGGTTAAAAGGTAGTGACGAAGGTGAAAGGTTGAATTATGGATTGATTTTTTTATAATTTAGGTATTTTAATTCATAAAACATAAAATTGAATAATGGTAAAAAGAAAAAAAACTATGTCATTTCACTTAAAAGGACAGATTTACAAAATGGTCTTTATAGGAATCGATTTCACTCGATCAGTACTACACAATCAGCTTCATGTGATCGGCTTTATAAGACCAGTTTTAGACAATTGATTTCACTGATCGGTTTCACCTGATCGATTTCACCTGATCAGTTTCACCTAATCAGTTTCATTATTCAGTTGGACAGATTAGTTTCAGCTGACCAGTTTCACTGATCGGTTTGATAAATCAGTTTTAGCTGATCAGTTTGATCGATTGGTTTCATAGATACACAAAATTTTTCCACATGGAATAATGTTGGATAGAATTTAGAGATTTATCATTCCTAGTTCATTTCTGATGTAGTTTATTCTTTTAGAGTTTAAGGGTTTGGTGAATATGTTAACAAGTTGATGCTCAGTCCCAATAAACTCAAGAGTTATGTCACATTTTTGATAATGATCTCTCAAAAAGTGATGTCTTAAATCAATATGTTTTGTTATAGAATGATAAATTAAATTTTTATAGATTTTAATATCACTTATACTGTCAAATTTTATGGGGATATGTCTGAATTAAAATCTATAGTCTAATAAAGTGAATTTCATCCTCAAAATTTGCGCACAACAGCTACCTGCAGAAATGTACTCTTCTTCAATAGTTGACAATGCAACCAAATTTTTCTTTTTACTACACCATGATATTTGAGACTTTCCCAAATAGTGACATGTTCTAGAGGTACTCTTTCTATCTAAATTACATCCACCAAAGTCATCATCTAAATAACTAACAAAATCAAAAGTTTATCCTCTCAGGTTTAACAATCCTAAATTAGTTGTATACTTGATGTATTTGAAAACACTTTTAACAGAATTTAAATGTGACTCTTTTTGGTTTTTTTGAAAACTTGCAGACATACAAAAACTAAAAATAATATTTGGCCTACTCGCATTTAAGTAAAGCAAACTCCCAATCATTTTTCTGAAAGCATTTTGATCAACGGATTTTTCATTTTCATCAAGATCTAACTTATATGTTGAACCCATAGGTGTTTCATTACTCTTAATGTTGTAAAATCCATATATTTTTAAAATATATTTATTTTAATTACTTTGATTTAAAATAATACCTTCTTTGTTTTGAAATATTTGAAATCCAATTAAGTATTTATGTTCACCCATCAAACTTATTTCAAATTCACATTGCATAATTTTTGAAAAATCATTACATAAATAATTTTTATAAGATCCAAAAATAATAACATATACATATATTTGAGCTATTAAAACTTCTTTAGAAATTATTTTTATAAATAAAGTAGGATCTTGAACTCCTTTTATAAAAACTTTAGAAATAATAAAGTTTCTTAGTCTTTCATACCAAGATATTGGTTATTGTTTCAAACCATATGAAGATTTAGATAATTTGAAATCTTGATTTGGAAAATGTGGATTTTTAAAACTTGGGGGTTATTCAACAAAAACATCCTCAATTATATAACGATTTAAGAATGCAATTTTGACATACAATTTATAATGTTTAAAAACCAAGCGTGCTGGATAGGCAAGTAAGATTCTAATGTATTTAAGCCTAGATATTTATGCAATTGTATCTTCATAATCAATTCCTTCTTCTTGATTATACCCTAGTGAAACCAACATAGCTTTGTTTTTTACTATATTTTCAGCTTCATCCAATTTATTCCTAAATACCCATTTATTTATTATGATCAAGCTATCTTTTGGTCTATTAACAAGCTTCTAATATTTATTTATCTCAAACCAATTTACCTCTTCTTTCATGTCCATCACCCAAAATTCATCATTGATAATTTTTGGTTCAAGTTGTGAAGAGAATGCTTGATGTTCAATATTATTTCTCAAAAAAGCTCTAGTTGTTGTTCCTTTATCTAAATCTCCAACAAAAACATCTAAGGGTTGGTTTTTAAGGGTCCTAGTTGGTCTAGTTAAAGTAGGACTAGTTATTTCAGGTTCATCATTTGGTTCTGGTTCATTATGGATTGGTTTTGGAGAATTTACAGAGATGGATTTTTTCACAGATTCTTTTACAAGACGATTTGAGTGTTTTTCATGAATATCCAGATTTGACATATCCTCTTCAAGATTTTCAAATGAGGTTTTAGGCTCATGTGGATCTGTTTCATCAAACTTGACATGTACAGATTCTTCCACATATTTGGTTCTTTTATAAAAGAATCTATAAGATTTTCTTGATCTTTAATATCCAAGGAATATTCCTACATCACTTTTGGAGGAAAATTTATCTATATTATCTTTAGTGTTCAGTATATAAACTTTAAAACTGAACAATTTAAAATAACCTACATTGGGTTTCCTATTATTCCATAGCTCATAAGGAGTTTTCTTAAGGATTGGTCTAATTAAGACTGAATTTTTTATATAACAAGATATATTGACAGATTCAGCCCAAAAGTAGATTGGTAGGTCATATTCATTAAGAATAGTTCGAGAAATTTCTTAAAGGGTTCTATTTTTTCTTTCTACTACACCATTTTTTGAGGTGTCCTAGGGGAAGAAAAGTTACAACTATATACATTTTTGAGCAAAAGGATTCAATGTCTTGATTTTCAAACTCACATACATGGTCACATATTTATGATTTAATTTTAAATCCACTATTTTTTTCTACAGTCCTAGCATACTTTGTAAAATGTGAGCAAGCTTCACTTTTGTGAGCTAGGAAAAAGGTCCAAGTATGCCTATAAAATTCATCTATAAGAACATAAAAATAGTGCTTACCATTGAGACATGAAACTCTAGATGGTGCGAATAAATCCAGGTGAACCAACTCTAGAGGTTGAGAAGTGGTTACTTATTTCTTTGGTTTGGAAGATATTTTATGTTGATTTCCTTTTTGACAAGGATTTCACACCTTATTGTCTGGAAACTCTAGTTTGGGAAAGTCTTTAACTAAAACTTTTCTAGTTTACTTTTTAAGGGAGTGTATATTGAAATGTCTTAGTCTTCTGTTCTAGAGCCAAGAATTTTTGTGAAAGTAAATTAGACAAGAAACATTCTGTGAGGCTAGTGTGTGTAAATTTAGAGCTTATACATTATCATTTCAAAGAGAAGTAAATACTAAGTTATTATTGGAATAAAACACATGGAATTAATCATTTTTAAATTTTACATTAAATCCATCATCAAAAAGTTGGGATATTCAAATAAAGTTATACTTTAATCCATCAATATAAACTACTTTGGAAATTGAAATAGAGTTAGGGTTACCAATCTGGCCTAGGCTAATAATTTTTCCTTTACCATTTTCAAAAAATGTGATATGTCCACCCTCAATTTTGATCAGACTATTGAATCTTGAGTAGTCCCCTGTCAGGTGTCTTGTAAAACCCACTTTCCAAGTTCCACATATTTCTATAAGAACTCTTTAGATAGTTTACCTACAAAACTATTCATCCAAGAAACGATTTTCGTACCCATATTTTTCTTGTTCGACAAACATTTGTATTAAGAGCTTTAGAAACCTACACTTGTCTTATGGGTTTCTTATAGTTTGAATATAGAGTATTTTAAAAATAAACTCTATTTAGTTCCGAAGAACTGGATGTAATAAAATAATTTTAAGAACTAGAACTTGTAGTAAAATTCTAGATTTTAAAGAAAATAAGCAGATTTCCCAGTTTTGGTCATAAAATGTGTTTTTGATAAGTTCCTTTGTCCGGGTTGATATCTTATTCTAGAAATGTACATAGGATCTATCTTTTACCCATCATTTGTGTAAGGGGTTTTTTCCATCGGTAAAATTTTCTAAATCCTTATTTAATTGCTCATTAGATAAATTTAGATCATTATTTTCCTCTAACAATTGAGTATTTCTCTCTCTTTCTATAGTAAGTTTAAATTTAACAGTTAGAGTATGAACATGTTTCTTCTTTAAAGATTTATATTTATCTTTTAGATCATTTCATGTCTCTTCTAGAATGTTTCAATATTAAAATAATTCTTCACTTTTCATATTCTTAGATGAACTTTCATTTTTAGAATAATAAGAATTTTGGGGAGGGGAGTCTAAAGTTACCTCAGATGTTTTTTCATAGAACACATATTTTCTATGTCATATTTCTCATCATGAGAAGAAGAAAATTAATTGGACCTATCCTCATAGGCACTCTAGAAGGCCTTTATTACTTTCTTATGTTTCTTGTCCTTATTCTCATACTTATTTTTGTTTTTCTGCATTGGAATGTCAGCTTTGACATGTAATTTCCTTTTACATTCATAGCAAACTATCTCTTCTGATTTATCATTTCTATTCCAATACTTTTTATATTTTCCCATGTTATCATACTTCCCTTTAAAGTTTGGTGTCTTGAAGAAATTTTTATTCCTGTAAAATTTTCTAAATCTTCTAGCTAGCTAGGCCATTTTCTCATCACTGTCTGAAACTAATTCTTCACTACTTGTTATCTCAATAGGAGCTTGTACTTTCTCTTTTTCCTTTCTTTTGGAAGTGTTAGTCTTGAAGGGTACATATCTCTTTTTGGTTATTCCTTTTCTTGATTTACTTTGAGTTTCTCTTCATACATCATTATTTTTTCAATCAATTCCTTAACTATAATCTTATCAATGTCGCCTGATTCTCTAATAGATACTGATGTCCCTCACCATCTCTCAGGTATGCATCATAGAATCCACATGATATTCTCCCTTGTTGTGAAAACTCTTCTAACAAAATAATGTTGTTTAATATTTCATTGAACCCAAGATACATATAAGAAATAGATTCATCAGGCTTAATTCTTAAATTATCATATTTAATAGTATAAGTTTTTAATCTCATCTATTTCTTGTTAGACGTTCCCTCATAGGAAAGAGATAAAGTGTCCCAAATTTCATGGGAAGTTTTACAAGTAGAAATACAATTATAGTCTTCATATCCTAGTTCACATTATATATCTTTCATTGTTTTACGATTATTATTATAGGAAGTCTTGGTAGGTTCATCCCAAGTGTTTCTTGTAGTTTCAATAATTTTATATTTACTTTCAATTTCAGTACAAATTTCAAATCCCATGATTTCTAGATGTATTTTAATTTTGATCTTCCACTGAGCATAGTTTATTTCATTAAAAAAGGTTCTCTTTTAGTAGCAGCTCCTTCTAAATAATTTTCCATGATTTAAATTATAAAAGGAATTCAAATAGATGAAAATTTAGAAATAACAAAAATTTTAATTCCTTTGAAATATAACAAAAATCACAATTAAATAAGATTTAAAAACAAGCTTTGAAAAACTGAATTGTTTTTCTAAAACCGTTGATACCAAATGTTGGTCAGAGTAGATTACTCAAGAGGGGGTGAATTGAGTATCTATAAAAATTTCTGTAAAAATATGTTCTTTTAAAATTTCCCCCAATTGAAAATATAATCAATGTTAGTTTGTAATGAATTTATAAAAGTCTTGATTATTTAATTAATTTCTCAGAAGATTGATTAGTTCTTAGCTATACTAATATGAATATTAATATAACTTTTTAAAATAACATACTGTTTCAAAATAGTTATAAAATATTTGATAAAATAACTATCATTGTTCAATTTAGATTTATGTAAAATCTAATAAACACAGCTTAAAACTAAAAGGCAAAGGAACAACAGAAACAAGAGGTTTAGTCTCAAGATGAGATTTAGTCCCCTCCACTTGATGATCACCTACCACCAAGAAGTTTAATTTAATAAACTATTTGATCCACACCCTGGATTGGGGTTCACAACAGCTCACAAGGCTGTCTCGGTCACACAAGACCTCTACCATAGTTATTCATGGGAAAAACAACAAACATGTCACACTTAACCTCTTCAACTATTATATGTGGGATACAAAGGATAAAAATGAGAGAGAGTTTGAGGATATCATGTTTCCTCCAGTTATGCACAAGTGTTAGTATATGTGCTAAAAATAGATACACACATTACTCAAATATGTAAGAAAATAAACACCACAGAGATAAGATGAAGAGAGAGGTTTAGAAAGCTCTATGTGTTTTGTAGTGAGGCTCTGGACTCTTTTAAAGCAGTGGAAACTATGTGTGAGACCTATTCTAGAAGTTGGCTTCAAAATAGAGTATCATATCCTCTGTGCTCCAGATTTCAGGTGTGAAAAGTTAATCTCCTTGTTGTTAAGATGTTTGGGTTAGAACAACAGGCTTTGCTCGTCTTTTTGATGTCCCCATATGTTCTTACTTTGAGTTCTTGGGATTTGGAAGAAAACTTCAAAAGTCTCAGGATTTTTCAATTCTTATATTATTTCTACGTTTTAGAGTCTTCCCTATTTTTTTGAAAGATGAAACTTATAATTCTTTTATACTTTAAGGTCCAACAAACATGAAGATCTCCCAACGTGCGTGTACCTCATACTGTCTACTAATAGTCTTATAGAAAATCATTAAATAATTCAAGAAACATCAATTTATCTAAATATAACCATTCTATATAAATTTGAATTAATAAATTAAAGAAAATTTATTTATGACTATCGGTGAGTCATAAGTATTGATGACTCATTGGCATCGGTCGGTCATCATCGGTCTGTCAACATCGGTGACTACGTGTATGAGTGAGACCTTTGCATTGGTATTAGTGACTCAGTGTATCAGTGAGTTGTTTACACTATATGTATATCTGAGCATTCGTGACTCATCATCAATGACTCATTTTGAACTATCAGTGTGTCTCCCATCAGTGACTCATTCATTGGTGTGTCATCCATCGGTGAGTAGTTCATTGGTGTGTCGTTCATCTGTGAGTTGTTCATCAGTATGTCATCCATAGGTGACTCGTTCATCAGTGAGTCGCTTAAACTATTGATGAAACCGATTATCAGTGACTCATTCATCAGTGAGTTTTCTGATCTATTAGTGAGTCCAACATCAATGTCTTCTTCGATCAGTGACTTCTTTGATTAGTGAGTCCTCAATGGTGAGTCGACCAACAGTGGCTCCTTTGGAACTATCAGTGCCAGTGACTCCAAAAAACTTATAAAGTGTCTGTCTTACATAGAACACTACCAGATTAAGTGAAATTCATAAATACATGTAAATATATACTTGTAAACATATTTAATCATAAATATTTATAATTTATTGACTTATTGAAATTTAATATACAATTCACTTAAAAATATTCATTGACATGATTAACTTGAGTTATAACTTAATATATGAATTAAGAGGATTTGTAGATTGGAATGATTTGTGATTATGAAAACCAATATTTTACAAAGGGTCCAACAATATTTAAAGGATTCTCAAACATTGGTATTGTGTCTGTGAATCATGAAGTTCCCCTAGAAGAGTCTCCCCCCCTTCCGAAGTTCTCTTCTTCCCTGCTTCGTTGATTATAAGATACTAGGATATCAAGAAGGATATGAATCTACCCAATAAAATATTTTTGGTAATTTAGTGCTTACTAGAGATACATTTAATAGAGTTGAAACTTTTATTTAGTCCTTAGTTATCATCATAAATAATAGAAAGAAAGGATATTACATTATCATTCAATAATGAAAGGTATAAACATTATTCATTCCCAATTTTCATATGATTTATATTTTTATAACATAAAGATCTTGGTTCCAAGTTTCTTATTTTATTATATTGATTTGATTAATTGTTAATCTACACTAATAAAACTTTTAGTATTATCAGATCCTTTCCAACAATTTGGATTCCTTAAATCATTAGAGGAATGTTTTTTTTAAATCATAATTCTTATCTTTTTTCTAATGATAAAATACAATAATTTTTTTATATGTGATTTAATCATAGATTATACTATGGGATATCATATTATATGGTTTAGTAAAAATCCTTTGATTTTTTAAAGGTTATAGAAAACGATATCAATATATCATATACTACAGTAGCACTTCCGTGGGTTTCAAAAACTGAGCATCGTATTGATTTTACAATATCCATATATATATATCATAGAATATGGTTTCTTATCATATTTAACATTTGAGTTTCATTTCTATTGTATGACTAATAGAATATAAAGATTTTTTGATCCATAATCCAAACAATTGTAATCTATGAATCCCTTTATATTGTAAAACAGGATGAGTAAAAAAATGTTTTCTTATTTATTTTAAATTAAGAAATGAATTTTATTATTTATAAATATTTTATTAATAATTATAAAATGTATCCTGGGGATATTTAGTTACTTATTAAGTTTTTATAAATTAATTTCTTATAAATAATTTAAAATTAATCAATTTAAGTTAATGAAACATTTATAAGTAAATATTCCAAAATATTAGGCTTTAATATTAGAGTAGCTGTATCAAAATTATATAGAAAGAATTATAAATTGGATATAATTTTTTATATAGAAATAGTATTTTTAATTTATAAAAATAATATAAATTATACATATATGGAAAAATATTAAGTGTTTATATTTAAAATTATGAACTATTCAAAATGCATGATTTAAAATGTTGAAATTAAAAGGAAATTATTTGGAAATTATTTAAACCACATCAAAAGAGGATTGATGAATGATATGATCAAGGGTTTAAAAAATATCAATATTTGAAATTTATGTTATGTATAATGTTTACATAATAGATATTATAATATAAAATATTTATATTTCATGAAATAAAATATTTTAAAATAAATACCATATAATGAATAATATGAAAGAGTTCATATTGCTATTAAATATAAAGTGTTTATATTTATTTAATTATGGAATGTTCATAATTAATTATGAAATGTTTATAATTGTTTATTTATTAATTTTTCATAATTATATATCTCATGTTTGGAAAATAAATAAAATTTTCATCTATTTGTTTATTTCTTTTGAATATTAATGTTTAGAACTGACGCCGGCCTCGGAGCGGCTTCTTCTCTCCCGTCAGTACTGACTAGGGTTTCCCGGTGATTCCGTGCTCCTTCCCTCTATGGCCTCCTTATCTCGAGTCTCCTCTCTACGGTTTGCCCCGAGCTTGGTCGGCTTGGCGCCGATGTCGTAGTGTATGCGAATCGGTCGACGAGCTCGGCTTGTGCGGATGAGGGCTTTCCACTGAGGTTGATGACAGATCTGGTCTGGTTCGGGGAGGGGAGGTTTTGTTTCTTGTTTCTTTGTTTTTTTCAGTATGGAAGGATTCTCTTTGGCCTCTGGTGGAGCGCTTGAAGTTTGCAGTGCTAGGGTTTCTCCCGCCTCCACCTCGTTCCGGTGGTGGATTTTCTGCGGTTCCTCGGGTGTTCTCTGCGGGAGTTTAGTGGATTTCCCCTTTTGCTGAGCCATTTCACTTTGGGCTTCTTCATCGCTGCTGGCTAGATCCGCGGGCGTAAGACCGGTTGTTCTTCGGCACACTCTTCGGAGCGTTCTAGGGTTCGCTTTTGGTGTGCGTTGATTTCCTGTGGTGGTTCTCTCAGCGTCCGGTGGTCGTCCCCTGTTCTGTGGCGGTAAGTGCTTTGAGGCCCGTTGTGGTCTTCTTTGGAGGTTGGGTGGTGGCTATAGGTTTTTCTTTGGCGAGATTCCTCAGATCTAGTTGTTTTTTGCTGTCAACTGGTGAATCTGGTGTCGTGTAAGTTGGTGCTGGCTGGAATTCATTTCGACGATGGTGGTGGTGGTTCAAGGAGGAAACTCTGCGGATTTGGTTACTTTGGTATTTTCAGTTTTTGTTCGATGTCTGTGGATTTTTTTGTTCTGGTTGATGTTTTTGCTGGTGTTAATGGAGGCTTTTGGGCTGGAAGACCCCTTTATCGGCGCCGGCGATGGTGTGCAACGGAGAGGCATTCCGGTGATGGTGGTGTCCGTTCGTCAGTTCGTCGGTGATGATGGTGTTTGGGGCGAGGTTCAAGGATACCGTATCCCAAGGAGATAGGGTAGCGTGTGTTGAGAATTATCGAATCGTGGCATGATCCATTGGATGGTGTGCGGACAAGTGAGCGGACAACAGGTGGTACAGTGGCAGGTGCACTCGAGGGCCTGTTTCGTTGTCTTGGATTTTTGAATTTTGAAATTTGAATGTATGGGCTGCTGGGTTGTGGTTACTGAAGGAAATGTTGTTCTGTAATGGGTACCGGCAACCCTAAAACCGGCCTTTTGAAAATGAAAAAAATGATTAGCAGTAAAAATGTTTAGAAATTGTTTATAAAATGTGAATATTATGCATGCTTAAATTTATGTGATAAATTTCTTTTTATAAATTTTTAAGAAATGTTTAAAAAGTTATATATGAAAACATAAGTTTTAGTTTTCATCTTCCTTGATCACATTTTGTAATAAAAGTTATTTTCTTGAATTTAGTTGTTGAATACAGTTTTTACATACAATGTTTTTCAGTTATAATACATTGAATACTCTCTTGAGTTAATTGAACTTGGGTAGAGGGAACTTGTATTAAACATCCCACTATACAATAGGCTAATTAATTATTCTAGAAAGATAGTGTATGACATGGTTTATGCTGAATCATGTGGTGATTATCAATCTCATATAATATTAATCCTTTACATGAAAAGTTCAAGTACCTTATTCTTAAGATGTATTTTGATATGTATGAATATGTTTAGATTATATTTATGGATTAGTATGTAAGAAACAAAGTAATGTAGATAATAGATCAATTTTATTCCATATAAATATTCATGAATTATATTTTGTAGAGTTATATTCACTATAAGAATATTAACTAATTTTACAATAAAAATGGAAATGGTGTTATTTGTTCTAAATTTATTTACACACATTATATGGTTTAACTTAAGAAGTTTAATTTATAAATTATAGAATTTTAGTTCTAAAAAATGATTTAAATTTTGATATGAAAAATAAAAAATTAGTTTAGATTAATTTTTAATATTTTTTTAAAAGTTAATTTTTAGGGAATAGGAGTAAATATCAATTTTTTAAAAAATATATCTTTTATTTTCAAGTATTTAAATAGTATAATTTTGTTTTGTTTTGGTTTTAAATTTCATTAGTTCCTTTTTATTAAAAATATCTAATGAATTTCATTAGAATCAATATTACACTTTATTTTGGTATGACAACATTTTTATACTTAAAAGGCATTTTTGATGAAAAATCATTTTTCACCATGTTACATTTCATATTTTAAAGGTGATTTATTTTAGTTATAGAAATTAAATTATAAAAAACAGACTTAATATTTGGAATAATCATTTAATTTTTTTAATGATGATGTTTTAAATTTTGGTCCTTATGAATTGTAACTTTGGTAGAAAATATTATTTATCACGGTAAGAGTTAAAATAGGTTTAACAGGTTAATACTAAAATGATAAGTGTTAAAATGACCTAAAAAAAGTCTAAATCATATTGGATGGTAAAAGTTTGAACCTATATCATCTAAAATTTGAATACGAGCGATTTTTTATCCATTTTATTAATATATTTTAATATTTTGAAAAATTACAAGTGTTTCGAATACCTTAGTTATAAATGGGGACCTCATATACTTTATTATTCACACTACAAGAGACTCTTAGATTAGACAATAACTATACTAATAATTTCTTAAAATCTCTTACCACATCCTAGATGTTTTGGTTTTATGAGAATACTATCCTATGAAGGCTTTAGGTAAAAACCTAAAGAGGTTGTTCGAAGAAGAGGTTTAGTTCTCAACTATGTGTTTTATTTTTTATTTCTTCTTTACCTCTTTAAAATATCTCTTAACCACTATCATATAATTAAAAAATTATATACCATATAATATAATTCTATTTTATTTATTTTATAATCCTTTTTTCATTTACTTATACATCCAATGTAAAATAAACACATCGCTCGTGCATACGTGTGGACTACCACCTTTTGAGATGATGTATTTAATTTTTCAACATTGAATTTTATGGATGGTCATAATAATAGATTAAAATAAAATAACATGATTTATATAATATAAATTTAATTCCTTAATGGTAAATAAATAATCTACTTCTATCTTAATCGTTTAAAAAAATAAAACATTGCTTTTGTGTATGTGTGAACAACGGTCTCACGAACCGATGCATTTAATTTTTCATCACTTACACACATGGGTAGTATATAAATGTGGATTTAATGAAAAAATATTATATTGTTATATAATTATCATTATGTAAATATGAAATATATTTAACTTTTTTACCTCTGTTCATTTAAAAATGAAAATATTTCTCATACGTAGGTATAGACTACCATATCCATGTTGTAACAAAATTTATTTCTCATAACCATCAGAGATGGTTGGTTATAAAAGTATAAATTATTTATAAAATGGTAATTATAACATGATATAAATTATTAAAATGATATAATCATGATCCATTTGACCATAGGCAACCTAACCAATCCATTTTAAGCTTAAAATTCGAATGTTTTCAAAGTATATAATGTGTGATTAATTGATTAAGTAAGTATTACATGGAAATAAGTGAAATTAAAGGAATAATAATGTTACACCATAATATTTAATGAAATATATTTCTTTATGGAAATTTATATTCTTCGATAGCTTATAATACCGGTAAACCTGATTCTAAATGAACCATAATATGTTATATTGTTATAAGCTAGAACCTAAATTGATAGAGTGAATAGTAATAACCAAATTTTTTTAAAATATTTTTAAATATTTTAAATAAATATAATATATTGTTAAATATTTTTTAAAATTTTAAGAGTCATTATATTCTTTAAAGATACTTTTTTTCTCAAAAATTGTTTTTTGTTTATTTTTTAAGAAAATAATATAATTAAATTATTTTAAAATTTTAAAATGTATTTAGAAATATGAACTAAATTTTTGAAATTATCATGTAAAAATTATTTTAGAGTTAATTTTTTAAATGATTTATTTTTCAATGATTAGTGAAAAATACTAATTTTTATTAAAAACTGTATGTTCGTTTAAAGCATTTACAAAGTTCCATTTTGTTATAAATTTTTTAAAAATTAAAATTAGATAATTTTTATAATAAATAATTTAATTTATTTCATTGGAATTGATTTTGTGTCTTATTTTTTTCTGAAAACTTTTATACTTAAGAAAACATTATTTTTTCTAGAAAATAACTTGTCATCGTGTTTTGTGGTTTTAATTTTAAATTAAATTCTTCCATTTTTGTGATTTTAATTTTATAAAATAGTTTTCATATTTGGGATAATTATGGAAGTTTTTTATTTGATACCAATTTTTTTGGTCATAATTAATAGTAAAAAAGTAAAAACAATTCATCAAAGTTTAGTTTCAAATGGGTTTACATGGGTTTGGGGTGTGGGGGTTAAACCAAGAGATAAGGGTATGTTTAATAATTAATTATATATAAATCCTATTATATAGAATTATTTTTACCTAATACTATCCCAAAAATAAATATCTGGCCTTTTGGAATCATTTTTCATGAGTTTGACATTATCATATTCTAATCTTTTAAGATATTCTAAGTTTTTCCTCTCCCCCACTTATAAAAGGACACATCTCCTTTCTATTCTGCATGCTAATTTGAGGAGACTAAATCAACCAAACCAAAACTAATTATCTTATGAAAATTCTTATTCATTAATTATAGGCTTTAATATTCTTGAAAGACCATTCTGAGGGTCTTTAAAAAAGATCTAAATGAGGCCTACCAAAGAAGAGGTAATCTTCCAACCCAATGCCTTTAAATTTATTTTTTCTTATAACACCAATAAATATATGAAAAAAATCATAAAATAATAACTTGAATATCATAAATATACTTAAATGTTATTATTATTATGGGAAAACCACTATTCACCCTATCTTCCATCAAATGAGAAGTGAATGTATCACTCGTGCTTACGTATGGACCATCTCCACCATATAGAGATAACATTAATATTCCATCACCAGTTTTTATGGATTTTTATTATGATGGGTCTATAGTTTATATATGATACTTATTAAATAATTATACTTATATTATTATAATATCATACCTCCTATCTTACCTTCCAATCCATTGAAAAACAATAATATCGTTAGTACATATGTATGGACAGTACCTGAATGATGTAATGTGATTTATTTTTCTGTTTACATTTTACTTGGATTTTTAAAAAGGGTAGATTTAATGTATATATATGTTATTTATGATATAATTATGGGCATTTAATTATGAAACAACAATTATTATTCTTTCCTTATTTTCATTATAAAATGACAACAATTTTCAGGCATACGTATAGCCTACTATGGCCATGAATGGTGTAATTTTATTATATATAATTTTTATGGATGAATATATATTATATTTATATCATAATTAATATTCTTAAGATTGATGTACCATGATCAATGAATAAGTACTGGAACTTCTGAATTGAAACCCACGTAAAAAAAAAAACAATTAACACCCATAAACAGGGATTTTAATATGGAATTATTAATAATTTGGTGTTTAAACTTTATAAGTGGATAATATATGATATTATAATTATTAAAATTAATATTTTATATAATTATAATAAATTTAAAATTATTTTAGAGGAGAATTAAGCTCTTTCAAATAATTCTAACTTTAGGTAAGGGATTTATGTCACAATCTCATTGTTTATCCGAATGATTTATGATTACTTTTATAATGATAAAATTTTATGATATATATCTCAAGAAAATAATTAATTTTTATATAATATGGTTATTTACAGTGATTATATGTTTTCCTTTTATTTTCTCACTTTAATTATTCAAGACACTGAAATAATATTTTTATGAAAAAGTTTCTTTATTTCTCTCTTTGGTCCAATTGTTTTCTTATTCCTTGTCTATGTTTCATAAAAATATCTTCCCTAATGTTTTTTATTATACTATTATTTTTTAAATTCATTTTTACCCTTGATTTATTTTTTTAAAAAATGGTTTTAAATGAATATTTTTTATTTTCCGATTGTGATACCATTGAATTTTTTAAAAAATGTGAAAGGTGACATTTTCTTAACATACATGACATGATAGGATTTTACCCTCAACATGTCCATTCAATGATTTGAATCTATTTTACATGTTAATTTTCAATGAAATATATTTTCATAATATTTTATAAATTTTTAGACTTTAATGAAGTGATTTCAAAATGAAATGTTCATTTTCCTCAAGAAATCTTCCAATGATCTTCAAAAGGATTTTTTTATATAAGACGACCTCATTTTATGTTTCAAATGTTTTATTAGGGATATTATCCAATGATACTATCCTTATTATTTATCTGGGTGGTTTATGATTATATTGATGAGATATTTATGAAACCCATTTATTTTCCATGGGTTACGCTATGATAAAATATTTAAATGATTATGAAACCCATTTTATTTCCATAGGTTATGATATCTGATGAATGATTTATGATATTGTGGAACACATAAAAATGGATTATGTTTATATAGTGGGTGACCCTATAATTGTATATCCCTCCAATTAATTGGGTAAATATGAATATATATTGTGGTGATAAGGAATACTATAAAAAAGTGAATTCAATTTAGTAATGGTATTTTTCCACTATGATAGTCTTGAGAGTGAACCTTGACTAAGGATAAGATAGAATGATCAGTGAACCCAATCCACTATTATTTCTTCGCGATGAGACTCGACTAATGAAATGATTTCATATGCTTATATGTATGCCACAAAATTTTATATTATTACAATGTTATTCTCTCATATATTATTTATTTTATTCCTTTATGATTCATATCTTATGAAATACCTAATGTTATAATAAGATCATGATTATCATCTATGAAATGTTGGGTATTCTTTTTCACATGTTATTCTCATCTTCTCATTCCCTTATGCTAATGTTATGCTTCAGTGACCATTGATATCTCCTTTATTTACCCTTATTGAGCATCTAATATTGCCCTTTATAATGTTCCCTTGTCTATGAAGAATTTTTTAAGTATTATATGTCTAATAAGGTTTCTAATTATAGAGAACTTAGTGGGAGATGACATATATCTATTATTAACAATTTGTTATGTATCCAAGTATCCAAAGGCATTAAACCTATAATATTTGGGCATGGATTATTATGTTATGTTTTGGATACTTATGTAAAAATATGTAAAATCTATGTATGAAAATTATAGGTTTTACTTCAATATATTATGATATATTTCTCTTAAAAAATGAAAATCTTTTGATAGCTTAGCATACATGCAAACCCGAGTCTAAATGAATCATAATATAGCATACCATTATAACCTAGACATTAAATTGGTATTCTGAATAAGAATAATCATATTTTGTAAAAATATATTTAATGATATTAGATAAACTAAATATATTTATA
Organism: Viscum album; assembly: GCA_963277665.1. NCBI lineage: Eukaryota > Viridiplantae > Streptophyta > Magnoliopsida > Santalales > Viscaceae > Viscum > Viscum album. The sequence continues at coordinate 63,632,583 of OY728154.1, read as the reverse complement.
AATAAGTGATAATGTTGTAGTAAAGTGAATATATATTTTAAAAACATGTTTTACAAAAAAAATGCGTTTTATTGATTTTTGTGATAAAATAATATAATTAATTTATAATAAATTTAGTAAAATTATTTGAAAAAATGAAATTTATTTTTGAAGTTAACATTCCAAAATTAACTTAGAGTTATTTATTTGAAAAGATTTATTATTCAATAAATAGTGAAAAATACAAATTTCTATTAAAAAGGGATAATTTTTTTAAAGATTTTACAAAGTTACATTTTTTATTAAAATAGTTTTAAAATTAATATTAGTTAATTTATATTATGAATAATCCAATTTATTTCATTTTAATTAATTTTATTTTGGATTTTTTTATAAAAACATTTATACTGACAACACCATTTTTCTGGAAAACTTTTTTTGTCACCTTTTGTAGGTTTAATTTTAAATTAAAAATTTCCCCTTTTGTGAGTTTAATTTTATAAAATTAATTACATATTTGTAATTGAAATTTTGAAATTTTTTAATGAGACCAAATTTATTTTTGGTTATAAGAAAAAATTGTAAAAAAATTCTCCACAGTTATGGTTAAAGTAGATTTCTAGACGAGAGGGGGGTGGGGGTGGGGTGGGGGTTAACCAAGAGATGAAGAAAATGTTTTCATATTATAGTTGTTTAAATTTTAATGTATTGAACTCATCCTATCCCACCTTTGAATCTATGGACATTTGTAAGTATTTTTCTTGGGTATAGAATTATTATATTTTAATATTTTACTAAATTCCAAGGGCGTTGTCTTAACCACTTATAAAAGGACACCCCTAATTTCTATTATATACAACAATTTGATCCATATAAATTGAAAAAAACCTAAAATTATCCCTTATAAACTTCCCTATTAATTAATATGAGGTTTTGGTCATTTTAGAATAAATTTTCAAGGGTTATTAAAAATGATCTAAAGGAGGCCTACTTAATAAGAGGTTATCATCATACTTGAACTATTTTAATTTATTTATTCTTATACCTCCTCTAAATATTTGGTATTAATTATAAAATAACATTTTTAGTATCTTAAATATACTAAAATGTTAATATTATTTTTATTTAACCACTATTATCACTATCTTTTCCATTAATTCGAAAGTTAAAGTATCGCTCATGCATACATGTAGACTACTGCCTCCACATAGTGATACAATCATTTTCTATAACCATTTTGACGGATGTTAAATATGATCGGTTTAACATTTATATATGATATTTATGAAATAATTATTCTTATTTTTATAATGAATTTTTAATAAATGGGTGATTAAATGTTATAAGTGGATAATATATGATATTATAAGTATTTATATTAATCTCGTTAAGAATTTAAAATAAAATAAAATTCATTATAAATGTGTTTAGAGAACTTTTAAATCTAGTTGAACTTGATGTCAAGGATTCATGTTATAATCTCATTATTTATCTTTATTATTTATGATTATGTTTCTGATGATTAAATTTTATGATCTACCTATAATGAAATTTGTGAATTTTATTCTTATTAGTTTATTTTTTAAGATTAAATGTTTTCATTTTATTTTACCATATTTATGTATTCAATATACTGAAATAATGTTTTTAAGTAAGTCCAAATTTATTTCTCTCTTCAATTAAAAATCATTTTCATCCATATCCATTTTTCCTAAAAATTTTTTTGTTATACTATGATTGTTTAAAGTAATTTTTACCCATGACTGAATTTTTTAAAAATGGTTTAAAATGATTCTTTTTATCATTTTAAAAAAGTGGTACTTTTTATTTTAACAAAAAATGTGAAAGGGAACATTGTTATAATATAGACAACATGAACATAATTTCCCATGATCTTTACCACTCAATGTATTAATGTTTCCTGTTATGTTTTTCATGGTTCTTTTCAAGAAAAATTCCATAATATTCAAGAAATTATTAGTTTTTAAATAAGTTATTTCAAAATGAAAAGTGTATTTTCCTCAAGAAATATTCCATAGATATTTTAAATGCATTTTCATCTAAGATGACATCCTTGGATGTTATATATGTTTTTTATAGGGATATGATCCAATTATACCATCCTTATTATTTATATCAGTGGTTTATTATTATAATGGTGAGATGTTTATAAAACCCATTTATTTTCTATGGGTTATACTATAATGAGATATTTAATTTTTTATGAAACTCATTTCCATTCGATGGGTTTTGATATATAATGAATGATTTATATTCATGTGGAAAAAATATGAATGTATTATGATTATGTCATAGTTGGGAACATAATTATATATCTCTCTAATGCATTTGGTGAATATTAATATATAATTATTTGATAGTGACCGTAATGGGGTGTGAACCATGTTCAGTAAGGGGAATTGTCTCCTTTTATAGTCTTAGGAGTAAATCTTGACTCAGGATAACATAAAATTTATGAGTGATCGCAACCCACTATTGTAGTCTTGGTAGTGAGACTTGACTAAATAAATGATTTTATATTCTTATGTTTATGCTACAAAATTATCTCCTATGACAATGTTAGACTCTCATGTATTATTTTCTTTGGTTACTTTTTGATTCGGGTCTTATGAGATGCAAGTATTTATACCATGACTCAAGATTATGATCCATGATATTTTAAATTTAAATTTCATATTTTAATCTCATTATCTCATAACATTATTCTCATGTTATGATTAAGTGGTAATTGATATCTCTTCTGTTTAACCTTATTGAGAATATGAACTTACACTTTCTTATGTTTTCTTTTCTATAGTTATGAAGAAAGTTTTTAAGTATGATATTTATAAAAATGGGGATAATTTTAAATAACTTAGTGGAAGATAATTTAGATCTCTTATGAATAATTTGTTTATGTATCCATGTTTCCTATGTAAATAAACTTAAATGACTCTGGTGTGGATCATTATGTTATGTGTTGAATATTTATCTAATAATAAGTAATATGTATGTGTCAAATTATGGTTCATGATAAATAAACATGAAAACATTTATTATGATTATAGATAATTAATATAATTTTATTATTTTGTAAAATAAATATTATACATGACAATTCAAACTCAAGTTAAGGGAATCATTACCTTAAAACCTCATTTAAAATTTTTAATGTTTCATTTTAAAACTCTATTTCCTAAATCTCCATATTCTTAAAATTATTTTAATGAAATATTTTTGTTGATATAAATAAATTATAAAGGACATTTTATGTATCATTTTAATTTCTTTCATATTTTTTCATAAGAAATATATTTTATATGGAATTATTTGGACTTCTTTGAAAAATAAAAAAATGGAATATTTTTTAACATATACAACATGATTGTAATTTCCTACTATAATGACCATTATTATTTATAAAGAGTCATCATTATGATTTAATTATTTTTAATAAAATATCATATTTCCCATTCTTCTTGTATATTTTTAAAGAGTTTTCAAAGAGAAAGGATTCATAACCTTATTTTTATATGAATACTGAAAGTGCTTCTTTATATGTGTTAAAAGAAATAACATATGAGATTTTATAATGTAAATGAAAGATTATAATATATAAATATATATATATGTATGTTATGGTCCTTGGACATTGTTTATGATAATGGGTGATCCCGCTATAGCTCTCTAGGGAATGAACAATGTTGAAATAAAATGGTAGAAGTATTTATGTATTTGGATTCTATAATTATATTGTATAAGTATTTTAACCATGGTATTTTGGTTATACGAATCATGAAACATATAAGTATTATGTAAAATTTTATTATTTTATGTGTCTTCATTAATATAAGAGTTATAGATACCATCATGGTGGTTTTAATTTAAGGTTTATCATAAGTTCAAAGTCTTAAACATATCTTTTTAGGTTTTATGTGATGAGAGTATAACATTATTAAGTATATTTTTGGATGAATTTATGGGAATAAAACATATTTATTTAGTATATGAAATCATTATTTGAGGAAGAATAATATTGTATTTTTTGGACATAAGATTAAAGTTATTAGTATTAATTTGTGTTTATCTTATATTTGATGCTATTTTAATTATGGGTCATCAAAATTTTGGAATATTATAAGAATTATATTATTATAGTTTTATAAAATGGATAACTGGAATTCTAGTTGGAAACTCATTTGATTTGTAAAGGCTATAGGGATTAAACCCATGACCAAAGAATGATAATGATTTAATGTCTACCATTGGCCTACATGATATCCTGGTTAATATGTTATTGTTTTTAGTTAAATTATTTGAAAAATAAATATTAATGATGAACTAGTGGTGTTATTGTTGAGGACTACAGATTAATGCATTATATTGGATAACATTTTCTAAGAATATTGATTTTTAGAAACTAGTTAGAGGCAGATGAAAATAATTTTAAATATTTTATGGATCCTAAAATCAATTAAAAGTAAATTTTAGTGCTTTAAGAATAAAAATTTCATTTTTGGATTTTCATTTCATGGAGTAAGGGATGAATTGGAAATTGATCTAAGAAAAACTAAAGGATGAAATTGTGATTATAAAATAGAAACTTATCAAGTAAGTATATTAACTTATATTATAAGAAATTAAAATAATTCCTCAACCTTAAGAAAATGATACTGAATAAAAAAATTTATTATATCCAATTTATATCCTATGAATCAAATGGGCTTTTATATCATCACATATTTTTGGTTTTGAGGTCCTTTACTTTCTATTGACCACTCTATTAATTGCGATCAATGAACTCTATCACTTCTAATAATTATTTACACTTTTTTTACATGCTCATATCTTTAATTGACACCAATTTTATTTGACTTAGAAACCAAGTTATGTTACCTTTGTACTTACCTTTATATCTTATTAAGAAGATGTTTTATTAACTATTTTTATGACGGGGGGTTTTCAAAAAAATAATTTTCAAATATCAAAACCTTGATTTCCAAGATCAATTTTAAATTGTATGGAAGAAATTTATTTTAGGTGTGGAGAATGTTAGACCCAAAAATTATAAAATAATAACACTGTATTTGATATCGTATGTCAAATGAAACACCAAGAATAAATAACCCACAAAATAAATTTCTTTAAATTTAATCTCTTCGATAGATTCTAGAACATAAAACCTCAATTATAAATGAACCATAATATAATATAGCATTATAATCTAACCATTTTTGGGTATGAATAACACTCACTAAATTATAAAAATTAGGATTATCTATTGATTAAAAATAAAATAAGTTTTATTTAATTGAAAAAGAAATGTTTTCTTAAAAATAATATTTTTCTAAAAGTGAGTTTAGTTGTGATTTTCACACATATTTTAAAATTAATTTTAAAAAAGTTTTGAAAATTTATTTAAAAAATAAAATTCAATTTTAAAATCATGATATAAAAATTATTTAAGGGTGGATATTTTGGATTTCCTATAATATTTCATTTTTGGATGAATAGTTAAAATTATTGAATTTTAATTGAAATATTTCTTTTTTATTTAAATTATTTATAAAGAAAAATTATATTTTAATTTATTTTTGATGTAAAATTAGTTCGATTATATTTCAATTAATAAAATTTATATCATTTTAATCATTTTTATTTTGAATTTTGATATAAAAACATTGAAAACTTTTGAACATTTTCTATTTGAAAACTCCCTTTCTCAATGTATTTGAAGGATTAGTCACCACTAGAAAATGAATCTATACCCATAGATTTGAACTATCGGTTTAGCCCATAAAACTATGGGTGTATGATATACCCATGGTTTTAGGAACCATGACTAATAGAGGCGTCAATATAGGGATATACCCACAATTTCTAGAAAAACCATGCATATAGGTCCTACAGATTCTATCACACCCATGGTTTACGAAAATCATGGGTATAGATTAAAATATAAGAGAAACTATACCCATGGTATTGAGAACCATGGGGATAGGTACCTCCTTGATTTTAGCAGCAACAAAAACTACACCTTTTCCACCACCACCTGAACTTGTAAATCAAATAAAACACATAGTATGCATTAAATGATGTAAAAATATTATATATTTATAATTCAACCAACTTCTTGTAAAAATTTTCAAACCATATGAAATACTTAAACTTACATATAAATCTATACAAGTAATCAGTTCAAGTCATGAAAAAAAAATCAACAAGTCTCCATATTAATAAGTCAAAAATGGATGGGATCAATATACCCCCCATTGCCAACATCCTCATCCTCATCACCATTAGAAATATCATCAACACCAAAAACAATTCTCATTGCCAACAACATAATCTTGAGAAAAAACTGTATCATCTCGAGAAACAATATCATCAAAAACATCATGAACATCGTCATCGCCACCACCATTAGATCCTCCAACACCATGAACCTCATTGGCATCACTCAGGGCTTCATTTAGAGCACAATTATTCCATATATGAATCAATAGTAGTAGAAAAATATTATTAAAGTGATTAATTTATCACTGACATAGATTTCAGGAATACTTTGGTGATCATCTTACTTATTTCATGATCCTTTTTATGTCTTTCATGCTCCTGTAAAGCTATTTTTTCCTCAAATGCTTCAGGATGAGTGCTTTTCAGATCCGGGGTTTGAGAAGTTTGAGAGGATTTTAATGAGAACCAATAACTAAAGGGGTTAATTTTTTTAACGGGTCAACATTAGACTCTCCCCTGGTGCTCCAAACCTAATACCCAACTCAAATGATCTTTTGGACCAAAGTTGACATCTTATTTAGCATCAAGGGCTTCTAAGGATCTCTGTTACAAATATAAACCATATATTAAATTATGATTTTCATATAAATATTTGTAATATGAATAAAAATACATACAATATTTTCTTGTGTTTGTGCATTTACTGTACTTCAATATTTTTTATTCCTACCTGAGAAAAACTATTTTTATCGAGGAACATGACCTTCGATGCTCAATACCACTTTCTAAAAAGGAAATTTATTAGTATACACATATTCAGAATATAAAAATTTTATAATCTATAATAATAATAAATGGGAATACATTCTAAATGAATGAATAATTCATATATTCAAAAATGTGATAAACATTGATGAAAAATTCATAAATAAAAGCTAATGATAAACACTGTATAATTTAAAATACTAATTATGAACATTAAATAAATACCATTTATTATTTTATGCTAAAAATAAAAATATATTCCAAGTTAAAACTAACAAAATTTAGTGAAAATTAATATTACCCCATTAAAAAAAATAAGAAAAGGGATTTCTAAATCACCGAAGGCAATAAAGGTTCCTAGAAGAGGAATTAACAATTTTATGGTATATCATGATTATTTAATAGCATAATATGACATAATTTGGATATTTCCAATATGAAAAACTAATAATTAATAAAAAAATAAGGCATAAAAATATATATAGATGACTACATAGAAATTTAAATGTAGACATTATTTTTATTTATATTAAACCACCTGGTGCTTCTCATGCTCGTGCATTGTAGTGGACCCCAATGTGTGTAGATACGTCATTGAATTTTTTTTCCTTTTTTTCCCAGATGCTTCCTAAAAAAGTTCAATACAAGTAATAAGAATTGAATTCTATATGAAAACTATTAAAGATCAGAAATAACATAAACTAACCAGTCTTACAATTTGCGATCATTTTTTAATAATGAGTTTTGGGACAAGTAGGGAATTTGGGTACATCCTCTAAATCAGAACCAACTCTACTCATCCAACCAACATATAACTCATGCTTGTATGATCACCATAACTCCCCAAGATCTATCAACCATGAAACCTTATTAGCTTCACTGTCAGGAAATTTTAATGGAATTGGAAACAAACATGTTAATTCATATAAATTCAACAATAATATAGATATAAATTTATAAAATTTTCTTACCCATATCTATTCCCATGTGTTGTCCTTGATGTCATTTATGAGATGTCTCAATGAGACTGATTTATAATGACCAGAACTATTATAAATAAAATTTCCTTATGATTTAACGTTTTATTATGTAATATGGTTATATAATACATATACACTTTTTTTAATGTCTAATTGGATTAAAAAGACCATTAAGAATCTTTACTGTTCATAATATATCCATTAAATAGTGATCACATGATTAGTATAAATATAGATCTTTAAAAAAACCAATTGACTCAGAAATAGGAAGTGATGACCTCATCTAGTAGGATTTTACCCTATAAAGCCCATTTATCAGAGCTTCCAAGGGACATAGAATCTCAAGGCCTTTTCCTCAACCAATCCCAACACAAGATCCAATAACTTAAGAATAAGAGAAATCATTTATAGGAGAAGTTAAAGAACATCGAGATCATGACCCAAACCATATTTTTCAAACTATCCCATGAATGTCTCACCATGGCGCACCTTACTCTTAAGGTTTATGTTGGTGTATTAAAGGGATATGTATCAAGACCCTAGAAAATTGATTATGTACATTATTTTGTAAATAATAATGAATATATTATTATTTTGATACTATGAAACATGAATAGTATTTTTGGGTATTATTCAATTTAATTAAAGATTTTATTTTTACAGAATAATTTGGTTTTTAAAATAAACAATATTCTAATTAAATATTATTATAAAATTATTTTAATTAAATATAAAATGAATATTATTTTTGGAATCAAAATGTTGAAATTATCCAACAATTATTTTTTCATAATTTTCTGAGATAATAATTTTTTTGGATAAAAATAAAATACCATATAAATATTTAGTGTAATTTATGACATCATAATGAAAAAAAATGATATAATAAATACTAAAATTGGTATCCATAGAAATATATATGTTTCCCTTTAAAATAATGTGTTCTTAATATTATTTTATTAATTGTATAATTCCTTTATGAATCCCTTAAGACATATAATATATTTTATGATTTTAAATTCATTTATTTAAAAGTGTGACTCACTTCCACATAAGCATGGATAATATTTTAATAAGTTTGGAACTTTAACTAATAAAATATTTAAATACACTCCCATTTTTTAGAAACCTTGAGCAAAAACAATGGGAAGGTTTGTGATTTTGAATATTTTATTTTATAGAGTCGAAAACCTATGTTTGTGAAATATTAAAGAATTCCCTTATCATTTCCTATATAGACCCACTCAAGATACAATTTATCTTTAATAAAAATCCTTTGAGAACGTACTTAATATACTATTATTTGTATATAATCCTCCCAATGTTCCCTTAATCTCCCAAGAATCCCCTTTCAAGATTTTGTTAGGATACTCTTAATGTAAGGGATCATATCTTTCTAACTTTTATTCAAGAATCTCATCTAATTTATTCCCTTTTATTTTTAATTCCCAATGATGAGGTATGTTTTACCACCTCCCCATACATCCCTTATTATTTCTAAATGATGATATACCCCTTTCTCTCTCATTAATCTCTCCCAAGTACACCTCTTACCATGATAAAATTTCGTAGGAGTTCTTCCTTCCTATTCTTTAATAAAGTTTCTTTATTATCATATGCATTATATTTAAAATTAATAATGATGGTATATGTCTTTACATGAATTTTTCAATTCCCAATTTATGTCCAAATTAGGATACACCATTTTCTTTCTCATCAACACCTTTTAATAAATTTTAAGCAATGTTGTTAGGCTGCCAAAGTTTCACCTCGATTTTGAATTTTAAAGAAATTGTGTAGTGAATACCATACACATTTACTATCAATGATGTTCACCTTTATAAACTTATAATTCTTTGAATTTTTAATTAAATGTATATATTCCACAATCCCTTACCATGGAATAAGTTATGATGATGAATGAATCAATTTTGTATGATCTATGTGGCACAATTAAGCATGAGACTGAAATGAAAGTGATGGGTGAACCCAGAATTTTATAGCGCTCTAATGAATTTGGTAATGTTTAGTATCATGATACATAATGTTGGGGTAGGAGGGAGTAAACCTGATTCCTTTATGAAAAATTTTCCATTATGATGTTCCGAAATTTACCCTTGAATAACGATGTAGTGTTTGAAGTTTCACCCACATTTCCTATTTTGCCTTTATGTTATCATTCTATATCATGTATTATCATTCATTTTTATGATTACTAATATTTTTATTCCCCTTAATATACCTATTTTATAACATGCTTTACCTTATTAGATGTTAATTCCATTATAGGGATTTGTAGATCACCCATTTCTTATGTATTTCATATTGTTATCCCATGAAATTTTTTATGAGGGCATGTTAAATATGTTGTATTCCATGTTTTAAGTTGTAATATAATGTATCTAATTCCCAAATAAATTATACTCCTGAATATTTCAGTTTGAATTAAGTGTAATTTGAGGTAATAAATCACGTGTTAAAGTGTAAAAAAGTGAAGAATTGTTATAGTTGGTGTCAAAGGAAAGGTTTGGTTATTTTTCGGATAAGGATTAGAAAAATATAGAAAATGAATTAGAGATATGACATTTTATATGAAAATATACCTAAATTTTTATAAGTATAGAGTATGTTATTTATCAGAAAAACACACCTATCAATATACTACAAGTGGACGTGGTTTTGGAATAGATTTACCCAGGGGTAACAACTTGGATAAGGTGTGTGAGGCCTGACTCAGGGTAACATGATACATAAAAACAGGACTTACTATGAACCTAGCCTAACACTCCTGGGGGAAACGATTTGGTAAATTCATAATATCATTACGAACCATTATTAGGTGAGTAAAAAACATTCCCATAAGAGTAAATGTTATGAAATAAATCATGGATGAAATAGAATGAAGTCTAGAAATTCATTATTTAAGAAAATAAAAATAAATTATAAGTTATCCTTTTAATGTATTTTTATTCCCCATTTATGTTTTTAAGGATTAAATATAATCTTCCAAAATTTTCCTTTTATTCTATCCAATGGATGAAAATATGAGCAATTAGGTAAAGAATCAATTTAAAGAGCAATATGATGACTGCGCCAATGAGATGCCCAATCCAATAGGAGAAGGAATCACACACTTCATGACAATACTCTCTCAACAGACTTAGGTTATGAATATAAAATGGATTAGTAAGAGCATCCAAATCCTCCTAAGAGATAACAAGACTCAATAAAAATCCTTATACGATAGAAGGCCTTCAACTTTTAATGGGTCATCCGATCCCTTAACCAAGGAACAGCGGATCAACTCTATTGAAAAGATCTTCTCCATCCTTAAATGTTTTGAGAAAAAGAGGTTCTTCTGGCTGTTTATCATATAGAAGGTGAATATAATTAATTGTAACGACCCAATCTTTTTGAGTAGTATATTAACTTACTCTTAATGATTTAATAAGATGTTAATGGTTAATGTAGAAAGAGGAGGCAATGTCTTCATCCAGTAGACTTGAACCTTATGAAGCCCACTTATCAGAGCTTGGGAAGGAGGTAGCATCTGTGGGCTTCGCTTTGGACCAAGCCCAAGACGAACTCCAGCGTGTCAAGCTTGAACAGAAACGCCTACGGGAGAAGTTCAAGTTAGTAGAGATTACTACTAGGGCAATGTTATCTGAGCCTCCCTCATATTCTCTCACCATAGCACACCTTACACTTAGGTCTTATGCCGGTGTTATAAGGGGCTATGTGACGAGACCCTAGCTTCCTTGTGTAATCCTTTCAGGTGAATGAATTGAGATTTCTTCCATTAGTGATGTTTGTGAAATTTCAAATGTCCAGATAATTTTAGAATGTATTTTATTGATGAATTTTGAAAAAAAAGGATATTTTAAAATATTTATGAAAACCCTAAATAAATAATGATGTGTAATGATTTTCAAAAAATTGTCTTCTACAAAAGTGTTCAGTAAGGAATTTGGAGTCTAATAAGATCAACTTAATTTTTGATGAATTGTAAATTATGAATAGTGATTTTACGCTTAGGATTAGTAATGTGAACAAATGGATTAGTAATTTCACTCAAAGAAAGTTTTAATATAATTTAGACACCTAGATTAAGTAATGTGATTCAATAAAATGGGTAAATAACGGTTTCATAAATTATTAGTCAAGTATTAGTTTTTCCGAATGAATAGTGTTTTTTAATTAAAAATTTAATTAAAAATAATTAGAAAATTATTTTTATAAAAAGGACTTTATTTTTGAACTCAGAGCATTGATATTATGTTAAGGTAATTTTTGGGGATTTTTCTGAAAAAAATGAATTTTCGATGAATAGTGTTTTTATTTAAAAATTAAATTAAAAATATTTAGAAAATTATTTTTATAAAATGGATTTCATTTTTGAAATCAGAGCATTGATATTTGGTTAAGGTGAAATTTTGGGATTATTCTGAGAAAGTTGGATTTTTGATGAATAGTGAAAATATAGTTTTTAAGTTATGGGTGTTTAATGACATCATTAAATGATGTATTAAGTATATATTCAATATGGTCGAATTATTAATAGTAAGATAAGGTATGAGGTGTCCCAAGTGGACAATACCATGGGCAAATACCATGGGCAAGCCCATGGTTTTGCCAAAACCACTAGTGAGGTGTCCCTTGGCCATTATTGCCTTGTCCCCTCACTTTCCCTATAAATACCCACCCTTTCCTCCTTTAGTTTTCACTCCCAACTCTCCCCCAACGAAGTTCTGGTCTTCTTACCTTCCAAGGAGTCCTCTCAAGGTGCCCCAAGCCCTCAAGGTCCAAACCTTTGAGTTTCAAGAGTCACGTTTTAAGGTAAGGGATCCGACCTCTCTCTTTCTTTTCATGTAATCCTTTTTATGTCATTCCTTTTATGCTCCATGTTCTTATGTTAGAGGATGTTCTTTTATATTCCTCTTAATTCCATTTTCATGTTTATATTATTAGAGATCCCCTGTTACTCTCATCATTTCGTTTTATGAATGTTTAAGTAACGCCGTTAGGCTGCCGAATTTTTAAGGGATTCTTTCACCCTTCTCATTTTTCAAGTTCAATTTTCATGTCAAGTATTTCAAGTTCCTTTTTATTATGTTGGGGTATGATCTCTATATCTATCATACTTATCTCTTATGATCATATGATGAGAGACCCTATTTGATCTTGTAAATTCTTTTTCTTTGAAGTTAAGTGACACCGTTAGGCTGTCGAATTTTCATAAGAGAAATCTTGTTTTGTCTCACTTCCATGTTTTTCATTTCATATGGTATATCTTTCAAATTTCATTACCATGTTCTTAAATCCCTTATATTCTATCCCCCTACTGTTTTATGGATCATTTATGAGTGGGTGACCCATGTCCCCTCTCTTTTCAATGTTTTCTAAATCCTTGTAGCATAGCCGTTATGCTGCAGAATTTTCGTCTCAAAATGCCTCTCTCTTTTCTAAAAATTATTTTATGTTATAAAGTGAATACTCAAAGATCTTATTTATACAATTGTATTCACATATATATCAAAATGTTCTATTTTGAATTCTGGGATTTACATACATGAGACCCTCTTTCCCTTTCCGTGGGTTTAAAGTGACGTAAAGATCATGTCTTTAAAGCAGTTTTTAAAACGTTATGATTATGAAATGAAACCCATTTATTTTATTCTATATGGGTTATTTATGAAATGTTTGATGATGATATATGTGGATCACATGATAATAAAGGCGAATTTAAGGGTGCGCCCTGATAGCGCTCCAATGCATTGGGTAATGATGTAACCACTAAAGATTACAATTTTCACAATACCTTGGTGAATAACCTTGGTAATTTTCAAATGACACCTTGGGGATGGACCTTGGTGATATGTTCATGATTGTCTATGTTAAATGATGTAGCCACATCTTCAAGTTATGAAAAATGTTATTTTTATTATGAAATGCCTCATGATTTCTTTCTCATGCCTTAAAGTTCTTTTCATGTTCTTGTTGAAGTATATCAAGTTCACATGTAAAATGTTCCTCTTGTTTCCCTTACTGGGCCTTCTGCTCACCCTTTCTTGTGATGTATGTCCCCAGGTTATGAGATGCGGTAATGAACCTAGGATGAACTTAATGAAAAGACTTTCAAGTGTTTAAGAAGAATTCTTTATGTTGTTTTCATGTATTATATTCCTGGTTTCCAAGACACTAGACCTTAAAGATCCTCAGTTATGTGTAATATAATGAAAGTTTATGTTATAAAAAGGGGGATGCTATATTAATGGTGTACATTGATAAAAAATAGGAAGCCTAGGGAATAGATTGAAGAAATGCGATTGAAGGATTTATGAAAAATGTTTTTCAATAAATATTATCCTCAAACTCTCCATCTTAAAATGGAAAGCTATTTCCTTTCCCAGAAGAGAAAATATGATGATCTATTAGGGAATACAAGGAAGAATTCACAATACTTGCATGGTATGACTCCAAATCTTTTATTACACTTGAATACATGGTTTGATGCTTATTTGGTAGGATAAAGCCTGATCTATGAAAAGACCTAGGGATCTGAGACTTTTATAGATATGAAGAAATTATCTGATGTAACCTGAAATTTGAAAGAGATTGAAGAATCTTAGGGGTATCATAGGGATCATAAATGGAAAGTGGAGTTTAATTCTAGAGTTTTGATGAAGAAAATATAATGACGTCAAGAAATTGCAACACCCCACTTGTTAAAGATGTATAAAGAATCACCTTGTAAATTTCATAAAGGTGATGAGTAAATGATTTAGGTGTGGGATGGAAGGAAACCAATCCAATTATTTCTCATAGGAGAATCCTACTACTACGATAGAGGCAAGAAAATATCTGGTCAACCCTCAACACATTTTTCATTTCTACAATTGGAAGGAACCATGGTACTTTAAAAACCAATACATTAATCCAAGGGTTTTTTTAGAGACAACCAATAACTCCAAGGTAGCAAGGGAGAGATTTTTTCACCACTACTGCCAAGGAAAGTCCTAATAATGAAGTGTTTATAGGGACCCTAGTAATTCATTTAGGAGTAGTGAATGTAATTTTTGATTTTGGTTCTATGCATTACTTCATATCATGAAAGTTTAGTAGAACTATCCAAACACCACCACAAATCTGGGATGTATAGTTGTCCTTGAAAATAGAAAGGGGGGAAATTATTGCATCCTAAGTATATAACTCCTCCCACGTCAAAGTTTGTAGGTTGAATTTTACAACAAACCTTGTCATACTCTTTTTGGTGGAATTTGATGCAATTATGGTCATAGATTGCTTTTCCCTATATAGATCCAATATAAATTTACATTTTAAGGAAATGACTATTCATATTGCGAATCATCCATAGATTCTATAAAAAATGCAAGGGGAAGGATGAATATTCAATAGAACCATCATCATAAGAATGAATATTATTTCTCTACAAACAAGAATATCTAGCTCAAATTATTGAGTATAAGGAAAATATTATATTTGAATACATGTCCATTGTGGGGTAATATTCTGATGTGTTTCTTAAGGAATATCATGGTCTTCCTCCTATCCAAGAGGTTGAATTTTCAATCAATAATATACCCAGGGTGTTAGCATTATCCAATTTTCCATATAGAATAGTTTTTATGATATATGAGGAGATTAAGAAACAACTACAAGAGAATCTAGATAAAAGTTTCGTACACCCAAGTGCTTCACCATGCAGTGCAATAGTCTTCTTCATTAAGAAGAAGAATGGGTCAATGCTCCTTTGAATCAATTATCGTGATCTCAACTAAGTCATGATAAAGAACAATTATCCTCTTCCAAGAGTTTATGAATTATTAAATCAGCTACGTGGAGAAAAATACTTCTCAAATATGGATCTACGGTCAAGACATTACCGAGTTTGGGTGAAGAAGGTGGATATCCCAAAGACCACTTTTCATACAAGGTACAGGCACTACAAGTTCATAGTGATGACTTTTAAACACACTAATTCTCCAAAAATATTCAGAGGATTTATGAATATAGTCTTTATATATAATCTCAACAAAATTGGTAGTCTTTATAGATGATATTCTAATATAATCCAAAAGTAAGGAGGATAATGAGAAGCATTTGCGTAATGTTCTAAAGACCTTACGGAAGGAGAATCTTTTTCCAAGTATAGAAAATGCGAGTTCTGGTTTAAGGAAGTCACTTTATTGGTACATATCATCCTAAAAATAGGATATTTATGGACCTTTCAAATACTAAAGTGATTTTAGGATGGCCAAGTCCAACATTCGTGAAAGATATCCGTAGTTTCTTTGTGTTAGCTGGGTATTATCGCCAATTTGTGAGAATTTTCTCACGATTTTCAAACACTTTTAAAATATAAATCAAAATGGAGTAAAGTTTTATTGGAATGATTAATGTGAATAAAGCTTCAAGTAGTTCAAAAATGAGGCTTATCACTACCCATGTGCATACACTACCCTCAAGTGGATAAAAATTCATGGTATTCAGTGATTCTTCGAAAAAGTGCTTTGGCTGTGTGTTAATGCAGATTACAAGCTGATTTCCTATGCTTCAAGGAAGTTGAAGATTCAAGAGAATAACTAACCAATGCATGATATAGAGTTTGGTATAGTGATGTTATATTTAAAATTTTGGTAGCATTATCTCTCTGGGGAGATGTGGGTAATATATATGGATCAAAAAATCCTCATGTATGTATTCACACAAAAAGAGATGGTATGCACCAATGAAGATGGTTAGAGCAGGTCAAAGAATATGACTGATCAATCCACTACCATCCTAGGAAATCAAATAAAATAGAAGACTCTTTAAGTAGAGTGGATCCGACAATTCTATCATTGATGGGAATTGAGAAGGATGCAATATTGTTAGATTTAAAAAGGATGGACATGGGAATCATAAATGAATGAACATCATCCATACTTTCCCAAATGATTGCTCAAACATCACTTTTGAAGTGTCTAAAGGATACTCAAAGAGTTTATGTGGTAATTCAGAAGAAAGAAGAATCTATAAGAAAATAGAAATCCTTGAAGTTAAATGTTAATGATGAAGGTTTTTTAAGATTTAAGACAAGACTATGTGTACCATCAAATATCGAGTTAAAGAAGGAACTGTTGGATGATTCACATAGATCAACTTTCTCTATCCTCCTGGGTAGCATAAAGATGTATCAAGATCTCCATGAACACTATTTGTGGCAAAAAAAATGAAGAAAGGGATTGCAGAATATACATAAGGATGTCTTTTATTATGGAAAGTTAAATTGGAAAGGAAAAAATACAAGGGGACTATGTAACCATTGCCCATACCTATATAGAAATGGAAAAACATAAGTATATAATTTATCATTGGTCTTTGAAAGACATAAATAGGGACTAATTCTATATGGGTTCTGGTGAATTATCTTACTAAGTATGCACACATCATTATGATATAAGAAGAATTCTCACAGGATCTACTTGCATATATATACACCAGAAAAGTGGTCAGACTCCATGAAGTACCACTATTTATTGTATTCAATCGAGATACCGGATTCACATCCATGTTATGGAAAAGTCTTTACCATGCTCTAAACATTTTGTTAAACTTTATCATGACTTATCACCCTCAAACAAGTGTCCAATCAAAGTAGAATATCCAAACACAAGAGGACATGTTGATAGCTTGTTCAATTGAATTAAAAGGAATATGGGATCAATATCTTCCTCTAGTAGAGTCCTATTCCCACAAAAGATTCCATTCGAGCATCCAAATAGCCCCCTATGAAGCCCTTTATAGGAGGAGGTGCATGACACCAACATGCTGGGATGAAGTTGGGGAATGAAAACCGTTAGGTCCTGAAATTGTCGAGTAAATGGTAGAAAAGGTTAAGACCATTAAGAAACACATCGAATCTTCTTAGATTTGATAAAAGATATTTGATGACAATCATAGACCAGACCTTGTGTTTGATGTTAGAGATATGCTATTCCTCTACATAACTCAATGGATGAAAGTGATGTGATTTTGGGAGAAGGGAAAGCTTAGTCCAAGATATATTAGCACCTTTGATATCCTTGATTGCATCGAAGCAGTGCCCTATCGACTTACACTCCCACCTAACCTATCTCATGTTCATGATGTTTTACATGTATCAATCTTGAGGAAGTATATACTTGAACCATCACATGTACTCAATCCAGAGGTGGTACCATTGGAGAATGATCCTTCTTATGAGGAGCATCTGATGAAGATCCTAGATCATTGATACAATGTTCTAAGAAATAAGACAATGCACCTTGTCAAAGTGCTGTGGAGAAACCACAAGTTTGAAGAAGAAATATAGAAACTATATGAAGTGAATAAACCTAATTACCCTAATCAATTTAAATTGGGGGAAATGAAAAATTAGAGGGTGAAATTTCGATTTGGGGAAGGATTGTAATGAGTTGAAATGTTATAAATAAAATTACCTTATAATTTAATGTATTATTATGTAATATAGTTATAGAAAATACATGAATTTTTTTTATCCAATTATATTCAAAATAATATTAGGAATATTTATCATTGATAATATAACAGTTAAATAGTGATCACATTGTTAGTTTAGATATAGGGATTTAATAAATCCAATTGATTTAGAAAAAGGAAGTGCTGACCTCATCTAGTAGGCTTGTACCCTATGAAAATGAAGATATTTAGAAAATTATTTAGATAAAATTAATCTTATTTTTGTAATTATAATATTGAAATTATCTAATGGTGAATTATTCATAATTTTGTTACGTAGACAAATTTTCGAGTAAAAATTAAATACAGTGTAAAAATATGGTGTGCTTTATGACACCATAATGACCTAAAAATGATGTAATAAATACTATAATTAGAATCCATAGAAAAATATGTGTTTTAACCATAAAATGATTTAATTTTAAGATTATTTGATTAATTTTATAAATCCATTATGAATCCTCCCAAACATATAATATATTTTATGATTTTAAATTAATTTATTTAAAAGTGTGACTCAAATACACATAAGAAAGGGTAATATTTTTATATGTTCAAACCTTTTAGTAATATAATATTTAAAAAAACCATGATTTGTAAGAAAAAAGGGTAAAAATTCATGGGAAGGTTTGTGGTTTGGAATATTTTATTATATAGAGTCCAAAACCTATGTTTGTGAAATAATAAAGAATTCCCCTATCATTTCCTATATAAACCAACCCAAGATCCCTTTGATCTTCACTAAAAATCCTTTTATCACGTCCTTAATCTTCCCTCCTCTCTCTATAATCCTCCTAGGGTACCCCAAGATATCAATAATCCCCTTTTAAGCTTTTGTTGTCATACTCTTAATGTAAGGGATCCTCTCTTTCTCAATTTTATCCAAGAATCTACTCTATTTTATAACATTTTATTTTTAATTATTAATTTTAGGGTATGTTTTTTCACATCCCCCATACTTCCCTTATGTTGTGTGAATTATAAGATTCCCCTTTCTATCTCATTAATCCCTTCCAAGTACATCAGTTACCATGCTGAAATTTCGTAGGAGTTTTTCCTTCCTGTTCTTTAATGAAGTTTCTTTATTATCATATTCATTCTATTTACAATCCCTAATGATGGGATATGTCTTTAAATGACCCGATTACTTCCCAATTGTTTTCAAAATTATTATAGACCCTTTTCGTTCTCATAAACCCTCTTTATGAATTTTTAAGTGACACTATTAGGATGCCAAAATTTCATCATGATTTTCCATTCCAAAGAAATTGTGTAGTGAATAACATACATATTTCCTATAAATTTTTTTCACCATTATATACTCATTATTATTTGAATTTGGACTTACATGTGTGTATTTCACACTCCCTTATTATGGAATAAGTTATTATGATGAAATAATCCATGTTGTATGATCTATGTGGCATAGTTAATCGTGGGATTAAAATGAATGTGACAAGTGTGACTAGAATTATATAGCACTCCAATGCATTGGGTAATGTTTAGAATCATGATACATCTTGTTGGGATAGAGAGTAAACCTGATTCCTTTATGGGAATTTTTCCATTATGATGTCTTAGCATTTATCCTTGACCCATGATGCAGTGTTTTAAGTTGTTTCCACATTTCCTATATTGGATTTATGTTATCATGATATATCATGTATTATCATTCATGTTTTGATTCATAGTGTTTTTATGACCCTTTATATTCCTATTGTCTAACATTTTCTTACCTTATACCATGTTTATTCCCTTATTGGGCTTTATATCTCACCCCATTATTATGTATTTCTTCTTGTTATCCCATATAGTTTTAAGTGTGAGCATGTTAAAGAAGTATTCAATAAAGATGTTGTATTCCATGATTTAAGTTGTAATGTAATATGCAAAATTCTAAAAGACACTAGAATTATCTATCATTCATGTTGAATTAAGTGTAATTACATATAAAAAATCATATGTTAATGTGTAATAAATAGGAGAGTTGTTATACGGTTTCAACAGAATAGTATTGTGGTACTTGGCTAAATTGGCCATGAAACTTCTACACTAACTAACATTTTTAACTACCATTTAATTTTATTGATTGTAATATGCTATTATTTTTGTTTGATTATTATAGGCTTCCAACACAAAGTTTCACACACATCACCTACTAGAAGATCCCATTTAATAAGATAAAATGGAGAAAAAAGAAAAAGAAAAATTAAGTAATGATACAACATGATAACAACTAAGTGATATAATTTCACATGGTTATAATAAAAACATGATCTAGGCTTCTAAATAGGCTTTGATGGATCCATAGGCTATCCTAGATCAGTATCCTCTGAATGATGTGTCTATTTTAATTCATTATTTGCATGATCTGCATGTACTTGAGTAGGAGATGAAGGAACAAAATCATCAGATCCTGTATGGATAGAAGGAAATAGAGGAGATGCGTACATGATAGGATATGGGTAGTGGGGTTGGGGATATATCAATAAATATGGAAATGGTATAGATGAAACCATTCCTATAGACAATGTAGAAATAATATTAGATTAAGAGGCTAAATTCGATGATGGTCGAGGAATGGGTAGGAACATCCCTACAGGCGATGTAGACATGGTATCGGAAGAAGAGGCCAAGTGCGATGATGATAGAGGCATGGGTAGGAACATCCCTATAGGCAGTGTAGACATGATATGGGAAGAAGAGGATAAATGAGATGATTTTGGAGGCATGCGTGGGAACATCCTTAGAGGTTCAAGTGGAAGATGAAAATGTGTAGTAGATGGGGTGTTCGTTGGTGGTTCCGGTTGGGAATGTGTAAGACAAGTGCTTTATCTAGGTGTAGGAGGATCCCCACTTGGACCCATGCTGGTAGGATGAGGAGAAGAAAAATATGCTAAAACTAAATTTTCATAAATCAATTTTGATTAATATTATGCAAATTTCATTATATGTAATAAAGAAGAAAAATGTTAAAATTATTATACTCACTAAAGGAACCAAAGGATCTGACCCATTATCGTGCCTCAGTTGATCAACATCCAATAATTGTTTCCTTTGAACTTATTTAATAATCTACATAAGAAGGAAATGTTAAATTTTTAGAAATAGTTTTTAAACATCATTCATATAAATTACAAGTCAAAGAAGTCATAAAAACATGACAACATATTTTAGTAACAATAATTTAAAACCAATTTATACATTTTTTAAAACCCATTTTAAACCAATTTTACTGAATTGAAATAAATATAAATAAATGTAATGAAACCAAAACAATACTGATACATAAAAATCATTCCAAACTAAAACAAAATTCAAATATTTATAGTAATACCAACCTGAGAAACTCATGTCAAGGTTAACTAAATGAACTATTAACATATATGGTTGCTTCTATATCACCACAAATTCAGGTTCAATATAAAATATCATAAAGGGAAAACTTGATTCATCAAATGAAATATTTGGTCAACACCAATTGGGGTTTCAATGGAGTAAATCTCATCCCCAAAATCATGGAAAATATATATTGTGATTACTTCAGTAATGACACCGTAATCAAGTCTCAGATGATCTTTCACATAAAATGCTTGTTTTTCCATTAATGCCAAAATATATGGTTCATCGATAGCCAGGAATTGACTCATGTAAATAACTATGAATCCAAAGTTATCAATAAATTTACCCAATCATGTCATTGATTAAAACCATTTACATTTCATCATACAGACTCTTCCTTGAGAGTAGTAATCCAATAAGAATATTTTATCAAAAAGTCCATAATAATACTCATCTTTATATTAGGGTCAACTATCTGATGTACTGTAATAATAGTCTATTGTATATGTTAACATATCTCTATCATTTTGTGTTCTCATTGTCACCACTAGATCATTTTTAACAAATTTATACCTATTTATTGTTAAATATTTGTTTTCACAAACCAAATAATTAGGAACAAAATCCAAGACTCTTAATTCTTTTAAAATATTGTCAACAGGTTAACTCAAAAACTGAAATATATATTAATAATACAATTAAATGGATATCTATATTTTAATTTAATTAAAGTAATGGTCCTACCTTTTATTTCAACCAAGCAGGAAACTCTTGGATATTAAAAGCCATTCTCCTTCTCAAAGGCAAAGATCGATGAAATCTACTTATAAATTTTTTATGTTCCATATATAAATTAATAATAAAAGTCTAAGGTATATATGAAATGATAGAGTATGAGATAAAATATAAATATCCAAATTAATTACTTGATATAGTAATTGAACAAGTCACATTTAAACAAGACCGTGTGATGTTCCATATACCTCTCTTTAAGGATCAATGTATCCAATGTATATGAACTAGGAATTCCTCCTATTTGGATATGAGATGAAAACAAGGGATCAATTTTCCCATACTACTCATCTTTATTTTTCATTGGCTGGTTATGTATTGTTCTCACATCAGACAAATACACTGAATAAAAATCTATACATTATTGATCCAGATAACCTCTCACAATTTAACCTTCAAGATGATTCTTGTTTTTAAATAAGATTTCACTGTTCACATATTACTTTCAGTAGGATACATCCATCGAAAAGAAATAAGTTCCCCAAGAAGTGTTTTAGTAAGAAGATGAACTCTTAAATTTAGCATAGAGGTTAAAAATGAGGAAGTATATTTTTTTTCCAAATCACAAAAAATTAATGGTGCCTCCTGATGCATTTTTATCAATAATGACTTGGATAAACATTTAGAACAAAGCTATTTAAAAATATCATAAAATAATCACAATCACCATTACATTATTGGATAGAAATTCTAAATTTCTATTAGAATCAATTCATGAAGAAGGATGTGATAATCATGAGTTTTTATGGAATTTAGTTTCACATCCATTATAATGAATCGTTTAGATATTATGTTTTAATATTTATTAGGAACCCTATTATTCTACAATACTTCCAAAAATTGATTTTTCTCTAATGGTGTCATCACATAAGAAGAATAAGGAATTTCCCATTTTTTTATCCACACACACTGGATGCAGTTCTGGTTGAATACCCCCATCCATAAATTCTTGATAAGATCATAAGTAATATTTGGTCTCCCCATTAATATTTAGAAGTATCGAAAGAAAAATTTCACATATATTTTCTCAATGTGAATTACGTCTAAACAATGACATAATAATCTGGAAGACCAATATAGAGACTCAAGAAATATACTTCTCCTTTTACAATTGTAAGTGGTTTTAGTTTTAACATGCTTCCTCTTTTTAGATTTCATATAAACTTTCCCTAATAGAAAACGAAAATCTTTCAATTAATTAAGAACAAAAATTCCTAGCATACGTTGAGGTGGTTATTCACTGCCAATAACACTATCAAACCTCCAATGATTCTTCCTATATTGATTATCCATTAGAAAGAATCGTAAATGCCCCATGAAACTGAAACTATAATGATATTTAATCCTTCTCGATCATGTATTATTAATACAAATAGGAAATGATAGTTTTACCTTCATGATTCAACCATACATAATTATATAAGATGGTAAATCATTTATAGTTCATAGAAGGGAAGAAAACATCTGAAATATATGTTTTGAAGAAGCATAGAATGTGTGCACTGTAACACCCCGAGATTTTATGAAAAATATTCTCATAATGTCTTGTGTTGTATGCTACACCAAGATTACCTTGCACTATACGCAACACCTTATTAGCTTGTAGTATACACAACACTATTCTTGGATCGTGTTACACACAATTTTGATAATAGTTATTCTATGGAACATTGAGTATATATATATATATATATATATATTCAATGTATAAATGAAATATGGTTGGATTATTTTATATGAAACAATGAAGGATTATTGCACAACACGCAACCCTGACTTGGCTTGCATTATACGCAATCACGACCTTCCTCGATAGCGTGCGTTGCACGTAATATCGGGTTTTACTAAATAATGATATATTATTATAATATTATTATGAACTATCCATTATGAATAGTATTAACTAAAATTTTAATTTTATAACATTATTATTCATATTACACATTTTCTAAAACATGATATAAGAACAAAATAAATTTTCGGGTAAAATAAGTGTTTCTAAAAAAAATGCAGTTTTGCCGCCTTTTGATGGCGCACCCACTTTAAATCTAGTTTTTGACATGTTTATAAGTTAAATTTTACAAAATAAAATTCTTCATTGGAATCAAGATATAAAAATTTACTTTGGATAAATTTTTCATATTATTCTGGTAACTTTCATATTTTGATGAATAATAAAAACACGCAATATTTTAATTAAAAACAACTTTTTTCATCACAATAATTTATATGGTTAATTTATAATATTTAGTGGTTTTAAAGTATAAATAGAATATATTTTTACCATTTATTATAATTTATGTCATTATCATTGATTTTACATTAAATTCGTAGGTTATATCAATTCAATCTTTTGCAACGTTTTAAAGAAAAACCCGTTTTCTTTCGACAACGGGATTAATTTTAATTTAATTTATGCAAATTTTGTGTATTGAATTTGTAAAAATTTATTCCACATTTGGAACCAGTGGTTACAAGTTATGTTAATAAGATACTTTTTATTTTTGGGAATTATGAATAGTAACTATGGTAAATTTTATTTACCATAGTTAAAGGTAAATCAGGTAATTAAGGGTAAATATAACATTATAAAATTACCCTAACACATGCCAAAATTCTATTGGATGGCTAAAAGTATACCCATATAACCTAAGGGTCTAATTAGATTCATTTTATGGACTTTTGACCGTGAAAATAATTTAATTATTATTAAAACCAAAGAAAGTGACAACATGTCACTCTCTTAAATCTTATAAGTATAATAATTTTAATTTATTGATAAAAATCATAAAACTTCGAACACGAATAGTCTCCAGAAAGATAATAAACTTTTCTACATCATGATAATTTATTTAGAATTTTTAGGGATTAAATAATTGTCATTAATGGTGATACATTAATGATACATAAATTATTTATTAAGTGAAACATAAGTAATATAGTTTTTATTGAAATAATAATACCCATTAAAAGGGACAAAAACCTGACCAAAACTTATTTTTAGTGTATATATACACCTTAATCATCCTATGACATAATATATGAACGTTTGGAGACTTATAAAAGTTATTATGAAACTTATATTATTTTATTTTAAATGATGCCAAAGTTGTCACCTTCATAATTTAATAAATATAACAATTTAAATATTGTGATTTTAAGATGATAAATTCTAGTAAAAGCATTATTGTGAAATTTAATAGATTTATATTCATCAAAGAATTTTATTTTTAATTTTTATACAACAAATCAGTATATTAAATAATTATACAAAAATGTTGTAGTAATTATTTTATTAAGAGATAAACCAAATAAATGGTATTAAAAATAATAAAATAAATATTATATGAACTATTTAATGTTATCCACTAATTTTCTAGAAACATATGAAATTTTATGAATCTATTAAAGCTTTTATTTTGAACATATCTTCTGTATGTATTTTATTTAAAATCAAATAAATGAATATTGTCAAAATTGACACTATTATTATTTTATAAAAATAACATATTATAAAATTGTTTAAAAATCAAAAAAATATTTAAAAATTATAAATTTTAATTTATATGGTATATAATGTTATAAAGTAACTAATTATGGAAAATTCACAACAAATAAGTAATTATTTGTTATAATTTAAAATTTAGAATTTTATTACCACAAATAAACTTAAATGGATTAAATAAGGATAAATCAAAATGATAAGGTTTAAAATAAGATCCCAACATGTCTAAATTTTATTGGTTGATGAGATTACAACCATATATCATCTAATATTATAATATGAGTCATTTTTGGAGGTTTTTATGTGGGGTTATATTTATTATAAATTAATATTTTTAAGAATTCCATAGGTGCCCCTCTCCTCCATTTTAAAAGGGAACCTCCTCCCTCTCTTCCTCACACCACTTTGAGCCTTCAAGATCGGCCAAAACCTGCCCAATTCTCTTCTAAACTTCCTTAGAAACATCCTAGAGGTCTTGGTCTTCTTTAAAGACCAATTTTAGTGCCCTAAGAGGAGGTCTCAAAGAGGCGCTTCAAAGAAGAGGTAATGTCCGTTACCGATTCTTTCACCTTTATTTCTTCTTCCACTTCTTCTTCTTAGGTTGTTTCATTAGGCAGTAATAACATCATTATAACTAATATAATGATATGTTATTATAAGTATTAAACAACCCAATTTCACCATCTATCCATCCTATGGAAAATGAAATCACCGTGCGTGCGTACGTACGGAATACCGTCTCCACGCCGTGGTGTAATCTATTTTCCACCACCACCTTACATGGATGGGTATAATGGTGTAAATAATAACTATATATGATTATTTTAAAGTGATATTGATTCTTTAATAGTATACATACACTCCAATAAAATTCCACGATCATGGGAATGATATCATCGCTCGTGCGTACGTACGGAATACCGTCTCCACGACGCGATGAGATTCATTCTCAATGATTAACCATTCATAAATGATTATAAAGCATATATAATAAGTAATCATGAAATATATGACATAATAATTATACTGTATTTATGTATATATATATTTATGTCATCCAATTAATTCCATTCAAATCAATGAGGAAACGAAAACAACGTTCATGCGTACGTACGACCTACCGTCTCCATGAGCGGTGTATTTATTTCCATTTATCGATCTATTATATATATGTATATTCTGAATATATATTATATAAAAATAATGTTTTATATTCTGGAATTAAGTAATCATGATCTAAGTAATCATATGAATAATTTCAAGTCAAAACACGGACGACAAATGAAACGATTTTACCCAAAACACTCTTTAACATGGAATTTACAAAAGAATGGGTAATATAAAGTCATAAGTGAACCATATATGATATCACAACAATGAATATGATTCTTTAATAAGTCAATGAAATTATTTAAATCATATTACAGGAGGTTCAGATACGTACGAAGCACATCAGACCTAAGGTAAGGGATAATTTTTCAAATCTCATTTTTATCCGAGATTACTTATTCGTAAGTATTTACTGGGGATATTTATATCATTTCCATGTTTTATAAAAGTGTTTTCATGTATGTATACAGTTCTTTTTACTCATTTTTACTTTTACTACATGGTGTTTAAGGAATATTTCATTTTTTTACGTTACGAGGTACTTTTTGACTTTTCCGACAAAAGTATGAGAAAAATGTTATTTTTAACTTATACGGCATGAATGAATTTTTTACGGTTTCATAACACCTCATTTTCATAAAGCTACCTCTACAAGTTTTCAGTATTATTTTCAACAAACCATTTTTCTTTTAAAATTACATGCCATTTTTTGAAAAGAAAATAATTTTGAAGAAGAAAGGATATTTTCCTCAAGAATTTATTTCAAGTGTTTTATCAAAACCATTTCCATCTAAGATGAAATTATTTAAAATGTGTATGTTTCAAGTATAATGTATCTATTATTTACATGATTTCAGTTTTCTTATGATGAAATATCCATTTATTTTATATGTATTATGTGATGATGATATGATGTTTATGAAACCCATTTTATTCTTTGGGTTATGATGAATGTTTTAAGTTTATGTTGTGGAACAAGTAAGAATGATTTCATTATGAGATGGGTGGGACCTATATCTCCCTCCAATGCATTGGGAAAATATTTTATATCTCATGAGATAGACATGAATGGAATGGTAAGTTAATCCGGTTCAGTGTTACAAGACTGAAATGAGGAGTGAAATCGATTCAGAATGGGACATTGTCCACTAAGATAGTCTTGGCAGTAATGCCTTGGCTACTATGGAAATCATTACATGTGCTTAATGGATGCCACAATTACATTTTTTATTCCCATACTATGTTATCATGATTTATGTTTCATTATGATCTATGCCTTATGTACTTCCATGTTTTAAGTCTTTGCTCAATATTTGGATGTTTAAACTTTACATTTATGTTTTTAAGATCAAATGTATATGGTATGTTTTATTTGATCCATGATTACCCTTATTGAGCATTTGAGATCACCCTTTTTTTGTTTTCTTTTCCCCCAGGATTAAAAGAAAGATTTTAGGTAAGGAAACAAAAATGGGAAGATCTTTATGGGAGACGTTGAAGATCTTTCACCACGATTAGCAGATTACGTTCCAAGTTTCCAAAGACACTAAACTATTACGATCATTGTGTGTCTGTTTTTGTTATGTATTAAGTATTCCGATAAAGTAATGTAATGTCCATGTACGTCAAGCTTTGAGTATCTACAGTTGGTATCAGAGGAAAGGTTTAGTCAACCTTTGGAAACTAGGATGCGAAAACATTAGTGACATCCCTAGAGATATTTCTATGGTATGTCTAGGGATGTACCTAAGGATAAGTATAAGTATAGGTTATAATCCTAGAATTACGATAATGATCATAGAATTAAACATAAGATGTTAGATATTGGGGGTACTCCCCCTTTACTATGTTGTTTTCACTAGCATGATTTTTGCCTCTCACACTATTCTTTTTGGGTTTTAGAAAATGGCTAGAAACAGGAAGATTCATGATAATGGAGGATATGATGGACAATAAAATGATATTCTTCATGAGAAACCAAATGAAATGGGATTTGGAAGTCCAAACATTATTATTATGTCTAATCAACAATCTCATAATATGATCAATAATCTCAACTTTGGAAAGTTTCCCAACTCAGATAATAAGAGAAAGATGGAGTTTCATGATGATCATAGAGGAAAGAAAGTTCAATTTCCCTCATGTAAATCATGTGGGAAGAGGCATAGGAGAGATTATTTCAAGGGAACTGGAAGATGCTTTGGGTGTGGAAAAGAAGGACACGAAGCTAGTAAGTGCAATGGAAAAGGTTCAGTTAACACCATGGATGAGGATAATGGTATTGCTATGACATCAACAATGGTTAAATGTTTTAAATGTGGAATGTACGGGCATTATGCAAACCAATGCCCTAAGGAAAAGTCTTGTGAAGAGAATCAGTATGGTCATATGGGTAGTATTTATGTTGATGATGATGAAGAGACTACAAATGATATGTGAGATGAAAGAATTGTTGAAGCTCGGTCAATGGTTTAAGAAGGTAGTGGAATGATTACATATTTATCAAGTGTAATATTGTATAAGTAATCTCATGGTACTATGGGATAAAGAGACATCTAAGGATTGTTATACTGTTGCCTTTCCTTAAGTTTCGAAAGTGTATGATTAATGGTACCATTAACCATGAAAGGTTATTCAGATATTTTTGGAAGGTAGATGATATGCACATAATGAAGGGATTAGGAGAAAATTAAATGTTTGATAGTATTCATGAGCTCATGACTGATATAAGGAGAAGGTTATATCATGGTTTGAGTATATAGATTTTTTTGGATTTTGGTATGTGGAAAGAGATAACTTTTGACAGCATTCATGTTTTCACTAAGATTCAGTGAGTATTCATTTTTCAAGAGAATACATGATTAAGTCCTTCAAATGTTTGGAATGTGACCAAAAATACATATCTTATGATATATGGGGATCAACGATGGAATTGAAATGCTTGTTATATGAAATCTATGGTAATCGTTTTCACTATAATATGAGAGTGGACTACAGTATTATGGATAAGCCTAAAGATTGGAATGGATTATGTTGTACATAAGTTAGTATTGTTTAAGGATAGAAGTTTTTTCGATATTATTGATGGGATGTTATAGTAATATAGTTTTAGAAAAAGGATAACCTATAGGACGGGCGAAAGCCCATCGCGTCGGACAAGGCTGTAGGAATCGAACCCACAACCGAAGTGCGATAGGCCTTTATCGCCTACCACTGGCCTACAGGAAGTCCCTAGTTTGTAGAAACTAGTTTTGTTTTATTAAGCGGTATGATATATGTAGTATAAGTTCATTTTTGGAACCATATACGATTAATCTAAACATAAGATGGACTTATAACTTTTGCTATCCTTTTATTTTAAAGAGATGGAATGACCCATCATTCTATCACATGATCTGCTATCACAACACGAATAACAAATTCAACTTCATTTCTTTAAGGGATGAAGTGGAAATTGTTCAATTCACGAACAACATTGAGATTGTACCAAAATCATGTAAGTATTTCTTTTAATTCATCAACTTTAGGGAAATTATCTTGAAAACCAAAAGTGTTTTCCTAGTTCCCTTATATCCGATGAATCAGATGGTACCTTAGATCATCACAAATTTATAGCTTTGTGATTGTTGGCTTTTTCATAGCCATGTTCTCTACCACTCTCCCTCAGAACTTGATGGTTAGATTTTTCTTCCATATCCATATTTTCACCTATTTTCTCCTACATGGAAACCCAGTGATGAGTTAATTTGGGTAACCGTTACATTTCATACTTTAGTTTTTAAAGCCATGTTTTGATATTCCTTTTTAAGATGTGGGTTTCTATTAAACAAACTTTCGAGTAATAAATCATTTATAACCCCGACGAATTTCGAGGGCGAAATTAATTTTAAGGGGGGTAGAATGTAACACCCCGAGATTTTACGAAAAATATTCTTTTAATGTCTTGTGTTGTATGCTACACCAAGATTACCTTGCACTGCACGCAACACCGTATTAGCTTGCAGTATACGCAACACTATTCTTGGATCGTGTTACACACAATTTTGATAATAGTTATTCTACGCAACATTGAGTATATATATATATATATTCAATGTATAAATGAAATATGGTTGGATTATGTTATACGAAACAACAAAGGATTCTTGCACAACACGCAACCCTGACTTGGCTTGCATTATACGCAATCACGACCTTCCTCGATAGCGTGTGTTGTACACAATACCGGGTTTTACTAAATAATGATATATTATTATAATATTATTATGAACTAGCCGTTATGAATAGTATTAACTAAATTTTGAATTTTATAACATTATTATTCATCTTACACATTTTCTAAAACATGGTATAAGAACAAAATAAATTTTCAGGTAAAATAAGTATTTTTCAAAAAAATACAGTTTTGCCGCCTTTTGATGGCGCACCCACTTTAAATATAGTTTTTGACATGTTTATAAGTTCAATTTGACAAAATAAAATTCTTCATTGGAATCAAGAAATAAAAATTTACTTTGGATAAATTTTCCATATTATTCTGGTAACTTTCATATTTTGATGAATAGTAAAAACACGGAATATTTTAATTAAAAACAACTTTTTTCATCACAATAATTTATATGGTTAAATTATAATATTGATTGGCTTTAAAGTATAAATATAATATATTTTTACCATTTAATATAATTTAGGTCATTAGCATTGATTTTACATTAAATTCTTAGGTTAAATCAATTCAATTTTTTACAATGTTTTAAAGAAAAACCCGTTTTCTTTCGACAACGGGATTAATTTTAATTTCATTTATACAACTTTTGTGTATTGAATTTGGAAAAATTGATTCCATATTTGGAATAATTGGGTCCAAGTTATGTTAATAAGTTACTTTTTATTTTTGGGAATTATGAATAGTAACTACGGTAAATTTTATTTACCATAGTTAAAGGTAAATCGGGTAATTAAGGGTAAATATAATATTATAAAAAAACCCTAACACATGCCAAAATTCTATTGTATGACTACAAGTAGACCCATATAACCTAATGGTCAGATTAGATTCATTTTATGGGTTTTTGACCATGAAAATAATTTAATTATTACTAAAACCAAAGAAAGTGACAACATGTCACTCTCTTAAATCTTATAAGTATAATAATTTTAATTTATTGATAAACATCATAAAACTTCGAACATGTATAGTCTACAGAAAGCTAATAAAATTATCTAAATCATGATAATTTATTTATAATTTTTAAAGATTAAATAATTGTCATTAATGGTGATACATTAATGATACAGAAATTATTTATTAAGTAAAAAATAAGTAATATAGTTTTTATTGAAAAAATAATACCCATTAAA
The DNA here is from genome assembly GCA_963277665.1 of Viscum album. NCBI lineage: Eukaryota > Viridiplantae > Streptophyta > Magnoliopsida > Santalales > Viscaceae > Viscum > Viscum album. The sequence goes on along the minus strand of OY728154.1, from coordinate 63,599,991 downwards.
AGGTTCACAAACCTGACCAAAACTTATTGGTAGTGTATATATACACCTTAAGCATCCAATTACATAATATATGGCCGTTTGGATCCTTATAAAATTGATTATGACACTTATATTATTTTATTTTAAATGATGCAAAGTTGTCACCTTCATAATTTAATAAATATAACAATTTAAATATTGTGATTTTAAGATGATAAATTCTAGTAAAAGTATTATTGTGAAAGGTAATAGATTTATATTCATCAAAAGATTTTATTTTTAATTTTTATACAACAAATCAGTATATTAAATAATTATACAAAAATGTTGTAGTAATTATTTTATTAAGAGATAAACCAAATAAATGGTTTTAAAAAATATAAAATAAATATTATATGAACTATTTAATGTTCTCCACTAATTTTATAGATACATATAAAATTTTATTAATCTATTAAAGCTTTTAGTTAGAACATATCTTCTGTATGTATATTATTTAAATTCAAATAAATGAATAGTGTCAAAATTGACACTATTATTATTTTATAAAAATAACATATTATAAAATTGTTTAAAAATCACAAAAATATTTAAAAATTATAAATTTAAATTTATATGGTCTATAATGTTATAAAGTAACCAATTATGGAAAATCCACAACAAATAAGTAATTATTTGTTATAATTTAAAATTTAGAATTTTATTACCACAAATAAACTTAAATTGATTAAATAAGGATAAATAAAAATGATAAGGTTTAAAATAAGATACCAACATGTATAAATTTGATTGGTTGATGATATTACAACCCTATCTCATCTAAGCTTTGAATATGAGTAATTTTTGGAGGTTTTTATGTGGGGTTAGATTTATTATAAATTAACATTTTTAAGAATTCCATAGGTGCCCCTCTCCTCCCTTTTAAAAGGGAACCTCCTCCCTCTCTTCCTCACACCACTTTGAGCCTTAACGATTGGCCAAAACCTGCCCAATTCTCTTATACACTTCCCTAGAAACATCCTAGAGGTCTTGGTCTTCTTCAAAGACCAATTTTAGTGCCCTAAGAGGAGGTCTCAAAGAGGCGCTTCAAAGAAGATGTAATGTCCGTTACCGATTCTTTCACCTTTATTTCTTCTTCAACTTCTTCTTCTTAGATTGTTTCATTAGGAAGTAATAACATCAGTATCACTCATATACTGATATGTTATTATAAGTATGAAACAAACCTATTTCACCATCTATCCATCCTATGGAAAATGAAATCACCACGCGTGCGTACGTACGGAATACCGTCTCCACGTCGTGGTGTAATCTATTTTCCACCACCACCTTACATGGATGGGTATAATGGTGTAAATAATAACTGTATATGATTATTGTAAAGTGATATTGATTCTGTAATAGTATACATACACTCCAATAAAATTCCACGATCATGAGAATGATATCATCGCTCGTGCGTACGTACGGAATACCGTCTCCACGACGCGATGAGATTCATTCTCAATGATTAACCATTCATAAATGATTATAAAGTATATATAATAAGTAATCATGAAATATATGACATAAAAATGATGCTGGATTTATTTATATATATATGTATGTCATCCAATTAATTCTGTTCAATTCAATGAGGAAACGAAAACAACGTTCATGCGTACATACGACCTACTGTCCCCATGAACGGTGTATTTCTTTCCATTAATCGATCTATTATATATATGTATATTCTGAATATATATTATATATAAATCATGTTTTATATTCTGGAATTAAGTAATCATGATCTAAGTAATCATATGAATAATTACAAGTCAAAACACGGACGACAAATGAAATGATTTTACCCAAAACGCTCTTTAACATGGAATTTACAAAAGAACGGGTAATATAAAGTCATAAGTGAACCATATATGATATCATAACAACGAATATGATTCTGTAATAAGTCAATTACATTATTTAAATCATATTATAGGAGGTTCAGATACGTACGAAGCATATCGGACCTAAGGTAAGGGATAATTTTTCAAATCTCATTTTTATCCGAGATTGCTTATTCGTAAGTATTTACTAGAGATATTTATATCATGTCCATATTTTATAAAAGTATTTTCATGTATGTATAAAGTCCTTTTTACTCATTTTTACTTTTACTACATGGTGTGTATGGAATATTTCTTTTTTTTACGTTATGAGGTACTTTTTGACTTTTCCGACAGAATTACGAGACAAATGTTATTTTTAACTTATACGGCATGAATGAATTTTTTACGGTTTCATAAAAACTCATTTTCATAATGCTCCCTATACAAGTTTTCAGTATTATTTTCAACAAACCCTTTTTCTTTTAAAAGTACATGCCATTTTTTGAAAATAAAATGATTTTGAAGAAGAAAGGATATTTTCCTCAAGAATTCATTTCAAGTGTTTTATCAAAACCATTTCCATCTAAGATGAAATTATTTCAAATGTTTATGTTTCAAGTATAATGTCTCTATGATTTACATGCTTTTAGTTTTCTTATGATGAAATATCCATTTATTTTATATGGATTATGTGATGATGATATGATGTTTATGAAACCCATTTTATTCTTTGGGTTATGATGAATGTTTTAAGTTTATGTTGTGGCACAAGTAATAATGATTTCATTATGAGATGGGTGGGACCTATATATCTCTCCAATTCATTGGGTAAAGATTTTATATCTCATGAGATAGACATGGCTGGAACAGTAAGTTAATCTGGTTCAGTGTTACAGGACTAAAACGAGGAGTGAACTCGATTCAGAATGGGACATTGTCCACTAAGATGGTCTTGGCATCAATGCCTTGGCTAATATGGAAATCATTATATATGATTAATGGATACCACAATTATATGTTTTATTCCCATGCTATGTTATCATGATTTATGTTTCATTATGATCTATTCCTTATGTACTTCCATGTTTTAAGTCATTGCTCAAGATTTGGGTGTTTAAACTTTACGTTCATGTTTTTAAGATCAAATGTATATGGTATGTTTTAGTTTATCCATGATTACCCTTACTGAGCATTTGAGCTCACCATTTTTATGTCTTCTTTTCCCCCTGGTTTAAAAGAAATATTATAGGTAAGGAAACAAAAATGGGAAGATCTTTATGGGAGATGTTGAAGATCTTTCACCACGATTAGAAGATTACGTTCCAAGTTTCCAAAGACACTAATCTATTACGGTCCTTGTGTGTATGTTTTTTTTATGTATTAAGTATTCCGATAAAGTAATGTAATGTCCATGTACGTCAAGCTTTGGGTCTCTACATGCACACCCATATCCCAAAGATGCTTCAAATCTATTATTAAAGGTTGAAAGTATACATGTATATCATTGTGAAGATTAGAAGGTCAAAATATCAATATACTAAAGAAAGTGAAATACTTTTTCAAACACATCCATGAAGGAAGATTATAAAAGTAAATAAAAACTAGCCACGTGGTATCAGAAGTAAGAGTCTAACTAAACAGATTTAAACCATCAAAGTATATACCAAATCTGACATTACGCTCCTCAAATGAGGAATCAAGATTTTGTGAACCAATTCCATCCATGCTAATTCATCTACAAAATGAACTGACTCATCATTAAATTTTACTATCTCGGAATCATACCATAAAAAATTGGATGAGATATCTACATACATGAAGATATTTAGAATCAAGTAAATCAATGGAATGTTCCACATAACTTTATTTGGAACACGAAATGGGGTTCTATATACATTTTCCTTCCATAGAGATTTACCAAATTATTTACAGTCATTAAGGTTAGTTATTTCCTCCCAAAATAAACTACAATATTTCTGACAATCATGAACTTTATTGGTAGAAAATTCAAGCTCCTTAATTAAATTCCATGACTTATAATGATTTGAGGGAATATATGCACCCTCAAGAATCAATTCATTCAAAGGGTAAGAATATAATCAATAGAAGTATTAGAAATTCCATATATGGTTTTTCCATTTTATAACCTCATTAAAAATTCTAACTTGGTCATTTTGGTAAATTCTTGATATACTGTAGTTATGGAATAATCCATTAAAATTTTCACTCTATCCAAATCACCAACATCAGTATTTTCTTCATGTGTATTGATATCATTTTCTATTTGTACTGGCATACTATGTCTCACATGACGATGCAAAAATGGAAACCAATCAAATATAAAATTTTCCATACCACTTTTTTTCTTTTTGATAATGAATAGTAGAAGATTGTGCCTGCTCTCCACTATGATACCAAATATAATAGATATCTTTTAAAATCTATATTTCGTTATATGGTAGCTAACTTCTTCCTAGCTTAAACATGGACTTCAAACCCAATTATAGAATGCACACTATATAAAACTTCTATATAAATCATATTTAAATGAAAAATTATAAAAAATTCCAAATTATTTTGAAACTCGATTGAAATCCGATCGATATGAACATACCACTTCTTTCTATTCTATTACAAGAAAAAAAGTTACGTTCCAATCAAAAATGTAAACCATAATTTAAAAGTTCAATATAAAAATTTTAATATAAAATTCACAAAAGAATACTAGTATCTAGAAAAATAAATAATAAAATAAATAACATATTTTATAAGCGATGACTATAAATAATGAACCAATTTGGGTATCCTAGTCATTTAAGAATTCACTACCACGGTCACTATCTATATATATCCTTGGGAACATCAAGAGGTGTAATAAACTAGAAATAACCTGTAAATATAAAATATTGGTATGGAATAAACATATTAGTAGTTTATTAAATCAAAATTCATTACTATATAATTTGGAATCTCACTCAGTCCTCCATGGGATCTTGTGGTCCCCATTAGTCTCTCTCAGTTCCGACACCCAAAAGCTGCCCAGTTGTTTGGGGAAAGTTCCACTCTATGGGATCCATTGATACTAGTAAATGTTCTTTAAACACATAATATAAGGTCATGGCATTAAACTCCAAATCCACATACCCCATTCCACCATGTATACCATTAAAAGTAAAAGTTGGTGAGAACAATCAAGTAATTACATAGATCAAGTATAAACCATTTTAAATGACACACACCTCACCTCCAATATCCTTACAAAGAAGAATCACCATTTATTTCAAAAGACATGTATCATATATAAATGCATCAATAATAATAATACCATCATGATATCATAATAAATCATGGGAATAAAATATTGAAAAGGTAACATGAGGGTCTCACACATTTTATAAAAACTCATTCTTCAAAAAATACCAAATATTTCTTCACTTTAAGAAGACATACATGGAATTCCAAGTTAAAACACCCTTTAAAAATAAATATCAATTTAATTTTGAGACTAATTTTATTAAAATAATTCTTGAATCTAAATGGTAACCCACACTTCTCTTTACAACAACTTGGAAAACATTCACATCCACTAACAAGTTTCAAAATATAATCCACAAGGGACAAATCACCCATTTGAAATCAAACAACCCAATTTTTTTAAAAAAAAAGTTTTAATCATTAAAACATTATTTAAAAATCAACCAAGATTTAAAAAATGTTTATAATATAAAGAATATGGGTTAGAAAAATCCTTTTTAAAATCAAACATCCCATGTTAAATACTTTAAACACAATAAAAACACCCAAGCATTAGGTTTGAAATCCATTTAAAAAAAGAACACTTTTCAAAAAATCAATATTTTCCTCAACAATAAATATATAAACAAATAAAATTCATTAAATTCCATTTAAGAATTTTCATAAACACTTGGAATGGAATACCATCCCACTCCATGATACAATGGAACAAATGCACACCCAAGGACATATGTATTCACCCTAGGTTATTTTTATGCCTAAACCAACTTGAAAAAATGGCATATGGTGAACAACAAATAATTTAATACATAATTAATGAAGTATATACAATATAAAAAAGAACCATCACTTAGAATGAGAAAACATTGAGGTACCCAATAAATGACATGGCTAGACATCCTCAAGCAAATTAAGACGGAATCTCTTACCTCATGTTACCTTTTGGTTGTAAATAATATAAAATTTTTTATGGTTTTTAATAAGTTAATAAAATTTTTAAAACCACTAAATATCATGTTAAATCATGTTCAACCAAAAGGTAACATGAGGTAAGAGATTCCGTCTTAATTTCCTTTCATTGAGGCACAATTTTATGTTATGGACCAATTTATTTTATATGGTTTATACACATCCAATTGAACATTTAAATTTGTGAATAATTCATAATTCATGATATTTTATGTTTCAATTTGAATTACTTAACCAAGTGGGTTTTTTCATGAAAATTACCACGTTGTAAGGGATTTTTGTATCAATTTCATTTCATTGAGTCATATTGTAATGTTTTGAACCTAATTTATTTTATATGGTGTTTATAAATCCCATTTGGCATGCAATATCATGAATAATAAATTATTCATGGTATTTTAAGGTTTAATTTTAATTAATTTATATAATGATATTTAAATTAAATATTCAATGTTATAAAGAATTTCATAACTTAATTTGTTTTCATTAGGTTATATTACTCCACTATTGTCTTTGATATTAGAAGATTATGTGTGTAATGAGTTTTGAATATATATTTTTGTATTTAGAATTACATTACATGGATTTATATTTTATACACATAATTAATTCACTAGTTAATTTTAACTTCAACGTTATGATATTTATGAGGGTTTATTTCACAATATCATTTCGATCGGGATTGATTATAACTAAAATTACATCCAATGAAATTATTTAATCTTATTTAATAACAAATTTAATTTTATTCTTGTATATTTATTCATGAACATATTTAATTAATAGTACCATTTTCCCACTATATAGTACTTAAAATTATTGAGAAAATGGTTTTAAGAAAATCTAACTTCATTTCTCCCTTCAGTCAGAAATCCGTTTTATTCCAAAATAATTGTTTCTAATTTTTTTTTGAAAAATTGTATTTATCCTTTTAAAAATTATTTATTAAATAAATTTTTACACTTTTTTACTATTCAAAAAAGTGTTTTCATAGGAATCTTCATGTCATTTTCAAAACAATTCCCATTTGTATTTTAATGAAAATCTGAAAGGAATCCTTTTTAACATCCTCAACATGTAAATAATTTACTTCAATCATGACCATTAAATTTTTTAAAGTTTATTTTATAATTTTTCAAGACGATATTAAATAAGGTGTATTCTAAAAATATTTTTTTGAACTTTTAGTTTCAAAAAGTGATTTTCAAACTGAAAGGAATATTTTCCTCAAGTATATTTCAAAATATATTTTTATGGTATTTCTATTCATCAATAATGAAAAATCTTTTATTCTTAATAAAATGGGTATATATTGGATTTATAATATACTTATTATTTTAGTATATGGTTTATGATCACTTTATCCAAGGAAAGTGTTGTTTGGAGTGGATAATCAGGGGGGGGGGGTGAATTGAGTTCCAATTAAAATTTCTGTTTAAATGATTTGTATTAAAATTCCCCAATTTAAATAACAATCTAAACAGTAGTGAATTTGTAATACAGTAAAGGTTCAATTAGGTTCTCAAGAGATTGATTAGTTCTCAGTTAATCTAGTCTGAATATTAGATTAGCTTTTGAAACTAACCTACTGGTTTACAATAAATACGCACACTTGCTAGTTTAACCACCAGAGTAACTTTAAAATAGATTTATATTTAAAGTAAATAGCAGCAGAATATTGAAAATAGTTTAAACTAAAATAAGATTCCCAAAACTGTTAACCAAGAGGTTCAGTATCAAGCTGAGACTTAGTCCTCTCAAACAGTTTTATATAAACTATGATCCATACCCTGGATCAGGGTTTTACAACAGTGCACATACTGTCCAGGTCCTCAGACCTCTACCATAGTTTACGTGGGAAAACTAAACAACATCACATAGACTATCCAGGTCACACTTGACCCCTACTAGAGTTCTACATAGGATACAGAAAGGTGTAAAAGAGTTTAGTGTGAGGATTTCAATATCCCATAGTTCATCATAGGAGTTAGTGTGTGTCAAAACAGATAGAAGAACACACTGCTCGTAATGTAAAAAAGACGATCATAGAAAAGAAAGAATATAGAGATGAGTTTATAATGCCTTTGTCTGATGTCAATGCAGCTCTGGACTCATTTGGATTGAAGCAGATGAAGCTTGGGGTCCTTCTCTGGAAGTTGTCTAGAAAACAGAGTGCCATGGTTTTGTTTCTTCACTTCCAGTACAGGTGTTCAGCTTGAATGTGAGAGTACTCCTTGTAGTGCTTGAACCTCCTCTTTGAAGTCCTATTCTTGATGCGTATGAGTGTTCTATGAGTTCTTCGTGTGTTCTTCTCTGCAAGAATGTGTGTATCCTGTTGTATGGGTCTCGTATGTATCTTATATTTTTTCTTGTGTATATTTCTTTGTGTATCTCAACATTCCTTTTATTTCTTTTTCTTCTGCAATGGGAATGATTACATTTTTACAGGTACGAGGTATGGTTCTATGACATGCCAATAACCCAAATTAATTAATATCAGTTGTATTGAAAGCACAAAATATGACCGTTGGAAATTAAATTGAAAGACAAAAAATATTTTAAGAAGCAGTGTCACAGTGAGTCATGAAAATTGTGTCTTATTCACACGATGTCTCATGGTCACGTTGTCTGGATTCATAGTGTCTGGTTCACGGTGTCTTGTTCACGATGTCTTTTTCATAGTGTCTTGTTCATAGTGTCTGGTTCACAGTGTCTGGCTTCACGGTGTATGGATTCATGGTGTTAGAAATACATAGCCAGTGGTAGACTCATGGTGTCTTAGAATTTTTAAATTAACTGTGTTCAGACTTAAACAATGATGATAATAGAAAGGATTAGACTTAAGCATTTGTTAAAGAAGGTATTTTGAGAGTAGATAAAAGATAGTATAAAGTAGGTAAATTGAAAATAGAGAAATTAAGATCTTGTAAGTCTCTTCTTAAAGAATGAGAATACTTTAAACATAAATACACATGATTGGATATAATTTATAGAAGTTAACTAGGTTTAATAAGATTTGAAATCATTAACACATGACTGAATAAGATTTATGATCATTAAAACATGATCAATACATGAAGAGTCCAATAATCTCCCCCCTTTTGATGATCACAAATCATGTATAGTTAAAATGTATATTGGATGCAACTATAGAGATAAAATCAATTATATAGATAAAAATATAACATATAGAAACTTCATAATAGAGATAAAATCAATTATAGAGATAAAAATATAACATATAGAAACTTGGTAATAGAGATAAAATAAATTATAGAGATAAAAAGATAACATATTGAAACGTCTCCCCCTTTTGGGATTATCAAAAAGATGAAATAAGAGAGGTTAAAAAAATGTACATTCCATTTAGAGTAAACAAGGTTCAGTACAAAACAAAAGAGTAATACAAAAACAATATCATCCCTATAAAAAAATAATCACTATTCTTCTTCAGGGGCTGACATTCTCTTTGCCTTTAACAGTAGTTGTAGAAGAGGAATCCATAGGGGCAGAGGCTTAGGTAGAAGAAGGAAAAGAGGTGGTTGATAAAGAAGGAAAAGGGAGAATTTCCAATACTAAGGGAGACAAGGTATGAGCATTAGAAGATCTAGGTAGTTGTTGATCAAGAATCACATGCCTGATCTGACTAAGTGCTTGTCCAATAGACATGGTGGTTGAGGCTAGAGCAGATGAGAAGGTAAGAAGCCTAGGTCTGAGAGGTGCAGCCGCTAGAGTAACAATGGATATACTTTAGACATGAATATAGGGCCTTAGGAGTTTGATGAAATCTGTAATGATCTTTCCACCATATTGCATGGTTTTATCAAAATCTTCATTGTTCTCCATAAACGTTTCCAACAATCTAGTAAAATCTGTGAGTTTTTGGACTTGTTTCTTGAATGCTTGAGTCACAAGAGGAATCCATAGATTTTCTACAAGGTATTTGAAAAGGTTTTTCATATCTGTCTTGGAGAAAATTCTGTTGAAGTAGAAATCCACTATCTTGCCGATCTCTTGCTAAGAATCATTAGCTATTTTGGAGTGGATTTGTACTAGGTCAAGAACTATTTCACTGTTTTTGACTACTTTAGTTAAAGAAGCCACATTGAAACCACTGAATATATTCTAAAGCTCTTCTTTGATTACATTTCTGAGCAGATCACAATCCAAGGAGGGTTTAGAGTATTGAATATATGCTTTGACAGCTGTGGTTAGAGATTTTAGTTGATTCAACACCTTCTGAAGACACCTTGTATACTCATCAGTGAGTTTATTCAGATTGGAAACAATCTCTTTCATTTCCTTCACAATTTATTTTTTCCTTTTAGGGATCTTTTCATCTAAGGATTATAGATAAGGTTGAAGATGAGACACACCAACTTGTGGGATTTGAAGAGTAGTAGGTTCTACAGAAGGAGAAATAGATTCAGATCTCAAATGCAGTACTCTCTACATGTCTTAAACCATAATTCTTAGGGTCTTTACTTCATTACTAAGTGGCTTATTTTCAACTCTCACTTATTGAATTTCATGGAGCATCTGAGGATGTATTTTCCAGATAATATTTTCCAATATTAGTGAGGCATCTCTCTCACTTAAATTTGGACTAGGAAGAGGTTGGGTATTCAAGAGTTTCTAAATTCTAATTAATAGAGTATCACCAAATTCCTTCAGGTCATCCTTACTTACAAAGGATGGATGTTCAAATAATAGTTCCGGAGTTGGGATTGGTACAAGCTCAGGTTCCTTCTCAGGTGAAAAATTGGAGATAGATTTCAACTAAAATAAAGAGGAAATATCATGTTCGGTTGCCGTAACCTAATGAGAATCATTCACATCATAGAAAATAGGAAATTTATACTTAGTGTCTGCAGGACTTGACTTAGTTGGATGTGAGGATTTAGCAGACTGATGATTTGGGATTTTCTACCCCTCAACTGATGCTTCCTTCTAAGGACTGAGAGGCTTAGGATCTTGGTCTAGTTACAAAAACTTAGCTCTAGGTTCCTCACTCATTTCTTGTCTAGCCAGCTGAAAAGCTAGCTCCATCCATTCTTCAGCAGAAGGTATGATTTCAGGAACAGATTGTTCCACATGCATTTCCTCAAGATTGACCTCCTGCAACATAGGTGGCTCTTCCATTATAAGCTCTTTTATTGTAGGCCCTTTCATGGCATGCCTTTCAAGTTCTTTGGCAACTGATTCTATTATAGCTTCGGGTTGAATTTCCAAATTGACATCTTCCTTAGGAGCATAGACTTCTTCATAAAGAATTATATGAGGAATTGTAGTTCTGTCTTCTTCAATAATAACCTCTTCCCTAAGTGGCACTTCAACCTCTTCTTCCTGTTCTTCAAGATACTCAACACTCTCATCTGGTTCCTAACAAGGATAAGAAATGTATTTTGGTCTTGAGGGAAAATCCACTGGATTGAATTTCTCATAAACTTTATCATTGTATTCCACCCATTCCTTTTTCCAAGGATTCCAGTTTATCTTCACTCTTTTGATAGTGGATTTTGAGAGGCAGTACTCATAGTCTATAATCACTTCCTCATTAGGTCCAACCACACCATTTTCAAGAAGCATGGCTGATATTAGACGAGAGTAAAATAGAGGAGTTGACTTGGATGTTACTTTGATCAACTCCCACAGGTGGTGTATGATATACTTGCACAGGTTGATCTTATGCAAATTTTTCATGAGGTGAATCAAAAACACTTCTTGATATTTTAACACCGAAAAATCACCTTTTCTTGGACATACTAAATTCTGTACAAACTTAAACATAATCCTTGTTTCTCTATTTAATTCAGCAGCAATGGATCTCCTCTGAGTGCCATTTCCTGTTAAGGTTTTTAGGGCATTTTATAGATCAAATAAATTGGTTGAAGGTGGAGGTCCTCTTTGATAATCCTCACATATGGTGGAGGTCCTCTCTGATATTCCTCACATATTACTTCATGAGGTATCCAAAGTCATGCAACCCATAACCTCGAAGAGAAAGAGCATCTCTGATCATTTACCCAGCTCCTCACAACGAAACTCTCACTAGAATAAAAAGAGAAATGTATGTATTGGTAAAACTGAGCTACTAACCTAGGATAGATAGGTCTATCATCCTTAAAGAACCATTCTAACTAGCCCTGTTGTTCTAGCACTTTTAATACAGGAGACTTACTAGTTCGAATCCATTTGGGGATAATCTCTTTCTCTGGTAAAACAACACGATTTATCAGATTCAGATTTAAAGGTCCTTCAGGTGTCAGTTTTGGTGCAATATTCTACTTCTTCGAGCTATGCTTCTTGGGTTTCAATGATGACAAACATTTCATTCTTGGCATCCACTGAAGGTTCGAGAGAGAGAAGGATTTCATGGATGAAGAAGGGTTTGAAAATAGTAAGTAGAAGAAACCCCAAGTGAAGAAGAGAGTGATACATACTATGTTTTAGCATTTAGGAATACGAAACGTCGTAAAAATAAAAACACTAGAAGATTAAAAGTTGAAAAGGATAATTTCCAAGATATATATTTAAAAAAAATATAAATAATTTTCACGGTGAGACCGTGAGTGGTCATTACGGTGAGATAGTAGACAAGTTTCACGGTGAGACTGTGAGTGAACTTTTCAGTGCGCGTTACGGTGAGACAGTAAACGTCAGACTGTAAGTACAAAATGCTAATAGTGAGATCGTAAACATAATACTTTACCGTGAGATAGTAAACATGAGAGATAGTAACTGAGAAACCGTAATCATGAAATAGTAAAGTATAACATAGTAAGATATAGAATAGTGAGACCTGAAACAGTAACTAGTCAAGTATCTAATTGAGATTTATCATGCCTAGTTTATGTATGATGTAGTCTATTCTCTCAGAATTTAATGGTTTAGTGAATATATCAGCAAGTTGATATTCAATACCAATGAATTCCAAAGTGATATCACCTTTTTGATAATGATCTCTCAAAAAGTGATGTCTTACATCAATGTGCTTTGTCCTAGAATGTGAAATAGGATTCTTTGAGATGTTAATAGAACCTATGTTATCACAATATATAGGTACATGTCTGAATTGATATCCATAATCTAGTAATATGTGTTTCATCCACAAAATTTGTGCACAAAAACTTCCAACAATTATGTATTCAGCTTCTACAGTAGGTAATTCAACTAAATTTTGTTTCTTACTACACCATGATACTAGTGACTTGCCTAAAAGGTGACCTGTTCCAGAGGTGCTTTTCCTATATAACTTACAACCACCGAAGTCAGCATCAGAATAACTAACTAATTCAAATTATTATCTTTTAGGATAAAATAGTCATAGATTGGGTGTTTGCTTGAGATATTTAAAAATTCCCTTTACAAAATTTAAATGTGATTCCTTAGGTTTTTCTTGAAAATGACACACATACACACACTAAACATAATTTCAAGACGACTAGTAGTTAAGTAAGGTAAACTTCCAATCATTACTCTACAAGTGGTTTGATCAGAAGATTTTCCATCTTCATCAAGTTCCAACTTACAAGTGGTACTCATGGGAGTGTCATTACTTCAAGTTCTATCCAATCGAAAAAGTTTTAGAATATCCTTTGTATATTTAATTTGATTTAAAATAATACCATTTTCATTTTGAAAAAGTTTAAATCCAAGAAAATATTTGAGTTCTCCCATTAAACTCATTTCAAATTCATTTTGCATCATTTTAGAAAAATAAACACATAAATAATTCTTCGAAGATCCAAAAATAATGTCATCTACATAGATTTGATCAACTAAAACATCATTAGAAGTTAATTTTATAAAAATAGTAGGATCAGCTATTCTTTTTGTAAATCCTTTGGAAATAAGAAAGGTACTCAGTCTGTCATACCAAGCTCATGGAGATTTCTTTAAATCATACAACTTTTGATAATTTAAAAATATCATATGGAAAATGAGGGTTTGTAAATCCAAGGGGTTGTTAAAAAAAAACATCCTCAACTATATAACCATTTAAGAATGCACTCTTAACATCCATTTTATATATTTTGAAATTTAAATGTGCTGCATAGGCAAGCAGGATTCTGATAGCTTCTAGTCTAGCTACTGGTGCAATGGTCTCCTCATAGTCAATTCCTTCTTCTTGACTGTAGCCTTGTGCAACTAGTCCAGCCTTATTTCTAACTATGTTATCATCTTCATTAACTTTATTCCTAAAAACACATTGGTGCCTATGGTCAAGGTGTTATTAGGTCTGTCTTCAAGTTTCCAAAATTTGTTCCTTTCAAATTGATTAAATTATTATTGCATAGACATCACCCAAAATTCATCATTGATTGCATCATTGATATTTTAGGTTCGAGCTATGAAAGAAAAGCTTGATGTTCAACCTAGTTTTTCATAGAAGCTCTAGTTTGTATCCCTCTACCTAAATATCCTACTATAACATCTAAAGGATTATTTTTAAGATTCCTAGTTGATCTAGAGAAGGTAGGGCTAGAAATTTCAGTTTCATTTACAGGTTTGGGTTCTACAGAAGTAGGTTCAGATGAATTTTCAGAACCAGTTTTCTTAACAACAGGTTCGCTGTTTTTGTAATTAAGGTATAGAAAATACATATCTTCTTCAAGAATTTCAAGAGGGGTCTTAGGTTCATGTGGATAAGTTTCATCTAATTTGATGTGTAAAGATTATTCCACACATTTGGTTCTCTTATTGAATAATTTATAGGTTTTATTGGTTGTAGAGTAACCTTGGAAAATTACTTCATCACTTTTAGAGGCAAATTTGTCAATATTATCTTTAGTGTTAAGGAATAAGACTTTGCAACAAAAAACTCTGAAGTAGTTAACCTTAGGCTTCCTATTATTCTAATGTTAATATGGGGTATTCTTAATAATTGGTCAAATCAAGACTCTATTGATGGTATGACAAGCTGTATTTACCGCTACAACCCAAAAATAAATATGTAAATTATATTCACTAAGCATAGTCCTAGCTATTTCTTGAAGAGTCATATTTATTCTTTCTACTACACTAATATGTTGAGGTGTTCTAGGAGCAGATAAGTTGTGACTATATCCATTATGTGAGCAATAATATTCAAACTCCTGATTTTCAAACTCATGGCCATGATCACTTCTCAAGGTCTTAATTCTAAGTCCGCTAAGGTTTTCTACCAAATTGGAGTATTTAATAAAGTAATAGCAAGCTTCAATTTTGTGATCTAGAAAGTATACCCAAGTGTTCCTATAAAAATCATCTACAAGAACATAAACATAGTGCTTCCCATTTAAACTTGAAACTCTTGATGGTCCAAACAAATCCATGTGAACCAACTCAAGCGATTGAGAATTAGAAACTTCTTTCTTTGGTTTGAAAGAAACTTTGTGTTGCTTTCCCTTTTGAACATGATTCCACACTTTGTTATGTGGGAATTCCAGTTTAGCTAAGTCTCTAACTAAACCTTTCCTAGTCAATTTCCTAAGAGAGTGAACATTTCATTTTCATAATCTTCTATTCCATAGCCATGATTCTTTATGAAAATCATTTAAACAAGTAACATTTTGTTTAGCTAAAGAATTAAAATCTACAGCATAATCGTTTTCATTTATTAATGCAATAAATACCAAAACATTTTTATAATCAAATACATTGCAAGCATCATTTTCAAATTTAACAATGAAACCATCATCACATAACTGAAAAATACTTAAAATATTGTACTTTATTCCATCAACAAATAGAAAATTAGAAATTAGAATGAATTAGTGTGACCAATCTGGCATAATCCAATGATTTTTCCTTTTGAGTTATCCCCAAAAGTTACATGTCCTCTATAAACTTTGATAAATCTCTTAAAGAATGAGTAGTATCCTGTCATATGTCTTGAACATCCACTGTCAAAGTACCATATCTTCATATAGGAACTTTTCAAACATGTTTCCTACAATACAGATTTAGACAAAAAATTATTTTGGTACCCATATTTTCTTGGGTCTAGACAAGTTAACAAGCATAACTTTTGGTACCCAGATTTGTCTGATGGGTTTCATATAGTCAATAGATTTAAAATATTTTGAAAGATAAAGTTTTTTTGATATATAACTATGTGAGTAGCTAGTTGAGACATAAGAATTTCCAAAACTAGAACTAGCAGCATACTATCCAGATTTAGAAATAAATATATTCTTTGTAATCTGTCTTTGTCCAGGTTGATAGCCAAAACTAGTAGTATAATTTCGTGCTACTTGTTTTCCTAGAATTTGTGTAAGAGTTTGCTTTCCATTAGTGAATTTTTCTAAATATTTCATGAGTTGCTCATTTGACAATTTGAGTTTAGTATTCTCTTTTAACAATTGAGAATTCTTTTCCTTTTCTAGATCTAGTGCAGATTTGGCCATTCTAGTTGAATCATGTTGTTTCTTTAAGGCTTTATACTTGTCGTTCCCCTCATTGCAGGTATCCTCTAGCATGTTACAATATTCAATTAATTCTTCACTAGAAATGTTTTCAGAATCTGAATCTGAATCATCTCTAGAATAATAAGAGTTTAAAGAACGAGTATCCAATGTTACCTCAGATGTGTTTTTCAAAAAAACACATATTAGATTTTTGAGATTTTTCATCCTGAGTGGAATCAGAATCACTTGAACTGTCTTCTGAAGCGCTCCAAGTTTCTTTCATCGCTTTCTTGTATTTTTTTGTCATTGTGATCATATTTCTTCTTGTACTTTAACTTTGGACAATCAACCTTCACACATCCTTTCCTCTTTCATTCATAACCGACTATCTCATCATTTTTATCAGTCCTCTTCCAATCCTTCTTTCAATGACCTTTATTGTCATACTTTACCTTGTAATTGGATTTTATGAAAAAATTCTTCTTCCTATAGAATTTATTAAATCTTTTAGCTATATGAGCTATCTCTTAATCACTATCTAAGTCAGAATTTTCACTAGTTGAGCTTTCAACAGGTATGTGAACATTCTCATTATCCTTGCTTTTTGAAGTAGTAGATTTAAATTCCATCGACTTCTTCTTAGGTTCATCATCTTCCTATTTTTTTACCTTTAGATCTTCTTCATACATCATTAGCTTGCCAATAAACTCCTTGACAGGTAGCTTGCCAATGTCACATGATTCTCATATAGAGACAGAGGTACCTCTCCATCTATTTGGTAGGCATCTTAGTATCCTCACGATTTTCTCCTTTGCTGGAATAGCTTTTCCCAGTGATATCATTGTATTGACTATCTCATTAAACCTGAGATACATATCAGAAATGGATTCCTTAGTTTTCATTTTAAAATTATCATACTTAATTGTGTATGTGTCTATCCTCATTTCTTTAAGATTGGTTGTCCCCTCATGGGAAACAACCAGAGTATCCCATATTTCATAAGCAGTCTTACAAGTAGATATTCGATTAAATTCTACATCTCCTAAAGAAAAATACAGGGTATTCATTGCTTTACAATTATTATTATAAGCAACCTTAGTAGGTTCATCCCAATTAGTTCTAACAGTTTCTAGAATCTTATACTGAGTCTCTATGGCAGTCCAAATGTCAAATCCCATACTTTATAAATGAATTTTCATTTTGATTTTCCATTGGGCATAATTAACACCATTAAATAAGGGTTCCCTATTGGTAGCTATACCTTGTAATCTATTATCCATAATAACTAAGTTATATAAAGTTATAAAAATTTAGAATTAACAGAAATTTTAAGATCTTTAAGTTACAACTAAAATCACATTTTAATACTTTTCACAAACAGAGTGTTTTGAAAACCTTTTATCAAATCCTCTGATACCAAATGTTGGTCAGAGTGGATACTCAAGAGGGGGGGGGGGTTAATTGAGTTCTAATTAAAATTAATGTTTAAAATATTTGTATTAGAATCCCCCAATTTAAATAACAAGATAAACTGTAGTGAAGTTTTAATACAGTAAAGGTTTATTTAGGTTCTCAAGAGATTGATTAGTTCTCAGTTAATCTAATATGAAGATTAGATTAGATTTTGAAACTAACCTAATGGTTTACAATAAATACAAAAACTTGCTAGTTTAACTATCAAAGTATATTTAAAATAGATTTATATTTAAAGTAAATAGAAGCGGCATATTGAAAATAGTTTAAACTAAAATAAGATTCACAACAGTGTTAACCAAGAGGTTCAGCATCAAGCTGAGACTTAGTCACCTCAAACAGTTTTATATAAACTATGATCTACACCCAGGATTGGGGTTTTATAATAGTTCACTTACTGTCCAGGTCCTCAGACTTCTACCACAGTTTTACATGGGAAAACTAAACAACAGAACACAGGCTGTCCAGGTCACACTTGACCTCTACTACAGTTCTACGTAGGATAAAAAAAGGTGTAAAAGAGTTTAATGTGAAGATTTTAATGTCCTCCAGTTTAACTTAGGAGTTAGTGTGTGTCAAAATAGAAAGAAGAACACACTTCTCGTAATGTAAAATGGATGATCATAATAGATAAAGAATATAAATATGAGTTTAGAATGCTCTTTTGTGATGTCAATACAGCTCTGGACTCCTTTTTATCAAAATAGATGAAGCTTTGGGTCATTTTCTAGAAGTTTTCTGGAAAATAGAGTGCCATGGTTTGGTTTCTTCACTTCCAGTACAAGTGTTCAACTTGAATGTGGGAGTATTCCTTGTATCTCTTAAACCTCCATTTTGAACATATGTTCTTGATGCGTATGAGTGTTCTTAGAGTTCTTCCTGTGTTCTTCTCTGAATGTATCTGTGTATCTCCTTGTATGGGTCTTGTATGAATCTTCTGTTCTTTCTTGCGTATATTTATTCGTGTATCTAGATATTCCTTTTATTTCTTTTTCTCCAGCAATGGGAATGATTAGCTTTTTACAGGTACGAGGTATGGTTCCCTGACATGCCAACCAACCACACTAATTAATATCAGTTGTATTAAAATCACAAAATATGACCGTTGGAAATTAAATTGAAAGATGAAAAAATAGTTTAAGAAACAGTGTCATAGTGGGTCATGAAAATGGTGTCTTCTTCACACAGTGTCTCATGGTCATGGTGTCTGGATTCACAATGTCTTGTTCACGGTTTCTGGTTCACAGTGTCTTGTTCACAGTGTCTTGTTCATGGTGTCTGGTTCATGATGTCTGGCTTCACGGTGTCTTGTATCACGGTGTCTGCTTCACTGTGTTAGAAATACATAGTTAGTGGAAGACTCATGGTGTCTTAGACCTTTCAAATTAACTGTGTTAAGACTTAAACAATGATGAAAATAGAATGTATTAGGCTAAATCATTTGTTAAATAAGGTATTTTTAGAGTATATAAAAGATAGTATAGAGTAGGTAAATTGAAAATAGAGTAATTAAGTTCTTGCAAGGCTATTCTTAAATCATGAGAATACTTTAAACATAAATGTACATGATTGGATATAATTTATAGAATTTAACTAGGTTGAATAAGATTTGGAATCATTAACATATGATTATATAAGATTAGTGATCATTAAAACATGATTAATACATGAGGAGTCCAACCGAAAGCACTGAAATTCACTTTCTGTATTCATTTTTTTACACATTAAATTTCCCTTGAATTATTCCATTTTTTGTTGAAATTAAATTTACCCTAAATATATATACTATTAATCATGGATAAATGTATTTATTAAAACATATACCATTTATGAATATGGTGTTCTACAATGAAAGTTAATTGATTAACTGGGAAATATTGATAAAATATTATCCTTTAATCAATACAGATATTTATCAAAAAATAACATTCTTCATGAAATTAAACTGATTAATATATATATGAGGAATTATTTGGACATATAGTGATGGATGGGGCCCATTATTATATAACCCCTCTATGATTTATTAGTTATCATGAGATAAATCAATAATCTATCATTAAACATGTTTTTACTTGTATTTTTAATCCATCTTTTGAAAGGTCTTGATAGTAGAGGTATCATATTCCTAGGACATACCATATAATAATTAAGCACTTACTTCATTGAGAATTTAGTTATTATTATCCCTGAGAATTTCACAATGATATTATCTTTGACTAAATTTCATTAGTATTTTATTGACAAAATTTAATGTGTTTTCAGTTATTTACCCTTCCATATTGATTATTACTTATCCAATTATGATAGTCATGTTATTTATTAAATTACATTTTTTATATTATTTACCTTTCCATGTTGATTATACTTATTGATTCATGATAGTTCCCATTATACACAACCCTTTCTAATAATTTTTGATAACCCTTATTTTTTTCCTTTATCAGGAATCCATGAAGTGTACCATGTTAGATATGTAAGGATATTATAGAGAAGATGATTTTATTCTTGAAAAAATAATCTATATTTTAATATTTGTTTTCAAATATAATATGGTAATAATGTATATATCTAATTTACTAATACTAATAAACTATTTAGTGCTTTGGGATGCAATTCCTTATATCTTATGCCAATGTAATAAAGTAAGACACTAACTCTATGCTAATAGGATTGGGGTTGTTATGATTTTATGATCATAATTTCACCATATAACATAATATATTTTAAGATGAGTCATTTTGGAGTCATTTTTCATGAGTAAGACATTAATATATTTTTATATTTTGAAAAATTCCAAGTGTGCCCTTTATCCCACTTATAAAACAAAACCCTATATCCTCTCTTCTCCACACTTCAAGAGCCTATTAATTTTTAATTTACAACTTTAATACATTCCTAAAATACCTCCATATATCATATAGGTCATGTTTTGATCATAATACCTTCCTATACAGGATTTAGGTATAAACCTAAGGAGGTTGTCCAAAGAAGATGTACAATTCTTAAATGAGTGTTTTTTTTGTTTCTTCTTTTACCTCCTTCAAAAATATCTTAACCATTTTACTATAATAACATATGTATATATCATATAATATAATTCTATTTTTCAATGTTATAACCCTTTTCCATCCACCTATTCGACCAATGTAAAATAAAAAATAACTCATGTGTATGTGAAGACTACTGCCTCACAAGATGATCTATTTTATTTTTCATAATTGACTCTTTTGGATAGTCATAATAATGGATAAAAATTAAATAATATGACTTATATGATATAAATTTTATTATATAATGGTAAATAAAGATTATACTTTTTATTAACTATTTAATGAAAATAAAATAATACTTACCATCTTTATCTCCTATTCATTTAAAAATGAAAACCTTACTCATGCGTACATATGGACTACCATATCCATGTTGTGAGACAATTAATATTTCATAATACTATTATATTTTCTGTTATAAAAGTGTAAATACTATATAAATTTTTTAATTATAACATGATTAATATTATTTAATTTTTTTAATCATGACCTACATGACAATAATCAACCTATCCAATCCATTTCTAACTTATAACCTCTCAAAATTTCCAATGTGAACATAATAAATTAATTAATCAAGTTCAACATATATATAAGTGAAATGAAAGAAATAAAATACATGAAAAAGTTTAATAATAAAGTAAATAATAAACATAAGTTTATTATTCTGATTGATAAAGAATCTACATGACATTTCAGACTCGAGATAAGGGGCATTGTACCTTAAAAACTTGTTTTAAATGTTTGATAGATTTATTTTCAAAATATTTTTCCTCCCTGAATATATTCTTAAAATAATTTTATTTATGTATATATATTGGTATAAATAAATTATAAAATAAATTTTATGACTTTTTTTTTACATTATTTTGATGGGTATTATACATTTTATAATTTTATTTATAAAAAGAAAAAAGGAATGTTTTTTAATGTATACGTTATGATAATGATTTCCAACCATCATGAAAATTATCCTGTAAAAATATTTTTATGATACCAGACTTCATAGAAGTATTCACTTGTGTAAATTTGGTTTAAATCTCTTATTTTTGGTTAATGTAATGTTTAACCGGTGTAAGAGTAAGATCGAGTGTGTGTCAGGGGGGTTCAGAACATGAAAGAAAGGTAAAACATGCTATATAGTGCATGTTTCACATTTTTAACATGGTTAGGGATAACCATGAACCTAAATCATTCTATCTATGAGGGGGTTCATGATTAAGAAAAACCATGATAGCAGGAGATCCAAATAATGCAACCTTTGAAAGAGGCATTCCACACGGTTGATGCATGGTTTTCCAAACCATACAAGACATACCAAGAAATTATGTGAATTAAACCCTCTTGGATAGTGGAAAGAGAATGGTTTGTGCATGGTTTTTAATACCGTGCATCCAAATCATGTGCCCCATTAAAAATTGTCAATTTACTAAACTCCCCCTAGGGATTTTAAGTTTCTCACCCTATTTTCTACCCATTTCTTTCTCCTCTAGATCTAATGATGAAATCAAGATCCCTATTCTTACCAAGGGTGTATTTTCTTCTATTATGGTCCATTTGGAGTGTCGTAGGTTGAAGATCAATCTCAAGGTAAGTCTAACGCTCCTCTTGTTTCTATTTTCTAGATTGGGGATTGTGGTTTCCTTCTTCTTCCGAATTCCAAAAACTCTATTTTTTAGTGGATCTTAGGTTTAGGATTCATGGAGTGATTGAATATATGTCTAAGGATAAGTTCAAGAATGAGTTCATCTTCATATTCGAGGTAGGTGATCTATAAGATATATACCATATACTTGTGGTTGATTTGTGCTTGCATCATCATGCCTTTTCTTCTTGCTTATTGTGCACTTGAATCCTTTAGTAATAATTGGTAAATGGGTGTGTAAATGATAAATTAAACCCATAACGATCCTTGTTGGGTTAATTTATTTTTATTAGACCATTTTAGGGCCACCCGTGGGTTGTTTCATAATTCCCAATCATGGAGATTTGTGACATTAAGTTCAATATTATTTTTAGACAAAGTAGAGCCCATTGTAGCCGTGTTGAAAATTAGTTTAAACTATAGATAGACACAAATGGTGTTTGTGTCTAGTTTTTAGAAATAATTTAATGTATTTTTTTTGAGTTTATAAAGGGTTAAATGGATTAATGTGAATGTGTTAAATGGATCATGGTTAATGGAAATACGTAAATGGGTTAATGAATATGAAATGATAATTGTGTTAAATGGGTTAATGATTGGGAAGTTGAAGAATATGTTAAATGGATAAATTTATGAGAATTTTTTACTATGATAAATGAGTTAAAGTTAAAAAATGGAAATGGATTAAATGGGCTATGATAAGTAAATGGTAAATGTGCTAATGTGATAATTATTGATGATGATTTACCTGTTTAATGATTATTAAGATGTGAAGTTTTTGTTTATTGATTGTTTATTTTTTTGATATTATATTTGTTGTAAATGGGTGAATAATCATGTGCACATGGCTTGGTGGTGTGAGATAAAGGATCGAGGCTCCTCCTATAGGTCAGGTTGGACTGATGCTCTGTCTCAACCTAAAAAGCATGGGTTAGGGTGTAAGATTAATGATCTAGGACATAATGGTTCTATTTTTTGAAAATACCTGGACTGATGCTCCAATGTAAGCGTGATGTAAATGATTTTGAAGTTTGTTTCCCTAGTGATATAGATAAATTTATTTATTACTTATTATTGAAAATTCATTGGATTGATATATTGTGAAAATGATGTAAATGCTTAACCCCTAAAAAATAAAGACATTGGATAAAGTAAATATTGTTTTCTAATAGAACTATAGTTTTAATTTTTTTATCATGTCATTTATTTATTACTTGAAAGAACTATCTATTTATACTGGATATATTTTTGACACCATTGGTAGTGGCTTATTGAGTTGTACTCACACCCTGATTGGGAAGCCATTGGGTACCTGAGGAGATTTCATGGTTTCTGGTCAGGACAAGGGAAAGGGCCCTATGATTGGGAGTTGAGTTTGGCTTGGGATGTGAATGTATAATGATCCAGACTTAGAGTCAGGACCCATTTTAGTATTCATTTATTTGTCTTTATTTTGGGTTTCCTTTACTTTTGGGTATTATTAGCATGACATGACACTTTTACTGTTTAGATGTGGTTTATACCATATTTGTGGAAATGGTTAGAAATTAATGCTTCTGGTTATTTCTTATTCTTTCCTTTATATTATAATTCATATTCCATTTAATACACTAATAGAGAGGGTATTTTATCCCCATGTGATCCATTAAACCCTCACTGCTATTTAGAAACCTCTGGCGTATGGGGAGAGATGCTCGACGTCATTTGTTGACCCGAATCATGGCACCAATTAGTGGATTCCAATTTAAGGATGTTATAAAGTGTTATTATAGTAAGTATTTTCTATTCCTGACAATATGGTATGGTAGAAGGTATGTTAGGATTTTCGTGTCTTGGAAATGAGTTTGTGTATGGGTGTAACTAACCCATGTATAAGGGAAACCCACGTTTCAAGTGTGGGAATTATTTTTATTGTTATGTGTAGTTATAGTTGACTGATATTTCACCATTGGGTGATACACATTTTGTGTTATGTGACTATTTTATGATATTTTTCTCAAGGATGGAATGACATGAGGTTGTTCACTCATGCATCATTTTCGGCATATAGGGATATAAGTGGAATGCATCATGATAGGCATACACATAATGGGTGTTTGGGACATAAAGATCAAAATGAATTTCACTTCCTTATTAATTTTTAGAAAATGATATCCAATAAAAATAATTCAAATGGTTATATAAAAATAAAGTTAAAGAATGGTTATGGAATTGTGCTTAATGAAAGCGTGTAAATGAGTTAGAATGTTGGTTGCAACAAGTGGTGAAACGGTAAATATGGATATGAGGGAGGAATTGAATTATGTGGAAATGTTTTTACAAAGGTGAATAATGAAATAATTGTGAATATGTAAGTTTTTTACCCCATTTTATCCATGAACCGTTTTAGGGATGGTAGGGGGTATCGTTTTATGTGTGATGATGTCTGTTGAGATAGTGCATGTGAAATGGGTTGTCTATGTCTAGTAAAAAGTCTTATTTTTTGTAAATAGTGAAATCATTGTGTATTTCTTCTGAGATGTGTGCTTGGAGTTGTAAGAAGATTCCATCATGATGTTGTGTACCAGTTGGGAGACAAGAGGATTTCACTAAGATAACTCCTCTAGAGGTTGACTAAGGGAGCCCGGTGATTCAGGATAACAGAGGAGAAGAGTAGTTTCGTGACAACTTTGCTTGTTTTATGCAGATGATGTAACAAGACCCTGGGCGGGTTGTGGTGAGTAATTTTGTGATGATTGAGGAGTTTTAACAAAAGAAACATCTGAATTTTGTGGGAGAAGGTGGACCAAATGCTGTTGAATTCTGGATAGAGTCTATACAAATGATTCTTGATCACTTATAGACTCCTCCAAAGAGGAGAGTTAAGTTGGAGACATATATGTCATGAGGTTAGGCAAAGAACTGGTGGGATGTTTTGGTCTTGAACCAGTAGGATAATGATATGGAATGGACAGATTTATTGGAAAATTTCCTATAACATTTCAATCCAAAGACCTTGAGGCAGGAGAAGGATATAGAGTTTATAAGGTTGACCCAGGGATCATTGTTAGTGATGGTGTATGCTGGTTGCTTTACTGACTTTCAACACTTTATTCCAGTTTGGGTGAGTGATGAGGCTTCTATAAAAAGATGTTTCAAGGATGGAATCTTACATGAGATCAAGTCACAGGAGAATATTTTCTGTTTGAAGAGATTAGTTGAGGTAGTAGATCAAGCCATTATTTTAGAAGGGAACCTCAAAGAAGATTTGGGTGGGGGCAGGCAGTTCTAGTTGGGCTATTTAGTGGTGTAGCTTCCAATGGTAAGAAGTTCCATTTCAAGAGTTTAATATAGGTCATTGGTGGATAGGATAATCAGAGGAAGGAATAATTATCTCAAGGTAGTAGCTGAGTTTACTGCT
The DNA here is from genome assembly GCA_963277665.1 of Viscum album. Lineage (NCBI taxonomy): Eukaryota > Viridiplantae > Streptophyta > Magnoliopsida > Santalales > Viscaceae > Viscum > Viscum album. The sequence continues at coordinate 63,573,955 of OY728154.1, read as the reverse complement.
ATCAGTGGGGTAGGGCACAAAATATTCATTGTCAGTGTCCCCAACCACCAGTTGAGTACCGAGCATGCCTCAGAATAGGGAATGTGTAGAGGTCCTATATGATCCCATGATAGATGGGTATATATGGAGGAAATAGGAAGATGCTGAGTGTAGTAAAGGGATTAGTTACCCCATATGAGGTAGGAAACTGGGGATCGATTAGTTATACTGGTCGAGGTGGTGGACATGGTACTCTAGAGTGAGAGCACTTATATCAGTAGAGTAGTGCAATGCTATGAGAATAGACCAAGGTCTAGGATAAAGGGGAAATTTAGTTTCATGAAATCTAGCCTACACCTAGAGGTGGATAGGCCGGGTCATCTATTGTTTGAGGTACGATTCTTGTTGCTCCTATTCTTTACAGTGATTTTTTTGATACAAGTGTTTCAATTTTCTTCTTCTCATATTGTAGTTGTGTTTCTCCCACTGGTGGAACTTATATATGGGTTTATGTAGATTGATACACTTTTATGAGTGTAGGCAGAAACTATTAAGTAGTGTTAGGGGTTTACTTATGAGGTTGGTGGGTACCGTTTTTGTGTGATTATTTCATGCTTGTGATGTTAGGTTTTTATTTGATTTTGGGTATGGATAGACTGGTGTTTTACCAAACCCAAATTGACAGTTATCATCGTATGATAATTTTCATATTTATTGAGAGAGACACTTATGTCCATCGTGGGGATTGGGATGTTCAGACATACTGTGTAGGGACCGTTTTTCTGTAATTAGGTGAACTCATAGTCCAAGTGTCTTGTATCATGCATGATGATGGAGGATGAAAAAAACTTTAATTTCCTCCTTTGGTTGATCAGGTATAAGATATTTTCCTGAGGACTTCTTGGGGATACCTCTTAAGAGAGATGTTGAGTTCACGATAGAGCTGTTGCTGGGAGCATAACCTGTTTACATTGCACCGTATAGAATGACACTAAAAGAAATCCAGGAACTTAAAACTTAGTTGTAGGAATTAGAGAATAAAGGTTTTATTCATCATCATATGCCATATTGGGGTTCTCTAGTGATATTTTCCAAAAAACCTGATTGATCATTTTAGTCGTGCATTGATTATATAAAGATGAAGCAGATGGTGGTTAAGAATTGATACCCTATTTCGAGAATTGTTGATCTCTTTGATCAATAGATAGGTGATTTAGTGTTTTTAATGATTGATTTGAGATCAGGGTATCCTTAGTTTAGGGTGATACCTTCTGATATACTGTAGAATGATTTCAGGAGTAGGTATGGGTTGTATGAGTTTGTGGTTATGCCATTCGAATTGACCAATGCGCCAACAATGTTTATGGACCTAATGAATCAAATATTCTAACCTTATATAGATAATTTTGTGGTTGTTTTTGTTGATAAAATCATGGTGTGCTCTAAGACTCATGATTATCATACCAACCATCTTTAAATCATCTTGAGTACACTAAAAGGGCATAGTCTATATGCTGATATATCCAAATTTAATTTATGGATCAATTGGGTGAATTTATTGGGTCACATAATTTCTGAGGAAGGTGGGTCAGTGGACCCAAATTAAGAACATGAATTTGTATATTGGGAATATCCTAAGAATCTTCATGATGTCTGAATTTTTCTAGGGTTGTATGGTTATTACCGAAGTTTCATTAGAGACTTCTCCTATTAGGTTACACCACTATCGGTCTTGACTAATAAGGGCATCTTGTTTGAGTGGTTTGTGGTATATGATACTACCTTTTAGAAGTTAAATAAGAGGTTGATAAATATGCTGATTTTGATCTTACTCGATCATGGTAAGGGGTATACCTTATTTTGTGATGCATCTAGTGTTGGTATTGGAGAAGTGTTGATGTATGATGATTGGATGGTTGTTTATGGTTCACAATAGTTGAGGTATAATGAAATAAATTACCCTATGTATGAACTTGAGTTTTCTATAGTGGTGTACATTTTAAAGTTTTAGCAGCACTACTTGTTTGGAGAATTCGTTATTGTGTATAATGATCATAAGAGCCGTAAGTAAAATTTATCCCTATGTGATAAAAATCTTCGAAAATGAAGATGGGTTGAATACATGTAGGATTTTTACTTTGAGCAGGTTTAAACACCATGAAAGGGAAATTATATTGCAGATGATTTGAGTTTGAAGACTCAAAACTAGACATTTTAGAAATCATGTTTAGAAAGGAGGATGATGACATTATTCATTAAGATTCATATGAAGGTGAATGATGGACAATGGAAGATGTCCCTTTCATCCTTAGCCATTGATTCTACTCTTCTAATCCAGATATAGGAGAAAAAAACGAGTTTTCATAATTTCTTGATTTAAGGTAATGTCTTAAAGTTGGAGAGTCTTCATCTAGTTGGACCATTAGTGACTGATGAGATCATTTATTTTTGTGATAACATGTATATGAGAAGTGTTAATTCATGAGTTCTATGAATCATAGTTATAATTTCATCCAAGGTTGACCAAAAATTATCATTATCTTCATAGGTAGTTTTGGTACGCATGGATGAAGAAATAGGTTGCAGTTTTCATGGTGTGATGCCTTACCTATCAGCAGGTGAAGGCTGAGCATCAATGGCTAGGTGGTTTATTGAAACCACTACCCATTCTAGAACAGAAATGGGATTTCATCATGATGTATTTCATGGTGGGTCTCCCCATTATGTGTTGAAAAAATGATGTGATTTGGGACTTTTTTGATCGATTAACTTAGGTGGATCATTTCTTGTCGATTTGAGAAAATTTCTTTATGTATCAGTTAGGAAAGTTGTATGTTTGAGAGGTAGTAAAATTGGATGGAGTACCATGAACTATAGTTTTGGATTGTGATTTGTGTTTTACATAACACTTCTGGTATGGATAACAGAAGGTGCTTTCCACCTAGGTGTTTCTGAGCATAGCCTTCCAACTGCAGAAGGGTGAGTAGTAAAAGTGTACTATTAAGGTATTAGTGGACTTATTGAGGGATTGTGTCCGAAATTTTAGTAGATCATGGGAAAAGAATATTGTTCCATTTTAGTTCTCCTACAACAATAACTATTAGGGTACAATTCATATGTCACTGTTTGAGGCTCTATATGGAAGACCATGTAGATATCCATTGTGTTGTTTTGAGGTTGGTGAATCAGAGATGCTAGGATTGAGTATCATGAAGGAGACATCAGAATAGGTTTATTTTATTCAGAAGTGTATGGAAATGGATCAGAGTAAATATAATTTGTATTCATATTGGCGTCATAGACCTCTTGAGTTTGTGGTGGGTGATCATATGTTTCTTTGGGTATCACCTCTGTTGGGTCACCATCAGATTTAGAAGTAGTGTAAGTTGGACCCCAAGTTTGTGGGGATATTCAAGATTATGGAGAGGATCTAAATGGCAGCATTAAGATTTCCTCTTCCACAAAGTTATAGTTTTATGCATGATGTTTTTCATGTGTCACAAGTTTGAGAGTATCACCCTGACCCATCTGAGGTGATTGATGTTGAGGATGTTGAACTTGAGGCTGATTCATCCATTAAGAATCATCTAGTATGTATCACGAACCACAATGAAAAAAATCCTATAAGACAAGACTATGATATTAGTATGAGTTTTGTGGAATCATGGAAATGTTGAGGAGGAAACATGGGAAAGGGATTCTGATGCATGGGCCCAGTGGACCAATCTCTTTTCTTCATAAGCTCAATGGGACTTGAAAGTGTGGCTTGAGGATGATCCATTATAAGTTTGGGAGTTTGTTAGATCCCAAACATCATAGAGGTATGTCCTTATGTAAAGTTTGGTTTAAATCTCTTAATTTTGGTTAATGGAATGTTTACCGGGTGTAAGAGGAAGCTCGAGGGGTTTCTTGTGGGTTTGGGACTTGAAATAAGGGGAAACTGGGCCTTCCATTTCATTTTTCATGGTTGGTTCATGGTTAGGGATAATCGTTTGTAGAAACTGTGCTGGCCAAAGCGGGGGTGGGGGGGGGGGGGGGGTGTTCATAGTTAAGAAAAACCATGTGCGGGGGAGTTCCGAACCATGAAACCTTGGATAATGGTGTTCCACATGGATTGTGCATGGTTTTTTTAACCATGTGGGACTTTATAGGATATCATACATCTTAACCCCTATAGTATAGAGGTGGGCTCATGGTTTACACATAGTTTGAAAAACCGTGTGTCCAAACCATGAACCACATTACTTTTTTTTAATTTACTATACTTCCTCATTAGGATTTTATGTTTTTCACCCAATTTCTCCTCATTTATTCCTCCTATATCCCTAACGACCAAATCAATCTCTGAAATATTCCCATGGATAGATCTCCTTTGATTCTAGGCCATTTTGAGTGTCTTTGTTTATATATTGAAGCTCTGAGTACGTCTAATTCTTCTCTTGTTTCTCTTTTACAGATTAGGCCTTATTGTTTTGTTCTTATTCTTACAAATCCTTATAAACCTTGTTTTTTAGTGGATATTAGGTTAGATATTCAAGGTGTGCTTGAATTAGTATCTAAGAATAAGGGAAAGTGTGTGTTCATCTTTAGACTTGAGGTCGAGGGTATACATGTTATATCCCAAAGTCTAGATGTTGATTTGTGCTTACATGGTCATTCCTTTTCTTCTCAATTTCTGTGAATTTGACCCCTTTACTAATATTTGGTAAAATGGGTGGCTAAATGATGAATTAAACCCCTCATGATCTCCCACATATGCTTTCAGTTTTATTAGATATATTTAGGGCCACCCATGGGGTGTTTTGGAATTCCCAAACATGGAGATTTGTGAAGTTTATCCAAGTATTGTTTTGAGATGAAGTAGAGCCCATTGTAAATGTGTTAAAAAGTAGTTTAAACAATATAGGGTCACTCGTGGTGGTTGTGTCAAATTATTAGAAAAGGAATAAGGTATTGTTTTTCATGAGGTGAGAAAGGGTTAAATAGATAAATGTGAATGTGTCAAATCACTTATGAAATGGTAATATAAATGCATAAATGGGTTAAGGAATATGAATTGATAAATGTGTTAAATGGGTTAATTCTTGGGAAGTTCAAGAATTTGTTAAATGGACTAATGTTTGAGAATTTTTTATTGTAATAAATGGTTTAAGTTACAAAAAGATAAATTGATTAAATGGGATATGCTATGTTAGTAGTAAATGTGATAATTGGTTAAGGTTTGTTGATTATTTACATGTTTAATGATTATTGTGATGTGAATGTTATGTTTATTGATTTTGTTTGGATTGTGATATCGTATATGTGGTAAATGGATGAGTAAGAATGTGCACATATCTTGGTGGTGTGGGATAAAGGACTGAAGCTCCTACCATGGGTCAGGTTGGATTGATGCTCTGACCCACCCCTAGATGCATGGGTTAGGGTGCTGAATTGACGCTCTAGGCCCTAATGGTTGTATTGGTTGAAAATAATGGGACTGATAATCTGATTTAAGTGTGATGTAAATGATTTTGAAATGGATTTACCTAGTGATATAAGGAACTTGAATTATTCCTTATTCTTGATAATTGATTGGCTTGGTTTGTTGTGTAAATTATGTAAATGCCTAACACATGAAACAAATGAAGAAATTAGCTAAAGTAAACATTGTTAACTAATGAAAGTTGAGTTTCTTTTATAATTTATTTTATTTAGTACTTGAATTCACTATCTGTTTAGACTGGATATTTTTTAGACACCCTTGGTGGTGGCCTACTAAGTTGTACTCACACCCTTATCGAGTCTCTATTGGGTACTAAAATAGATTTCATAGTTGTAGGTCAGGACAAGGGAAAGGGTCCTATTATAGGGAGTTTAGTTGGGACTAGGATGCGCATTGACGAGGATCTGGACTTGGAGTTAGGGCCTATTTTAGGGATTCATCTATTTTCCTTTATTTTGGGATTCCTTTACCTTTTGGCACTATATCATGACATAACACTTTTACTATTTGGATGTAGTTTATACCATGTTTGAGGAAATGGTTAGTAATGAATGTTTCTAGATATTTTTTATTGTTTCCTTTATTTTATATGTTATCTGTTGTGGAATAATCTGATAAAGAGGGTATAGTCACTCTAATTGATCCATTAGCCCTTGCTGCTAGTCAACAACCACTGGTGTATGTGGAGATGTGCTCAAGGTCATGCAACAACCCGGCCCAGGGAACTAGTTAGTGGTATTGGGTTGGGGATGTTACAATGTGGTATCAAAGAAGGTATTTTGTGTGCCTTACTATTTTGGATGATATATGGTAGGCTAGGACATGTCGATTTAGGGAAATGAGCTTTTTTCCTTAGAGTAACTAACCCATGTATGAGGGAAAACCAAAGTACCTATGGTGGGAATTTTTGTTCTTGATATTTTTTGTTACAGTCGAATGATATTTCACCAATGGATGAAACAATTGTTTTGTGATGTGACTATTTTATGATACTTTTCTCTTTGATGAAATGAAATGAGGTTATGAGCTCTTACATTTTTTTATCCACCTAGGGATATAGGTGGCAAGAATCATGATAGGTACACACAGGATTGGTCTGTAGGACATAAAGAGTATAATGAAATTCACTTCATTGAAAATTTTAAATGATGTCTAATAAATATAACGAAAATGGTCATATAAAATGAAAGTTAAATAATGGTTTAGTAATTGTACTTAATGAAAGGGTGTAAATGAGTTATAATTTTGGTTGTAACAAGTGGTGAAATAGTAAATGTGTGTTAGAATTTTGAATTACATTTATTATCTTCCACACTATAAATTTTTATGTATATTTTCAAAAAGAGGAAATCCTTATGTATCAGAAGCAAGATATTACTTATCATTGTGAGGATTTTCCTTTTTTTATTTCAATAGGATTTTAATTATCTTATATATCAATATAAGGTATTTATCGTTATCAAATATTTCTCTCTTTGATTACTCTTATGTATCGTCTAATGATTACCTTTACAAATTACAGTGTGACTCATGACATGTCCAAATTCTATTCCATCTCATTACCTTTACCCATCCACTATAATAACCCTTAAATACCCTTGTAAGGTTTTTTTCCTTTTATATACTTTAGTTGGAACTTAATCAAGTATATTATATATGATTCAATGAATTATTATGTGTTGATGTAAGGTTTCTCCCTTTTCCACATTTCTGTATGCATTTAAACAAGTGTCTTATATATTGTCCAATATATATTACGTATTATAGTGTATCCATGAATTTTATATATTATTGTATGTACTATAAAATATCATATTCATGAAGAAATTATCTTACATATCAGTGTAAGATGATTTTATTTTTCAATTTAAGTATACTTCAACATAGATCACTTCGTATGTATCATCCAAACTAAAATGTACATTCTATATTTATTATTTTACATATCACAGTGTGAACTATCTAGGACTTTTCCAGTTATTCATCTTCAACTTAGAGTGATTCTTACATATTATCCTCAGAAAAATATACAAGTGACAACACCTTTCAAATTATTTTATTCTAAGGAAAAAATATATTATATATGAAATAAAGGCTTCTTAAAATCCATTAAAAACCTATTTAAAACTTCTCAAACCCTCCCCAATCATAGAAAAAAACAACCTTATATAAACTTCACCTTATTTAAATATTTTAACTTTAGGACTCAACATGAATAATGAAATATCAGTTAGTTCATACTTTATATATTTCCCCAAATCCTCATATTCTAGATACACTCAAGATTATCTACTATATCTCAATATGTAACTTTTGGATAATAGATTATATAATTACTTATAGATGATGATCACTTTTTGTATCTATCTCAAGTAGTGCTTTAATACTTCATCTCCAAACACACATAAATCCTTATAAATTCTTTAATAATTATAACTTTTGGATGTCTCTACCTCTAAATTATCTCCTTCAACACCATCAACTAACTATAATATATAGTTCTCTCATCATAAATCAACTATTTTCATTAATTCACATTTATATAATATGAAATATCACTATATATATAGGTTTCATTCATAACACTAACAAAAATATCAACTAAACTCCTTTTCCAACAGAATAATATATATCTATTGATATGCATAATAGTAGATAGATCTAATAATTAAGTTCAATATGAACTCCAAGATATTTCTCATAGTTTAATCTCTTTTTTCATTGGTAAATTTATCCATAAACCAAGACATATAGATATCTTTATTACTTTTTGACATCATCTAAAATCAATAAAATCCATTAGGCTATTCAATCTATCAATTTGGATTTGTTGTTAATTACTTTAACCACCTAATTCAAATTCCTATCAATATATATTCAGCAGTTATCCTTCTATGTCTCCCTTATTAATATTAAATTCAAAGGTGAAATGGTGATGGAAATATTATATTATTCCCTATATTATAACCTTATTAAAGGTTACCACATGAATATATGAGAGAAGAAAAAAAAACACATTTCACTTTGAAATGATAAATAAACTAATTAACACCATGTTTTCCCTATCTATCACAGTATAAAATATACAAGTGATTAATCTAGATAGAAAACTTATCCATTACAATCTTTAGTATGTGATTTCAATCCAAATATCACTTCCCAATGGCTTTTCATGTATTTTTTACAAATAAACACATACACTTATCTTCATTAAACACATTAAAAAATTTTAATGATGAATCTCCTGCTTTTTAGATCAATATATCCCCCTTAAAAACATGAAATGATTAGACCTTCAAAATAATGGGAACGTGTGATTATCATATCTCAACATTCAAATTTCTTTATAGTTTTAGTTTTTCACATAAAATTATAAAACTATGGTAGCTAGCTCATTCCACAAGTCTCCCTCAACAGATAAGCTCCAATGATATTCATCATGGATGGTCTTTCTTAAATTAAATCCTATGGGATTATATTTTATACTACTAGGTGTAACGGGACATAAATGTGATAGTTAAATCACTCCATGATAGAAATAACTCGTTACTATATAGTAAATTAAAGACTCATCTAGTTTATTATTTTAATATAAATCATTAGATTCCATACACAAATAAATATCACCAAGAAGATACATGGAAATATGGTAAGTATCCCTTGATTATTAATGATTTAAATATGGAAAATATATTCTTATTAACATTGAAACTCCTTTATTCTCAACTCTAGTTTGGTGAGATATCATTAGGAAATATCTTTCTTTGAATTTCAGATTTTATCATTCATGGGTAGCATGATATTCATATTCTTCATAGTCATCCTTATATGGGGAAATTTATTTCTAAAAATAGTCATAAAATCATAACCATTATTTAAGGATGTCTCTATATTATTTTATTTACCTCATTATTTCTCATTAACCTTTGTCTTTCAAATTTTAGGAAACTTCTCATGCTTTTCATCTAGATTCCTTTCATCGATCCAATAAATATATTTATTTATTGGATTTATTATTTCATTTTTTATTATGGATTGATTCCTCCATATTTTTTGTCCATGTACTACTTAAAAATATCCATGATATGGAATTTTATCCCATAACAGAAACATCTCCTCTTTCTTAGTGTAAAATCATTCTTTGTATTCTTACTTGCTTTAATTTTCTTAGAACTATTATTTTACTTATTACCTAAGGTATAATCACTATTATTATTTTAAATTTTATTCATATTTTCTTGATTTCATCAATTGATATCTTTTGAAACATTCTTTGTAGATGTATACCTATATTCTGACCATTATGACCACTTTTTTTGACTATTTACAAAAAATGTCTCTATGAATTCGAATATGTTCTTCCTAGATAAATTTTCATTTTTATTGTAAATTGATCCTTCTTAACAAGATCTACATTTATTTTAGATATAAATCCCTTGATATATTCCTTATATAATCTTCAAGAAATTAAAATTTCCCCCATATTGAATTCCATTGTATACTAACCTTCTATAGCACCAATAATAGTAGATAATCCTAGATTTAATTCTTTGTTGTCTAATATGGATAAATTTAAATACTTGAGTTTTTTTGTTATAAATTACATTAATTTTGACTCATATTTTAGAGATACTCTTCTGGAACATTCTATCATCTACCCTTTATGTTGTCTTTTTCTAATATTATCCTTCCATATTTTTCTATATTCTGATTTGTAACTTGTTCTAGTAGATGAAAAAACATAAATTTTATTAAACTTTTCTATGAAAAGGGTTACCAATTTCCTTAATCTTTTAGTAGATATATAATTAAATGATCTCAAGACCTTATATCCATTAATATGTGTCTTTTTGGTAAAAATATTCTGATTAGGAACTTTCATAGAAGAACCTATTTTCTTAGTAATTTTGGAATATTGTATTTTGTGGATTATATATTTTAATTTTTTAATTATACTTTAATAAATATTATGTCGATGATATATTTCTCATTCTAAATTGATCTTACCTTTTCTTCCTATTCTCTATTCATCTTCTTAATCATATATTCATACATATTACGTGATTCTTGTAATGTATTGTCAGTCTCATCTAACATTTCTCATCAATTTCAGACTAATAATATTTTAAACCAAGAAAATAATTCAACACAAAAAAATTTCTTTAAAGGTTTTATTAATCTCACTGTCCCCCCACTTTATTTTTGAATACTTATTCATCTATGGAATAATTTTCTTTAGAAAAAAATATAGTTTTTTCTTTATTTTCACTATGTTGGGTGATATATTACAATTTTTTCTCCATATTATTATAATACATAACTAGATATTATTATTAATTATATAGTCCCTTGATAAACCAAAATATTCAAGTTCAAATTTTAATAAGAACATTCTCCATGTAGTTTTTAACATCTAAGTAGAGGTGTTCAATTGATTCAAAAATATCATCCTCAACATACTCTCTTTATCTTGAATTTTACTCTTCTAGTGGATCATTATAAAAATATTTATGAAATGAACTACCACTTTGACTACCTTCAATTAGCGGTGTACTGTATTTTTTATTTAAATCTTTATTGAATTCACTACCTTGTTATTTTTCCTATTCTTTAAGGTTTCATATAAAACCTCCATGCTGGAAATGACATGGATTAAAATTTTATTTTCTAAATGATGAAATTTTGAATCATCTTAAGATCCAAAATACACATATAAATAATAAAAAAAATTGGAAAAAAATAGATAAAATCACTTTTTTTTTGTTTTTTAGATAAGGAAGGTATAAAAGTTTTAAGAAGGGTGTGAATTCAAGTCATATATCCAAATTATAATTTTTAGACACACTATAAGTATTTTATCCAAAAGAAAAAACATCCAAACAAATTAAAGTATTAATGTTAAATACATAGTAAAAATAAATACGTCATAATTTTATCAAATTAACAAAAAAAACAAACAATACAATAAAAATATAACCAAAATGAAAATAAAAAAATCATAGAGTATTGAATGATAATCCAAATAGTTTTATAAATGATATTTATTACCAAATATTTCTATTTCTAGAAATATTTTATTTAATCCTAAATTGGTAGGAGGATTGATAAATTGAAAAAAGGTATCTAAATTCCACACTAGGAACTTATTTATCTAAATCTACTGAAAGGTACATGTTTTAAAACTAGAAACTTATTTGAAAAAATTTCAGTATTCGGTATCTCTATCCCTTGTCTAATATTCAATATATATTATCGAAAATTGTTCTAAGAACCATGGTATACATTGAAAAAAAGGTTTAGAAGTAGCATATTCTACACCTAGAGTCTATTTTATATCAATGATCAAAATAAATCAATTAGAAAAATAAATCCTTTAATATGTTATATTGAATCATCAAAAAAATTAAGTTATAGAAAAATATCAATGAAAAAAATAAAATAAAACTAATTTAAATGAAAATAGATGATAAAAAACTTCATGAGTGTTAATTATCCAGTATATTACCTTCCTTGAGGCTCTATTTAATATATAGATGATGGAATAAATAACTATATAATGATATTCATGTTCAGTTACAAAAAAATCAGAATTAGTTCATCATCTTCCAATAAAATAATTCAGCGTGACTTTAAAAATATTTGGATCATAAGTATTATACTTAATTATCCCAAACTCATACAATCAAAATTTAGAAACTACATACAAAAAAAAAACCCCCAAGTTTGTTTAAAATAAATATTATGTGAATTTGGATTTTGAAAAAAAAAAGGATATAAAATAGTTCGCTTGGCTCAATAATATCCCCCTTTTTTAAAATGACATGACATGAAATAATATTCCTATGAAAAGGGTGAGTTTAACTAAAATTAAAAATAGAATACTACCTATAAATTTTTGAAACATTCATTTATAATTATTTCTAGTTTCTTCAACCTCCCCCTTTGATAATAGGAAATCTCTATCAATCTATTTAAAGAAAGGAAACCATTATCACAAAAATATTTATCTAAACTCTCTGCATGTTTTATTTTAAATATTAAAATAAATATTAAAAGGGAATTATAAAATAATAGTTATTATAATATTTGAAGTGATAAATTCATATGGAATGAAATAAAGTAGAAAATAACCTATTAGTCTCCTGAAACTTACTATTCATTAATATATTCAATGAATGTATAGAAATCAGTAACCTTATATTTACAAATCCATTTGTAAAATATCCTATACTTATAAAATGTATCCATTAGGATATATAATTAATGTTTGGGAGAAAGTATCCCCTTAATCAATCATATTCTTATAATTTCCTAAAGAAATTACATATTTTGTTTTAACTTACCTAGAGTTAGACTTTTCTACCTATCCTAGGAAACAAATACTTTCTCCCCATTTGGGATTATGAAATAAAACATAAAAAAACATAGCATGAAAAAAATAAGAAGTAAATTGAAAATAAAAAATAAAATTCAAGAATTTATCTTTTGATACAAACAGACGCTATTATTCTAACAAAGATGATTCCAAAATTTGTATTGAAAAAATTACTTAGATTCTATAGAGACTCTTAGAAAATATAAAAGTTATATTTGCCATATTTAAATCTTCAATAATGTATATTTATTCTCCATATCATGTGAGTTCTGATTTAATCTTCAATTGAATTGGTTTCTGATGCTTTATTCTGGGGTACTCCTGCCTCACATGAATTGTAATTCGCTGATGGGATGCATTGTTTCCCCAAATTCTGGATTTCCAAAGGGGAGGGGAATTCAACAATTTTTCATTAATGTCTGATCCTTGATGAAAATGGGATGATGTTATGTTGGTTCCCCCTTTAGTGGATTCCTCTTTGGAACTCTTCGCCTAGTCTAGATTACCCTTATAGATTGAGATGTTGTTCCTAAAATTCGTTCCTAGTGCCATCTCTTTGTGGATATTGGTTAATTACGATAATTTTTTAGACATTCAAAGGGGTCTAGTCAGGGTGGCAACCTTCAGTTAGGTGAGTAGTCAAATTGATCATCAGTGGAATTTCTAGATGATGAACATTGGATCACCTATATTATTCTTCAAAAGAGGGCTTCTCAAGGGTGCGAAAACCCAAGGCATCACACGTCGATCGTAGGTTATCATATACCAGAGGCATGTATTATGAGGTTTTCCTCAAGAATACCATGTTTAACATGGGGTGATCCATAATTTTAACATTCTATAGGGAAAAAGAGGTGTTGATTAGGATTCCCAGGGGAGGTGGATCAGAGAGGTGGGTCCCTAAGATGGAGCACATAGAAAGTTTACAGGATGGATGGATTTGAATGCCCAATGGGGTCGAACCTGAGGTGGTGCATCACATATAGAGAAGGTTTACAACCTTAAAGGGGCACATCCCTAGTTGGAAGGAACCATGTTTTTCTATTGGATGGGTGGGAAAGTCTCTGAGAATGAACTGAGATAATGTGTCCTATGAATGGAATGATTTTAAACCATGAAGGCTGATCTAGACACCACTGAGGGAGGATCAAGGAGGTGGACCCCAAAGAGAGGGATAAAAAAGATTACCATTGGATAGGATTGAACCTTATAGATTTTCCTATATACTATGTGTAGAAGATAGGGATCAAAACACATGTAGTTTTATGGGGCGGTTTGGGGATTATACCTAGATAGATTCCCATCAAAGGAGGATTTCTCTTGGTTAGATGAATATGAATTGCGTGGGATCATACACATGGTTATCTTACTGAGTTCTTCTTGGATTATTGGTGATGTGGATGTAATGATGTCACTGAGTTGTGGTGGCATGAGTAAGAATCAGGAAGGATATGGAGGAAGTGTCGAGGTAATGGATGGAGTGTGGAAGGTGATGGGATTGAACCTCGAGGAGGCTTCATACATACCCTATGTAAGAGATAGGGATCAAAGTCCACATAGTTTGTGACGGGGTGAGGAGACACGTAAAGAGGAATCATTTGAGAATATATCACATGGATAGGGACCTGAAGGAAGTTTAACCTCTAGGATGGGGCATGATCCTCTCAATATATAGAGACTTGAGGGAAAGAACAGGATGAGAATAGATGATGAGATTGAACCTTCGAGATCATTCCTACATACCCTATGTAGAATATAAATATCAAATGTCATGTAGTTATGGATATAATCGATTCTTAGACAAGGATTGATTCCCTTTTACATACCGAGGATTGCACATGATTAGCGAACCGAATGGACAGAATGGATTGAATGTGATCTCACCGAGATAAGGGTGAGGTGAAGGATGAAGTGATGGAAGATGGATCGGAACACCACAGGGAGGTGGATTCAAGGGACTTGTCCCATGAAGGAAATATGTTATACTATGAGGGTAAATACCTAGGAGAGAGCACTTGATTTTACAATTGATTGGGATTGAACCTCATGGAGGTTTCGTAATTTCTCTGTTTAGAAGGTAGGGATCAAAACCCACATAGTTCGGAATTGAGGGGTATGGGGATTACGTAATGAGGTAGCCTAGGTGGACAGATGTCATGGTCACCACTAACCTTTAAGACCATGTGAGTCATGATAAATGTGAGAAAAAAGAGGTATCAGTATACCCAATGATTGTGTCATAGATGGTGCGACTATGAGAGGTGATGTGGGGGCTTACACACTAAGTTTACCTAGGGATATAGAGATTGGGGCTTACTCTGAGAGGTATGCCTAAAGAGGATCCTATTCCATGTGATAAGGATATTATTCCCTTCTATGAGGGTGAGGAATATTGTACTCCCATAGAGATGATTGGGTTTGGAGAATGCTCAAGGTGAGAGACCCCATGTCCATTGGATGGGGAAAGACTATAGTTTAATGTCATGTGATGAGGATATTGGGTCTTGATAGTTTCATGTACTACAACTCACATAAGGAGGACTCAATCCTCACACCTTGGAAATACATAGCTGATACCCACCAACACATGGGGAAGGGAATTCATCAACAATTCCTGACAGGTGTTGTGTGGAGGAGTGGTCACTCATCGAGTCCATGTTAGCATGGCTAAGACAAAAAGAAAGATCCATTAGTATACTTATTCTGAAAAAAGAGGTAGGAAATCACAAAAAGGGATACCACATGAGGGACTAGGAAATTACCATGTGCAATCCTAGAGGGTCACACATAATATGATCTCATGAGGAAAGAAGCCCTGCTAAGAAGAGCTTTGCAAATATTAGGTGCTTCATGAAGGAAAGGGCCTCATGAAACAAGGGGACCTTGCATCTGAAGAGAATCCTAACTTAATAAAAGTGTAATTCGTGAAGTCTTAATGCTTCATGAAACCTCAAGAAATTTGAAGGGGCTCCATCCTTCATGAAGGGAAGAGGCCTTTGTGAAAGGAAACCCTACCATTGGTATAGGATATGAGTAACAAAAGAAAGAATGGTTTGCGATGCTCAAGTTCCTTGGGTGATCCATTTTTTTTGTTAGGCTCATGATGCTCAGGAGCTTGAAAAAATAAGAGACCAGGTGATGAAAGGTTATAGAAATAGTTCCTTTAAGGTGGGGGAGATTCACATATTTATAGGTAACATGGATCGAGATTCTCACGGGGTGCACCACAAAGGAAAAATGTTTTCGTGAATGGGTATGGATCTATCTGGCTTGTGGAGACATTCATCAAATATATTTGTGCTAGTGTAGGGCTTCTTGAAGTCACAGAGGTACTTTAAATGATGTTCACCCGGTTTAGGGGCCTTCCAGACTCACCAAAGTACCATCACTCTCCTTCACTCATGTGATGTTGAGCGTTCTCTGTGATGGAGATTTGTGAGGTAGAATCCTTTGATGAATTTTGAGGCCGTTTGATCCCAAATTATATGTTAACCAGTCGTAAACTTCTCAATTTCTCCAGTTGTAGGTATTTCAATGAAAAAAATACCCCCACTCAGAATGGGAGTTGATGGGAAAAAGGATGGTCGGATTCTGAGGGTCAATCCTTGAAAACACATTCTTGGTTGTAAAGCAAGATCGCATTGATGGGGCACAAAGCACACATATTCTAGCACACCACAAATATCGGGTCCGCTAGGGCCGCCATGATGCTTGATCGACCACTAGCTATAAATAGGGTATGAAGGGGCCCATTGTTCATTCTTGATATTCATTAAATACTATTCCAATGATCCCTTTTTGTGAAGACTTCCCCCTAGGAATTCATCTCTATGAACCAAGTTTCACGGTTCTTTTCCTCGTGAATGCTCAGTCAACTAACCAAGGCATCATAATACACTACTACTTCATGAATCACATAGTGCATGAGGTTGCTTCGTGATCATTATTCTTCATGAATGACTTTCCTGAACATTTTTCATAAAATTTACTAATTGTCTGATCTGATGGCTACTCAAGAATCATCTCATAAGGTCCTTGTGGATGCTTCTTGATGATGAGAAATGACAAAAAATATCCTGATTGGGGAGTATGTTCATATCCATTCAGACCTTGAATCCCAACTAGAGCTATTGTTAGAAGATTATAAGGACTACCCAGTATGAAAGAGGTTGCCACTATATGGATTTTTCTTGAGGGATGATGTCTTTATCCTAGAGGCAAGAAGGAGAAAACTAGCCTACTATTTTTGGGGAACACAAGAACAATATCGTTGGAATAGAGATGATGAAGACCACATTGGGAAGGACTATAAGGACATCAATGTTGGATTTCACTAGAATAACCTCAAAAATGTCGATCAAAAACCATTGGAATAAGAAGAGCCCAACCACAATATAATAAAATCATCATGGAAGGGTTTGGAAACCCATAGAAGGGATAACTCAATGGTTGAGATCTACATGAGGGTGGAAACTTTATTGATGTGTGGGCCTGGGACTATTGGGTTTGTGTGTCCTATGTAGTGTTCGGGAAAATACTGAGGTGAGTGGGTTTGTATGAAGTGACATTGGATTCCCCATTCCACGTCTCTCAACTATGGGATATCATACCTGAACTATCGAGTCAATGGTCACCAGACACCTAAAAATTTCATATTCACCATAGAGAGGTTGGAATCAGCCTCTAGGATCTCCATTATATTTCTATAATCCAAACTATTGGGAAATTTATTAAGAGTTTATCAATGTTGAGAATGTTTGGGAGGATGAAGAATAGATTCCATGTCTCGTGAAGGAACTGTTTGATCATGTACCAGACATGAACAAAGAAAATAAGATGAGAAGGAACATCTATTTTAGGAACTGGTTTAGATAATTTATAAAATTTTTAGTGAGGGTGTTATAAGAAGGTGAGAAGTGACTCAAGAAGATTACAACAAGGCCTCAAAACTTTCTGAGAGGTCCCCAGTAGGTAGAATATGGCTTTTTCTGGCAGATTCTAGAGGATAGCCAGTGGTAGTTGTGGGAGTACAACATTAAGGATGAGCAATGACTGATAATCAGGATAGACATATTAATTTCTAAACTCATATATGGTGGATTATTATAGTGATATATGTTCATATGGGAGTGTGAAAAGGAACATTTATCATCAAAGTGATGTTGGAAACTAGTTAACACATCAATCTAGGGATCCTTGTGCTGGTGAATTTGTATAAAGTACTCTGACATATCAGTGAGGGGAAGAATCCATTGTGCATGTGCCGAATATTTCACTTTGTGTATAGCTAGGTAGTAGGTCACATGAGAGGTTATGGATATCTTAATCCCATAAAACTCCCTCAGACAAACTTTTTACTAACTATTATGAACATCACAAGGAGTTTTCTACTCAATCTAGGCCTGGTGGCAGTGCTAAGCATGATTGAGCATGCAGATCAGTTCATATTTCCCTCATTCCTTCTACTGATGGGGGAAATATCTATTATGTATCATGAACTATAGAAAATTAGTCATATATTATGGCCTTTCAAGGTGGAGTTCTAGCGGAACAAGTGGAATGTGAGACAATATGTGAATCGTACACCCCACATCGATTTGCAAGGTAGTTTAGGTGTCTTCAGAGGCTGACTCCAAGGGTGTACCTAGGAGTATTTCATGAAAACCACCCATGCATAATGAGGTAGCTCTATATCATGTTCAAACATGAATATGGAAGGATATGGAATGAGCTACCACCATCCACTACATCTTTCTAACTCGTACATGAGTATGCATAGAGATAGGAAGCTACCTATCAAGGTGAAATTCTAAAGCAACCAACGATCCAGGCCAATGAAGGAGTGGCTGGTCTACCTTAGAGATGGGTTCAAGTGGAAGTTAGGTAGTTTCATAGGGGTAATAATGACACACATTATAGTGACGAGGCTATAGTATTAAGGGTGGTGGTTTATGGACCAATACCTACTGAAGACGAAAGGAGAGGAGTAGTAGTACCAGATCTAGTTTTCCTATTAGAGCGGACCTGGGATGAAGGGAAGCCATCAAGGGGGTTCTACAAGACGTCCACTTAGGATCCTAAGAAGAAATTTCCTCATATGGAACATGCTTGTGATAATTTCTATCATAATTCATGGAAGACCTAAGATACATTCCGATAGTTTCTCAACAACAATAACTTGTGGGAGCATCGGAATAGGTATGGGTTACAATTTGAAGAGATTATATTTTATAAAGTAAACATCCACACATGCTAGGTAGAGGGGGAGAAATTATTAGAGTACATAGAGTACTTATTTCATTCCCAAGGCACTATGGGTCCAATGACAAATTGACTGTGGGTTCTACTAGAAATGAATTCTCCCCCGATGCTATCAGCATCTCAGTTGGTAGAATTATTCCCCTTTTATGACAAATTGGATGGATCATAGTTAGAAGAAGTCAATGAAGAAAAGCATTATGTTTATACAGAGGTAGTATCCTTGAAGGAATAATCTTTGGAGGAAGGCTAGGTAGTAGCCTTATAGGATGCCATGGTAGTAGTCTGAAAGGACACTTCCTTGGAAAGGTTCACTAAAACCCTCTAAGTAAGTTCTAACTCACCACCCTGTGCTATCATCTCTATCATGATTTATCTAGATTATCAACTAATATATGTTACACACTGTGGAATCTTGTACTAGTGACCACCTCTCATGGGGATGAGGATGTAACCAATATGGAGAGACATGTATCAAGGTTTATACCTAAAGTTAGAGAATATGGTAGGCTGGATGGAGTTGAAGAAGTTGGAAATTAAAACCCCGAGTCCCCAAATCCCTCCATCATATATGATGGACCAAGCCACAATATCCTAATGATGAAAACTCGAGGGCATGAGAAACCATTTCTTTGCCTTTGTAAGTTTCCCACTTCACAGAGTCATACTTGTTTTTTATTTGACCAGATTAACTGATATAAACCCTACTATAACAGTCTTAGGAGTGGCGAGTATTCTACTGAAAAGAATGGATGGAGAGACCAAGGATCCTTTCCCAATATGGGTACTAGTATGTATGGTTCTAGGTATCTGATTCAACAAAGACATGGTTTCTGGGGAATAATCAATCGTGATTGTGGGTGGTGTCACTGGTGGGGTGGGACTTAGAGCAGACAAGGAAAACAGTGTTGAGATAAAATCATGTGATAAGGATCAACCTGAAGATATAGATCCCTAACCATCATACATTATGAAAGGGGAGGATCCTGTGGCTGAACTCCTTGTTGTATTTCTAGAGTACAAACTTGTGTTCCGGTGGAGATGGATGAGTGTGATTTTGATGCGGTTGAGGACAGTTGGGATACCAGACACCAAGCATGGAAGTTAATAAAATTAATCATAAAAAAACTCTATAATCATAGTGGATAATCCAAATGGTATCATTTATTCATTTTCTATGTGATCTATGCACCGTAGGGGAGGATGCATGAGGTCCACATATGATGATCTGGGACTACCTCTTCAAGAAAATATGGGAAAGAAGTCACCATCTGGTAGTCGCTTAACATCAAGAGAAACCCATAATCACTCCTAAGCTTCAAGAGGCTGAATAAGCGATTAAAAACTTTGAAGAGTGGTCAAAAAATATTTATTCTTCCCTGCTACTCAAAAAAGTCTCATCACACAACTAAGGGCTTAAATGGTGGAAACCTAAGAGCAGATGAGGCAAGTGTCACGCTAGGTAACCGATCTTTAGATTGAGAGGGAACTGGAACAAACTAGAGTGGATGAGATTCATTAGGAGGCCATTGATGTAGGAAATAATCTTGTAAGGAAATAATAGGCCTTGGAGGCTACACACCAGAAGGTGGTGGAGCTTAAGCGCTCCATCAAAGGGGCAGATCCATAAGGGACAAATTTTACAAAACTTCTAAAACATACTTCCTTCTCACTTATTTTGAACTAAATGTATTGAAATATTCTTTAATTATTCAATTATATCAATTTAAAATATCTATTAGACAACAAATGACTAATACCTAAGCTCCCATGGGTCATTATTGATGTGAGAAACAAGTGATGACCACATAATCATTCATTTAATATGAGAGTGTCATATAAGAATTTAATACTCAGGGTTTGAAATTATTGAATGACCACGTAGTGTATTTGGGATAAGAGAGGCTATATTTGGAGTGTGTATCTCTCAGGACAACCAATTCACCTTCCTCAACATGCACTAGTGCACGAGCGGGATAATGGCAGAGGTGTTGGAATCAATCCGAACAAAGGGAAATGAAAATTGTGAATCATGATGCCCAAAATTCAAAACATGGGGAGGATGGAATAATGATACAAGGCGACTGCTGACCATTCTAAAAACATAGAATCTGTATCACTTATCTTGGAATAGAGAAAAACAAATAAGGGTTGACCTCTAACCATGTTTGAAACATGGGATCTATCTTGAAATGTTATCTAATGTCTTCGATAATGTTGGACCAGGATGATAGGTGAGCCAAAGCGGCATGGGACCTAACTATTATGGGGTCCCTTTTGATGTGAAATAGGATGGAAATTTGAATAAAGGGGACACAAAAGTGTGGGATATATTGATGTAATGTTTGAAAGGATTCCAAGACTCTTGAAATTATGCCACAATGATTAAAATTCATTAGTGCAAGTTCATTGGGATGAACAAAAATTGGGATCATATTCCTAGAAGTGCCTATTGTATGAGGGAATAGGATCAGTTTTACATTGTAAATATTAAGGATGATACATGGCATAGTTTCACTTTATGTGATCAGAAGCAGCCCAAAGTTTGACATCACTTGATTGGGACGTTGCACATAGTTTATGGTCATACTTCATGGGATCTAGACAACAATTTAGAGTTGTGTTGAATGGAATTTGGATGTGTCTGTACCTAGAATATTTATGTTTCATGGAGAAAATAAACCTGGAATGAATGAGAATGAAAGAGACCCACACAAGTATCAGTGAACAGACTAGGAGGAAGAACATGTGATATGGCAAGGGGCAAAACCAGAATGAAGATCTTAGTTTGAGGTCATACATTTTGGATTGTAATAAAGGAAAAAATACCCAATAGGGTAATTAAACTATGTCTAGGCCTGAGACAAAATTTCTAGACATCTATATGTATCTGATAATTATAGGAATCTAGTCACACATATTTCATGAAACACAACATAGTAGGTGACCAACACTGGTGGGAACCATCCTCTCTAGCAAGGAGACAAAAACATCCCATGATTATCATGGGGTATCCAAACTTTCTTAGGGTATGGTTTTAGTTTAACATCATACATTAAGGAATATGGGTTCTTAGTTTAAGGTTATAGAGTTCGGACCATAGAAGAATGCCAAAGGGGTATATATTACATGGTGTCCTAATAGACCTGATGTGAATGAGGACCAGATTGGTCCACACCATGCAACATATCCCAAAAGAGACCCGCACACAATTTAAATTCATGGTGCCTATACTTTGGTTTCATGTTTTTGGTCATAGAGCTCAGAAAATGGGTAAGATGGTCTAAGAGGAATGTGCATAATGTGGTGGCATAACAAACGTGAAGTGAATGAAGACCCGAAGGCCCATATGGATCACATATACATTCCTGAGGAGGATTTAATATAGTTTAAAGTCATAAAATTTAGACTATGATCTAGGACAAGGGGATGAAGATTTTAAGAAATTTTTGGTTGGGCCTTGAAGATGAAATGTCTGGGTATCACTATGTATCCCATCAAGATGGGAATCAAACTGTATATAGATATGTAATTTCGTATAGTTTAACATCTTGATGTAAGGAAAAAGGTGAATCATCATGAAAAGGGGTGATACTTTTGGGTATGTACCTGATATTGGTTATCCGAGAATCACAACATATCCCATAAGGATGAGAATCAATCAACACATAGTTCTTGAAAGGAAATTTCCCTATATAGGCCTGAACCATACATAGAGAGAGAGTTCATTAGGTATTTATTGTTTTTGTATTTGTTTATTATCTTTTTTGAGTGACTGGACTAGGATGGAAACCCAGGGTGTCACTATAGGAATCAAGTCATTTGTAGGTATTGACAGGTGTCATGGTAGATGACCAGTTCTAAGGGTGATACCCTCTCAGGAGAGAACACCGAAATGTTGTGTTGTTTTTCATCGTGAAACCATGACAATGATACCACCATTTAAGGTAGTGTGACGGGATCATCCTATGAATTTTAAGGTCATGTGGTAAGGATTATATAGGTGGGGTTTCAAAAGGGATGTGAATTTTGTGGCTATTGGAAACCCTACATGAATGAGGACCAAAGAGGTTAACACTACACCATACACTTCTATGAAAACCATGAAGAGGCTCTTGATTTAAGGTTATTGAGTTTAGACCTTAGGGCTCCTAGTTTATGGTCAAAATGTTTTGACCATAAGGTTTCACAACTTCTCTATGTGGGTATAAACCCCATCAAGACTCCTAATCCCACATGATCCACGATCAGTGTGGGAAATAATGAGTGATTTTAGGCTTTCCCCACCACATGTAGAGGTGTACAACATGGGATCTTCTCACTTGACATTACATATACACTGAGGGGAAACATCGAGGGTGTTAGAGTTCAAATATAGAATAGTAAAGTGTAAAGGATGAAAATAAAAACTTATAAGGTTGAGATTAGGGAAGGGGAGACTAATGGGTAGGATTAGTTTTGACCATATTCACAACACATGATCCATAACTTCACTAATCAAGTATGGGAAATGAAAATATAGAATTGACTATTCACCAAGTTCAAAACACAAGATTTGATGTTTTTTCCCTGAAAATACATTAGAAAATTGTCCTAGTATGGGAGGTGATATGAAATAGCATGATACCACTTTTGTTAGGGGGTCCTTTTAGATGTGAAACATGGGGAAAATATGAACCCTAAAAGTCTCAATGTGTGGAGACGAGTTAGGGAAATATCTGCGTAGAACTCAAAACTTTTAGTCTCATGCCCAAACAAATTAGGGAATGTTAGTGGTAGGGCTCAAATGAACATAGGATAAAAGACACTAGTATTGAAAATATTTTAAGGTCATATTTCTTGGACCATTGTCTCTTATTTTAAAGGTTATATATTTTGAAAAATAGGTTCCTAGTTTAACATCGTGTGGATGGGAAATATTCGTGTCGTTTAACATCATGTAATATGGATTAAGTGCTATAAAATTTAGATTCTTGTAGATTGGACTATAAATTTATTAGTTTAGGGTCATAGAATTAAGACTGATGAAGAAAGG
Source organism: Viscum album (assembly GCA_963277665.1). Classification (NCBI taxonomy): domain Eukaryota; kingdom Viridiplantae; phylum Streptophyta; class Magnoliopsida; order Santalales; family Viscaceae; genus Viscum; species Viscum album. The sequence goes on along the minus strand of OY728154.1, from coordinate 63,549,823 downwards.
GTGAATTTGTTAGACATATGCAGTGTGGAGGAATGAAAAATCCTACATTAATGAGGACCAATGTGATCCAATTATAGATAAAATATTGCAAAGAGAACCATGTAGAGGCTCTTAGTATATGGTCCTAGAGTTTGGACCATAGGGATCCTAGTTTATTTTCATAGTGTTTGGATCATAAGGTTGAAAAAATACTCTATGTGGGAAATTACCAACCATACTAACATTCAAACTCAATGTGTGTAGATGCATAGAGGGAAAATACTAGGGGTTGTTGGAGATCCACCAGAACATAAGGAAGTGAAATGTGTGAATCACTACACCTAATATCTAGAACACAATGAGGGTTGCATGATGGTAGAGGGTAAATATTAAACTTTTTCTAAACACAACATCCATATCATGTTACCAAGGATAGGGATATAAAAATGAGGGTTGACCGCAGACCATTTCAAAACACGGATCCTAAATCAAAATGTTGTCCAATGTATTTTGTGGAAATAACCCCGAATGGTAGGTGAGACAATGTGGCATAACCATTCCATTAAGGTGTCCCTTCATACATGAGATAAGATAGAGATCCCGATAAAGGGAAGTGTGAATCATGGAGATAGATTGGGGAAAGTCCCTGTGGAATAAAACACTCAATGTCTTGTACCACCACACATTCAATCATTTTGGTGTGGAACATCCTTAGGAGAGATTAAGTATATCCTCAAGGGTCATGTTCATGAGGGGTATCAGCTATTTTATGTCTCTATTTAAGCTATCTGCGACCATTTTCAATCAGATCCACTCACTTAATGCCAACTTCTAGTGGGGGGAAAATGATGGAAGGAATAGACCCCACTGGATGGCCTGGGAAAAACACTACAAAACCATGTCGGAGGGAGGGATGGGATTATGGAATCTTCTTCTCTTCAATGACGCACTATTGTCCAAGAAAGGATGGTGACTCATTAACTTTCCATCATCTCTCTGTGCGCGGGTACTCTGAGCTAAATACTTTCCCCACACGGACTTCCATGTTTCCTCTCTTGGCCCTCATCCTAGCTTCATCTAGAGAAGCATTTGGGGGTCCCAAAATCTCTTGGAAAAAGGGTTAGGTTGGAGGATTGGGAATGGCTCATCTGTCAACATCTGGACCGATCCCTGGCTTGTCGATAAGGATGGTATGCGGGCTACATCTCCCATCCAACCAGGTCTTTAAGATGTCATTGTCAATTGCCTCCTTTAAGACCAGTGCCCGGGGTGGTGTTTGGAAAATATCCATGAATTTTTTAACGAAAGAGACCAAAGAATAATCCTGAGCATCCCCTGGGTCCCAGATGCAGGCCCCGACAATCTTTTATGGACCAATGACATTTCAGGTGAGTAAACAGTGAGATCTGTGTACAGGCTGGCTCTTGGCATCCACTCTGTCAACCGTGAAGAGGGACAATGGAAAGCGCTTTGGAAGCTCAATGTCCCCCAAAAAATACACCAATATTGGTGGCAGGTGTGCATGGTCACCCTCCCTACCATGATCCTTCTCGTTTACCGACATATGGCCAGTGCTGAGCCCTTCCCTTTCTACCTGAATATTCCAGAAAGTCCTTTTCATGCCATCATTCACTGCTTGGGAGCTAAGTAAATATGGAATAAATGGGGCATGACTTCTGATGCTACTCTGGACATTTCCCCTGACATCCCCGATCTTCTAATGTGGTGGTGTTCCTCTCTTTAAACAATTAATGCATGTTCACTTTTCACCTTCTCCTGGATCATTTAGGTTCGGCATAACGATTCTGTTTTTCACCACGTTCATAAACCTCCTGAATTATAGATTGAATGGGCCATTTCATGGATTGAGGGCTGGAAGGACCACATATGACACTTTATGCCAGGCGTAACCCCCTCCTGTCCACCTCATTGGAACCCCCCAACGGAAGGGATTATTAAGCTTAACGTGGATGTGTCTCTCCCCAAGGATGGGCTTGTTGCTCTCGGTCTCCTGGCCCAAAATCATCTGGGGAAAATCATTGCAGCAAAATATGAATCACATTATTCCTTCTGGGAACCTGCAGTTGCTGAGGCCACGGCCATCCTTGAAGGTATGATGCTTGCTGTGGAACATGGTTGGGTTGACATCATCATTGAGTCTGACTGCCTCACCGTGATCGATGCTATTAACCACAATGATGCTGGGCTACAGTCATTCGGCTTCATCATCAGGTGAATTCTCTTGCTTCACCAAGGCTTCTCAAGATGCACCTTCTCCTTTACCGAAAGGGAAGGAAACAATGCGGCCCATCATCTCGTGGCCTTAGGCCCCTTCGATGATAACCATCTCTAGCTGGACAATTTCCCTTCATGGATTTTCTTACGTATGACTACAGATCTTCGTCATTAATGTTATCTGTCCTTCTTATCAAAAATAGTTCATGAGGGGGATGGAGGCTAAGGTGAAACTCAGGGTAAAGGTCCTTGGTATTTTGAACAATTTAAGCTCATGTTGGTTGGATCAAAATCTGTTAGTTTAAGGTAATAGAGTATGAACCACATGTACCTAGTTTAACTTCATGTTCATGGGACATATCCATGTATTTTAACATCATGCGGTAAGGATGAAAATGTCATGAATTTTATCAACATGTGACTAGGAAATTATGTGTGAGTGAGATACATCCTAATGGATAAGTGTGTGTTGCATCAAATAACCCAATGTGAATGAGGGCCAAAGAGTCCTACACTATTCCACACACTCTCAAATGGGTATTGAGTCCAAAATTTCAAAATGGTGAATGTGATGTTGTGGATGGGTCTGAGGAAATAATTTATCGGTGTTGATACATATCCTATAAGGTTGGGAATTTTTCCATACATAGTTATAGAGATTTGTGCAGTTTAACCCCAGGTTGTAAGGATGAATATGGGAGGGGTTATTCAAAAGGAACATGCATGGTGTGGCTACCATAACTCATAATTAATGAGGACCGAAGAGATCACACTACACCACACACTCCCGAGGAAGAAACCTAGGAAAAGGGGCCAAAAGGCTTGTGATTCTGTGGTTGGGTCTGGAGACAAAATGTCCAGGCATCACTACATATCCCATAAGGATGGGAATCAGGCCATACACAATTCTTGAAGGGTGGCATGGTAGATGTATAGTTCCAAAATGGTGCGATATCCTCTCAAATTAGAATCTCATGGTTGTTGTGCAGTTTATGCAAACCAGGACACTAAAAATATTAGCTTAAGATCATAGGGTCCAGACCGATTAAAATAGAGATGTGTAGTGCGACACCCTAAGGAAAACCGACATGAATGGGGAATAAAAAGATCTACACCACACTACATACTACTAAATGATACTCAGACCAAGGGGCCAAAGAGTTGAGTTTTTGATTCTGTAACAAGGAATGGGGAAAAATGTTCAAGCATTGGTACATATCCCATAAAGATGATAATCAAGACAGACCGAGTTCTTAAAGATGGCATTGTAGGGGACCGAGGCTATGGGAAATGTCTTCTTAGGAGAATACATTGTAGTACTGTGTAGTTTATTGTTATATATATAGAAAAAAAATATGTATTTTAACTTCATATGGTATGTATGAGAGTTTTTATGCAATTTATTATCATTCATAAAATATGCTAGAGGTCTTAGTTTAAGGTTATAGAACTCAGACCAATGGATGTGGCTTATGAAGCGAAAATGTACAATGCGACACCATGATGTAACTCAACATGGAAGAGGACTAAGGAGATCCACACTACACCACACATTCCAAAATGATACTCACACACGGTTTAACATCATGGGGGATAAGGTAATTATTTTGGGAGAGATTGTAGCTACACCTAGAGATGAAGTGTCTTGGAATCCCTACGTATCCCATAAAATTGGGAATCAAGAATCACATAATTCTGGAGATCTGTACAGTTTAACATTATGTGGTAAGGTCATGGGGCACAATTGAATGTCATGTTGGATGGAGGAGTTTAGTGCCATGAAGGATAAGGGGAACTTGACTTTTAAGGTCTTGAAGAAAGGACCATCAATGTTGTTCCATTTAACATCTTTTAGCTAGGATGGAGTAGTTTAACGTCATGAAAGATGCTACTATATACAGTTTAACTTCATTCTTCCTAGACCATACAATATTTTAACATCATGTAAGATAATAGAGATCATAGTTTAAGGTCATAGAGCTCAGACTATGGGGGAACATTGCAGTTTAACATCATGATATAAGGACTTTGATTTGTTGTGTAGTTTAATGTCACTCAATAAGGATAAAATAGCTTTTTAATGTCATGTAGGATGGGTCATCACAGTTTACCATCATGTTTCTTGGAAGATGTATAGGGAGTTCTCCAAGAGGGATATGGATGGTGAAGGCACTATAACCCCACATAATGAAGACCTGAAAGGCCCATATTCCACTATAAACATTCTTAATGGGATTTTTACATAGTTTATAGTCATGATTACTAGACTCAGGTGCCCAATTTAACATCATGTACCTAGGATATAGAATCCTAGTTTAATGTCAAATATTTTGGACCCTGTGGTTGTTTATCATCATGCGGGATAAAAAACAAACTCTTGAAAAGTACTGTTTGAGGAACTTAGAAATGGTGGGAGGAGAGATTCACTTACCATAAATGGTGATAAAAGAGTATGCACCATTGGGATCATCCTTTTGAATGATGTAGGGTCCCACCCATTTGGGTTCCAACTTTGGAGGGTTCCTACTAGTATCATTGGTATACTTAGAGCCAATACCATTTCACCCTGGAGGAAAGATAATAGATGAAATCCCTTGTTAAAATATCTGGATATATTATTCTAGTGCCTCTCTAGATTATTCAAGGCTCAGAGATGGTTCTTTTATAGAGCTTTTAGTTCATCCAGATGGACTTCTACTACCCTGTCTGATGTCTCACAATCATTGAAAGTTGTATAGAGAGATGTAAACTGTATCTATATGGGTAGGACTACCTCTGTTTTATATACTTGGGAATATAGAGTCACCTGGGTGGAATTATGAGTTATCCTTCAATTAGACTAGAGATCATTGGGGAGATTTTCTGACCATATTCTCTTTTCATGGGCCAACATCTTCTGCAAAATTATAGAGAGGGTCTTGTTGGATGCCTCAATCTTCCCATTTTCTTCTGCATGGTAGTGAGAATTGTGGTTGGACCTGATGCTATTCTTGGTGTAAATATTATTCAACTCAGCTATTCAAAAGTTGTTTCTATTATCAATTATAATAGTATGGGGGACTCCAAATCTATTGATTATATTGGAGCTCATGAGTTAAACAATAGATCAGGCCTTGACTTCCTTGAAAGTAATAGATTCTTCCCACTTGGAAAATAAATCTGTTGTATTAAGAATTAATTTTCATTTGAGAGAAATTGCTGGAGGGTATGGCCCCACAACATCAAGTCCCAAAACCACAAAGGTCCATGAGTAATTTTTAGTATGGAGGGGATCTAGTGGTTGATACACTAAGTTGGTTTGGATATGAAACATGTGGAAGCTTTTGGTGAAATCGATATAGTCATAGACCATGGTGGGCCAAAAGTATCGCAACCTTTAAACCTAGTGGGAGAGATTCATCCCTGCCTGATGAGCACCACTATATTGGGAATGGAATTCCTGCATAACCTATAGAATCTTGCATCTTTGAATGCAGTGGAGGATAATTCCCTCAAAAAAACATTTTTAGCGAGTCTTCTCCAAACTTGGACCACTCTAGAGGGTGAACTGAACTGCACTGTGATGGATCCTCTCACATTTAGCTCTATTTGATGGGAGGTTTTCATGATGAAGATAATCAATAAATGGGGTTTTCCAATCATTTGTTTCATCAACTAAGGGGGGATCTAGAGGACTCGATGTGGAAGAAAAGGCAGAAAGGTGGTTTATTTACTAGTTTTAATCACCGTCTAAACTAGAAGGGGTGATGACTATTTGATGCGCCATATGAATGAACATATATTCCTATTCAGGCTCTTCGAGAGAAGTGTCTAGACCATCCAGGTCATTAGAGCGACCATTATATAACCAAGGAACATGATTCACCTTTGGATGAGAAGGGAAGGGATTCATCAGATGGTGATAATTCTTAAAAAAGGGAATGAGCCTGAGCTTCTTAATGATATGGTCACTATTAATCTACTTGATTACTAGATTGGAGTCCCCTTTACATATAGGTAGGGAACATCAATATTAAGAGACAACTCTATACCTGAGATGAGATCATGATACTATACCTCATTTTTTGTGAAACCCTATGATAGAATGTCCAAATAGGAAATGAGAGCCTATGTAGGTGTGAGGAAGACAATCCAAAAGCCTATTCTATTGAGCCTATGATAATTTATCCATATTCCGGTTGGGCTCTGTGAGTTTTCATTAAGGTTCATCTTCTAACATGGTTTAGATTGAGGCACTAATATGATAGCCTCATCTATAAAATCAAGATCTAGAGACTAATTTGTGGGGTCTGGATGAAAAGCTATGAAATCAGCCAATACTAGACCCTTTATGACCCTCTGAGTAATGAATATGATGTCAAAATATTGAATAATCACTACCCAATATACTAGCCAACCTATCAACATGGGGTGATTCATAATGTACTTTAGTGAATCCATGTGGGAAACCAGCTATGTCTAATGATGTCTTAGGCAGTGTCATAACTTCTTCAGTGTGAAAACCAGCACGAGGTAGATATTCTTGATAATATAATATATTGACTATGTGTCTAGGATCATGAAATTGAGTCAGTAAAAATTCTTCTCTATCAATTTTTTGTTCTTCTAGGTGATAAGGGCATTGGGGGATCATTATAGTGTGGTGACATAGAGGACCAATGACTTCCCAAATATAGTTGACATTCAAACTGAATGCTGCAATATATACTAATTAATCTCCTCAAAATAATTCTTGCACTCTTCATCCCAATGGTATATGGAACATTACTTTATGATCTTGAAAAAGGGCTTATACTTGCCGTCCATATTCTTGATAAATTGGAATATATAGTCTCAATTTCTTGGAAAGCCTCAGAGCTCCTAAATATTTTTTAGAGTGGGAAGTTGGATGATGGATTTGATCTTCTTTGAGTTGATCTAGATGCCTCTATATCTGACAGTGAAACCAAGGAACTTTCCATAGGTAGCACCGAAATCACATTTTAATGGGTTCAAATTCAACTGATGATAGTGAAGGAATCCAAACACATTATCAAGATCTCTATGTTGGTCTAGATACTGGTGGGATTTGGCCACCAAATTATCCCCATAGCATTCCACTAGCATCCCTTGGATTAGTTTGAATATGTGGTGCAAGGAATATAGATAGGAGTATCCTACATTCTTTAGACTGAAAGGAATTAACTAAATATGGTACCTTGTAGTTCTATGAATAAAATAGATTCCTCATACTCGTATTCCATTCATATATTATTATACCCATAATACCCATCTATAAAAGAGACAACAAGAAATCCAGTGGTGGCATCGATCAACAGATCTTTCACTAGGATGGGAAAATATTCCCTCCGATAGTGTTGGTTGAGATCTCTAAAGTTAATGAAGACTCTGATCTTTCCATTCTTATTCCTGAAGGGAATTATGATGTCCAACCATCGATGATACTGAACTTCCTTGAGGAAGTTGTGTTTGATGATCTTATCAACTTTGACCGCATTCATGGCACCATGAGAGGGGTGCATCTTCCGGGGAGGATGCTTTAACCCACGATGACTCACCAAGAGGCCTAGGTGATGGAAGGAGACCTAATCGTCTATCCCTAGAATCTTGTCACAAATCTAGGAAAACACATCACAATTTTCCTTCAGGAACTCCACATACTTCTATTTTTCCTCTGCATGCATTACTACACTGATCAATGTTGGTATTAGATCTATCTCGGTGCCAAGTTTCCTCTATACCATCTCATCAAAAGTGGTGGATATGCCTTCCTCAAATGTGGGAGGAGCATCATCCAAATCCCATTCATCATCTAATATATGGGAATCAATGGAAGGGGGTAATTCTTCTAAGTTATTTGACCCTGTAGGAATGTTTGTGCCAACTTGAATAATCGTGGAATCTTTTTATGGGACTCTTACACTGTTGAAACCATGGAAATAAATTTTGTCAACCCCATTCCATTAAGACATCAACTAATTGGGCCACACTTGAAAATTTCAATGTAGTGGTGGTGGGTCAGTCTGTGTCGACTCAACCTAGCTTGGCAGAATAAGCAGGTATGACATACTACTATAGACATGGGGCGAACTTACTAGTACCTTATAGGGGTAAGTGGTTTTGATATTACTCTATCCTATCCTATGTAGGAGTATGAGTTAATCTTCCTAAGTTCCTTTTACATAGTAACATATATTCCCCTCATCTTGGAAATAAAAATTAGTGTCCCATGTCTAGGGTGGTGGCCTTTAACCGGTGAATTATGAGGATAAAGGCATCATCCAAGTTTGTCCACAGGTCAGCCACAATGATAGTGTGCTCAAACTCATTGGTCTGAGCGTGATTGTCTATTCTCTAGTGAAAATAAGTGTCAATATAGTGTGCTTCACAAAATCCTAAAGGAGATTTATTGCCTTAGATCATGACCACTTGATCGTTGAGGGAGTACTTGAGGCATTGGTGATATGAGGAGGGAACTATTGCATGTAGATGAAGTCCAGGTCTACCTATCAATGAATTATAGGAAGTGTCATTTGGATAACCATATTTTAAGTGCTTTTAATTAGGCCACAAAATTGGTTCTTTATGTGTATTTTTCCACATTAACTTTTCTATATCTATTCATTACCTTGAATATTTCGGTTAGAGGGACTTACATCTTCCTCAGTCATTCCTAGCTTGTGGAGCATCCGTGTCGGGATGATATTGTTCTAGAAACCTATGATAATGAGACAATGATGTAAATAAAATCCATTTAAGTGAACTATTATATAAACTAGGAAGATGCACCCCTTTCACAAGTAGAATATCATCATCTACAGAGAAATAGATGATGACTTGACATTCAGACTGCTCAATATACTCTGCATGGAAGGTCTTGGCTACCGCAACATCTGTTTGAAACTGGAGAGCGCTCCACAAGGATTCTGTGATGGATTATCACATATCTTATAACCAAATTATTTCCTTGATAATCTATACCCTTGAACTAAAGTTGTAAAGGTTCTTATGAACATCAAACTTATGTGCTTGGTGTACATTTCTATCAACAGAAAGTTACTCTTTGGAAGGAGGTATGGCAAGAATTTATAGTCGAACCAGTGGATTCCAGATGGTGATGGGGATGCCCCATTTCTCACTATATGAACCTTGTAATATCACTACCACTTAACTATTGTATAGTAGATTCATAACTGCAATGCGGTGTGGCTGGTCATGATGCAGTTATGGTGGCTCTACTTGGTTGAGTAGACTAAATAGTGATGGTAATGGATCTAACAAGATAGAATGAGAGGAAAATGTCTACCAAGCCCTACAATGATTCTAATATCTAGTCTCAGTTGCATGCAGGGCTTTCCTAGAAGTGTTGGCCTATGAATTCCAATGATTCACATAGCCATGGCCTCATCAACGATGGAATTGACTGAGAACATTAGGTGGACCTACCTAACACTCTTATTCATTGGGAATTATATAGGGATACACCAACTGGAAAATATTCATTGAGGAATATTACTTCTCAAAATCTAAATAATATTCCAAAAATTTTATAATTATGGAGATGATTCCCATCTATAGTGGCATAAAATTGTTGAGAGTGAAAAATGGATTTAGTGTAGGCAGGGGACTTCGTTTTCCCTTGCATTGTTGGAATCTACTTTTATGATAGGTAAAAGGATGACATGTGGATGTAGAAGTGGAAGTAATAGGAGTCTTAGAAACTTATAGAGGCTCAAGAAGATTTAGATAGGCATTGATGACACCATGGGTGTGAGAAACTTCCCTAAAATCCAAAAAATCATCATATTTCTGAAACCTGTGGCTAGGGACCTACTCTTGTTCACCTTCATTGTCACTATTAGGATTTTTAGAAATGCATGCCACCTGTGCTAGGGTAGGTCCCAATCTAACTACATTGTTATCAACCTAGTCATAGATCTAGTCCTTGAGCACATAACATTTCTTGATGATATTTCTAAGGAACGTGTGATAATGGCAGTAGTCAGGGCGATCAGTGAGATCAGCCTATAGGGGTTTCCTACATTCATGTTGTTTCATAATCCCATGATTGAGTGTACTATAAAAATGAAAAGGAATTTGAGACTCATTGAAAGAATAGTTTTTGTTACCTTTGTATGGGAATGGAATTATTGGATCATGGTGGGAGGATATATCATGATTTCTTTCATAGGTGGTCGTGGTGCATTACGTGGTAGTGCCTACCATTTTTGTTTTGGGTGATGTTGGGCCTGATGATGTGCTTGAGTTTTTTACACTTGGTGAGGTTGTGGAGTAGGCACTGCCAGTAATAATTCTAGTGGAATGGGGGCCTCTATTTGTGAAACTATGAAAATATAAACCTACTTGGACCTTCTTACAGGAGTTGAAGGTAATGGATGCGCCTAATTATCAAATTGTATGGCTTCCTCTAGATGGTTATCCTTGTCAAAAAAGTTCTTGAATGCCACCTTGTAAATTTTGAGTGATGAGAGAGGGAACCGATTAAGTATTAACATTATCCATGCACATTTTCAGCAGCATATCTTGAGTCATCCACATGTCGAGTGAATACATGAGTCTCTTACAACTAGAGACAAAGTATGCAACTTAATTATCTGGTTGATTCTTTCAATTGAAGAGGCCATTGATACTCATCTTGTGCATGGTTTAGCTGAACCAGTTGAGGAACTATCTACAAATATCTTCTGAACCGGTGATAAACTCAGTAGGTAACTGGTTGTACCAAAAGAATGCAGGCACTTCCAATTACTGTATGAAACAATAGAGCATAGTGTACTCCTACTATGTTGGAGTTACAAACATGGTTTCACACCTTTATATGAAGTGGGATAGATGTTGGAGCTGGTATCCCATCCCATTGAACGAGGAGAAGGTTGGATTCTTGAAATTTTTGTGATCCAACATGTTGTCCACCTATGCTAGATATGACTTTCCCTTAGGTGGGATTTCCACCTATCGTGTCTCAAGGGCCTTGAGGTGGTTTATGAGAGAATGATTTTGATTTACTTGATAGTAAATCATTTATGGGTGAGGATTCTTGATTACTAGTTCATTTCCAGTCTCTTTAACATGATAGGTGGGCTCAGCAGCTTGTAGAGTGGCTAAATCAGCCTGTGGAGTTGCTGGAGAAATGCATTATTGAGTTGTCAAAGGGGAAATTTGGACCATTTCTCTAGGAGGGTTCTATGTAGCTCAAGTGTATTCAGTGATAAATATAGTGGTGTCTTTTCATAGGCTCTAGTCTCTACCCTTTCAGGATTTGTAGGATTATCCAGGCCCATAGGAGGAAAATAGGCAAGTAGGGATTATGGTTGCCCCTACTGCACCAAAGAAAGAGGGACACGATTGTATAGAGGGTCATCATAATCTATTCTTCTCTCAACAAGGTTCTCATTGAGGGGATCATCAATGAAATTATTCTTTTTTGAAAGATTCTAGAGAAAATCAACCTTGACAGGATCAACCTCCATCTTCTATACTTAACTAGATGGGTCTGAGGGTTTAGAGGTCTCGGTTTTACCTTTACCATTATTGGGGTCCTGAACGAAGGGAAATGACTTAGATGGATCTACAAGTCCAAGAATATAACTTTTCTTATGAGTGATTATTCCCATATGAGTGTCCACTTATTAATGTGCTACCTCAGGAAGCGAGTCCTCTTCATAAAGACCTGTCTTGATTTCTTTCTCCTTAAGAGGATTATGGTCATCTATATTCACAGTGACTACACGTAGTGTCATATCCTTGATATAATCTAACAAGTTAGGATGGCATAGGATGAAACTAAAGTTAAGAGAAACATACTAACCCCAGCCACATATTTGAACATGTGGGGTCTCTTCTTGAATAATTCTAAAGAGTACGATGAAGCTCTAAATGCATCATTGATTGAGAGTCCAGTGATAGCTAGGTGATACAGGGTGATAAGCCACAGGAAGCATTGCTAACTCAACCACGCGATACTACTAGACAATGTTGTTGCAATGATACTGGATCCTTGGATAGGCCAACTGAAATCCATGTTGGTGGAAGTGCATCACCCATAGGGTTATATGGAAGAAACAAACCTCATCCTGAGTGAGACACCTTGGGATTTATTATTCATGGGTAGTGACTAGATAAACCATTTTGAACAAATTATCGGTGTCCAGAGTTCCCCACAAGATTATCTTCTCAGAAGCAGGGTCTGACTATTGGTTCCCCACTCTTCGATTGGGGTGGGCTGGGGAACTCAAAGTGATAGTCATACGAACTATTACAGGGCAGACTCTTTTATGGAGAGAATTCTATCTGATATAAATTGATTCCACTCAATGGGTCATTTATCATAGGCGTTACCAACCACATTATTATTTCACTGTAGGATGAAGTATTTACCACCGCCTCATATGCGGCGACAAAAACTATCAATGGTGAATCCGACAGGTGATTGTCATCTATCAGGACCTATAATAACTCTCCATGATATTGTTATTAGGTAGATAATTAAATTAGAGATGATATGAAGGACTTGACGTAAATACCATGAAATGGAACCAAATATTATTCCTCTAGCATGTACTTGTAAAGAGATTCATGAATTTTGTGTCTCTCACTTTTTAGGATTACAAAACTCACACGCTGGGCTCCTGTTAAAGACTCTAATGTAGAATACTCGGTGGAAGTCTCCATAAGTTGGTCCCATTTAGATTCAAAATCATATAATTGAATGGGATTGAAGATAATTTGTGGCCTCAAATAGTTATTCCTTTGGTGGTGATGGTTCAACCTTCTTCCCTGGTACAATACTTTGGGACATGGAAGTTTTTCGACATGAGGAGAACCTTTGTTCTGCTGGTTGATCATGTGGGAGAGGACCTATTCTTTGATTTTTTGGGATATAGGAGGACCTCTATAACTATTTTCATCAAATTAGGGAGTAAATTTTCTTGGATTACTATTAGAGTAGGGAGAACATCCACTTTGATGTGATGTGGTGCGAGGAGAACCAGTGAATATATTGAATGAGAGATGAGAAGGGCCTCCATATTGGCTACCAGATACATGGGTTTGACCTCCGTGGTGGTGGGTACTGGATTATGGAGGGCATTTTTTCTCACTAGTACTGATTGAATAGGGATATTTTTCATAATAATCATTAATGAATTGGGGATAACTTCTTATTTGGTAGTTGATGGAGCTAGGAGGACCTTCACTCTGGTAGGCTACAGTACAGGGAGGGCCTCCATGCTAGCAAGTGAAAAATTAAGGAGGGACTTATCTTTGGTCAACCTTGCCGTGGGGAGTACCTCATATTGAGCCAAAAATTATTTAGAAGGAACTTATCATTGGATGTCAACAAGTTGGGGACCACCTCTTCTTGGACAGGTGCTGAGAACATGGGGAGGACCTCCATAATTAGCATGAGAGAGGAGATAACCTCCACTATGGCTAGAGATGGTATGGGGATGGCATATTTACTAAATATCATCATCATGGGTTAGACCAAAATGGCTTCTAGTGGTGTTAGAGACTGAACGAGTCAACCAGGCCTGCCCGTGTGGTGGCCGAGGCCTCTATTCCGATCGATCACTAGTGAATCCCTACAATATAGTGACAGGGATATGGTAGAATGAACTGGGGTTCACACAATCCATGAGCTCCATTAAATATGATTCCCTCTAATGTACATCTTCCCGATCTTGGGAACAATGTTGGTATCCAGTTATCTAGACTGGGTCTGAAAAATCATGTATATAAACCACTAATTATTTGTCCTGAGGGAATGGTGGGTGGCATTGATGAGGACCCTTTAAAGCCCTTCTTGGCAGCTCCTAGGAAATTTTCATGGCCAAAATGACTCATTTATCCCTTAGATCATTGGTATATAATATCGAGCTACAAGATCATTATAAAGATAGGCTCATGAAGTAGTTGAATATAGGAGTTAGGAGTAGTGGATCCCTGTGTGTCCCTTAGGGGAAGTGGTGACTGCAAGGTGAAAAATCCTTAGGGTCTTAGAAGGACATCTACCTCATGTTAATGACCCCCTCAGGATCGTATCGATGAACAAGGGTGTATATCACCCTCCTCTTCACAATTTCTAATGCTGAGATGAGGCATGGGTGCCTAGTAGCCATGTTCAAGGATAACATTGAAAAATATGTGGAATCATGAAAGATTTCCACATTTTTGTTCCTCCTACCTCATATGAGTATGGGAAGAAGGTTATTGATTTCCTATGACCTGGGTCCTGCAATAAAAGGATGATTCATCCATTAGTACAAATAATAGTAAAGAAATAACAAATTCCCTAGAGTTATTAAGTCTTCCATTATTGGAGAGAGAGATCCATGATGTTGATGCCATAGATTGGAATGCCCAATGATTAATATCTGCAATTTTTAGTGAATTTCACACCAGGCCCACTATTATCTGAGCATTACCTAGTGCAAGATAACTAGATATGGTGACAGGATTATATGTTGATGCCCTAAATTATACTAATCCCATGTAGAGGATAAGATTTCACATCAAATTCACCATTTATGTTTCTGATTCTTTCCACTAGGGAACAGTAGCCGCACATGAATTGTCATTTGATGACAGGATACATTATCACTCCACATTCCTACTTTCTGAATGTTGACAACATTCATCACTTTTTAGCAATGTGTTCTCCTTGATAAAAAAGGGATGATGAGATTTTGGTTCCTCCTTCCAAGTATTCCTCCTCATAACTCGTTGATTTGTTCGGGCCTCCCTTATAGATTAAGATGTTCTTCATGAAACTCACTCCTAGTGCCATCTCTTTGTGGATGCCAGTTAATTACGATGCTTTTGTCTAGAAATTTAAAGGGGCTAGTCATGGCATAAGCCTTTGTTTATAAGAGTAGTTATGTTGAGAATCAATTTTATGTATGGATTTTAGAATATTGTAACACTTGTATTCTTCATCATAAGAGGGCTTATAGAGGGTGTATAAACCCGACGCATCCCACATTGATTGCGGGGTGTCTTATTCGAGAGACATTTCTTCTAAGGTTTTCCTTAGCATCCCATGTTTTATACGAGTTAGGCCAAGAGTTTAATGTCCTATGGGGATAGATAGGGGTTGATCAGGATTCTTGGTGGATGAAAATTAGAGAGGTGGATCCCTAAGATATAGAACCTAGAAAGTTTACTGGATGGATGGATTAGAACACCCAATGGGGGTAGACCCGAGGTGGTGTGTCTCATAAAGAGAAGGGTTTTCACCATGAAGGGGTATTACCCTAGGAGGGAGGAACTGAGGTTTACCATTTTATGGGTGGGAACTAATCTAATAAAAAACTTGGGTGACTTTTCCCATAAAGGGAATGATTTCACACCGTAAAGGATGATATGGACACCACTGAGGGTAGATCAGGGAGGTGGACCCCAATGAGGGGGACACCAAAGCTTACCACTAAATTACATAGAGCCTCAAGGAGGATTCCTACATACCCTATGTAGAAGGAAGGGATCAAAACCCATGTAGTTATAAGGGGTGGTTTGGGTCTTACACATGGCTAAATGTTCGTTATAAGAAAATTTCTCTTTGTTGGATAAATATGGATTGTGTGGGGATTACACATGGTTAGATTCCTGAGTGCTTCTAGGAGTAGCGGTGGTGTGGATGGAATGATCTCATTAATATGGTCCATCTAGGGAATGAATTGGGATGGATATGGAAGAAGTGCCGATGTAATGGATGGAGTTTGGAGGGTGATGGTCTATAACTTCAAGGAGGATTCCTACAGACCCTGTGTAGAAGATAGGGATGAAATCCCATATAGTTTGGGAGGGGTAAATAAGACACATAAAGAGGTAGTTCATGAGAATGGAACCCAAGGATAGTTACCTAAAGGATTTTTATCCTATGTTCTTGGGTATGATTCTCCCAATACATAATGACTTGAGGGAAAGACCAAGATAGGAATGGATGATGCGCTTAAACCTCCAGGAGGCTTCCTTTATACCCTGTGTAGGATAAACTGATCAAATTCCACAAATTTATAGAGGTAATCAAGGATTACACAAGGATATATTCCCTTTGATAAGCTAAGTATTAAACTTTGTGAGTGGCCCAAATGGATAGAATGGATGGAATGTGATATCACTGGGATAAGGGTGAGGTGATGGATGAGTTGATGGATGATGGATCAAAACAACTTAGGGAGGTGGATCTGGGGGATTTTTTCCATGAAGGGAAGATTTCATATCATGAGGGTATCTCCCTAGGAGGGAGAACTAGAGTTTACCATTTATTGGGATTTAACCTCATAGAGGCTTCCTATATACCCGGTTTAGAATATATGTTTCAAAACTTGTGTAGTTCAACATTGAGGGGTATGGGTCTTATGAAATGAGTTAACACACGTGTATAGGTTTCATGATCACCACTAATTTCTAAAACCATGTAATAAATTATTGTTGTGAGAAAAAATAGGTAGCAGTAGACTTCACAATCGTGTCGCAGATGGTGTTTCTACAACTGGTGATGTAGGGGCTTATGTACTGAGGATCCCTATAGAGATGGAGATTGAGGCTTAATCTAGGAGGGATTCTTAAAGAGGATATCATTCCACATGAGGATGAGATCATTAAATATCAATAGGGTGAGGAATATCTTACTCTCATGGAGAAGAGTGGGCATGGAGAATTCCCAAGGTGCAACACCCCAATTGCATTACATGGGGTGATACTATAGTTTAACATCATGTGCTGAGGATGATGGGGCTTGATAGTTTAACGTCCTATATCTTGGATGGGTAGTAATCACTACTCACCCATTGAAAAAACATAAGTAATATCCACCAAAACATTGTGAAGGGAAGTCATCATCAATGCCTGACGAGAGCGGTGTGGAGGTGTGCTCACTCATGGGGTCCATGTTAGTGTGGCTATGCCCAAAATCAAGACCCATTAGCATACATATTCCAAAAATAAATATGTAGGACGTTGTAATATGGGATACCACAAGAGGGACCAAGAAATCACCACTGAAATCCTATAGGGATGCACAAAATAGGATTTGAGGAATTAAGGAGCCCCTCTAAGAGGATCTTCATGAAACATGGGTGCTTTGCGATAGAAAGGGCCTCACGAAGAATGGGGACCTTGCCTTAGTATAGGGTCCTTACATAATAGAAGAGTGCTTCATAAAGGATTAATGATTCACAAAGCCTCAAGAAACCCTGAGGGGCTCTCTTATTCATGAAGGGATATGTCCTTCAAGAAAGGCATCCCTAACATCGGTAGAGGTAATGTGGATCAAAGGAAAACATTGTTCGTGATTTTCAAGTACCTTGGGTGATCAATGTTTTGGCCCAAGCACATGGTTCATAAGAGATTCACAGAACGGGAGACCAAAATATGGATGGTCAGGGTAACCGTTCCTTTAAGGTTGGGGAGAGCCTCATATTTATAGGAAATGGGGCTCCTGATACTCATGGGGCACACCGCGAAAGAAAAATGACATCACAAAGGGGCGGGGCTTTGTCCGACTTATGGAACTGTTCATCAAATATATTCACATGGTCATGGCTCTTCTCAAACTCAAAAAGGTACCATTAAAGTAGTCTATACTTTCATATGTCATGTCAGAATCATGTAAGTTCTATCAGATTCCTTTGCACACATGGTAGTGAGGGGTCTCTGTGAAAGAACATCATGAGGAAGACTCCATCGATGAATTTTGGGACCATTTGAGCCCAAATTGGCTTCAAACTGGCTGTGACCTTCTCTATTTCCCTAGTAGAAAATATTTCAGTTCCAATATAATTATAATATATCATCTTATAGTAAGTAATTTGGAAAATATAGTCCTTCTTTACATAGTTAACAGAATAAAAATATCAACATTTCTATACGGAGTAGGCTTAAAATTAAAATCAAAATGAAAAATGAAAAACCTTATTCACAATATGGTGCATAAAAAAAATCAATTCATAAAAAGATAATTTTTACTAAACATTTCATAAATAAGTTTAATAAAAAAATATATAAAATTAAAATAAGAGAAATTATTAGTATCTTAAAAAAATATTTCTTATAAGAGTCAAAATCATATTTGAAAGGTACCTTCCAAAGGATAATTTTCACTAAGTGAATTATAAAACATAACTTTTATGAAGTTTAATTTCAAAAGATTTTAAAATTTTTTAATAATGTTTTAAATTTATTCCAAAAATATAATGTGCCTTTATGAAAAGTTATTATAGTTATAAATAATAAATTTCATTCTCCGTTATTAAGAATTTTTTATTGTTTGGAGAATATAAAATAATAATAAGAAAGTATGATCATATAAAAATGATTTGGTTCACCAAAATCAAAAATCCAAAAAATTCCAAATCAAGGACTTGTCTAAAACCATCCAATAAACATGAACAAGGAATGAAAATAAAAAAAATACCATTTGATCATGTATTTACATGAAAAAAGTGGCCACAAAATTATCCCCTCAGGGAGTTAGAAATTATAGGGTAATAATAATAATATATTCTCTTGATAATGTGGGTGTCTATTATAAAGACATTGAAGAAATATTTCATAGAACAACTTGCTCATCCTGGCTCTTAATCCTAAAAGATATTCCATGAAGTCATGAGATTCTTTATATGTATTAATCCCCAACCATGTAACCAATTATAATTTCACCATATTGATTCATTAAAGATCCCAATACTTCAATACTTGTAAAATCCCATGTGTAAGCCTCAATCCATTCTTCATGAGGCTATATCCCCCATGCATTTATTAATCCTTTAGTCTAATTGTTAGCTGAAAGGAGGTAAGCATTCATTAGAGAATCATATACTCATGTGTAATCTCCACTCCCGATCTCCAAATTACTATGAATGACATTGCGACTCCTCCTAACATGTGTAAGTCCAAAAATATATTCCCCATGAGAAATTCCATAAAAGATCCATATTCCCAAGAAGGATTATGGAAACATATACATAAGTCCCACACATATCCTTCCTCATCATGTTATATCCTAGAGAGGACTTTTTCCCACCCTTTATCCAATCATAAGAATAAAGGATGTGAAAATATATATCAGGGTATCCTAAATGTGTGAGACCCACTTAATGTTTTTAGTACACCTTTTATAGTACAAACATACAAGTTTCATTGCATAAAACTACACAAGAACTTCCTCAACACAAGATATTAAATTAAATTGTATAATCCAATATAAAGACCTTAATTTATGCAACTCGATCTATATTGAATTCGACTATTATTAAATAGGATACTTAAGATGACTCATAATGTGTCATACCCAATATGACATTCCCCCAATATTCATCTTCATTGGTCCATATTCCTCATGAGATCACTTACCTCATTCTTCACTGGGCCTTATTCCCCATGAATCCATATGTATTTACTCATTATAATATTTTTCCTCTTAGACCCATATTCATCATCATTAGGGATATATTACCTATGAAAAATCCTCTCATTAGGCCATATTTGTAATGGGTCCATATCCCACTCAGTGGTATATATTCCCAAGAGCTAATCCAACCATACTTCTCAAGGGTAAATATTCCCTATAGAACCAATCGATCCTCATTTGGTTATATTTCCATTAATGTTAGATAGAAGGATCCAACCATTCATATATACCACACTGGACATTACTTGGCTTCCTTCACCTAGAAGTCTATACCCAAAAAATTTAAACTTATTGGAAATTGTCAAGGATACATTAATATAAAAGTCACCAATATTGTCCTTGTCAATTAACTTTAAATAGTATGGCCTATCTCGTTACGGGAAAATGAACTTTGTGGGTTATGATTACTTTTACAAGGATAAATAGAAATATTCTCTAATTATCCTAATATAAATATTACAAACACATACTACCTTACAAGATTTAAATAACCCCAGAGTGTTTGGCTATGTGGTTTTAAACCAAAGCATCACTAAAAAAATATGATAAATGTAGAGAGCCTATGATATATATCGATTTTACTATTGATGCATATCGATGTTGGATCACTAGAATGGTGGTAAAGAGTCCCGCATTGGGATTTGATAAGTTTCATGAATATGAGTTTAATTTATAATAGTGTCTAAGAGTTGGAAATAATTCACATTACAAGCGTTCGATGGGACCAAACTCTTTTAATTTCATCCAAAACATCTTCTAAGGTACTGCTGGAAATGTCCCATGACCACCTTCCTTTGGAAATAAATTCCACCATGACTAAAAACACCCATGGCGCAGTCTCTTATCCCAAATATATGGGTTGTATATATAAGATATCGAGTGAATAAATTCCACCACATATCATGTAAAATTTACCAATGGTTATGAATCAATTAGTTGATTCATTTATGGACTTACCTAACTATTTGAAATGTGAAAATGATTTTAAGATACCATTGATCATGAATTATGTGTTATGCATGATGGGAATCACATGATGACAGTAAATGCTTGAATCCATTTATTAAATAAAGAGAGACTTTATAATGGGATTTGATACCACTATTGGATAATATGATATGAATAGAACACCTAAAAATATATCTCTAACCAGCTCTCTGTTTATCATTTGTGTGAGGGTTTTAACACACCATTATAGTTCTGGGGTCCTCTCATTATGAATAAGGATTTTAGTAGCTGGTGTAATACATATGGAGGTGTGATTACTTTATATGTTTCTTAGTGATCTCTATCAAGAATACCCCATCAATATCTATATAGGTGTATCACAATTAATATGAGGTATTCCGGTTATTTTTTTGTTATTCATGCTACATGTTGTTTCATGATGATAGATTAATCAAACACTATGAGTTTAGTCAAAAATAATTATAATAGGATAATCTTCAAATCCCATTAGTTGTATTAGAGAAATGTTCATCAATAAAAAAAACATGTTATTTTTCTATATTCACAAAGAATGAAATATTTTATTTTATGATTCGTCAGGTCAAATTGTATGATGTGGAATGACTGAGTATCACCCATTATATTTCTCTTCCTGGTTTTATGATATTGGATATCATAATGTGCAATTTTTATTATCTTAGTTTTAGGGAATAACAGATAGGTATCAGACACTATGATATATTTAAAACCCATGGGTTTGATTTGTATCATAAATTATAATATATGTGATATAAAAGACTTTGATAAAAACTCAGGTTGCATGAAAATATACCATTGAATCATAATTAAATCATAAGTGACATTTCTACTTGTGATTATTCAATACTTAAGGTTCACTATACTTATACACACGGGTTTCTACATTTTCACAATACTCTCATATGTAAGGGTTATTTGATAGGTAATGGTTAATTCCTTTTCTTAATATTCTTACATGCACAAGGGTTTCTTGATACGTATGGGTCACCAATTTTTCTACAAAAGAGAATCTTGATACAAAAGTGTCCCATTTTAACTTAACATGAATTACAATTGATAATTTTACATTATCAATCACAAAATATGATATTATCCCACACTTCAAAATTTTAATATTTTATCTTATTTTCATGTAATTTACAAATGTTTTATATAAGAAATGGGTTAGGAATTATTAATATGATAGTTTAATGTGGAAATAGAACAAAAAATGTTCAATATTGATGAATTTTTATGTATGATTTATCTTAATGTTCTTAAAATGATTCAATAAATTATCATACATGAATCTAAGGAGCGACATTAGCGTATGATAATAGATTGAGTTTTCTAATAAAATAATTTTCCCTTATATATAGTTATGGGATTTAATTAAGAATCCAGTTATGATTTATGCATATGAGGTGTTAGAATAAAGATGGGATTTCAATCTCTCTTGGGAAAAGTATCCCTGGGTAGAGTGATTGTGAGTTGGGCCTGCCACTTACATGTAGTCTTATTCATTCAACTAAAAATGTGAGGGTTGTGTATTTGTTTCTAAAGGCTTACTCATGTGGTATTTTTTTATTTTATATAATTATGATCCCTTACATGAAAGGAGTTCATGTTCCTAATACATTGGGTGAATTTTTATATGTAAAAATATTGTTACCTTTTAATTTGTGTTTGGAACATATGTTATGAGTTCTGTAAAGAGTAATACATACATTTGGTTTGACCATATTTATTTTGTGAGGAAATAATATGATTCCAAACAAAATCACCAGACATAACCATACATGTAAAGGGAATAAGATGATATTATGTGATGATAATTAAAACCCCTTTCAAAATACTATGTGTTGGATTCCTTCCAAAATAGAACTTTTCAAGATTTTAATCATCCAACCATGTAGTTTTATGATATAGATAGGATCCACTATATTATATTATGAAAGGAAAGAAAGTAATGTGGTAAACCTAACCATTAAGTGCCTTCTTTATTGTGTTTTCATTGAGTTACACTTCGTTTGAAAACCCTATCCATTAGGATACTAGGGAAATAGATTTGAATGAATCTACCAGATAGATTTTGATAAAGAATTATCTACACATCTCTCCAATTTTCATATATGTTATTATTGAAAATATTTTTCTACCAGATAGAGTCACAACTTATTTACATGAACAATTTGATTTCAATCATGAGGATATATGGTTTTTAACCCACTAAAGTTAATGATATATAAGATTATAATTTTGGTGGGTTTACTTTCATTAAAATGATTTGATGAAAAGATGAAAAATATTATATTCATATGATAATTTTTAGATTGAAAATATAATTATAATCCAACTTACATTTGATATCAATCCTTTCAAAAAAGAAACACAATGTAAGAAATTAGTAAGACTGGAACTTCATAAAAGTTACCAATTAAGAGAACTTATATGTATTGGAACACTACCTCCCTGAATAAAAAAACAATTAACATTGGTTAATAGGGGAATATAGATTCTTATATTAATAATTAAATGGTTAACTTAAGGTTTCAAAGGAATTATATGTAATTTGACCCAAGCATATTTATTCTACACTCATAAACTCAATATGACTAAGTATATTAATGGCTAGGTGAGACTAAAGATATCTTATAAGGCTTGTTCTAGTTGAGAAAATAATTACATTTATCAATGGAAGAATTTTGATAATGTGAATGAGTGCAAGAAATATTTACCCTATTTATTAAAGTGTTGATAAATTATAAACCAAAACAAATGATTCCTACAAAACCCCAAAATCCTAAAATAATTAAATTTTATTCGATAGTATATGTGACACGGGACAATAAGCATAGAATAAAATATATCACACTAAGACTTTATGATTTATTTCTGTTTAAATTAATTCAATAAATTAAAAAATTGAATTAAATTAAACACTATGTTTATCTTGAGTTACACTCAACACTAAGTTTAGCTTGTGTTACAAGTAACACCGAGTTTAGCCTGCATTGCACACAACACCAAATTTAAAAGAAATACGATATGTTAATAAAATATTTTTATTTAATATAATATTTATAAAATAGTGGTTAAATATGTGGGTATGGATAGTAATAAATAATTTTTCAAAATTATGGTTATATATTGAATAGGAATAAAATATGAATCATTTAAAAGAAAAAGAAATGTTTTATGAAATGCTGTATTTTTCTAAAAGACAGATTATTCAAGCTCTACACACATAATTAGAAATTAATTTTTACAAATTTTATAAAATTTATATGAAAAAATAGTTTTTTTTTAAATTTTAATAGAAAAAATATCCTAGAGTGAATTTTTGGAATTTTTATGAATTGTTACATTTTTTTATGAATAGTAAAAATACGGAATTTTAATTGAAAATTTCCTTTTAATTTAAATCATTTATAATGTTAAATTATATTTGGAATTTATATAAAGTAAAATTAGTTATATTTTATAACAATTTATTAAATTTAGCTCATTTGAATCATTTACATACATAATTTAGATATAAAAACATTATAAACATTAGAACATTATCACTTTAAAAATATGCTTTCTCATCACGTCTGCGGGATTAATTTTAAATTAAAAATTTCCACTTATGTTAATTTAATTTGAAAAAATAGATTCCATATTTGTAATAATAATAATTTAAAATATCTAAAAAATTTAACATAAATTTCTACCTAAATTAATGGTGAAAACAATACAAATTAATTACCGTGGGCAAGGTAAAACATGATTTACCAGGGGTTAAACTAAAATTATAAGAGAACAAATGACATATAAACTTGTAAAAATACTATTATATAGAAATATTTTGACCATGTAATCTATGATGTTTTATAATTACCTATTGTTTGACCCTTTATAAATATGGAAAACATAGATCACTCAATTATTTTCAAAAATACTAAGTGTCACCTCACCCCCACTTATAAAAGGCCACCACTTTCCATTGCTTTTTAAAACCTTCTAACCTATTTTTTTCATCCATGAAAAGACCAAATAAATTAAAAATTTCACTAAAATTATCCTTAAATCTTGAATATTGGTATAAATCTAACATAGGATGGCTTTAGAGCATACCTAAGGAGGATAACCGAAGAAGAGGTAACGTTTTTCAATGAGTGTATTTAATTTATTTCTTTCTCCACCGCTTGAAATATTTTTAAGACATGAAGATATAATAACTACATTATATTAAATATAATTGTATTTTTATAATAATTTCATGACCTACAACCATATAAAGTCCCATAAAATTGGTTACAAAATCATCATTTGTGTGTATGACATTCTATCGCCTCACGGACTGATGACCCTCATTCTTCCATTAGCACCTTTCACTGTTGGGTATGATGATGGATATAAAGTATATATATGATATTCATAACATAGTTATACATATTTATTAATTATATCATATAATGTTTTTACATTTCATTTCATAAGACTTTGATAATGCCGCTCTTGTGTTTAGAGGACTACCGCTTCGAGAAGTGTTGTGATTCATCTTTCACTAATGCTTTACATGGAATGTAATGAGGTTAAAGTTAATGATTATATGTGATATAAATTAAATAATTATGATTTTCATAAAATGTTTATAATTATTGAATAATATATATATATATATCATTTTATTTCTTACCTTTTCACTCACTTAAATATGATAACATCGTTCATGTACTTGTGGACTACAACCTTCACGAAGCAATGCGACTATGTTTTCATCACCATGTCACATGGATGATATATAAAAGTAAATAATTTGGTTTATATATGATATTATTATAATTATGGAAATATAATATATCAATTACCATATTTCCATAATTATTTTTGAAAAATGGAAGTGTTATTCTTACATACATACAACCTACCATCTCCATGATCATAACATAATTAATTTTTTAAAACTATATGTCATCAATGGTATTAAAATTATAATTTATGTATATATATGATATTAATTTCATATTATTATTATTTATACAATGTAAGTTTATTATATGTTCAATAAACTGGATCATTCATGACAAAACATGCTTGAAAAAACAAAATAATTAACACCCAAAACAATTAAAATAATGAAGGATTTTAAACAATCAGGTGATAAGATATTATAAAAAGATCATATATTATATTATAAATATTAATATAGTTTTATAAAAATTTAATAACATCTTCGACACCACAATATAATTTTTAAGGAATGTTCAATCAAACAGATTCATGAGGTAATGGATTGCTTAACTCAATTAACACACATTGGGTTAAACTTATACTTCATTGATCACACCATGCTAAAATTATGTGTGTAGTTATTTTAGGTTATCTTATATAGTATTTAATTTTTTTTATAATCATTTAATTCTGATGATCAAAATTTATACATCGATTAATTATCACTTCAACATTATAATTATTTTATGAGTTTATTTTACAATATCATTCTAATCGGGATTGTTTATTATTGAATATCAATTTAAATAAATTACTTTAAAATATACAAATAAAACCATTTAAATTTTTATGACCTATTTATTCATGATATTTTCTTGTAATATTACCCCTTTACACTCTTTGGTACTTAAAATATTTTAGAAAATGTTTTTATGAAAATCCAACTTCATTTATCTCTTTAGTCGAAAATCAGTTTTATTCCAAAATCATGATTTATAAAAATATTTGTAAAAATATTTTTAAACATTAAAAAAAAATTATTAATGTTATTTTCATCCATGTTTAATATTTTATTTCAAATTAATCTTATGTTGTTTCAAAATTATTTTCATTCCAATTTTACTGAAAATGTGGAAGGAATATTCTTATCTTATTATGGACATGGAACTTTCTTATCATTTTTATAGTGCAAAAGAAATGTTATTTTTACCTTTTAATACATGTACATAATTAAATATCATCATGAATAGAATTTATTTGAATCTTACTTTTCAATTTTACTAGTATATTTTTAAAGAAAATGTTTTTAAAATTGATTATCAAATAAATGTATTTACATAATGTTTTCCAAAATAGAAAGGATATTTCCCTCAAGAATGTTTTTTAATAAATTTATGGTGATTCTATTCAGAAATGAAATCACCCATTTATTTTACTTACGATCCACTTAGGAAATGTTGTATTGATATCATCTTTATTATTTATTTTGAAAAATTATGATTATTTTGACTGTTTATGTTCTATTTGGATACCATTCACTATATTACTCGGGATGGTTTATGGTTATGTTTATTGATCGGGGTAAGTATTAATATTTAACATTATAGTTTTTTGATACAATTGTTTTTATGTTTCTCCCCTAAATATAAAAAATAAATATAAATAGTATGTTACGGGTCTGGCCTAGGCTCTATATATCCCTTGAATGCATTAATAGGCCTCATGAGAGAAATCTGTTAGCCAAATTAAATGGGTTTTTACTTAAAGATTCAAAATTTATGGAGGATAGATATTGATAGTAATTATCTTGAGGATGTATCATGAAATGAACTATCTTGAGGATATATATTGATAGTTTAGATGCCCAATATTATGCATTCCATCATTCTAATTTCCGTTATTGATATTCCATGTGATTATTCGATTAGTTAGAATATCCATGGTTAAGGTTTCAAGTTCATTAGATTATTTATAGGGAATTAATTGATAATCATTTATTCTTTACATATTATTCTATAATTATTTATTAAATGGAATGTGTTTCAATTACATACTTTTCAATTTTTACTATGATTGTTGATTTATAATAGCTTCCACAATACTTAACCCTTATTAAGAATTTGATCTTACCCTTGTTTTGTTTTTTTCCCCAGGATATAATGAATAGATTTTTGAATGAGTTTTTATGGATTCAAGTTATTTGGTGTTGTTATACATTATGTTTTATTTTCTTTTACAAATGTAAAATGGGTATAATGTATGTATTTAGTTCTCTAAAACCACTAAACAAATTGGTCCTTAAGAATTTGATTCCTTGTATCTATGTAAATGTAATGACATAAGACATTGACTCTGGGATACAGGGGTCAGGGTTATTATATATGGTATAAAAGGATGTTTTGTAGAAACCTTAAGAACTATATTTAGGAAAAATAGAGATTAGAGATCATAACCAAATGAAAGAATTTGAGGATAATTATAGAAGAACATCCTAAAGTTTGGGTAAGGTAAAGATTATGTAGTGTTTCAATGAAATACATCCTTTTATGGAAACTTCAGGTGGATGTGGTTCTTCTATATATATACCATGGGGTAATATATTAGAGAAGGGAACATCAAGATTGGCCTGATCATCACCTAGTTCATAGAAAAGGGCCTTACTGTGCACTTGTTTTGCCACTCATGGGGGATATGCTTCAGATAATTCATGTTTTCTGGAAATTTTTTTTTGAATATTTGTAAAAAGATATATCCACAAAGAAACCATGTTTATGATTATGAGATTATCTACGCAAGAAATATTAAATTAATGTTAAATATTTCAAAATATTTGGAATTATACATTATGTTTCATAATTATAAGATATAAGATATAATCTTGCATATTTTATCATTTTGAAATGGTGCCTAGTAGAAGGAATGGAAACTACATCAATGAATTTAATACAAAGGGTAAAAATGAAAATTTTATTGATAGTTTTAAGACAATATTTCAAAGGTAAGTAGTTTCCCAAACATTCTCAATATATGAGGACATAGTATCATGTCCTAACAATACATATAAAAAAGTATCATTACATATTTGAAGGGAAGAAAAAAATAATAGAACGATAGGAAAAAGGATAGATAAAGGAAAGACTGATTTTTATAAATGTGATAATTATGGAAATAAACACCCTATATAACACCCTAATATTATAAGGAATGTTATAAATTCAGTTTCTTTGATAGATTATGTTGCACACAATACCGATCTTAAACAAGCTGTAATATACTATTAAATATTATTCTTTTAACATGACCATTATAAACTATCCATTAAATTGGTGGGTGTGAATAAGATTTAATATATTATGAAATATATATGAAGTTCATATTTATTTATTCTAAGTAAATAGACACATAATATTTAGTAAAGTCATTTAATTAAAAAAACATATTTTCTTCAAAGAATGATATTTTTTTATATAAAATAATTAATTTTTGGACCTTTTAGAAACATTATTTGATAAAATTGAATGCATTATTAAATTAATCAGATCAATATTAGTCAGTGGGTGAAATTATGATAATTTTATGAAAAATTTAAATTTTTGTTGAATAGTAAAAAATATAGTTTGTTTGTATAAAATAAGGTATCTTTTGTGATATAATCAGCACATAATTATGATATAAATTTATTAAAATTGAATAATAACTCAATTATGATATTATAATTTAAAATTTGTACAAAAATAATTTATAACATGTAAATTTTAATTTTTTATTTGATAAAGATAAAAATCATTTTCTGTGCTGTTGTTGTGCCTCCGCAGCATAGACCAAGTCAAATGTGGTTCCTTATAGATAATAATTGAGTTCAAAAAATTATTTTTATGATTTATTTTTACTCATTATTATTCATAAATGTTTATTTTTATAGAAATTTTTGAATTTTTGAATTATATGACTTGAATCTTATCCAAATGCTTATGAAATACTTGTGCAAGGCAAGAGAAGTCAAATTATCAAATTTTATAAGTTTCCTTGACATGAATATGATTAAATGTACATAATAAAATAATATAAAGTATTATCTTGAGATTAATTTATTTATTTTTATGATATTATTCTATTTTTAATATTTATATATGAAATAATTAACTAAACTACTTATGCGATGATGATTCAGTTCTTGCATGAGGAGAAGAAAAATCAATAAAATATTTTTGGTTAAAAATTATCAGAACACTTAAATGACCCAATTTTTTATAAATATTATGAGACGAGTAATGTTCGTCCATAAGCATTCTTGAGTTTAATTTAATTCATTTTGGAGCCATTTGGTTATCATTAATCCCATTATATTATTTTATTTTAAGAAAAGTCAAACTATTCATTGTGCGGGTTTCAATAAGTATAACATTTTAATATTTTTTTCCATAAGTGAAGTTTGAACATAAATATTATTTAGAAATATAAAATATTTACCCTAATAATTTTAATTTATTTTCAATTTGTAGGGAAGAAATAATTACCTTAAAGGCTTTCATAATGATGATGATGTAATTATTAAATTAATAGAGAAATCAATTAAATGATTTTACAAATATTAAAATAAATATAATTTGAGATAAGTAGGATGATACATGGATTATCTAGATAAATAATAAATTTATGAGATATAATAAAATAGTTGGTTCTAATGTTAATCTTTATTTTTATGTTTTTAAATTCGTAGAAATTAATAGTGTAAATTTTGACAATAATGATATTTCAATAGTAAAGTATTTTACTAAATTACATAAAAAAATTAAAAATATTAAATGTGAAAAAATAGAATATTATTTGTTTTAAAATATAACCCCATTTTCTTTATAGTCCTTTTGAATTATTTTTCTCTAGGATAACCATAATTATATTTTAATATTAAATGGAATTCTTAAAATTCCCACATCTTAATTATAAAACGGAACTCCTTCCTTCAATTATTTTCATCACCAAGAGACTTCTATCTAAACCATCATATATAAAATTATCTTCTAAAATTCCTTATCCACGTTATGGAGATCTTGGTATTTTAAAAAGACAAACCTTAGATTCCTTAAGAAGAGATCTAAAGAAATTCCATTGGAGAAGATGTAATCATGTTTACCAACTCATTCAAGTTTGTTTGTTGTTCTACTTAATATTCATGTTTTGTTTCTATGATAATGTAATAAATTAATTATTATATTTATTATTATATATTATTATGATTATTGGATATCCATTTTACACCTTTTATCCATCCCATGAAAAATGAAAGCACCATGCGCGCGTACACACTACTTATTATCTCCATGATGTGGTGTACGTTTTTTTCATCAACAATTTACAAGGATTGTTATAAATATGGAAATAATGGATATATAGGGTACTTATGGAATGATATTTATTATTTAAATGATGTATCTATACCCAATTCAAAATAAATGGGACATTCTTGATAAAAAATACATGTGAAAACAAGACCATTTACACCTGAAACAATCAAAATAATGAAATATTATTATCAAAAAGTTAATAAAATGATATAAGAGTATCATACATGATATAATAAATATTAATATGGATATATAATAATTATTTAATTTATTTAAAATATTATAAATGAGGTTAAATTACATACCAATAAAATGAAGTTTGAGGTAAGAGTTTCACATATCACTTTTTTAATTCAGTGAGATATATGCCTTATTCAGCACTAATTTATTTTGTGTGGTGTATATACTTCACATTTTATTTATGATCATAATTCATTAGTTTTTTTAAATATCCATATTTATTTTGTTTTGTATATTAATATTTAATTAATTCATATACTATTTTTACTTATGGTATTTACTTTGAATGTTATTTGATTAAATAGGAAATAATGTTCAAACCTTATTTTTACTTAGTATTGATATTTTTTGATAATAAATATTTATTAAAAAATTAAATTGATCATTTTTATATATGAGGAATTTTTTGGGCAAGTATACATAGGTGATGTTTGGTTTTAGATATCCCCTTGATGCATCAGTAGTCTCATGAGAAGAATTAGTATGCCAAATTAAATCACTTTTACCCATAATGATTAAACTATCTTATAAAACGTATTGATAGTATACATACCATGATGTGTAGGTTTATGGAGTCCAATATTAAGCATTTAATTTAGTAATAACTGAGTTATTATTTATCTATATTATTTTCACTATGATGATATTTGTGGATTCAGATTGTGCTCAAGTTATTGATTAAATGGAATTTGTTTCCAATTATTTGCAGTTCCATAATGTTTACACCTTACCTCTCATGATTTAATTGTTCTTGATTTAATGGAATTAATTTTCAATATTTATCAATCCATATTGATTATTATTTATTGATTCAAGATAGCTTTTGCTGTATTAAACCCTTACTGATCATTTAAGCTCACCATTTTATATGTTATATTTTTCCCATGTATATGAAGTGAAAGTGTTTGAATGAGTTCAAGGATGTAAATGAATTTAATTTTTTATGTTTTATTTTATTTGATTACCAATTTAAAATGGTCACCATGTATGTATCTAGTTCTTAAATTCTACTAATACATTCATTCCTTTTGGATTTGAATTTTGTATCTAGTGACAATATAATAATGTAAGACACTGACTCCAAGCTACTAGGGTCAGGGTATTTATAGTTAGTATTAGATAAATTTTGTTAGAAACCTTAGGAACAATATTTTAAAACAAACATAACCAATGTGAGAACTATGATAATTCCTTATAAAATTTAAAAAAAACTTCCATTATAAGAATTATTATTTTCTTGATAAATAATCATGAATATTTTGGGATAACTCATTGTGTGACGTTATTTAGTGATGAAGCCTAATGGTAGAAAATGAATCCACAAACATAGAAAATGTAGGGTTTTCACCATACTTAAATCCACACAGTTGGTGTTGGATCTCACCAGATCATGACCCTATTAGGAAAACTTAATTAGGTTATGATAAAAAATCTCACTCTAATATACCTACATGATTATTCACAACATGACACACCTTTGTTTGATAGTTCCACTTGGTAGAAGCCCCCATAATTTAGTGGAACTAAAAATCCAGTGGCATCTAATAAATAGATCAGGTCCCTTGAAAAGAAATTTCTAGCACTAAGATACTATGAAAATGAAAAGGTAGTACTTGTAGTTTGTTGTCTCATGGAAGATGCTGATCGTGGTTGTTGATCTAGAATACAAGGGAAGAAGATGAAAGATGACATAAGGAACTGATATTTTCTAAAGAAACATTCTTTGATAAATATTCCCCTCATGATCAATGCATTAAAATAAAGTGAAAATTCCATAAATTAAAGAAAACTTAATTAGAGGGTGTTACATAGTATGAGGATACCTTTATAAGACTATATAGGTATCATAAAAATTACTTATGTAAATCAGATATCAAGATTGATCAATACTTTAAGGATTTAAGCCAAACCTAATAAGGGATTTCGTTTCACAAAATTTTTCATCATATGATGAAATAGTACAATGTACCTTCAAAATAGAGCAGGAATTGTCTAGATCTAATATACTCAAGGAAAATAAAGATAGGAAAAGGTGGGATAAAAACCATGAGAAACGTAAAGCACCAACGAAGAACAAGTGAATGAAGTATTTTTAATATTGTAATTTTTTTTTGAAGAAACATCCAGGGAAATTTATGAGGGGAAGAGGAGTGTGTTACAAGTGTAGAGACAAGGGTTATATATCTCATGAGTGTATGGGGAAACAAACTAATGATATCCAGTGATTAAACTAAAAAAATGAGGCATTATTCAAGATAATTTCCTAAGCATCAAGGGAATATAACGCAAAAGGGGCCAATTAGAGATGAACAAGCTTATACAATCAATAAAACTATGGTAGAAGTACTCAATGATGTTGTGGCATATACACTAATCCTATCTTCAAATTTACCCAATACTTTATTTTATTATGAATAATCACTCTTTTATATCTACCTAGTTTTCCCTGAAAATTATATATTTACCTTTTGATTTAATATGGTGTTTTTCTATCAAAACTCATAAGATAATTCTCATTTCAACAAAGATGTGTCAGGAAGCTAGCATTATGACACACAAACATGATCTATTTGCTGACCTTATCATCATACCTATGTATAACTTTGAAATAATCCTTGATATGGATTGGATTTAAAAAAATGATGAAAATATTTATTAAAATAAGAAGGAAATTATGAATTTTGAATAATTTAAAGAATTACTCATCTTTAGAGTAGAATCTTCATTTTTTGATTCATATTTAGATTCACCCCCAGTAGCTCTACTGAATAAAATTATTACGGAGGTAGATAAAAAACATCTAGAGACATATAAGGTAATATTAAAATTAAGGGTGTAACTATTGTACTAGAATACATTAAATTATTTCATAAGGAAACACTTGGACACCCCCTAGAGTGTCAAGTGTAGTTTTCCATGGATTTCGTACCTGATACAATACCAATAGCAAAGAGTCCATGTAGAATGGCCACTTTGGAATTAGTGCTGTTGAAGAATAAAATATAAGAGTTGAGTAATAAGGTATTTATTCACCCTAGTGTTTCTCCATGGGGATCCCCCTTTCTCTTTTTTAATAAGAAAGATGGATCCCTGAGGTTGTTCATTGATTATAAATACATCAATGTTATTTTGCTAAAGAACAGGTATCCCTTTCCTTGTATTGATGATTTATTTGATCAAATTCATGGATCACAATATTTTTCAAATATTTAAATTTGTTATTGATATCATCAAATAAGATTAAAGAATTAATTCACTTCAAATACAACTTTTCAGAAGTTGTATAGTCATTATGTTTTTACAGTAATTCTATTTGGATAGACTAATTCACTGTTGTTTTTTATCAGTATAATGAACAAAGTATTCATAGAATATATTGATGATTTTTTTGTTGTATTAATTGATGATATTTTGGTGTATTTTAAAAGCTATTATGGCCATTATAATCCCTTATGAATTATTTTGGAGACTTTAAGATGGGAAGAGTTATATGGTAATTTTATCATGTGTGAATTAAGGATTTAGGAAATTTCTATTCTTTTTTCATACTGTTTTTAAGGATAGAATCACTGTATACCCTATGAAGCCAAAGTTAGTTCAAGAATGTCATAAAATAATGAGCATAACTGAGTTATGTAGCTTCATTGGTTTAGCAGGTAACTATCATAATTTCTTTCAAAAAATTTCTTAATTTGATAACCCATTAACCAAGATCATAGGGAAATGGTTTATGCTCGAATAGACAGAAGAATGTTCAGAATGTTTTGAATAATTTAATAGAAGATTAGTCAATGCTCAAATTTTGACTTTAATATCAAGAAATGATGGGTATGTGATATATAATGATGCATTTAATGATGGAATGGTTGTTTCCTTATGAAAAATGATAAAGTTATTTCATATGCATCAATGAATTTGAAGGCTCCTGAACAAAATTTTCCAACTCATGATCTTTTGTTAGTGTCCATAATATATTCTTTGAATATATTGATACACTATATCTATGGTGAAATATGGGATATATTTATATATATATCATAATAGTTTGAAATACATCTTTACTGTATCTCCCCAATATATTACCTTATTTTTCATTTAGAATAAATTTTATACACACAACACCCTATTTAAAAAAACACTACTTAGTCACATTTTTTTATATTCAATTAAATTATAATACTTTTAGAGAGTTTATACATTAAATTTTTACATTATATATCCAAAACAATATTTTTACATGCATCTAATATAGTTTAGGTAGCAATACGATAAGGACAAACCCTATATTACATATACAATACTATATTTTTATAAAGGTAGTTTTTCGTCTTAATGCAGAACCCATTTTATATACAAAATTTTCCCCGTTTATAAATTTAATATTTCAAAAAAAACATCATATTTGTAATATATACATAATATTTATCTTAGGTTAAATTTTTAGTGTTTTTTATGATGATTCATTTTTTAATGAATAGTGAAAAATACAGAATTTTAGTTCAAAACTGATTTTTCATCTAATTTATCTGTAATCATTAATTATGTTTTATATTAGTTTTAAAGTTTAATTAAATAATATTTTTATCAATTAATAAAATTTAGTTTATTGGAATCAATTTTACATTGAAATTGACTTACAAAATGTATCAAACCTTTGGACATTTTTACTTTAAAAATCTGCATTATCGTCCCAACTACTGGACAATTTTTAAATTAATTTCTACAAATTATATTATTATAATTTGGTAAAATGGTTTCAATATTTGGAATCTTTATAATTTATAATATATAATATTGTTAAATCAATTTTTTATCTAAAATATTATTGAATGTGATTAAAATTAATTACAATAATTAAGGTTAAATTAAGCTTAATAAGGGACTAAACCTTAACCTTAAGGACCAAAAATACCTATAAAATTTTAAAAAGTATTTTGTATGGACATATTTAGACATTATACTATCTTTTATAGAATTTTTTCATTATTTAATCCACTTAAAACATGAAAAACTTGGGAATAATTCCTTTGTCAAAATATTACAAGAGTGCCACTCCTCCTCCACTATAAAAGGACACCACATATACCCATTACTCACACCTATCATACCACTAAGTTTCAGAAAATATCTAAAAAAAATAGCTTACCAACATCCATTCTCTCTACATTGAATCATCCATTTTTTCAAAAAGCCTTTCAAGGGAGCCCTTTGGTATAAACCAAAAGGAGTTACCTGATTTTAAAGTAACGTTTTCCAATGATATATTTTCTCTCATTTTCATCCCCACTCCCTATACTATTATTATTATTACATTATTATATAAAAATAGTATCCTAAATATATTAGGATTTTGTTTATGTTATTATTTTTACCTACACTTATGCACACCTTCTTCTAATGGGTAAATAACATACTGTTTCTATGTACGAAAAACTACAGCCTCACAAAATGATGATTTCTCATTTTTTTACCACCTCTCTTGGTGAACATTATGATAAAAACTATGTTTATATTTGATATATATGATATTTATAATTTAATTATGATTATGAAATTTTTATTTAGAATATACCTTTATTCTTTCCATCTTGTGAAAATATGATAATTTTGTTTCAAGAAGTCTGGACTACCACTCCCTCAAAGCAATGTGACTCGTTCATGCCATACACAGAATGTATAAAGGATGGTCATAATAAATATATTAAACATATATAAAATAGATATGATACTCTAATTATAATATACATATATAATTTACTTTTAATTCTTTTAATACAAAAAATAAATTAAAGTAGTGTTCATGCATACGTAGGACCTACCGTCTCCATAAAAAATGCTTTTCATTTCTTATCTGAAAAATTTATAGATTATTATAAATAAATATATAATAAATATAAAATTTAATTAAGTATTAGTTTAAATTATAGATATTATTAAATAAGGGTCTATGTAATAGGAGAATAAAATAACAAGTCAAAACATACTTGAGAAAACTAGGCAATTAACACCTGAAATAGTGAAAATAATGACAGATTATTTACAACAGGGTAATAATACATTATAAGAAGATGTAATATAATATTATAAACATGATTATGGTTTTTTATAAGTTAATAACATATTGTAATCCAATATCCAGGAGGAAAAGGATCACACAACCAAATTAAGGTTAAGGTAATTTGATTTCAAATTAAATTCTTTTGAGACATATTTGTTATTATTCATCAATTCAATTTTAATTGGTGTATATATTTCCTTTTGAAATTTCATATCCAGAATATATTTACTCTAATGATATTATAAGTTTCATTAAATATTATTCCTTCTTGGGGATTATGATTTAAATGTTTTTAACTCGTATAGGAAACGTTGGATTGTTTAAAGATTATTCTCCAAAAGAATGTTCTTAATGATTATCTTTTAAATATCACTTCCTTTTGTGAGTGTTAAATTTCTCTTGAAATAATAACTTTTTAATCATTTTTATTTGAAATTTACTTTAATATCCATATTATACTATAATGAATATTATTATTCTCAAAATCATATATCATTTTAACATACAATGTTCATTTGATGTTATTTGATTAATTAAGGAATTAATGATAAATATGAATATTTTATTCAATATGAATATTTAAAAAGGAATATTGTTTATTGATTAAATCCATTATTAGATATGATGAATCCTCTAGAAAGGTATGAAATGGGTGGGTCCTAGTTATAGATATCCCCTCGATACATCAGTAGTCTCATGAGATGCAATAGTTGGCCAAAAATAGATGTGTTTTTCCCAATAGCTAAACCGTATTGTGAAAGGTCTTAGAGGTAATGGTTCCATGTACATTGGAAACATTTAATTA
The DNA here is from genome assembly GCA_963277665.1 of Viscum album. NCBI lineage: Eukaryota > Viridiplantae > Streptophyta > Magnoliopsida > Santalales > Viscaceae > Viscum > Viscum album. The sequence goes on along the minus strand of OY728154.1, from coordinate 63,512,042 downwards.
AATAATAAATCATTTCCATTATTTATTTTTAGTTATTATTCACCCTTGACAATTTGTGTCGACCTATCTATGGATACATTTAATTTTTAGTTCATTGATAAAATAAAATTTATTAAAGTTTCTTACATTTCAATACTGAATTTTATATATCTAGTTATCTGAATGGAATGTGTTATCAGTTATTTAACTTTATATGTTGATTTATTCCCATTAATTCTTTATTTATTCTTCATTTCTTACCCTTAATGAGAATTTTAGCTCACCCTTATTATGTTTCCTTTCCCTAGTTCATGGTGAATAAATATTTGAATAAGCGCTCAAGAATATTGTTTATCTATTTTCATTATTTATCATGTTTGTATTACCTATTTCCCAATGTATTATGGGTATCATGTATGTAATACAACATTCCAAGACTGTAAAACTGATTATTCCTTCAATATTTGATTCCTTTCAATCATTCTAATGTAATAAAATAATGCCCCAGCTTCAAGCTTTTGGTGTTGGGGCATTAAATTTATATAGAAATAACTTATCATGATACAAAGACAATTTTTTATAGTTAGTTAAAGATTGTGATTTCTCAATACATTAATACCTAGGAAAGAAAATAGGGTAGGAGATGCATTAAGAAGGATAGACCAAGAACTTCTGACCTTGATAAGGATTGGGAGAGGTCATATGCTCATGGATTTATTAAACATGGATATGAGAATTATTAAAAAAGGGGAGGCACCACTCAGTTTTAAAATTACTATTAAAATACATTTACTAGAAAAGATAAAAATATCTGAATCTAATGATGTGAATTTTCATAATAAAATTAATGTTGTGAATGATATAAAATTAGAAGGATTGGTTTGTGAACATGGTGCTATGAAATTTTAAAGGAATTTATATGTTTCATCAATACCTAAGCTATAAATGGAACTATCAAATTATCCTCATACCTTAAATTTCTATACACACCCTAGTAGTACCAATATGTATAAAAATCTAAAGGAACATTTATGGGGTGATAATATGATGTGGGAAATTGATGAATGTGTGTCTAGATGCCTAGTTTTACAAGATGTGAAGGTTGAGAGATAGAATCCTAGAGGATTTATGCAACCTATACATATTCATTTGTTTAAGTGGGATGATATTACCATGGAATGCATATCTATATTACCAAAGACTAGTAAAAATAATGATACAATATGGGTTATTGTCGATCACCTTACAAAATCAGCACATATTATTACTAAAAGAGAATATTTACCTTTAGAGATCTAAGAAATAATTTATTTTAATGAATTTGTAAGACTTAATGGAGTATCTCTCTCGATTGTGTCTGATCGAGATCTACATTTTACACCAAAATCCTAGAAGAGTCTTTAAATGGATCTAGATACAGAGCTTCATTTGAGCATCGCCTACCATTATCAAACCAACATATAGTCTGAAAGGACTATTCAAACCTTGGAAGACTATTTGAGATCATTATCCCTTGAATTTCAAGGTAAGTGGGACCAGATTACACATTTGGTAGAGTTTTCTTATAATTATAATTTTCATTATAGTATTAAAATGAAACCATATGAAGCTATATATAGAAATAGATATCACACTCATACTTGTTGAGATGAAGTTAGTGAAAGGTAGCTTATAGTCCTAGAAATTATTAAATATACAAAAACAAAGGTAAAAATTATCTAGGATAATATTAAAGCATATCAAAGTTTGAAAAAGTGTTATGATGACAACCAGATAAAAGATTTCTAACTTATTGAGGGAGATCATGAATTCCTTAATGTATCTCCATGGAAAGGTGTCATAATGTTCAATAAGAAAGGATATCTAAGCACTAGGTACATTGGGATTTTCAAAATTATGGAATGAATTTGAGACGTAGATTACAGATTAGTAATTTCACAAAGTCTCTCCAAAGTCCACGATGTGTTCTACATATCATTGCTAAGAAAGTAAATTCCATAACCAATACATGTAATCTCATATGAATAAATAGATCAAAAACCTGATCTATCTTACTGTGAAGATCCTATTTAGATTCTTGACTATATGGATCAAGTATTAATAAATTGGAAAACCTGGTTGGTAAAGTTTCTTTAGAGATAGCATAAAATGGAAGAAGTAAAGTGAGAACAGGAGGATGTTATGTAGATGAACCACACTCATCTATTTATAAGGTAATATTCATTAAAATTTTGAGGATGATTTTTTTGGTGAAAATAATTTAACACCCCAGATTTTATGGTATGTAATAAATTGACGCAACACTGATGTTAAACGAACTGTGATATCCTACGAAATATTATAATTTTAACAAAACCATTTTAAACTACCTATTAAATTGGTTGGTGAAAATATGATTAAATATATCATGAAATATATATTAAGTTTATATTTATTTATGCTTAAGAAATAGATATAAATTTTTTAGTAATGTCATTTTATTCATCAAAAACACATTATTTTTTTCAAAAAATGATTTATTATTCATTATTATAATATAATTAATTTCTGGAACATTTATAAAATTAATTATATAAAATGGAATGTATTTTTTAAATCATAATATCAATATTATTATATGGTCAAATCTTGAGATTTTTCAGAAAAAGTTAAATATTTGTTGAAAAATAAAAAAGTACAGTTTTTTAATAAAATATGGCATCTTTTGTGATATCATAAAGTAATAATTGTTATTTTAAAATTGTTAAAATAGTGGAATGAATAAATAAGGATATTATAATATTAATATTTTATAAAATAAATCATAACATATAAATTGTAATTTATTTCATGATAATGATAAAAATCATTTTTAGTGTCGATGCAGTGCCTGTACAACATTGGAAAAGTCAAATTTGGTTCATTATAGTTCATAATTGAGTGATAAACATTACTTATATGATTTTTTAAAAATTACTTTGTATAAATGGTTATTTTCAATGAATTTATCGAATTTTAGAGTAATATAACATGAATCGTATCCAAATACCTAAGCAATGCTTATGCAAGGAAATAAAAGTCAAATTGACAAATTAAATAAGTTAGATTAACATGGATATGAGTAAATACACACAATTAATGAATATAAAATTTTTTAACAACCCTTAATAATTTATTTTTAGGATATTAACTTTATTTTAATTCTTTTATATGAAATACTTAAATTTAATCCTTATGAAATGATGTTGTAGTGCTTGTGCAAGAAAAAAATAAGTAAAATAATTTAAATTTAAATTTTAAGAACCCTAAAAGGACCCCAAAAATATTTTTTTAATAATAAATTATAGTCATAATAATCCTTGGATAAAATTTAATAACTTTTGGTTCCACTTGGTTGACATTAATCCCCTTATAGTTTTTTAATAAAAGTGAATTTGTTCATACAATAGTTTTCAATAGGTATAACCTTTTTAATTTATGGTTATCCAGAAGTGTTGTTTGAAAATAAATAGTATTTTGAATGGTAAAATATTTATAGGAATAATTTTAATTTATTTTTAAATTTTAGTGAAGAAAATCACCTTGAATGCTTTCACAATGATGATGTAGTAATTATTAAATTAATCGAGAAATAAAAGAAATGGGTTTGAAAATTTTAAAATAAATATAATTGGAGATAAATAAGCTGATACATGAATTATATCAATTACTATTACATATTTAATATTTATTAAAATCTTTGGTTCAAATTTTAGTCCTTATTTGGATGTTTTGAAAGTCATATTAATGAATAGTGTTAATTTTGACAGAAATGATATTTCATGAATATAATATTTTATTAAATTACATAAAAATGATAAAAAAATTTAAATTAGGAAAAATGTGATAATATTTTGTTAGAAATGTAATCTTCTTTGATTTATAGGCCTTTTGGAATTCTTTTCCACTATAATAGTCTTAATTATATTTTTATATTTTAAGGAATTCTGAAAATGAACCACACCTCAATTATAAAATGGAAGTCCTTAACTTAATTTCATCACGTTGAGCATTTTATCTCAACCATACTATATGAAATTATATTATTAAATTATTTATCCCCTAATTTTTTTGTAATGTTCATCCAAAAAGACCAACCTTAGACCCCATAAGAAGAGGGCTAAAGGAAATTCACCGAAGAAGAGGTAATCGTGTTTACCAAATGATTCAAGATCATTTTTTATTATACTTACTCTTAATTTATTTTTCCATGATAATTTAATAAATTAAGTGTTATATATATTCTAAGATGTTATTATTCTTATGATAGTAACATATTAAACATTTTATCTATCTTATAAAAAACAAAAACACTACACGCACGTACGTATGACTTAACATCTCCACACTGTAGAGTTATTTGTTTTTCATTAGTAGCTTACAAGGATGGTTTAATTATGGAAATAATGTGTATATAAGGTACTTATTAAATGATATTGATTCTATTAATTATGTATCTATACCCAATGCTAAATAATTGGGAAATTCTTAGAAAAATATGTGTGTGAAAACAAGACAATTAACACCTGAAACAATATAAATAATGAAATATTATTAGAAAAATGGAATAATAATATAAGAGGATCATAAATGATATAATAAATATTAATATGGTTCTTGAATAATTAATAACATCCTTTAAACCATTATACATATTTTTAAATTATGCAGCACTAAAAGGAAGCACGAGGTTATGGTTTCTTTTGTCACTTTTTCCTTTTGTGAGATATATTCCTTATTAACAAATAATTTTTTTGTGTGGTGTATATACTAACCCTTTTAATTATGATCATAATTCATTGAAGATTTAATTAAATATCAATATTTCTTGTATTAGGTATATGATTGTTTCCTAATTTGTATATAATTTTTAAATAATGTATTTACTTTAAAAGTTATTTGATTAACTGGGAAATAATGTTCAATCTGTATCACTTAATCAGTACAGATACTTGTTGATAAGGTATATTGATTCAAATATTAAATCTATCATTTTTATATCTGATGAATTATTTGTACATGTCTATACAGGTGGGTCCTAGTTATAGATAGCCCCTTGATGCATCGGTAGTCTCATGAGATGAATAAATTGACTAAATTAAATGGGTCTCACCCATAGTGGTTAAACTTTCTTAGAAAAGGGATTTACAATATAGATACCATCACGTATGATAGCATTTAATACAATAGTAATAATTACAATCAGTAAGAACTAATTTATTATTTATCAAATTGATTTTTATTATGACATGATACGTGGATTCAGATTGTGCTCAACTTACTTATTAAAAGGATTTTGATTCCAATTATTTATAGTTCCTTGATTTTTATACGTTATCCTATCATGATATAATGGTTATTTTTTTTAATTTCATGAGTGCATAATATTTATCATTCTATATTGATTATTCTTTATTTATTTAAGATAGATTCCACTGTATTTAATGATTGAGGAGGATATGATATCAACCTTTTATTTGTTCTCTTTTCTCTATGATATAAAGATGAAGTGTATGAATGAGTTCAAGGATGTAAATGACTTTATGTTGTTATATTATATTTTATTTAATTTATATTGTAATAAGAGTAGCATCTGTGTGTCTGGTTCTTCAATACTACTAAACTATTAGTCCCTTTAGGATTTGAATCTTGTATAATGTGCCAATTTAATAAAGTAAGGAATTGGATATAAGCAACTTGGGTCGAGTTATTTATAGTTGATATTAGAGAAAGTTTAGTAGAATCATTAGGAACTAGATTTTAAAATAAACATTACAAACTTGAGAAATCTGATAATTCCATTTAGTATTTAAAAACTTTTGGCATTAGTGTAATTTTTATTTTGTGGATCAATACTCATGATGATTATAGGAAAACTCATCATTTTCCATTTTTTAGTGATGGTACCTAATGGAAGGAAGGTAATTAATACCCAGGGAAAATGTTAGGATTTCCCCACTGATCATGTCAACACAGTTGATGTTGGAGATGAGAAGATCATTACCATATTAGGATATATAACTCAAGTTATGAGAAATGAACTTACTCAAATGGGGCAACATGATGCTTCATGACTTGATACATATTTGCTGGATCGTTTCATATTGAATAATCCCCCATAATTTAGTGGGAATAAAAATATAGTGGTATCTGAGAAATGGATCAAGTACATTGAAAAGATATTTCCAGCATTAAGATGAAATGAAAATGAAAGGGTAGTACTCATCGTATTTTGTCTCAAGGGATATGCTGATCAATGGTGGTCATTGATCTAGAATACTAGAGAAGAAGAAAAAATATAACACATGGAATTGAGATATTTTATATAAAAATTATTTGATAAATATTTCCCTCATGATCAATGAATTTAAATTAAGTGAAATTTACATAGCTTAAGAAAAAATGAGGAAGAGAGTCACAAAGTATGAGGATAACTTTACAAGAATATCCAGGTATGCTACAAATTACACATGTAATTTAGAGATAAATATTTATAATTTATTTAAAGAAGATAATACAAACCTAATAAGGAAATTGGTTTCACCGAATTCTCCATAACATATTGAAATAACATAATGTGCCATCAAAATAGAGTAGAAATTTTCTTGATCTTATATATTCAAAGGAAATTAAGAGAATAATAGGTCAACTGAGAACCATAAGAAAGGTAAAGAACTAAATAATAAAAACAAAAATGAAATATTTTTAATCTATTAAAATTTTTGGGGGGAAACATTTGTGGAAATGTCCGAAGGTCACAAGAGTGTGCAGAACTTTTTGAGACAATGGTCATAATCTCATGAGTGAAGGGGGAATCAAACTAATTATATCTAGTGCTTCTACCGAACATAAATGGGTTATTATTCCTAACAATTTACAATGCCTCAATGTACTCTACCACATATAAGGCCATAGGGAGATGACCAAGATTATGAAATCACTACAGTTGTGGTAGAAGAACACAATGATGTAGTGGTAGATACATTAGTCCTATCATCAAATTTATCCAATTATTTATTTTATTCTAGATCATCATACTCATTTATATCTACCTTGTTTTATAAGAAAATTATACATTTCCATTCTTATTTAATAAGGTATTTTTTAATCAAAAATCCTATATAAAGTCACATTGCAACAAATATATACTGGGGAGTCCCCATTACGACACATAAACCTGCATTATTTGCTGACCTTATCATCATACATATGGTTAAACATTAAATAATTCTTGATATGGTTTTTATTTAAAAATTTGATACAAAATTTATTACTATAAGAAGGAAATTAGGTTTTCTGTAGAAGATATATAATTTATTATCTTTATAGTATAAACTTTATCATCTAATTCTTATCCAGATCCACCCCTAATAGCTCTATAGAATGAAATTATAGGGGAGGAAGGGAAAAACTATCTAGTTATGAAAAAGGAAATATTAAAATTGAGGATCTACCCCTTGTATAGTAATACATTGATGTATTTCTTGAGGAATTACATAGACACCCCAAAACATAATTTTATGTTTTTCATTGATTTAATCCCAGATGTGAGACTAATATTGAAGACTCCCTATAGAATGACCATTATAGAATTTGTGTTTTTGGAGAAACAAATAGAATTGTTTCATAATAATTCATTTATTCACCTTAGGATTTCTCCTTGGAGATCCTATATTCTCTTTGTTGAGAAAAATATAGATCCATGAGTATTTTCATTGATTATTGATAAATAAATTCCAATAAGAAAAATAAAAAGAATCATTTTCCTCTAATTGGGGATCTTTTTAAAAAAAAGTAATGGATCTCAATAATAATCTATGATTTAAATTCATTTTGGATATCATCAATTGTGATTAAAGAATTAAGACATTCAGAAAAAATATTTTCATATGAGGTATGATCATTACAAGTTTATAGTAATTACATTTGGATTTAATAATACACCCTCATTTTTATGGACATTATGAATAGAGTATTGAAGTAATATCTTAATGTTTTCTTTGTGGTATTAATTTAGGAAATTATGGTGTACTCTAAAATCTTATAAGACCATTATAATCGCTTTCAGATATTTCTTGATACTCTAAGAAGGATAGAGTTGTAAATTTTACATGTGTGAATTTTTTCTTTAGGAAATTAATTTTCTTAGATATATTATCTCTAAATATGGAATCTCAATAGATCCTGTGAAGATAAAGGAAGCCAAAGAATGGAATATAATAATGAATATAATAGAGTAACATAGTTTCAATGGGTTTGGAGGTTACAATCAGTGTTTCATTTAGAATTTTTCTCGATTTTTTAACCTATCAAGAAAGCTTACACAAAAAAGGTTTAAGTTCATATAGACAAAATAAATTGGAATAAGGTATTGAATAATTGAAGATAAGATTGGTCCATGATCTAATTTTGAATTTACCATCAGGAAATGATGGGTTTGTGATATTGAATGATGCATCAAGGAATGAAATAGGTTGTATCCTTATGAAAAACGATAATGTTATTTCATATGAATCAAGGTAGTTGAAGACTAATAAAAAACTATTCAAATCATGATCTTTAGTTTGCAGTCATAATATTTACTATGATGATGTAGATATACTATATATATATTTATAGATTTGGTATATATATAGATAACAAGATTTTGAAAAACATATTTACATAGAAACAACTCAACATGAGGTAAAGACAATGGCCCAAGTTAATCAACGATTATGATTTCTCAGAACACTACCAGACAAGAAAAGAAAATAAGGTGGTAGGTGAATTAAGAAGGAAATATCATGGAATTTTTACTAAAATGAGGATTGTGATAGATTTTATGTTCAGGAATTTAGTAAAGATGGATATGTGAATTATTTACAAAGGGAAGTCTCCACTTCTTCTTAAGATGATAATGAGACCATATTTATTGGAAAAGATAAAAAACTGTCAATCTTATGATGATAATGTTCGTAATAAAATTAAATTTATAAATGATGTTAAATTGGAAGGCTTGTTTACGAAGATGATGCTCTAAAATTTTGTAAGAGATTTATGTGTTCCATAATTACCTATGCTAAAAAGGGAACTATTGGAATATTCTCATAGATAAAATTTCTCTTTACACTATGGTAGTACCAAGATGTATAGAGACCTAAAGGAAAATTTTTGGTGGGATAATATGAAGTGGGAGATCTTTAAATATGTGTCAAGATGTCTAGTTTTTCAAAAAATGAAGGCTTAGCAAAAATATCCTATATGAGTCATGAAACCTCAGCCTATTCCTGTGTGGAATTGGGATGATATTACAATGTAGTTCATCAATGAATTAATAAAGAACCCCATAAAGAATGATATGATATGAGTTATTATTGTTCCCCTTATAAAATAAGAACATTTTGTTTTTATAAGAAAATATTTAACCCTTTAACACCTAGAAATACTCTATATTAATGAATTTTTATAGTTAATGGTCCACCTCTATTGATTGTGTCTAATCTAGATCCTCATTTTAAATCAAAACTCTAGAATAGTCTTTATAAGGATTTGGATACTAATATTTTTTGAGCATTTCCTATCATCCTCAAAATAATAGATAGTCTAAATTGACTATCCAAATAATGTAAGACATGTTTAGATCATGATCACTTGACTTTTGAGGTATGTGGGATTATTATTTTCCTTTGGTATAGTTTTTTGGTAACAATTTTTCTATTCTAGTATTTAAATGGCACCGTATGAAGATTTATATGGAAAGAGATTTTTCACAAAGGTTTTTTTGGATGAAGTTGGTGAAAGGAATATTATATTCCCCTAAATTATTGAACATACAATAACAAAGGTAAAGATTACTCATGCTCATATTAAAACAACTAAAAGAAGGTGAAAGAGTAATACTAACAACCATAGAATGGATTTGGAATTTGAAGTGGAAGATCTTTTCTTTCTAAAAGTATCTACATGGAAGGGTGTCATAAGGTTCAATAAGAAAGGGAAGATGATCCCCAAACAAATCAGACCATTTGAAATTCTAGAAATAACTGGAGTTGTAGCTTATAGATTAAAAATGTCACCAAGTCTCTCTAAATTCAATGATGTGTTCCACATATCATTATTAAGAAAGTAAATGCCACACACAACACATGTAATAACCTATGAAGAAATAGAACAGGAACATGATATATCTTTTTGTGAAGATACTATCAAGATTCCTGACTCTAGATATTAATTATTTAGAAATTATATGACTCGATTGGTAAATGTTCTTTAGAGAAACCATAAAATGTAAAAAGTAATGTGGGAACGTGAAGATTTTATGAAGAAGAAACACCCTCATTTGTTTAGAATGATATATTCATGAAAATTTCCAATTATAATGTTTTTGAAGGAGGGAGGAATATTAAACGTCAATATTTTATGGTATATATTAAATTGAATTTCTTTGATAGCTTATGTTTAACGCAACAAAGAGGTTACACAAACCCCAATATTCTATTAAATATTATTATTATAAAAATACCATTATAAACTAGCCATTAAATTGGTTAGTTAGTATAAGATTAACTATATAATTGAATATATATTATGTTCCTTTTTATTTATTCTTTGGAAATAGACACATAATTTTTAATAAAGTCATTTTATTTGTCAAAAAAAAATTCTTCGAAACATAATTTTTATTATTTATTATAATATAACTAATTTATAGAAATTTTTGAGACTTTATTTGATAGAATTAAATTTATTTTTGAAATCATCATATAAATATTAATCTATAATGATATTTTTATACTTTTCAGAAAAAATTAATTTTTGGTGAATAGTAAACAAAATACAGTTTTCTATAAAATGTTGTATATTTTATTTTATCTTCAAGACATAATTATGATATAAAATTTATTAAATTTATGTGATTAATAAATTAGGATATTATAATATAAATAATGTGCAAAAACAAATTTATCAAATTTTAATTTTAATTAATTTCATATTAAAGATAAACATCATTTTAATGTTGACGTAATGCCTGTATAACATTGAAAAATTCAAATTTTGTTCCTTATAATTAATAATTTTGGGCTAAAAAGTATTTAAAAGAAGTTTTTTACCAATTATAATGTATAAATGATGAAGTTTATTTAAGTTTTCTAATTTTATAGTTATATAACATGAATATTATACAAATGCAAGTGCAATGCTAGTGAAAGGAAAGAAAAGTAAAATTAACCAAATAAATATGTTTTCTTGACATAGATTTGAGTAAATATAAAAAATTAATTAATATATAAAATTATATTTATAATAACTAATTTATTTTTATGGAAGTAATTTAATTTTAATGTTTATATATGAACTAATTAACTTTAATTATTATGCAATTCCGACGTAGTGCAAGTGCAAGCCGAATAAAAATAAACAAAATAATTCAAATTAAAATATTAAGAACACTTAAATGACCATATAATTATTCAAAATAATCTTATATGGATTGGTTTCGGTCATAATAATCCTTGGTTCAAATTTACAATATTTTAGAGCCACTTAGTTGACATTAGGCCCCTTATATATTTTATTTTATAAAAAGTTGAACTGTTTGAAGTATGGTTTTCAATAAGTATAAAATTTTTAATGTATGATTTTACAATAGTTATTCTTGGACCTAAAAATTATTTGGAAATATAAAATAATTATATTAATTGTAGAAATTTATTTTTAATAATTAGGGATGAAATAATTACCTTAATGTCTTGCATAATGAGGATGCAGTAATAATTAAATTAATGGAAGAATCCAATAAATGATTTTAAAAATATTATAAAAAATAATTTGAGATAATTAAGTTTATTAATGAATTATTTAGATAAAAATTAAAATTTTAAGATATAATAAAGTTATAGGTTCAAATTAGAATATTTATTTTTAAGTTTTTAATTTCATAGTAATTGATAATCTTACTTTTGACAATAATGATATTTCATAGATATCATATTTTATTAAATTAATAAAAAATAATAAAAATATTGAATAATTTTTTTTTAATAATTTTAGTTCTAAAATTTAATATCATGTGATTTATAAGACTTTAGGAATTATTTTCCACTTAGATAGCCTTAATTATATTTTAATATTTTATAGAAATCCTAAAAGCCCCTCACCTCAATTATAAATGGGAAATCCTTCCATCAATTAATTTCATCACCTTGATAATTTTAGATCTACCACCCTCTAAAAAATTCTCTTCTCCAATTCTGTATCTAAGTTATGGAGGTCCTGGTTTTTTTAGAAAGGTCAATATTAGATCCCTTAAGAAGTGGTATAAATGAAGTCTGCTGAAGAAGAGGTAATCGTGTTTGCCAACTCATTCAAGTTAATTTATTCTTCTAATTTATATTCATGTATTTTTTCCAATATAATGTAATAAATTATGTATTATATATATTCTAAGATATTATTATGATTATGGGATGACCATATTCAACCTTTTATCCATCTTATGAAAAATGAAATCCCCACATGTGCATATATACGACTTATTGTCTCCACACTATGGTGTAATTTTATTTTCATCAAAAAATTAAAATGATGGTTATAATGATGTAAATAATGAGTATATAAGGTAATTATGACATAATATTGATTATGTATGTGATGTCTCTACCTCCAATTCAAAATTGTCAACATATTCATGACAAATCAGACATTAAAAAACAAGTCAATTAACATCTAAAATAATAAAAATAATGAAATATTATTAACAAAAAGCTAATTAAATGATATTTTTGGATCATAAATGATATCATAAATTTCAATATGGTTCTATAATAATTAATAAAAATATTTAAACCATTATATAGGGGATTAAATCACACACCACTAAATGTAAGCATGAGGTAATGGTTTCTCATCACACCTTTTTTACTTCTATGATATATATGTCATATTCATCACTAATTTATTTTGTTTGGTGTATATACTACTCCTTTTACTTAGGATCATAATTATTTGAATATTTAATTAAATATCCATATTTTCATGTATCATGGATATGATTATCTCCTTAGATGTATACAATTTTTATATATAGTGTTCACATTTAATGTTATTTGATTTGCTGGGGAATAATGTTCAATCAATTTATTTTGCTCAATACAAATATCTATTAATAGGGAATATTTATTCATGAATTAAATTAATCATTTAGGTATATGAGTAATGATTTGAAAATGAAGAAACATGTGGGTATTTGTAAAAAATACACCCTAGATGCATCAATAGTCTCATTAGATTAATAAGTTGGCCAAATTTAATGGGTTTTACCCATAATGATTCAAATATCTTGTGAAAGGACTAAAAAGTATATATTCCATGATTTCTAAGATCATGTCATACATTAGTAATCATTTTCTATTGTAATAACTTAATTATTAGTTATCCATTTGGTTTTCACTATAATATTATACACGGATTTATATTTTTCTCAAGTTATTGATTAAATGATATTTTTAAATTATTTATAGTTCCACAATGTTTATTCATTATCCTCTCATGATATAGTAGAAATTAATTTAATAGAATGAGTAGTATTTATCATTCCATAATGATTATGATTTATTGATTCAAGATAGTTGTTTCTATATTTAACCCTTACCGAGCATCTAGGATGACCTTTTTATTTGTTCTCTTTTCCCAGGATATAAAGTTAAATCATTTGAATGAGATCAATGGTGAAAATGAATTTCATTTTTATGTTTTATTTTATTTAATTACAAATGTAAAAATGGTACCATCTATGTATCTATTTCTTTAAACTATTGAACTATTCAGTCCTTTGGGATTTGAATCTTGTATCCAATGCCAATGTATAAAGTAAGGAATTGGCTCTAGGATATTGGGGTCAGGGTATTTACACCCTGGTACATACTTAAAAATAATGAGAGTTTTCTATAAGTGTAAAGATATATTCCACCATGCTTGTTATTAAAAGGATAATAAAGAGGTTTACAATGTATAATTCTTTAATTGTATGGATATAGGGAACTACAAAAATCAATGTCTTAATAATCAATGAAATATTCCCCAAAAGAAGATAATGGATCATGATTAGAAATATTCTATTACAACATACAAAGATCAATGAATAATGTTCTTGTGTTTGGATTCATTAATTATGAAAATTGAGTACTTTTTCAATGATATCATGTTTATAAGAATTGTGAAAGGCAAAAGGACTGCATTGAAGTAATATTTCTATGAGGATTTGGAAGCGTATTTTGAATGGTTCCAGGAAAATATATTCTGTGGAAAGTTAAACTTATTGTAAAACACATGATTGATGGAAATATAAGCCTTAATATGTTCTTGATATTGAGATAATGCTTTTGGGATAAAGATATTATTGATATGGATAAAGTAAATTGGATAGTGCTGGATACCATATAACTAATTAAATATTTGTTGAAAAAGCTGTTTATACTATCATTAGTGAAGTTTACAACCTATTAATATTTAATTAATATATCCAATATTTTATGTTTTATTAAGGAATAAGGAAATATGCATCTTTTCAATAATTTTTTTATTGTAATTTAGGCTTTTACAATGTTTCAATAGAATACATGATGAAGGTATTCACATGTTTGTTATGTGATGTTTAAGAGATACATAATATTATTTAGGGGATTAATGGTAATTTCATTTTAGAAATTAAGTTACCTTATTTATAATGTTTTGGATCTTGATCTTTTCAAATTTTTATACCGATAACCATTTATAAAAAGTTTTTTGTTAAACATTGGATGAGGTTTTAAAGATTACTGTATTACTTGACCATGTAAATATTTATTAATATTGGATAACGTAAACTAAAAATATTGGTTTTGGAAAATATTTTGAAACAAATATAAATAATTTTATCTATTTTATGGATCTTATGATCCATTAAGAGTGAATTTTTAGTGCATCTTTCATAAAAAAATCATTTTTTATATTAATTTATTGGGGTAAGGGATGGATTGAAAATTGTTCAAGGCATAACTTAAGGATGAGACTATAATAATAAAACGGAATTTAACCAAAATTGTTCAAGGCATAACTTAAGGATGAGACTGTGCTAATAAAATGGAATTAAACCAATAAATTATATCATCTCATTAAAGTTAATCAAATTTATAAAAAAGGATCTTGGAATAATATTTTAACCATATGAACATCATTTCTGATGATATCAATGGCACTTTTCACACCTATTTGGTTTATGGTTTTCTAGTCGTTAACCTTCTCTAGATCACCCAATTTATTATGATCAATAGCCTCAATCACTATCTATTAATCCTTATGATTTTTATTTTCTTCCATGTTTATGTTTCTGTTTCACACCTATGTCCTCATACTTTTAAGCCTAGTTATGTGATTATTCTAGATGGCCTTAATACTTCTCTTACACTCTTTTTAAGAGGATGATTTATTGTACTTTTTAATACGAAGGATTTTCAAAAATGGTTTTTTCAAATATCAATCCATTGAATATCGAGATCATGTTTAAATTTGAAGGACACAATTTATTTATAGAAGGGAGAATTCATCACCTTGAAATACTGAAATAAGAATATTGTATTTGATAGCATATGCAAAATGCGACACCAAACATAGAAGAAAATATAACACACTAAGACATTAAAATATATTTATTTATAAATAAATTTAATATATACAATATATTTCATTACACACAAATTTTTTTTTAACTTTTGTTACACATGTATCTATGTTATGATTTTTTATACACAACACTGAGTTTCGCTTGCATTTTAGGCAACATTGAGTTTAAATGAAACATGGAATCTTATTAAAATATTATTATTTTATATAATAGTCATAACCTAGAAATTAAATTGGAGGGTATTAATATAAATAACTAAATTATTAAAATTATGGTTATCCATTAATTAGGTATTATATAAGAGTAATTTAAATTAAAATGAATTTTTTTATAAAAAATTATATTTAATAAAGGATCGATTAGTCGTGCTTTGTGTGTAGGTTTCGGGCATAGTAGAAGCATGTGAGGGTTAGTTTTTAACATTAATTTTTTTCGATATTCAATGAAAAAATTAGGATCTATTCGATAATGAATTCCACTATCCACAAAATTGAATCAAGGATTTAGACAAAGGAATAGAAACCGAAAACAAAGAGATAGAGAATCAACATAATTTGTTTACATTAATTTAATTAAAAAATAATTACTTCCAAGGTGATTATTTCTCTATTGATGCATTCGACCAAAGATATGTAGGTATTCCATTATTGTGATCTAGAGATCAACGGTAGATCTCCTCTAACGGGGATCCACATGTATTCCACATATCTCTGGACATTGTCTAAGGAGCTTTTTGGGAGCTAGCACAGAAGATCCTTGTGCTAGCGATGTTCTCCTTCAATGTCCTTGGGAACCTATTCTAAATAATTCTCCTTGATCTGGTGGGTGAGGATCTCTCTCATTCTTGAGAGCATTCTTGGTGAGGGATGAACTCTCTAGGCTTGAGATCTTTTACACAATTCATTGTGCACAACCCCATAAGTATTGCTTGGCTAGATCTTGTCTAATAAAAGAATAATATAACCAGGTATTTAATTCACTAGGGTAATAATACACAATGTTCATAAGTGCCTTAATTATTTTATTAATCCTAGTTAAACCCCCTTTTAAAATAATAATAGAAACATTATTATTTTCTATCATGTGTTTATTTTATGAGTTATAATTAAATAATATTTAATCAAATATTATTCAATATTATTATTTCTCACTGGACTATTACCTCGGTCCACCAATACTCCCCCATATTTTTTGAACCTTGAATAATGACTATTTATTAATTAAACAAATATCACCAAATTATTCTATAATAAATATATAAATATTATATTCACTAGATAACAAATAAATATTTATTAATTTTTTCTCCCACAATATATTCTCTCTAATAACTTGTGTCGAAATAAATTTGATCAGACATCCGTGAATAATTATTAAACAACACTGGAAATAATCTTTATTAAACTTGTTAATTAATAAATAATATATTATTTAACAGAGATACGGGGTACACTTAGTGTGTGACTATCTAGGCCTCTTTCTAAATGGCTTTAGGAGGAGAAGCCTAAAGTCCTAGGTTAACATCTACCAACACAGCAAGGAACCTATATAGAAAGAATTTAATGCCACAATTACATATTACATCATACAAATGATTACCATTTAATATAATCCCTTTATCTTAATATCTCTAATCATGTGGGTTGCATGCAAGTTCCATCAACCCATGTGGTTTTTTTCTCATTCTTTGACTTTTTGAAAATTGAACTTCACAAGAGAAAACAATGGCCATGGGTTTATTTAGTCTATATCATTTCCATCAAAAAGACTATGATATCAACATACATAGTGGAATAGAAAGGAAAATTCCTTTGTGTCATTATTCATTAATGTAGTATTACTCATGAAACACCCAACATATCCTTCCTCACCATGAACATAAGTCGTCACAATTTTCTCCAATAATGTGCACGAGTCATAATAACCATTAATAATATTGTTAAAGTCAAAGGGCCAATACACACATCCGTAGATAGGAACATCCAATGAAACTTATAAATGTGGATTTCCATCTGGTTGGTCTCGTACACATAATATCCTCCTTGACATTTCCAAGGGTGTACTCCATGAGAAGGTACCTCAATGTATTATCAGTCTCCACCCCTGACAGCCTATATCATTTGTTCCACTTCAAATGATATCATCTAGATGTAGAACATACATTCATGAATAGTGTTATGGCACTTATGGGTTCCCATAATAACATGGATCTCTGCTGACCTTTTTGTGTGATAGCTACTATTATGAAATTATCACATACAATGTCATGAAGATGAACAATCATGATGTGAAAAGAAGTTTATTAATATACATCCAATGAATACATATTTATCATAAATTACCAAGAATATGGTTATAAGGCCCTAAATCCAATAGACTCCCAATTACACTAGAGCCAACTGCTATCAATATTCAGTCTTTAAGCTCTCACATGATATTCATGCTTCTACTAAGATAAGACTTTAGGCAAGGGGTCCACCATGTTCTCTTACATGTATACTCTTCCCACTTCTACTTCACCTTTTTGATAGAAACACCTCAAGAGATGATACTTATTGAGTATGTTCTTTGTCATTGATGTGACCTTGGATCTTTTGAAATAACCAACCCTATATTATTATCTCAATACAATGTGATATGGTCTTTATTTCTAAGTACCACATCATGTTCCTGGAGAAATTTTTAAATCCCGAAAAATTCCTTGGCTAAATCAAAAGATGATATATACTAAGACTCCACTATATAATCAACAATAACTAGGTTCTTTAAACTCTTCCAGCACACAACTCATCAGTTAAGATAGAAAAAATATCTTAATTGTGACTTATGTCATTATGATCTGTTTGAAGACCAAAATTATCATACCCTATGATGACAATCTTTCATCTCTTCCATACACTAGGAACTTGTCCTTAGTTCTTATCAAATACTTAAGGATAGTCCTAAAAATAGTCCAATTCTATTCTCATGGACCCACCTGATATCTTCCTTCCATGATTAGTGCATAAGAAACACAAAGTCAAGTACATAACATGACATACATGATATATACTATCACTGAAGTGTATGGGATCTTACTCATTCTATCTTTCTTTTGTTGTGTCTAGGGACACATTTTCATAGAAATTTTTAAACCATGTGACACTATAACCAATACCCTCTTGGATTTTTCCATACTAAATATATTTAGTATCTGGTCAATATATGTACTTTGACATAGTCCAAGTAGACTTTGAGATCTATCATTAATGATCTTGATCCTTAGAATTTGGTCTTCTTCGTTTAATTCCATCATGGAGAAGCACTTGTGCAACCATTCCTTAACTAACTATAAGATTGGTATGTCATTTCCATAAGTAATATCTCATCAAAAAATACTACTGGGATAATAGATACATTCCCATTAATCCTTTTGTAAATACATGCCTCACATTCATTGTTAATGAAAGAAAATTCCCTTATGGATTCATCAAGTCAAATATTTCATGACCCAAATGCCTGACTCAATCCATAAATGGACATATGCAACCTGAAAACCATTTTGGAATCACTTGGTGTCACAAAACTTTATGGTTGTGTCATATAGACATCTTCCTGAATGTTTCTTTTAAGGAATCCAGTTTTGACACCCATCTGTAAAATCTCCCAGTCATGGTAATTTGAAATGGAAAATATGATTCTAATGGATTTAAACTTGGATACTGTGAAACAATGTTTCATCATAGTCAATTCCTTAACGTTATTTAAACCCTTTATCCACTTTCCTTGTTTTATAGGTACTTAATTTACCTTCCATGTCCATTTTTATCTTGAACACCCATTTACACTCAACATGTTCTATATAAACTGAAGCATCAACCAGAACCCAAACTTGGTTCTGATACATGGAATCCATATTAGAATTTATATATTCTATCCATATTGCATCTTCTGATCTCTCAACTAGCTCCTTATAAGATATAAGTTCATTATTTTCTGACAATAACGAGTCACCATCCTCGGGGACTATAAAACCATATCTCTAGGGTTCCCTTACCTCTCTTGAGATACTATGTAGTACTTGTGTTTTAGGAATAATTTCTTATATGGGGACCTATGGAACTTGTTCCTGTACCAAGTACTGTGTATCTTGAGCATCAACATCGTTGAAGTCAACATTTCTACCACTATCCTTTTGGAGGATTTTCTCCTTCTCAATAAAGACAAATTGTCTAGAAAATATCATTTTATTTTCTTAGGAGTTGTATAGGTAATATCCCTTTGTTTCCATGTGATACCCTATAGAGATAAATTTTTTCTCTAAGGCTTTAGTCTATTTGCTGAGAAATCTATAACAAATGTGTCATATACCCATACATGTGTATGAGACAAAATGGGTTTCTTTACACTCCATAGCTTGAAAAAAATTCCATTTGCCTCTTTAGATGGAACTCAGTTTTATGTGTATTCTTCCATTTGTAATGAATATCCCCTAAAGGATAATATACGATCTGCATGACTCATCTCTAACCTTACCATGTACAACAAGGTACAATTCCTCTATTCACAAACACCATTACCCTGTGCTGTATAGGGTGGAGTGAGTTGAGATAGAATCCCAAACTCACGCAGAAATTTGAAGAACTCTTAGTTAAGATATTCTCTACTTATATATAATTGAATATTCTTGATCTTCTTACCAAAATGATTCTCTAATTCATTCTTTAATTCCCTGAATTTCTCAAAGTACATAGACATATACCTCATTAAGTAAATATAGTCACATCTACTCAAGTCATCAATAAAAGTTATAAAGTAAGAATATCGACCTATATATTCTACTAGAAATCATCCACACACATTAATGTTTACCAATCCTAGAATCTTTTCAGCCCTTTCACTCTGTCCACCAAATGGAAGTTTGGTGATTTTCCACTGTAAACAAGTGTGAAACATATCAATTGGTTTTAGCTCAAAAGAGTCTAAATAAACATCTAAATAGATATTTTTTAAATGCTTCTCATTTACATGACTGAGATAGTGATGCCACAACTGGGTGTTATATGAGTCATGTGAGCTTGATTCTTTATCAATTACCAACACTTGGTTTTCATAATTTAATACATATAGAATGTTATTTAAATGCTTTATACCATAACATATGTTTCCCTTATAAAAGAAACAACTTTTATTTCTGAACATAAAAATAAACCCATCTGTATCCAAACATGGTACAGAAATAATGATTTTAGTTACACTTGGTACATAATGACAACCATATAAAACCAAAATCATTCCCAGTGGTCATGTGAGGTGGTAGTCACCAATGGAAAGAGCATCCAACCTCACACCATTGGCAGCTTTAAGATCCACCACTCCTCTAGAAATTTTCCAGAATCTACTTAGTTCCAACATTTTAATACAGATGTGAGCACCACAAGATATATCTAATACCAAATGTGTTGAAATGGAAAGCTTTCACTCAATAATGAATGAACCTAGGGCTTCCCCTTACCTATGGGTTCATTTCCACTTCTAGTGTCCTAACTTGCACATGCATAACAAACTTCCTTTTTTTCCTTGCCCTAAATTTGGATCTTTTTCTTATTGGTTGGATGGTGCTCAGTTCTTTAGAATGTTTATAATTCTTATGACCCATTTCCTTTTCCTTCCTCTTCCTATTTACTATAAGTACTGTGGGTTTTTCATTCCCCATATCCTTATCCACTTGGAAAATTAAAGTAATATGTTTCGATAGACTCTTCTCATTATTTCTCATATTATAATTCACAATAAAACTATATAATGTCTTGGGTAGTGATGATAGTATGATATCTATATGAAACTAATCTAGGAATTTAATCCCTATGATGTTGAGATGCTCATTGTATCTAATAATCTTGACTAAATGTCACCCAACTAGTGCAGATTCTCTAAGCTTAGTGGAAAACAAAGCATTAAAGATCTTATGACTCTCTTGTCTTTCCTTCTCTTGATAGAGATCCTGAAAGTGGTATATCTTGATTTAAGAATCCATTTCCTTATACTTCTTCAAGAGAAAGTTGTTCATGGATGACAACACGAGACATTGAACATCTGTATCATCATTCAAATGTTTCACGTAAACAGAAAGATCCTCACCACTCACCTCATTTCCACGTGCAACTCGTAAAGGTTCTTCCAAACATATAGTTTTATTTCATGGTGAAGGATGACCCAAATGCACCTTTGAGACTCCTAGAAATTAGTGTCAGGGATAAGCTTTTCCTTTTAAGTATAGATCACAATGATATGTTTGATTTGGTGTTTAATGCCTTTTATACAAATAATATGATAAGAGATTTAGTACATTATGTAATAAATTTAGTCAAATAAATAAAATTATATTTATTAGTCTCCCACTATTTTATTTAAATCTAATAGCCCTCACCATTGAATTTGGAATATCCTATAGATTGTACATTATAGTGGAAAGGATCCATATTTCCATTTGCATTATCCCTACTTTTGATAGTCTAGAAAATTGAAATTTTATAGGTAGGAATTCCAAAGGGAAACTTCATTAAATCACAACTCCTTGATCTCTTGAGTGGACTCCCCAACCCTGGAATCCTTAATTTTGGATTTCTTCAAAATTTGACTATCAGTTACACTAATTCGTACTTTGGAAGTAAAACCTTGATGTGAACTCAGTCAAGTTAACCAAAAATCTCAAATTATAATACCCCAATAATTGAAAGAACCCTAAATTTTACTAGTTAAGAACTTTGAATTATGATTTGATTCTAACAAAAATAATGGAAGGCTATAATAACTTAATATTTTATTGATGAAATTTTATCCTTGATGTGTAAATTTCCATTTATTTTATTTTCACATGCTTATTAATATCATGTGGGATAAGATTAAGTGATTAACCATGTACTGGATAATATTTACGCCTAAGCTAGTTTATTTTAGTTCCACCTTTCATGCTTGTTAATTAATTAATTATGTGATCACGATAAAACATCCACAATGGATAACCATAAAAATGTTAGAATTAAAATAAAGGTTAGGATCATGAGCTTGTTCTAATGGTTATTTTATCTAGTAGTTGATAAACTAACCACTGAACTAGGAGAGAAACAACTTAAACCAATTAGGTTTATGTGTATAGATTCCCACCTGCCCACCTTTATATCTCCTTGGATTGCTTTCACATTGGATCCTAAATTGAACCTCCTCCACTATCTTGGGAGCTCCATCCATTACATATTGTTTTACACACACATAGGTGAGGGGTAAAATGGGATTTATATAAAAGAAACCATGGTAACATATGAACTACATATTAACAAAGATAGAAGGCATGCATGCCAACAATTTAATTTAATTAATTAAATGGAAACTAGTCACATAAAAAAGTTCTTGTCTATCTCACGATCATCTGCAAGCATGCAATAAATTTACACATTTAATAAAACTAGTATTCAATTATTTAAACATTCTTATTTAAGATAAATCATGCTCTAATTGATTAATTAATATATTTAATTAATCAATCCTTTTATCTTTATCCTTTTCTAAATTCCGCTGAGATTCTCATAAATTATAATTTTAAACAAATCAGAATTAATTTAAAATTAACCATGAATATAACTTGTACCATGAAGGTAACCTTGTGAATACCTATTCAAACCTACCCAACATGTATTATTCTCATATACTATTTTACTCTTGTGTCATATGGAATACATGACTTATCACGTACTTTCATGATATGTACTTCATAGATGATTACACGAATTAACTACACTGCGTGTCATTAATGCACACATGTTGAGTAATTTTTGAACAACTTTTTATGCATTGAACATAACTACACATCTTATAGATCTGACTACACAGCGTGTACTGCTATGCTACATAGACAGAACCCTTGTAACCTCCAGATGAGTTCCTCAATTTAATTTTAATAAAAAATTAATCATTTCTATTAGATCTATGAGAAATGATAAAGGAATAAATATATCTCATAATTCATATTGAGAATAATGATTACACTTTAATTGAAAAACTAAATTATTAAAGAGTAAATCATCAATGAATTATTTAAATAATTATAAAAAATAATATTCCTGCTCTGACATGACTTGTAGGTTCCAGGTGCAGCATAAGCATGTGAGGATCGATGACCAACTTTAGTTTTTTCCCATATTCAATGAAAATTAAGGATCAATATGACAATAAATTCCAGTATACACATACTTAAACCAAGGATTTAGAAAAAGGAATAGAAACCCTTGAATAAGAGAGAGAGTACAAGCATATTTTGTTTATAATTAATTTAATTAAATAATTATTACCTCTAAGGTGATTCTTTCTTTGTTGATGCATTCATCTACAAATCTGCAGGTGTATCAACATTGTATTGTAGAGATAAAGGGTATATCTCCTATTGTGGTGATCCACACATGTTCAACATATCTCCAAACATCGTCGGAGGAGTCTCTGGGTTCTAGCATGGAAGATCCTTGTGCTTGTGATGTCCACCTTTGACCACCTTGAGAACTTCTTCAAAAGTATTCTCCTTAATCTGGTGGAAGAGGATCTCTCTCATTCTTGAGATAGTTCTTAGAGAGGGATGGACTCTTTAATCTTGAGAGCTTTTCTCCAATTCATTGTGCACAACCCTATAATCATCTCAAGACTAGAACTTGGTTAATAAGAGAATAATATAACTAGGTATTTAATTCTCAAGGGTAATAATAAATAATTTTCACTAGTTCCTTAATTATTTTATTAATCCTAGTGAAAACCCCATGTTATATAAAAACAACAACATTATTATTTACTTACATGCACTTATCATCAGAGTAATAATTACAAATTATTTAATAAAATAATATTCAATAGTATTATTTATCGTTGTAAAAGTAAGTTGGTCCAACAATACTCCACCATATTTATTGAACCTCGAATAATGAATTTTTTTAAATAAGTATCATTTCATTTTTCACTAATAAATATATAAGTAATATATTCACTAAATAGAAAAGAAATATTTATTAATTATTTTTTCCACTATATTTTCTCAAATAAATAGTGTTTATATAAATTTGATCAGGAATCTATGAATAATTATGAAACTAAAAATAAGAATAAAATTTATTCAACATGTTAAATAATAAATAATATATTATTTAACTGAGATACTGGATACACTTAGTGTGTGACCCTCTAGGACTCTTTCTTAATGACATTAAGCGGAGAAGCCTAAAGTACAAGGATATAATCTAGAAACACACCAAGTCACCCATATAGAATCAAGTTAATGCCATAATGACATGTCATCTCATACAAATGCTTTCCTTTTAATATAATACCTTTTTCATGATTTTTCCTATCAAACAGGTTGCATGCAATTTCCATCAACCCATGTGCTGAATATCTCATTCTTTGACTTCCCAAAAATTAAACTTGCCTATAGAACACCGTGTATATGGATTTATTTAGGATATATCATTTCCATCAAAGGGCATGAGATATCAAATTTGGTTATGGAATAGAACAGACAAATCCTTTCTCGCATTATTCATTAATGTAGTATTACTTATGACACACAAAACATATCCTACCTCACCGCAAACACATGTCATCACAGTTTTATCCTATAGATATAAGTGCATGATTAATAATACCCATTACTAATAATTGTAAAGTCTAAGGACCAATACACATGTTTGCAGATAAGAAAATCTAATGAAACTTATAAATGTAGATTTCATACTGGCGAGTCTCGTTCCCATAATATCCTCTTGGACATTACCAAGGGAGTTCACCATTAGGAGGATCCTCAATGTTATATTATTCTCCACCCCTGATAGCCTATATCATTTTTTTCCTATTCAAATGATATCATCCTCCTATAGAACACATATTCAAGAATAGGGCCATGGCACTTCTGGGGTCTCATCATAGTAGGAATCTATTATAACCTTTTAGTGTGATAGCTACTCTTAGGAAATTATAACATAAATTGTTATGCATAAGAACAATCATTATGTGATAAGATGTTTATTTATATCCATCTAATGAATATATTTTTATCATAATGTACAATGTAGTTGGTTACGGGGATCCAACTCCAACATTTTTCACATAATGTAAATTAATTTATACCACTTTTTGAAAATTTATCTGAAAAAATAAAAATTATGTTTGAAATATGGTCACAAAAATTATATTAAGGTTATGTTTTTTTATTTTTATGAAATTCTCCCTTTTTTGATGAAAATTAAAAAACACAGAATTTTATATGAAAACTACCTTTTAGTTTAAGAAATTTTTGTTTCTAAATTATATTTTTAATTGGTTTTAAAGTAATTTTTTTCATTTTTATATCAATTAATCCATATTAGATCATTGGAATAATTTTTATATTGAATTTATATACAAAAAATGTAAATTTCTGAACATTTTCTCTTTAAAAACTCATTTTCTTATCACATCTTCTTGATTAATCGAAAATTAAAATTTTCAAATAATGTGAATAAAATTTGTGGAAATTTATTCCATATTTTTTATCATAATAAATTATAATTTATAATAAGGTAAAACTAAATTTTGACCAAAATGAATTATGAAAACAGTAAAAATTAATTACCCCATTTAAGGTGAAAATAGGTTTACTAAGGGGTTAAACTAAAAAAATAAGTGCACAGATAACCCATAGAATTTTTAATAAAACTATTTTATAGCCTTCTTTATAACATTAAAAAACTAATTTTTTACCATTAACCATTTTTACCCTTTTGAAATATCCAAAATTTTGGACCACTCAATTCTTTTCAAAAATACCAAGTGCGTCCTCTCCTTCACTTATAAAAGGTCACCCACTCTCCTTTATTATTTTTACTATAAAAACTAATTCTTTTGGAAAATAGATTCCCAAATCACTTACAAATATATCTATACTTATAACAGAAGCCTTATATTTTTCATAAATCTGTCCTAAGAAATATTTAGTTCAAACCTAAGGAGTATACCCGAAGAAGAGGAAATGTTCTTCAATGAGCATCTTTATTTTATGTTTTGATACATGTCCTTAATTTTTCTAAACCAACAGTGATATTATAATTCATTATCTTCCATATAATGGTATGTTTTTATAATAAGGGCATGAACCGAAACCATATCCACTTCCATTAAATTGGTTATAAAATCATCATTCATGTGTACAGTGGACTACCACCTTGCGAACCAATGTCATTTGTTCTACCATTACCACCTTTGATGACTGGGTACGATGATGGATATAAAGTATATGTATGATATTTATAAAATAATTATTCCCCTTGAGTAATTATATCATATTTATATTCTTTACTTTCTATTCCATAGGGATATAATAATGTTGCTCGTGTGTATGACGGACTATCACCTCACGGAGTGATGTGATTAATCTTTCACTAATGCTTTACATAGAATATAACAAGGTTAAAGTTAATGATTATATGTGATATAAATGAAATAATAATGATATTCATGACATATTTTCATTTTATAAAGATAATATATATATCATTTTCTTGTATACCTTTTCTCTCACTTAAAGAAGATAATGTCGTTCAAGAATGTGTAGACTACTGCCTTCATGGAGCTATGTGACTCAATTTTCATCACCATAATACCTGGATGATATATATAAGTATATAATATTGTATATAAGATATTATTATCATTATGGAAATATAATATAACACTAACCTTCTTTCAATAATTATCTTTGAAAAATGGAAGCGTTAGTCAGGTGTACGTACAACATACTGTCTCCATGATCATAACATAATTCATTTTTCAAAACCAAAATTCATGATTAGTCTTAAAAGTATAATTGATTTATAAATATGGTCATTATTTCATGATCATTATTTTTGAGATTATAAAACTTTATAATATGCAAGGACCTGACATTAACAATACATATTCTAGTTATTTTAAAACTAAAAATCACTTTATTTTCCCAAATATCTTTTAGGTTTAGGGTTTTAGAGAATTAATAAAAAACATCTCATAGTAAAACCATACATTAAAAGTGTAAAGTTCTATACAGAATCCATTCCCCCCCCCCAAAAAAAAAATTCTTTAAAAGAAAACATGATTTTTTCAATGATCAATATTTACAATTTTCCCCTTGTTCACATCCTTGACCCCACTCTTCTTTAAAACCTATATTTTTTTTAAAAACTTGGGATGAGCATAAAAGATCAGTAAGGGAAATAAAATAAAGTAAACCATTATTCTTGTGAAAAAACCATAAAAAAATTCTTAAAAAAAACCTTTTTACTCTAAAAAAGAATTGTATTTTAAAAAATATCATTAAATTACCTTTTAAAATTAACTGTTTTTTTAAAAACTCATAAGAAATAATATAAGATATAAGTAGGGAAAATGAGACTTAATTATAATTATAATTAATAAAATTGGAATAACCATGTGTTCAAATTCCGTAAATTTCAGTCTTACAAATGGATTGACAATACGGTCGGCTTCCATACCCAATGCATTGGAGGGTTATCATAGACCCCCTATCATTAGTTTATCAAAGAACCACCTGTCATTGGTTTATCTCATAACCACCCATCAAAATTACAAGTACCATTATATAATCATAACACATAAAGTCTTATAACTTTTAACATGTCACCATTAAAATTTAATTTTTACTAATAATAAATCATTTTATATTAATAAAATAATCAATAAATTTTCAAAACCAATTTTAAACATTTGGAAATATATTTTAAATAAAAGTGTCCCATATCACTTTGAAACTATTGAATCATAATCTATATAAAGAAATAGAAATTAAAAAGAAAATAAAAAAAATGATAAAACAATAAATTCATGATTTGAGTTTTCAAAGTGTCTTTATATACACCTCATAAAAGAATGTGGGTGTATAACATCAAAACATGCCTCAATGAAAGGATATTGAAATGAAATCCCTTATAAAAATCACATCGTTTATAAAAAATAATCGACAATGTGTATTAAAAGTAAATCCCTATAAAACTAGTTGAAATTCTATATAATATTTTCATAAGTAATTTTTCACATTATCTTATCATGAAATAATCAATGAAGTAGAAGTTTAACTCAAATAAAAGAAAATTGAGTTAAGAATTCCCTTACCTTGACTATGAATCATCACACATGTCTTTATATTAATGAATAATAAACATAGGTTAATTATTTAATTTTTTAGAACCTTTTTTATTTTTATTATTCTTTTTAAATAACTTATTATTATGTTTTCACAATTACTTAATTATTTAAGTTCGTACTGACTATTTTGATGATATTCAGTACATGAGTCCAATTTGACTTTGGTACGATGTCAATAGTAAAAGTGGTCATTAGTACATCAAATCCATAATAATAATAATGAAACAATTATAATTTATATATATAAACTATAATTTTAAACCCGTACATTAAATATTTATATCCAAAATGAACAACATTACAATCATGGCGATGGTGATTCGTACGTATGCATGAGTGACATTTCCATTTTTAAATGATCATTATGAAAATGTGGTAAGTATAATTTTATATTTAAATTATGATCATAATATCATTAATATATCATTAATAATCTAAATATATATATTTATTACATCCATATGATGAGGTGGTGAAAAAAAATTACATCATTTCATGGAGGTGATAATTCACATGTATGCAAGAATGACATTATCATTTTTTTTTGTACACAAAAAGTTAAGAACTCAAATGATATATTATCTTTTCATGAAGATAAATATTTCATCAATATCATATATAGAAATTAATTCCATAATTATAATATGAATTGATAAATGGGTTTTTAAAATTAATTATATCTGTTTACAAGGTTGTAATCCTTCGTACAAGCGGATGATGAATTATTTTTCCATTTGTTGGAAAAAAAGATAGATATGGGTCCTGGAGGAAATATAATAAAATCTTAATATATTTGGTAAACTCAAGTTATTATTTTAAAAGGGATTAATATGATTTTATGGAAGTGGAAGAAGAAATAAAATAGAAACTTTTTATTAAAAATGATAAATTTTCTTCGAGCAATCTCAATTCCTTAACACATTCAGACTACTAAGGGTGGTGTTATTCCAAAAATAATATCTCTAGAATGTGGGGATGTATTATGGGAAGGTATTGGGAAGATATTGGAAAAAAAAAGGATTTTTATGTTTCCAAATAATTATAATAAGAGGTTTCCTTTTAAAGGAGACATGAGGGGCACTCTTGGAATTTCTCAAAATATTAAATTAATATAAATTAATTTTATATTTTAAATGAATCTAAAATGATTTATTTATAATATTTGATGAATGTGGGTATAAATAAATTAATCAAATTATAATAAAACATATTTCTACTATTTGTTAATCATTATCTTTTATTTTTCACACTTATTTAACTCTTTTAACTCTTACCGCGACAACTTGAACTTTTACGCATTAAGGGTTAATATATTTACTATAAAATAAAAAAATACAAAAAAATGATTTATTTATGAAATTTAAAACCTTATCTCAAAAATTTGTACTTATATTATATTTTTTGAAATTTTATATCATTTAATAATATTTTTTTAAAATATCAATAATCTCAAATTTGAAACTATTTATTACTTTTACTTTTAGTAAAATAAATACAACAAGATAAGTTAAATCCAAATATTATAACACATAATTAAATGAAAATATATGAAATTATTGGATGACATTAATAATAAAAAATTATGTCTAATTAAATTTTTTTAATATCATTTATTTGAAATTTCAATTAATTTTATAATTACTCTATTATTGTTGTTCAGTCCAATAAAGTAATTATTTCTTCCCTAAAAATTAAAAATAAATTACCATTATTAAGATAAAAATTATATATTTCAAATTAATTTTGATAGTTGAAATTATATTTGTATAAACATATATTAAAAATTTTATACCTATTAAAATCATTAGTGTAAGTATTTTGACTTTTATTAAAATAAAATAATAAAAGGGGATTAAAGTAATTCATGTAAATCCAAGTGGCCATAAATTTTTCCCAAGGATTATTTTTTTATAAAAACACCCATCTAATAAAATTAAGAGAAGTTTTAGGGTAATTTATTAATCTTTATAATAGTTATTTATTACCTATAATTTCCAAATTTACCATTAACCGTGGTAATAAAATAATTAAGTTCACTATTCATATTGTAAAAAAATAAAAGGTACCTATTTAATAAATTCATACATTTTTATTAAAAATATTGAATCCCTTTTTTAAAATTCAAATCACATAATTGGAAAAAATCAATTTAAAATTAAACCTATAGATGGGGCGTGATGCCAAATTTTAAAGTGAAAATGTTTAAAAGTTTAAAATGTTTTTCATAAGACATAAACATACAAATAATTACAATGAAATAAATTGGATTAAAATATGAATAATTTATCCAAGTTTACTTTAAAACAAATTTAAAATATAATTTAACATTATGAATGATTTATACGAAAAGTCAGTTTTCAATAAAAATGTCGTATTTTTCATTTTTCATAAGAAATTAAACTTATCAGAAAAATAAAAAAAATTAAACCTAATATAAATTTAAAATTAATAAATAAAAAATGATATTTATATCTCAAATAAAATTTATAAATGTGCCAAAATTTTATTTTAAAACAAGTCTTCCAATAAAAATATTTAAAAATTCCTTTTAGGAAAATACAACATTTTTTTATTTAAAATTGATCTTGATCTTATTTTATGAATATAAAACTTAATGGAATTATTTAAAACAAATTTATTGAATATATAAACTATAAATTTAAATATGACAATTAGCTGATAATTATTAATTTAATTAATTAATACTAATCACTTTTGTGGGTATAAAAATATTTTTTCATAAAAACAAATCCTTTATAATCAATTGGTTTTTATTTTATTTTATAATTAATCGGTATCAAATTAATTCATTCCATAAACTTGTGTAAACCATATTTTAATAATTTTGTTAATATTTTTTATTATATATAATATAATAGCTAGCTGATAAATATAATATAAAATATTAATAGTGTATTATTTTTTCAGAAAACCTAGTCTCACGTGTAACATACCACCACCAGAATAAAAAACATTTATTGAAGAAGGGGTTCTCCTAAAAAGATTGTGAACCAAATATAAAAGTAACTATGGTTGTCTATAGAAGTGAAGAATAAGTGTATCTCTTATAAAAATTCTTACACCAACATACAAAATGGACCCTATGTTATCAAAACTGGACAAACCATTTTCAATTGGAACTTTGGAAGAAAGTTAATCGGACACCCTGTTTCCTTCTCTCCAAATGTGGGTAACATCCATGCCTCCATGAATCATATTTCCCCTCTTTTGAAATTGGTATATTATTGATCATAGTGTAGATATATGGCCTTAAAGTGACTTAAAAAACATGGTAGTCCATTTCTAGTGGAGCTAAGGGTACGTTCCTATGCTTACAAAAACAGAGTCTAGTAAGTAAAGCATTTGCTTCTTCCTAGAGAGAACTATCATCCCAAAAGTGGGTTGAGAATGTAAGGATAGTGGATACTCTATTATCTTATATGAGACCCCCTAACATGATTCCATAGATTCACAACCCATCAATGTTGATTTTGGCCACAGAAACATGTGGATGCCACCCTGTAGCTAGGATGCATGCTCAGGATTTACTTTCTTTACTATTAGTTCCCACCCTTGGAACTAAATTTTAAGAAATTTGGATTCCAAAAATTCCAATGAGGGGATACCAATGAAGCTCCCAAATCCACACCATACATACCTCGTCCAGTGTCACTTGAAGAATTAGATGTTAGATGGATTCCACCTTAGGATTGGAACAATACTAGAAATTAGACACCAATTAGATATCCAAATTTTTTAATATTGTCATCTGTGGTAATATCATTATTCCTAAAATGTAAAACTAGAAAATAATATTAGGAAATAAGATCTTTACACCACAACATATGTCCCCAAACATCTAAAAATGATAGTGATGCAACCAATCTGCAGAAGTCTTTCCCAAAGTAAGTGACATATAACAACTTAGTGAATAAATAGATATCTGGAGCCTCTGAAATATCAATATTATCAAATGTTCTTTGATCATTAATTTTAAGCACAACCTGAGTAAAAGAAGAGTGGAAATGTTCATGAATGGATGAGATTTTCAGAGTGGAAAAACC
Organism: Viscum album; assembly: GCA_963277665.1. Taxonomy (NCBI): domain Eukaryota; kingdom Viridiplantae; phylum Streptophyta; class Magnoliopsida; order Santalales; family Viscaceae; genus Viscum; species Viscum album. The sequence goes on along the minus strand of OY728154.1, from coordinate 63,479,147 downwards.
TTGGAAAAAGAGTTTTATCCTTTCACTATTGTGTTTCAAAAAGTTTATCTTCACCTGACCCATGATACAATATACATTATTATCAATCACTGAGATAATAGTATGAATCAATCACCATATTATTGATGTTCTTATAGTTGGAGACAGAATAATATCACCATATTTATTAGAAAAAAACACCCCCATAAAGATCTACCTTCAATCACTTCCTTTGAAAGATTTCTATACATTCCACACATAACATCCATGATGTATCTAATTCTATTTTCCCATAAAAAATTGGCTTGGATAGACTTTCCCAAGAGGCCCAATGATTTCATCCATTTTCATGATCATCCCAAATAAAGTCTATCATGGTTTTTTAAAGATGAGAGATAATAGAGAGAGAGTCCTTTATGAAGGAAAGAATATGTAATTTCATAGAGGATAAAATACTATTAATAAATTTTATTGTTCAAAAAAAATATAATAAATGGTTCTTATAGTTTTAAATCCTACAAATCATTTTTTCAACCATGTTATCTAAATGATGCATTCAGATTATACCAAAAGAAATCAGTGCCCTGAGGTAATCTATAGGAAAAACCCTTCAGCTGAAGCCAAGGCTAGACTTGATGGCTGTGTATCTATTCATAGAACATAGATTCGATAAATACACATGGATCTTTTCTTGATACACTAGTTTCCCTCTCAACTTATAGTAACTATCAATAATGTTTTTAAAACACCTCAAAGATAGTTTAGTGTCATTATTAAAAATTATTTTGTCATTAGAGAACATTATGTGATATAAACTAATTAATTTTACAATGAAATGAAAAGGAAGAATTATACCCACAATAATTATCCTACTAAAAAGGAAAATAAATTTATTTTTTCCCATGATAAAAATTCTAGGAGAAATGGGATCACCTTGTATTAGGCCCCTAGATTTGATGAAACCACACATCATCCCCATGAACACAATGGAAATCCAAGGATAATTGAAGTAATATAAAAGAATATCAATGAACACCTCCTAAAACCCCATGAAAGCAATTACTTTAATGATGAAAGTCCACTCGACACTATTGTAAGCTTTTTCCATTTCATGATTGATGGCTACATTAGATCCCTGTTTTTTTATTATGATCACTAATCAACTATTGGGCTAAGAATATTTCCCCTTGGATGGACCAAAAATTCAAAAACCCATGATGTTACTCTAAAATATAGTTATGAAGATGAGGAGATACCCTTTTATTGATAATAGTTTACAAAATTTAATAGGTAAAATTACACAGACTGATCAGTTTGTACAACTTCGGGGAGGAAAGTTATTTTCAACTAGTAATAAGAACTACCAATGTGGAACTAGTATCACGTGGTAGGATACCTCCCATAAAGAAATATTAAATACCATATACTACATGATCTTTCAGATGGTTCCAAGATGCTACATAAAATGAACTAGGAAGACCATCATTCCTAAGAGTGCTCGACAAATTGAGGGTGACCACCACATCATGAAATTTTATGCTCACCCGGTTTAGCTTCCAGCATTGAGTTAAAACTAAGATCCAAAACCCTAGGAATGGATTCCTTAATATCTTAATGAACTCTTAGGTAGACACTAATCATGTGAGGGTTTGTACCTACAAGAAAAGTTTTGAAGTGTTATTCCTCCATACCTGCCACAACATCCAGTTCATTTGAGTAAGAGCCATCTTCCATACAGATATTTGGTCAGACAATACGCTGCTTTTCCATGATGAAAGTTTTAAAGTAATAATTATTACAATCTCTTTTATTGATACATTTTATTCAATACTAATCACACAACATGTCTCCTATTATTATAGTTTCAATTCCAAATCATTCTTATGTGGAGTAAAATTTTGGAAAATCGACTCATCCTAGTCATCTTCAAGATTTCTCTCCAACTTCTCAACATCCAAACTAAAAATATATAGATCATGAAATATAGAAGGTATCATATAGAACTGGGCCTTAAGATCACCTTAAATACATTACAAACTATTGTGAAGACCTATCCATAAGATGGCTCTGGTTGATTTGCTTTGAGAAACTTCCACTACCTGATGATACCTAGGAAGATAAGACTATTTTTGTTGATATATGAAGTGACTAACTTTGTAAATTTTTGGAAAAATATATACTCAGAGTGGTGAGTGATTGTAAAGAGAATAAACAAGATGTAAATTTTTTACGTCTGGGATGGTTGAGATGCCATAAATGTTTATAAGGCACCGGTCGAGCCTACACCTAGTGCACTCTCTACCTTTATTATTGTCACAACAGGTAAAACAATCCCCAGTATACCCAAGTTCCAAAATTCCCATGAGAGATAAATAGCTTTGGAAGTCTTAATATTCCTTCTTTGAAACCTCCCCACCCTTCTTCTCATCCTTATCGAAAACACCATTAATATCCCCTTTTAAGAGCAAAAGGATATCACCTCGATTGAAGGAGGATAAATCATCCCACAATGCTTCCCTAGCTTGAGGATCACACATAGCATAAATTATAGAAAAAATAAAATTATGGATCCCTTAGGTAACTTCATTCATAATAAAATTATTAGAGGAATCCAAAAGAATCGCTGAAATATTAAATTTTCAGAAAAATTCTAGATATAAAGGTTTAGAGGATCGACCTTCAGAAAATGATGAACTCTAAGTAAGTAAATGACAACAATACCACCACCACAATAGGTGTGTAAATGGTCATTGATATCATAAAAAATATAGTAATAGGGTAACATTTTATATCAAGATCCTTTTCCTAATGTTTAAGGTTTCTTTCACCATCTAGACTGAAAATAGAATGAAATATACTTACTTGAAAAGTTAAATTTCTTCATTTTACAAATTTCCACTATAATATCATATTTTCTCTAGATGATGAGTATTGAAGATTATTTTTTCACACCGGAATCACTAAAATAAAAATTTAAAGGCTACATGACCATAACAGGGATGACAAGCTATTCCTCATGTCTCTAGACATTAACTAAAACCAAAATGGTTAGGAAAAGATAATATAATTTAAAAATTCAATAAAACTTCAAAAGAAAAAAATATTAATTTTAATATAAAAAATTGAGTTATAATACTTAAAGTTCAACAAAGATCATTCTATAAATAATTGTTCTTAGAATTCTTCAAAATTGCCTAGAATAAGATTGAAATTGAATTTTTTGATGGATTTGATCACATAATATTCCAATATAAACACAACATTTGTCTCCCAAAATAACAATCAATCTAATATCTTATTCCTAAAATGTAATTTACTAAATCACTTAATCTTCATGTACCCTATCTATTTCCATAAATTACCTAAATACCCATAATTCTACAATAAAATCATAAAAAATTCAAAAGATAATCCACCCTTTATTTCTCAAATAAAACCCCTTAAAAATATAATGTTCTAAAAAATAATGAATGTATTCAAAAAAAACATTAAACTCTTAATCACCAAATAATTTTCTATTCACATGGATATATATTCAATAAAATGTATGTTACCAAATAAACTTATTATTCATCCATAAAATAATTTATCTAAAAAAAGTCACACTAACTAGGACTTCATGTAGGATAGTGGTAGGTGATGCACCCTTGCCACCCTTCAATTTTGGGTTCAATTCCCATGGCCTTGCCGAACACAATGGGTTGTGACATTGTCTATGGGTTGTTATTTTTCTAAAAATATATAATTATTTTAACATTATAAAAAATATGATAAAATATGCAAAAAAACCATAGTATGTTTTAACCATAAAGGTTGTCTAATAACTTTTATTTGGTATCCCCGAATGTAACAACCCAAAATTACCTCAAAAAATAATGTCTTTAAAAATACAGTTAGTCACCTTAATATTTCATAACATAAAGCTTGAAAAGTGTTTCTAAACCACAGAACTTTGATCAACTAGAAAATTATAAACCCATGATGATATGTGTAAATATTAAGAAGACATAATAACCTCCAAAGTTGTCTAAACACTTCTCTAATACCAACTATAAAAAATTGGACTTATCATTACATGTCATATTTATTTTAGGACTATAAATCACTTTATTTTACCAAAGATATTTTAGGTTTAGAGTTTTATAAAATTAAGATAAAATATTACATAGTAGACCCATACATTACAAGTGGGGAATTCTATATAGAATCAATTTTTCCATTAAAAATTTCATCAAAATAAAGCATTAATTATATCAATGACAAATCTTCAAAATTTTCTCCATGATCTCATCCTTATCCCTAGTCTTCTTTAAAAACTTTGAAAAAAATTTAAAACATGGTATGAGCATAAAATATCACTTAAGGGCATAAAATAAAGGAAACCATTAGTCTAGTGAGAACCCGTAAAAAACCTTCTTGAAAACAAAACTTTGTATTCTGAAAAGGGAATCATATTTTTAAAAAGATCATTAACTCTCATTTTTAAAATCATGTCATTTTTGTAAAAAAATCATAAAAAATCATATAATACATTATTGGGTAACTTGGTATATAAGTATACTTATCATTCATAACCATATGGTCAACTTCAATACACGTCTCTCACTACTAGAAAAACAAGCTACACCATAGACCTATAGCCATGGTTTGAAAACTGTAGATATAGGTGGATACGACCACGATTTTGTGGCATATAGAAACGGTTTTAAAACTGTGGATATAGGTCTTTTTTTCATGGCCTATAGCCATAGTTTTGAAAAATGTAGCTATCGCCCAAACCTATGTCCATAGTTATGTGGCCTATTTCCATGGTTTTTAAAACTGTGACTATAGGCCTTTTTTTCGAAGGGCTGTAGCCATGGTTTTGAAAATAGTGGATATAGGTCTCCCAACCTTGCACGAGAGAGAAAATGTACCACCAAAAAATGGTGGGAAGAACCATTGACATAGTTTTTAGGATATTTCCAAGGTTTATTGGATATTACCATGGTTTTCTAAGGCTATAGCCACAGTTTTTTTCCATGGGAATTAGCCACCTATTGCCATTGTTTTTTAGGGATATATCCATGGTTAAAATTGTGGCCAAAGTTTAACTGCCACAGTTGTAAATAGAGACACCTATGGCCATAGTTTTAAAAACCATGGTAATAGGCCACCTATTTCCATGGTTAAAACTACGACCAAAGGTCAGACCCTACTGCTACGGTGATAAAACCCATAGTCGAGAAAAACCTTGGCCATAGCCTATGACCATTGTTTTGGGCCCTATTCCTATAGTTTTGAACCTTGGATATAACCCATTTTTCTAGTTGTGACTCTTACAAATGATATAACCATACGTTCGACTTTCATTACAAATGAATTTGGAGGGATTTCATAGACTCACCCATTATTGGTTTATCACAGAACCAAAGGTCATTGGGTTATCACGTAACCACCCATCAAAAGTCCAAGTACGATAATATAATCATAACTCATAAAATATTTAAGTTTTAAAGATGTCACTATTAAACATTCATTTTCACTCATAAAAAAATATTTTATGTGATTTAAATAATCAGTCCATTTTCAAAACCCATTTTGAACATTTAAAAAGATATTTTTAAATCGAAGTCTCCAATACTACCTTGAACATTTTGAATCATAAACCCAATGAAAGAAGATAATTTAACAAAAAACTAAAAAACATGATAATAAATAAATTCATGATATGATATATCAAAGGGGATGTATATACGTATCATGAAAGAAGGTTGTTGTATAATATCAAAATATGACTCAATGAAATGAGATTGAGACGAAGTACCTTAAAAATATCATATGATTTATAAAAAATAATCGATAATGTGTATAGCTATAAATACTCATAAATATACTATTAATAAAATAAAATATAATAAAAATTCATTTCACACATAATCTTAGAATGGCATAATCAATGATGTTGAAGTTTAACTCAATGAAAATAAATTGATTTAAGTATTCCCTTATCTTGATCCTGACTCTTCACATATGTTTTTATCTTAATAAATAATAATCTTAGGTTAATTGTTTTATTTTATACAGAAACATTTTAAATTTTATTATTCCTTTTATATCACTTATTATCATTTTATAATAATTATTCAACTATTTAAGTTAACATCAGATATTTTGATGATATTCAATACACGATTCCAAAATGACATTGGTATGATGTATATAGTCAAAGTGATCATTAGTACACATATATAAAATAATAATCATGATATAATTATATTTTTTATAGATAAAATTTACTTTTTAATCAATCCATTAAACATGGATATAAAAAATTAACTATATTATAACCATGGAGATGGTAAGTCATACATACGCACGAGTAACGTTTCCATTATTCAATCATCATTATGAAATAGAGGTAAGAATCATTTTATATTTAAAAAATGATCATAATATTATTAATATCATATTAATAATTAAAATATGCATACATATATCATCCATGTGATGTGGTTATGAAAACACAATCAAATCACTTTGTGGTGGTGATAATTCTCACTCATATAGGAAATGTGTTATCATTTTTCTCTTCATGTAAAGGTAAGAAATAAAATGATATATAATATTTTAATATTGATTAATATTTCATTAATATAATATATAAACATTAATTCCATCATTATATACAGTCTTGAGAGTTGTTTATGGATATTTAATTATCTCGATTCGTAAGGCGGTAGTCCTCTGTACACATGGATGATGAATTCTTTTTCCATTTAATGGAAAAAGAGATAGATTTGGGTCATTAAACAAAAATTACAAAATATAAATATATTTAAGAAACTTGATTTAGTATTTTAACATTTTTTAATAATATTTAATGTAATTAGAAGAGGAAACAAAACAAAAATTATTGATTAATAATGATACATTTTCTTCAAACAATCTCCGTTTGTTAACACCTTAAGACCACTTAGAGTAGTGTTATTTATAAACTAAGACCTCTAAAATGTTAGGGTGATTATGGAAATATATTTTATAAGATATTATTTGAACTAAAAGGGGTTTTGGGTCTTAATAAATAAGAATAATAGGTTCCATTTCATAGAAGAGCGGAGGGGCACCCTTGGAATTTCTTAAAATATTAAATTAATAAAATTAATTTTCGGTTAAAAATGTATTAAAACTTTTATATCTTGAAGATAAAATGATTATGGGTATAAATAGATTCAGAAATTGAAAATTAGAAATATTTTTACAATTTTTTAAATACTTATATTTTGGTTTTATCCCTTATTTACCTCCTTTAACTTTTACCGGGACAACTTCGACCTTTACTCATTATGGGTTAATATCATTACTATAAAATTTTGGAAGACCCAATAATTTTTTTTTATAAAATTTTAAACCTTATCCAAATAATTTGGAGAAATATAATATTTATAATAATTTTATATTATTTAATAATATATTATTTATTTTAAAATATCATTAATGTCAATTTTGACATTATTTATTACTTTAACTTTTGAAAAAATCCATACAATATGTAAAATTCGATAAAAATATTATAGAAAATCAATATAATTTCAATGAAATCTTGGATTTTTTATAAAATAATTTATCACAAATAATATTTACTTTAATATTTTTAATATCCTTTATTCTCCATTTCCATTAATTATATAATTACTATATCATCATTGTGAAGGCCTTTAAGGTAATTATTTATTCCCTAAAAATTAAAAATAAATTACATGTTGAATTAAATTATGTAATATTTGAAATTAATATTTATAGTCCAATTTATATTTTATATATCCAAATATTAAAAATGTTATTATTATTAAAAACATTAGTGTGATAAGATTGACTTTTCTTAAAATAAAATACTATAATAAGATTAAAGTATTTCATGTGGATCAATGAGGTCATAACTTAGACCCAAATATTATTTTATTATACAATAACTCACCCAATCAAATCAGGACAACCTTTAGGGTAATTTTCTAATCCTTATCATAATTATCTTTTACACAGAATTACATGATTTACCCTTAACCGTGGAAATAAAATTACTAACTTCACTATTCATATTTTAAAAAAACAAAAGAGAAATATTTACTAAATTTGGACCATAGGATTTAAAAATATGGAATCCATTTTTCATAATTCAAAAAACAAAAGTGGATAAAGTTAATTTAAAATTAATCCCATAGACGGGTTTAGGAAGATGGGTTTTAAAGTGAAAATGTTCAAATGTTCAAAATGTTTTTATATACAAATTCAATATGAAAATGATTATAAGGAGCTAAATTGAATTAATATACGTATCAATGATCCCATTTAACTTTAAAAATAATTTGAAACATAATTTATTATTATGAATTATTTAGATGAAAATTCTTTTTTAAATTAAAATTTATTATTTTTCACTATTCATCAAAATGAAATTTATCAAAAAATCCCCTATAAATCATCTTAAGATAGTTTTGCCACTAAATTTTAAAAAATAAATTTTATTTTTTCAAATAAACTTTATGAACGGGTAAAAATTTAGTTTCAAAACAAGTCTTCCATTAAAAGGTGTAAAAACTACCATTTAAAAAAATATAACTTTTTTTTCAGTTTAAAATTGGATTTGTTCTTATTTTATGCCTATAAAACATATTATATGAATTTAAAAACATTTGGTAGAATATATAATAGTTATTAATATCATTTTATAATAGCAATTAATTAAAATCATTAATATCAAACACTTCTTTGGGAATAAAAATTAGTTTTTATAAAAACACATCCTTTATATTCAAATAGATTTTATTTTTATTTATAATTAATTTGTAACCCATGAATTCATTCAATAAAATTTTTTAAAACATATTTTTAGTATTTAGTTAATCTTATTTATTCCCTCTACTCCAAAAACTATGTTATAACTATCATATTAAATATTAAAAGTGTATTGTTGTTCTATAAAGCTATGTCGTGCTTTTAATAAACATTATCGAATAAACTTGATGTTGCCTAAAACACAAAATAAACCATAGATAAAATGTGAATTACAAGTTAAAAAAGTTATAATATAATTTAAATTAATTTTTAGTCAATATATTTCTCAAAATATCATTATGTTACATAATATGTTCAAGAAACCAAATATATCATGACAAAACACGCTTGAGAAAATACGATAATTAACACCCAAAAAATGAAAAAATGAAATATTGTTAACAAATGGGTATTAAGATATTATAAATTGATTTTATATGATATTATAAATATTAATATGGTTCTATAATATATTAATTACTTGTTTTAAAATACTACAAAAATGTTTAAAGAACATTCAATAAAATGGAAGTGTGAGGTAAGATATTTCCTAAATCAATTTCTACTCATTAGGATAAACTTATAATCTATTTATTATGTCAAGATATAACTATGTTTGAAATTAATTTTGATTATATTTTGATATTTTTTCAGTTTTTCATTTGGGTTTACAATTTATATACATAATATATATTTTTGATTAATTCTTACATCATCATTATAATCATTTGAATGGTTTATTTCACAATCTCATTCTACTCGTGATTATTTATTCTTGAATATCAGTTGAATTATATTACCTAAAATTTTTCTAATAAAACCATTTAATTTTCTTACCCTTGGTTTATTCATGATATTTTCATGTAATATCACAATTTTTCCTCTCTTTGGTACATAAAATGTTTTTGAAAATGTTTTAAAGAAAATATGACTTCATTTCTATCTTAGACTAGAAATATATTTTCTTACAAAACCATGATTTCATGAAATGTGTTCAAAAATGTTTTTAACTTTTTAAAAATGATTTATTAAATAAATTTTCACCCATTTTGACTCTTTAATTTTTTTTTCAAAGGAATCACGTGTCTTTCAAAACACTGTCTGTTTGGATTTTACTGAAAACAGGAAATGTGTCTTCTTGTTATTTTATGAACACGATACTTTCTTAAAAATTTTAAAGTGCAACAGGAATGTTATTTTTTGATTTTATGAAATTTATATAATTACCCACCACCATTAGAATCATTTATTTGAAGTGTATTCTTGAATTTTATGTGTAAATTTTTAAATAATTTTCTTTAATTATAATTTTTAAGGAAAATTATTTTTAAAAAACAATTCAGAATGAGAGGTTTATTTTCCCATATAATGATTTTAAATATATTTTTATTGTATTTATATTCAACAATGACATCAACAAGTAATTGTAATTATGATCTACTTGGTAAATATTGAATTTATATCATCTTTATTCTTTCTTTGGATAGATTTTGATTAGTTTGATAGTGGATGTGCTATTTTGATTCTATTCACCGTATTTATTTGGATTATTTGTGGTTATGTTAAGGAAAGTATTCACATTTTTTATGATATGTGGTCAATATTAATGTTTATTAATTTTTTGTTTCCACACTTTATACAAAGAAGGAAAGATACTTAAAATGCGACATCTGGTTCCCAGACCCTATATAGCCCCTCAATGCATCGATAAGTCTCATTAAATAAATTAGTTTGACAAATGATATGGGTCTCTACCCACCTATTTAAACTATATAGAGGATATATATTTATAGTAACTATATTGAGGATAGATAATGAGATTAACTCTCTTGAGAATAAATCTTTATAGTTTAGATGTCTTATATTATACATTCTATCATTATGAATTTAATTATTGATATTCTATGTGATTATTCAATTTTTTAGAATATCCATGGTTACATATCAAGCTCATGTGATTATTTATATGGAATTACATGATAATAATTGATTCCTTCCATATTATTCTCATCTTATTGATTATATGGAATATGTTTCAGTTACATACATTTCTATGTTGATTATGCTTATTAATTTACGATAGTTTACACTGTATTTAACCTTTACTGAGCATTTAAAATCACCCTTATTTAGTTTCCTTTCCCCAAGATATGTAGAAGAGATATTTGAATGAGTTTAAAAGGGTGAATTTTTTTTCCACTTTTATTTATTATGTTTTTTTTAAAATGTAAAATAGGTATCATGTATGTATCTAGTTCTAAAAAACTACTAAACTGATCATCCCTTTAGTATTTGATTCCTTATTTCTTTTCTAATATAATAAATTAAGATACTGGATCTGGGAAACTAGGTTCAGGGTCTTTACAATTTATAAATTCTGGTTCTATGTATATAGTAAATGTGGGTAAAAGTTTAAATAGGAAGAATAAATTTAATTGAAGAGTATAATAATGTTTCTTCTAGAATCTAGTCTATTTTATTGAAACCTTAAATTATTATTAAAAAGTAGGAGTAATGATTATATATGATGGAATTATTCCAAAAAACATGAAGACATTTTATAAAATATGTGGAATATCGATTTTTGGTTTCTGAGTTATAGAAATAATTTATTAAGTTTTGAAGGGTTTGTGATATCAAATGTATAATTTAAAAATATTCTGAATATAAATTAGTTCAAAAATAAAGGTAAGAATTAATAAAAATTGTGTTTTTTATTCAAATAATGTTGTCAGGATTTTCTATATCAGATATTAGAATTTAAAGTAGTATATGAAGCATAAGTGTATTTTAGAAATGTAAATGTTTAGTTGTCTCATCTCTCTTATATTATAAGAAGAGTTTTTTTAATTTTTTTTAAAAATATAAGATAATGAATTCAATAAATATGGTTTATGGTTCATTAAATTATATAAAAAACTTGAGATAAAGATAAGGATAAAAATAATTTATCACTGATAAAATTGATTATCTAAATATTTGTTAAAATATGAGGTATTGATATTCCACACCATCATTGGAATATTTTAATGAATAATATTTCTTTCAAAAAATATATTCAAACACATATAATACCATTCATGCTGAGTATACAACAATTTATTTGTTATATATTCCTACTAAAAACAATTATAGTTATTTCCTAAACACTATGCAGTTTTCATATCTTAGCATGATATTAAGAAGAATATATAGTTTATAAAATTCCAGTGGGAGTATATTGGTATTTGAGATATTCAAATTTAACAAATAAAAAAATTATACTAGTAAAACCTAAAAATTTATTTCACAAAATATACTAAAAATGTTTATGGAATGTTTTAAAAGAAAAATATAAAGAGTTACATTTAGTAACCTTAATAAAATTAATGCCAACTTTTTATCATAAATGGGTTTAGTACATATTGATGAAGAAAAAATTTAAAGGGTCATATTAGTTTCAAAAGGAATTTAATGATTGTTTAAAAAATGGTTTAAAGAGTGATGATTTTTTTAGATAAAGGGAATTACCCTATGTGGCCTTTTTGAACCCTCCACACAAGGAAAACCCCCTCCCCATGAAGGGGTCACTCCGGAGAGAGCCCCAGCCGGGAAGGATCCATTGCTAGCTGAGATGGCAGAGCATCCCGGAGGATGACAGCCTGATCAATGATGGTCCGTCAAAGTAGTCCGTCAGCATATTAGGCCACGCCTCATTTTTCCCTCCCAGTTGAGACCGAGCGACCCAGTAAAACGGGTTGATCCCAGGGGAGAGGCTTCCCCCGAAAGAGGACTCCCAGGATTCGAACCCTGAACCTCCCAAAGAACAGCGTTGTTGTACCACTCACCTTCACCACCACGCCACCACCGAAGTGGTAGTTTGAAGAGTGATGATTACAAACATAGAAATAGTTATAAATAGACAACAAAAATTATTAACATTTTAAAATTTTATGTTATATAGTTAAACTTTTTGAATAAGTTTAAGCAGTTTAACATTAGTAATATTATTCTTAAATATCATCATTATTCAAATTAGTATGCTTTAGAGATATTAATCACTACTTTTTTTAGTCGTACGGTTTCTTTCAAGTCATCAAATATTTAGGTAACATGTTTAATTAAATAATTGAATGTTCAAAATACATAAAGAATATGGTGTGACTTATATGGTAAGTCAAGAAGATGGTTATATATGGATTTGTTAAGTGTTCTTAAAGGAGTTTAATAATATAGAATGTATTATGTTATATAAATAGAAATATACACTTTATTATTGTTTTAGGTTGGTTGTACATATTTCAAGAAGAGAAATGATAATTATCACCTCAATGTATGATTTTTTGTTTTCCATAATGGATTGCCATAACTGAGTTTTATGGTTTTTAAATATATTTTAATATTATCCAAATTAGAATCTTGTATTCGATACAAATAGTTGATGTGATATGAAGGATAGAATAATGAGGTAATAAGCCAAGACATATTAGTTGGACCAAATCATTAAAGTATATCACATGGAATATCATACAATCATTGATATAATTAGGGGTGTATATGTGTTACGAATACCAATTGCCTTAGGTTATCAAGATAACATGAATGAGAACATTCATACTTTGATTCCATTCTTACAGTAAATATTTGGATAGCTATTCTGGGGGTGTCTATATATTTTTTTGATCATGATATTGATTAGACCACAACTAATATAGATTATGTCCACTTATATGATGATTAAAATCATTTAGTCTATTTATAGAATAAATATGGTGAAATTCGTAATCATCTAAGTTGTTCGACATATGATTTTCCCAACTACATAGATGAATGAAATGAGATGAATTATTTCAATAAGGAAAAAATATTCTAGAGAATCATGAATGTATTAGTTTGCACTCAATTTCATAGAAAAATAAATTATATCGGAAGACATAAAATGTATATGATATATATTTCTGTAGAAATGTTCATATAGATTTATGAGTATGATTGATCAAGATCACACCAGTAACCTTAATAGATTTAGAAGCATTCATGTTTTTCTAGAGGCCATTATTTGATTTCATTTGTGAAATTATAAATTAATATTTGTTTTCAATGCTATAAATTATCATAAGGTAACAAAGTTAGGACTTATAATAAAGGTTAAATCATAGGCAATGTATTTCTATAAAAATTAATAGATTTTGATAAACATTATCCCAAAGAGTTTGGATGGATTCCCAACAAGTGGTGATATTTTACATAATGTACATGTAGCATTTTAGTAAAATTGGGAATTTTTGTATGTGAACTAAAATAAGGATATTGTGTCACATGATATCAAAAATTTCATAGCCTATGATATTGAATAAAAATAACTTTATCATATCACCCGATATGTATTTATTAGAATGTATGATAGATTGATGATATGTGGGATCTATTGCATGGATACTGCTATGTCTCCCACATGGTTTAACTTTGGTTATGAATCAACATATAGATTCATTTATGGACTTACATAATTATTTAAAATGTTCAAATGATTATAATATCCCAATGAGAATAAGTTATGGGTAATAGATGGAGACTTCCATGCGATGGATACTAATTCATGAATACCTTCATTAAATGATTGGAGCTTATATAAAGTAATGGGATCCCTCTATTGGATAGTATGATATAATCAATCCACATTCTAATCCCTCTTTTTATATGTTCTTAATTTATCACCGAAATATAGGTGATAGTAATACTTTGGATTATGTGAATTCTCTTATTATAAACAAATATTCTTTTGTCCAATGTAGTACTTGTTTAGGTCATAGTTCTTAGATCATCACTCAGTGGTTTCAATCAAGTGTACTGAATACATATCAAAAGTGATAGATAAAAATATATACAAGGTCTGAATTTTTATATTTATTTTCTACTTAATTCATACCTATTAACCATGATAGATTAGGAAAACGTTATGAGTATATTTCACAATAATAATCATACGATGATCCCCAAAAATATATTAAGTAACCTAACCTATGAGTTTTATTTGAATATATACATATCAATATGTGTTGAAGAAATTCATTTGGTTGTAGAAATACGCATTTAAAAATTAGTCATTACAAACATGCATATATGTAATGTAGATGCATGAGCTACTATGGCAATATATTTAATCCTTTGAAATACCATATGTATGATTCCTTACCAAGAAAATACTTAAAAAGTAGTTGATCATCCAATCTGGTAGGTCTAGCTAAAGCTGGATGGCCATGGATTATTTTTTTAAGGATATATTGTTATGGGTACATCTAATAAGATTAATTTTCAGAATCTGGTTTGATCTTTAGGTTACACTTAACTTGGACACTGTAATATGACTTGGATAAAAGAGGAATAATGTTTAGTAATTGCATATAATGGATTAAGATAAAGATTAATTTTCTCAAATATAATAGTCATATATTATGTGATTGGTATGATTGTCTACCCATATCACCAAGTGATAGTAGAATTGATAAAGTGTCCAAAATCTTATTGAAATATGGATTTTGGCCTACATATGTGTTAATTGAACAAAAAGGGGACACAATTTTATTGGGAAATAATTTCATATATAAAATAACTTATTATATTAATATAGAACATGATAGATGTATGAGAAAGTAATCTATTATAAATTAAATAAAATCCTTATCATTATATATGACCTTGTGATCAATCCTAGGGGAAAAATTAATGGAATCAGATTTCTAGGCTAGTATAGAAACTTAATAATTTTTCATAAGAAGGAAAATTATATGTTCTAGGACAAACATATATTAAATAGTTTAAAGGTGAATATGTTAAAAAAACTTTTATTAATGCTTTTGATAAGAGTTTAAAAATAGTTTTTGGATGTCACTACTCTCATCCTAGTGTCCATGGAGTATAGGATTCAAAAGTAGCATGAGAACATAAATTCATTCAAGATGATAGAAAAATGAGATGAATCTATCAATAATATGAAATACATGAGAGGTATAAGGTTTTAAAAGAATTATAAAGATCTAAGATGAAGGAATTAACATCAGTATATAGTCATTAGCACTATAAAAAACAACATTTTAAGTTAATTTTTTAAAAAATTTATAAATATTTTAAACCATTGGTAAATGATTTATATAGGTTCTAAAATTCATTTTCTATTATTTTTTCAAGTGTCATTTTGTGTCTATTTTTCATTTAATAGTGGTGTATTATGTAGTGTTTTAAAACAAAAATATTTATTTACCATTATTTCACACACACACACACATATAATTATTCTTCAAATATTCTTTTGATTTTATTTTATTTTTTTATTTTTTTATTCATACTTGGTGAAAACTCAACCTAGATCACCTGGGAAAATAATGAGAGGTATGATATTTCAGTGGATTTTTCAGATGTAAGATGAATGAAAGAACTTTAATATCTACTAATATTGCACTATAATAAGAACAATATTTATAGGCAGTTCTGTTTTTGGGAATTAGCACCATTTTGAATATGAATATATTTTTTATAGAGATTTCTAAAACTATTATGGATTGGTGTAAGAAGAATCATTTAAAGGAATTTTTATTATATTGTTTTTTTATTTTATGTTGATTAGTTTATGATCATTTTAAATGGACACTATTAATTTAGCTATATATATACGTATATGTATATATAAATATATATTTATTTTTTAATTTTGTTTAATTTTAATCATTATTTGGACTCAACTTGATCCACCCATATTGGGCCTACCTTTGACAGACCTATGCCAACCAACATCAGACTATGACTTGATTCACCCTAAAAACTAAATTGTATATATTTTCAAGGTAGGGTTTAAAGCTATTTCTTCTTGGTTATTCTAAAAAACCTTCACCACTTCACCAAGTCTTTCATTTATTATATAAGGAAATTTTATTGTACACAAATATATAATGATAAATATGTGTAAAAACATATATATACATACATATATTTATTTATAAACTTACATATATCTATGTGTGTGTGTGTTTATGAATATGTGTTAATATATCCATTATTCAATAATATTAATTAATAATTAATATTTAGATATTACAAAGACGAAAAAACATATATATAATTATAATTAGATATAAATAAAATATATAGATATATATACATACATGCATATAAATAAATAAAATTATAAATAATTTTTTATAGATATATAAAAATATATGTATAAGAAATATTAGTATATATATTTTATATAATTATATATATGTGTGTGTGTCTATTTCAGCCCGATTCGTGTTGTACCATTAGGGGAGGATAGAATGGACCGATGGAATGTCACCTGTTGTTTGTTATTATGAAGGGTATGATGTGCTCTGATGGTCTCCAATGGGTTTATTAATAGAGCCAGAAACACCCAAACGGCCCTGGAATCCATGATTCATGGACCTGATTTCAAATGGGAGATGCTCGTTGGATGAATATTTTTCCAACGAAACTTAAGGACTCCATTGTTTGAGAGGATGGGAGGTCGGGCTCATCACACCCTTTTGTGGAAAAAATTACCTAATTCAGGACCCTGTTATAGATTTAAGCAATGTTAATTTGTTTTTGAATCCCTGGTTCTTTCCCAATAATTTGTCCACAGGTTACCCCTGTGTTGCAATATTAACCATATGTATGCATGGGTCAGGAATTACTAAGACAACACTACTTTTAGCTGTATGATGAGGTGATCTGGAGTTTATTTTCATCCAGGGGGATAGAAGTTGTTTCACTATTGGGATCGAACCCATAAGATGAGATTCCTATGCATCCTCATGAGAGGAATTAGAACCCATATAGTTTGTTTTATATTATGGATTATACCATAAATGAGGCCCCTTTTTAGGGTTCATGATTGGGGATTAACCCTTGAAAGGGATCCCACTTTATCTTGGGCCTTCAGACAGGAATCATATGTATCCTGGTTAGATAAAGAATCAGAGTTATCGTAGTTCATTTGGGGGTGGGGCTTATGCGTGGAAGATTCCCACTTTAGATCAGGCCTTTAAAAAAGCATCCTACATATCCTGGTTAGAAAAGGAATCATATTTCACAATCTTCATTTGGGGGGGGGGGGTGGTCTTATGCGTGGAATCTTCCCACATGAGCTCCAGCCTTCAAACATGCGTCCTACACATCCTGATTTAAGAAGGAATCAGAGTTATCATAGTTCATTTAGGGGTGGTGTGGATGTTGTGATAATCATACACCTCTAAGACCATGTGAGTCTAGCTTAGTGTGAGAAACAAGAGGAAGAAGTAGATCCAACAAACCACACACCTTCCCGTCTCTGCTGATGGAAAATGAGGATGGAAGTGGAAGTGGCTGGGGAGACGAAACAATGAAAGAGAGGGACTTTAAATGTTCCAAATCCAAAACGTGTTAATATATAGGATACTCATGTTTGGTAATCTATACAGACATGTATCGGGGTGAGCCCAAGAGGAGAAATAGTGCCGCCACCACTAGAGGGGTTGTGGGTTACCGCCAAGGGGGTTCCCTAAAGCTGGTATTAGAAAGAGGAGAATCATTGATCCTTATCAAAATAAAAGTCAAGCATGATCACTTTAACTTATTAATTCACCTCATTTAATGGAAAATCCAGTGATTACCCTTGATCCCTAGAATGGGGAGGTTTATATGAGTATTCCAACGTTGGTCCTCGGGTTACCCTAGGAATGTAGACTTAAAGGCATTCTAGGGGTCCAAACCCTTTCTATGATTACCCACATCACTCCACCTACCATGGATATGTAAACTCATAAGGACATGTTGATTCACCTGATCGTTTAATCATATGGTTATGGTGGCTTTGGAAGAGGCTTTGGCCAGATGCCAATGAACTGGTTAACTAAGGGGATTTGGAGTATTAGATGGAAATGGAAGGGCTTGATCAGTAAAGGAAGGTGGAAAGCACAAATGTAACCTTCTCCACATATCATTTGTTCATGTGGGGTGGGGTACCCACCTCATGGCATACTTCCATGCAGGTGGAGGGGTCATCCACATACAAAGGTGGTATGCAGATGTGGACGCTGTTTGTATACCAATGTGGTATGCAGATCTAAATGTGGTACATGAAACGTAGTGGTATGCAACTATAGGTTCTGTCTTCATACCATGGTGGTATACGACTTTGGATTCCCTCCGTGTGGAAAAACTTGTGAAGGGTTTCATCTGTATAGAGATTTACTATGCATTATGCCGGATTGAAGAAGCAGAATTAGTTCTGTAGTTTGTGAAATGTTTATAAACTAAGGGATTATGGTTCATGGATCACCAATTAGTTTCTCGGGTTTCTTCCTTTTATTATGCATCTTTCCTTTTTTGGTATGTAGTGGGTTTATACCTACTAGAAACCATTCATGATTCTGTACTTTGTTGATTGTTTTTCTATAAGGTCTTTTGTTTATAAACTCATAGCTTTCAAAAAAAATCCAATCCTCCATCTCCCTATCTATCCACCTTCCTCGGCACCCCTTGGGGTCCTATTATAGAGTACTAAGGAGGATTTATATATGGGTCACATGACACAATTTTTGGAAGTCAACCAAGGTATGTGGGGATGAGGTTCATGGGGGTGGAAATGTACACCTCGGTCATGTGAAAAATGAAGTTTTCAGGATACCACCTACCTTGCCTTGTCTGTGAACTGAATTTTTGGGGAGGGTGTTTGGGGAAATACATCTCTATCATTTTTTCTTCAATGATGTAATTCGCAAGGTTGTAGTTCATTGGGCCATGGTTCGTAGGTGGAATTTCTCCACATTCATTCTGCCAAGGGCATGGTTCATAGGGGGTTGGTGTTGTTTATTATTTATTCTACGAACATCCTGGTTAGATGGTCAATGCCTCATGAGACAGAATTTCGTGGGTTGTCTATGGACCATTTGGTTCGTGGGAAATTCTTACCGCATACCATTCTTGGAAGTCACTACACAGACCACTCTGGTCCTTTACAAAATATTATTTCTTCAATATTCTTCTCAAATTTTCAGTTTAAACTGTATCTTATTCCTTTATCAAATTTTTGGGAGTATTTTATTTACCTTCGTGGAGTTTTTAGACCCTAAAAATTCCCCTAATCAGAATGGGTTCCAATAAAAACAAAAAGGAGGATATTTCGATGTATTAATTGGTCCTGAACTAAACTAGTTTATGGTTTAAGGTGGGAACAATTGGGAGGAACATGCCTATATATAAGGGGTCCATGTCATTTTTAATTTACTGGAATTCTCGATGAAAAGTTCTCCACAAAGTGTTCATGGAATTCCCTGATTATTCATACCAAATCCTTAACGAAATATGTCCTCTATGAATCGTGATTCACATTCCATGAACTTCGAACCCTTCACGATCAGCTTCATACATGAACCAACCTTTGAATCCTCAAACTGAATTGTGAAACATAAAATGTAACCTGTAACTATAGTGTAGTAAAAAACTGCGTGGTTTTCCTTCTCCATGGACTAAACCTCAATTCGATGATCTGAACATTCAATTATGAAAATAAAATTTAAAGTCTTTACTTCAGATGACTGCGTAGCAAGGTTTGGAACATGACTTTCCTAGAGAGCGAACCATTTGGTTTTCTATCCATCACTTCATGGGCCAGCGTCTTGCAGAGAATTCCATGAACCGTTTTCGTTGTTCATTACGCATATCCTTTCTTCATGTGGAATTCTTGTAGTCCTTTATCAATATTTTGGTCTTTTGACCAATAATTTTGTTAGACTGGGTCTTTTTTATGGTCCTTTGAATGTATGATGAAGGATATTTATGAAGATGATACCGAAGATGTTGTTGTTACTGATACTTTGGTCATGACCCTTTTATCTATCGATGAAAGGTAGAAGAGTATGGTGGACTCTCTTGATGATAAAATCCTTATTTTCCCATTGCATCAATAGTTAGAGAAACCGGTTATAGTGTCCTAGATAGAGTACCCAATATCATAGTTTTATCCCATTTATGGATTCTGTCTACTGTCTGATATATCTTTTCCAGAGCCCTGTGTGGAAAACTAGCATACTTCCTAGATAATCAAAAGAACAATTCCTAAGGCCCTTATCTCATCGATTAGCTGATTTATACTAAAGGATACCTCTACTAGGTTTTTATTGAACTATGATCTTTAGAATCCATAGGAAGAACGGTGGAAGCCAGATGAAAATACCCATTGCTACTATTGTATTTCACGAAGGGCCACAAAAAATGAGAAACATGGCTGGTCATCAAAGAGGGACCTTCGCTCTAGAGGTTTATTTGGCTTAGATTTGGGATAACCGTTTTGGGTCCATCAGACTTGTGAAGAATTACTGATTGGGTAGAAAGTTGTGGGGTTATAAGAGGTAATCAGGGTATCGCAGACCAACACTCATCGGAATAGTTCCCTCATTTCACAACTTCTGAGTATATGGAGTCCATATACCACTACTTTTCATTTATCCCATGAGGAGGTCAGCATTAGTCTCTGGGATGTTCAGCTGATTTTTGGGGTCCCTATTGTTGGGGACATTTATGATGGGTTTTTACCTCTTTGTTCCATATGCGAAAATGAGGATGTGACTCATCCTTTGTCTAAAATACTCATTTCCCATGAAAAGAAACTTTTTAAGAACATCGAACCCTGCCCAAATAAATACATTTCTTTCTCGATGTAGATTAATGTATTTCCCAATCTAAGTGACCAAGATCCCAATGTGTGTAGACCCATGTCCATTCCATCAAAGGAAACTTGAAGGCGAGTAGGTTCTTACTGTCATACCTTGGAAGAGGCCCGATTTAGCCAGTGGGGATGGGAACTCATCCCTAACATGGACTTCTTTTTTCAATTGGTGGACTTTTTGGTCATGTTTTTGAGTGGATGGATCCTACATGTGCTAGGTTCTGGTGGTGTGAGAGTCACAACCTTTGCCATGGAGACTCAGCTGGCCACCAACAAATGCCTCAATCTAGCCATTTTGATCTTTTCCAAAATCAACCATTTAATAGGATATGATAGCGATTAAAGGTCCCCACATCGAATGAGTTGACCCTTCTAAATCCACTGCAATTGGATATAAACCCAAATAGAAGTCTACACATTTATCAATCCCTTACCGATTCCATATTTTGTTTATCAACCCTACCTTCATAGTTCTAGTGGGGTTGTGCCATCAGGCTGGGCCACCCAAGATAAGTTAGAAGATAAGACATACAGGAATGAATGAGAGTTGATGGATCAAATCAACTTTCTTGAACACTTCATTTATCATCTTTACACTTCCCCTACTGTCACCACTATGAATGCTGATTTAGAAGACGTTGTCAAATGAGGCTACTGATTTTATTTGAGAGAGGGTGTTTTGGTTTCTTATTTTGATGGAGAAATTATCTTCAAAGAATATACACCTTGAAGATTTGGTCATTAGTTTAACTATGTCCAGATGTTGTTTCCCCTTCCCTCAACAAGACACATCTAGAAAAATAGTTTATAATGACCTGATAGTTGTGTCTACTGCTTAATTGAGAGGATACACATAGAAAGTTAATGATTCTAGATTATGAGGGTTCTATACCCTTTATTACAAGAGGCCATGCTGAGTCCTAGGATCAATCGTATTCTAATGGCCACCTGGTAGATCAAGTTCCCACTATTATGACCCCCAAGTCTTCTAAGTCTAAGGGGAAGGGGAAGAAAAAGGAAGATGTTGGGCATTCCTAAACATGGAAATTTATTAAAAACCCTCTTAGATCTAAACCCCTGAGAAAGGCCTGGAGATGTTTGAGTGTGACATCACAAACTTTTTAGGCTACCATTGGGAGTCAACCACCCATCCCTTTTGATTATTTCGTTCTAGTGTCATAGAGGCAAAGGGATATTTTTAATAATCACTAATGTTTTCGTGATTAGTCCCCTTGAAACTTGTGGAAGTTCCTCCACGAGAGAGAGGTTAGACTTACTAACATTGGTCATGTGTCAACATTGGATAACATTACATATGATGAGCCTGAGAGGGTAAAATATTTCCTTTAGGACCTTGAAACCTTGATCCATGCCAGGAACAATTATTGTGAATAGTCTCATCGAGTACTTTCCCTAATGCGATTAAAGACTAAATAAAAGGGTGATGACGATGACCACTATTTATAGGGTAAAGAGATTGTTTATCTACATGCTATGGATGGAGTGAGGGAAGCTCTTTTCTCATTCACAAAGTCTCATAAGAATTCAACTCATGAGGGTCCTAAGGCCGTAGAGCCACCCAAGAAGCAATTGAAACTGATGAGACCTACTCCGCTTCTCTAGGACGATCCTCCAACACTAGAAATCCCCATCACAGCCATATTTCCAAGTTCGTGGAGGGTCTGGGATGTCTTAAGGGTGAATGATTTTGACTAAGACATTTGGAAACTGCTTCAATGAGGGAGCTTTGATCTTATAGGTTTTAGGGCAGCCATTTCCCATAAATTTATTTCGGCTGAAGAAAAACCAAATGAGTTAGCCATATTCCCAAGTGAGATGGACAAGTGTATCCATGCTCCTAAAGATATATAGTACTTGTCAGACCAGGTGTCATAGATGGTGGTACTCTTATAGGTCATTCTATTTACTAAACTTAACATTAATTTAATTTGTTTTAAAGATTCTAAACTCTCATCTTTTACTTAAAAAGGCCTTTAAGAGTCTTGGGAAATAGTTATTTCTCTTTTATACACCCCATGGGAACTACAATTGGAGAAAATGTCCCTTCAGATGTGGGGATTGCTGGGGAAGGTTCCCTAGATGCTTCTGAACATGTGGAGGAAGTTTTTGTAGATCTTGTTGGGGGATTTCCTCCTATAACACCACTTAATATTTCTATTAGGGAGTCATCCCCATGGCATAACATGAAACACCGACAATCATCCTAACTGTAAAAACACATCAAAAAGGGATTACAAGTAATTTCCATATCTGACCATCTATTTGTTAGACCAAAAAAAAATTATATTAGTAACCATTTATTTTGTGAATATATTGATGTAGAACCAATAAGTAATCAAGTGGCAGTTTCCCATGTGTCTGTGGCTCCTGTATCTTTTATGGTAGAAGGAGGACCACTAGTATCCATAGTTGAATATGGTAGTGAAACTAGACCGGAATAGGAGACTGGTGGTGTTCTATGCCCTCTAAACATTCCTTCCTTAACTTAGGAAAAATTTACCTCAATAGGAGAGGAGCATTTAGAGGTTGAAATCCCAATTGGGTGTGTTGATCTTGCTTCCATAGAGAAGGAAAAGATGAATTTGATAGTATCAACTGAATTCCGTGAAGATCCCCAATTGTCTCATGCTATCAGAGGGGATTTAAGTCTTGAGGATTCAACTGCCCCTAACAAGATGGAAACCACCCTTGTCGAGTAAACACCTTTAGAAATTGACACTTAAATTGAGAATAGTGATCCTACTACACCAGGAGTCACACCCACAGGGGAGCCTTCTATCCCAGCTCTTGAAAATTTACAATGGGGCATTGTTCAATTTTCTATGAGTATAGAAGCATTCATATACCTGGTTCTTGTGGGTTTAGAACTGGTTATCATAAATTTTTCTAGGTTGATTATTCCTATGAGTCTAGTTTCTACGAGTGATCTTCTGGAAGCATATTATATGTAGTTGATCCAGTCGGGCATGTACCCAATTCTTGGGTGCCCTTGGACGTCCCTAATACTTGATTGCACATTGAAGTCGCAACACCATCTTCATCTAGTGGAAATGACAACAAAGAAGTTGAGGGCATCAATATTTCAAATACTAGATTTTAGTTTCTCAATCCTCTTAACACCACTCATTATTTCCCAACTTTTTTAATGATCTAGGGAGTTTACTTGCTTTATTTATGAGTTAACAATCAAAACCACACACACTGGTGATTCCGGTAGAGACTTTGATCCTACCATATGTTGAAAATGTCATGGGTGAGGCTTTTGAGGGATCCATTCATGTTGAGAACATTGAATCAGGTCCCTCCCACATGACGTTAATTCATAAATATATTTATTCATCTGGTAGTGATCTTGATACCAATCAAGAGGGTCTGGTCAGCCTTTTACCTAGCTGTCAAAGGGTATGGAATAACATCTGGAGATTGATTTCTCAAAGACAAATTGCTGATATAGAGATGAATATTCCAAAGCTACATTTCTAGTTTGTGGTCTTGGGGTTTAGAGGATTTGATTACCATGTAATTTATGAGAAAGTGTGGTAGGTGGTCATGGATGGGGAGAAAGCCGGTGTTCCCAAGTCCCATCTTTCTACTACAGAATCCGAGGATCTTCTTAATACGACCATAAAAATTATTGTGAATTAAGCAGCTGATCAAGCTAGATCATTCACGATTCATCAAATAAAACTCACAAAAAAAATTCCTTAGAGGAGCATCTTGATCAAGAATTAGAATAGTGGAGTAGAAAACTAGAGCAAATAAAATAGGAACTATCTCATGTCTCATTCGCAGTTGATGAGGGAAGATGGCTAGTAGAGGAAAGGGAAATGGATTTCCTTGAGGCAACATAGGAGGATGAGGCATTCCGGTAAGGTTCAGAGACAAATACGAAAACATTTCTAAATCTCCATAAGTCCATTGAAGAGTCAAATTATACATTGAAAAAACTCTAAAAGTCTACTAAACACCTTATTTAATGGTCATGTCCTACACAAATGGGGACAACCTAGGTCGTGTATTCCCTACATACCTTTTTGTAATAGAATGAAAATATTTCACCCTCAAATTATTTTCCTTCATTTTCCTACAATATCATTCAATCATGATAAAATGAATTTTAAACCATAATTTCAACTAGATATTTATTTGAATTGTAATACAGGATATGTAAATAATCAAGCCATGCTCTAATTTTTTTTGATAGGAGGGCCCCAACGTGAACCATTTGACTCATATTAGGGTCACATGGAAAACCCTACAAACTTTGCACCTTTTTCTTTATCACCTTAGTTTTTTATTAAAACTATTATCATGTGGGATTAGTAAGTATAACTTCAATTTTTATTAGGCCACCATTTTTGGGTTTTTAAACAACAAGATTTGTGTCTCTTTATGATTTTTTGATTGCTCGATGTTTTTCCTAAATAGTATCTAGTACATGTTTAACGAGCTGGTACTCAACTTTTTTCCGTGGTTCCTTTTGGGGATTTTCATCTTGGTGAGTGCTGTGTCTATTTTCATTGGTAGTTTAGAGCCTTTCCAACTATATTATCATTACAAATTTTTTAGGTCAAACATCTTTGACCACGACTTGTGGGGAAAAATCCCAATTTAAGACTCTTTAACCGAGAATGCCCTGATAATTTCTAGACATGGATGAAGTATTTTTCTTAACACTAAATTTTAATTCCTAGATATAATACATGATATGAGAAATGGATTCTATGGGGCATATATAATTGGGAAAATACTCTCTTGAGGACCAATTTTCCCTTGGTTGACATGCCATTTATTTAGGCAACATATGCAAATCCATCGGGCCAATGTTTGCATAGTTTAATAAAATTTTCTACAAGATAGTGGTTGTTCATTTATGATAGCCTTAAAATTCATATAGAATTTGGGATTTGTTTTTCTTTGAAGGGCAATAGTGGGTGGCCTAAAAAGGGATCAAGTTTTTTGAAAGTATGGGGGAATTTGTAGTGGTTCTGGTTTTGAAACTACTCCTGCATGAATTTGACTTGTGCAAAGGAGGGATAATGCATGGTGTAGTTTAATGTCGTATGACTGAGACCTTTTATACTTATGGTTTAATGTTTGTTTATAAAATAGGGAAAACAATTTTCCTTTTTCTATGATAATTCTGCCAACAAAGTTCTCTCACCTTGAAGAATGAGGGGAGAAAGATGTAGACTGTAATCTGGGGGGTTTCCAAACGTGGGGAATGAGCCGAGATGTAGACATCATAGGGGGGTAAAAAGATAGAAAAATACTATATTGAGGATGAATTTTCCTTTTTTTGTATATGCCATTTTTTGTGCAACATATGCAAAGCCGCTAGGGCATTGTATGCATAGTCAATCTAAGGTGTCTGCAAGACACTAGCTGCCATTTTCCAATGGACATGAATGGTTATGGGGATTTAGACCATTCTGGACACATAGTATGGTGTGTGAAGATGGGTGCCTAATCATGAAAATGAGGAATTTTAGGTTGAGATTTACAAGGAATACCAGAAATTATTGGAGGTATTTTTATCCCATCGATGTGAGCTATTTCCTCACGTAGGTTTGACCCCTTCATGGGTGAGGATGGGAAAATATTGTTTCATGGATGAATCAAACATATGAGATTTGTATGTTGCTACATATCCTGCAATGATAGGAATAAAGCTATACATAGTGGGTTTAAGGTATATTCCTATACATATCTGATTCACACATATGGATGGGGTATTTTTGTTTTGGATAAAGATTTGCCAATGGGGCGGGGTTTATGTCGAACTTTTGTAAGAAGATTAATTTCTTATGCTGGGTTATGAGGGGGAATATCCATTTTACATGACCTAGAATAAGGGTGAATATCGATTATCTATTATCATGTAGTTTATATATCATATGATTAGGAAAATTATATAGAATACCCTGAGTAACTGGAGTGTAATCAAGCCAGGATGTTCTGACATGTCCATGACATGGGTAGGGAGGAGAGTGTAAACCATGGTTTCAAGGTACCTTGGATAAAGAAAAATTACATGGGTCTTGGAAGCCATTAGACCTATAAAAATAATTAAATAATCTCATGGGGATGAATTTTCCTTTGGATGATAGGTTTTTTTGTGGGAAACAAATATAGATCTACCAGGGCCTTGAGTGCATAGTCAAACAAAGGTGTTCTCAAGACACCGACCTTCCATTTTTGATGGTTATGAAGGATTATGAGGATTCAATATCACTCAAATAATAGATTTTGATGAATGGAGAGAGTTGGTTTAGACATATTAAAAACACTCAGGCTGTGATTACTTGCGGAATTGGGAGTCTCTCTATACATATTTGATCTATATGCGGGGAGGGATATTTTGAATCCCTCATTCGATCGAGGCCCAGCTTTGAAGATCTAGGTGGCCTAAGATCAGATTCCCTACACAATTTTGGTCTGTGCACAAATTGTGGGGGTATTGTTTCTATATTTTGGGTACCTATAGTTTAATGTCATATGGTTAAGACTTTGGGCCATGTAGTTTAATGTCATGCGGTGAGGACGTGGGTGAAATGATATGAATGAGCTATCCATTGTGGGACCATTTAGTTTTAAGTCTTTCAAAAAGGATGTTGAAAACACTATATAATATTAAATTGTAGGGATGTACTATCAAAGGGATCATATGTATATTTGAGATAATTAGGCTGAGATATTCCTAGTACATCCCAGACATGAGAGAGGGAAGAAGGTGTAGACCATCATATAAGGAACCCAAAAGTTAGAAGGGTTTATGTGAGGCTTATGAGGCAATGGGTGTAAAAAATTGGTAGAAGCCTCTCATGAGGATAAACATTCCTTAAGTTTACATGCCATTTTTTTGGACAACATATATAGAGCCGTAGTGACATTGTGTGTATAGTCCAACAAAGGTGTCTAAAAGACACTTGTAATCCATTTCTGATAGTCGTGGGTGATTATAGTAATATGATATTTCCTAGGGCATGGAGTTTGATGGATGGAAAGAGGATGAATAGGTACATGAGATATATCCAAACTGTGATTAGTTTTCAGGTATGAGATCCTTTACATAGATCTAGTTCATATGTAAAGGGATGCATGGTGGTTTGACATTTTCTAGATGTAAGGGTCAATATTTGAAGGCCCTTGCATCTATTTTCATTTCACATGTAGGAGATTGGGGGCACTTTTTTCTTTCACTGTTGGACCTGGGAAAGCCCAAGTGTCACTACGTATCCAGTCATGTTGAGAATAAAACAACATGTAGTTCCTGAGATACCATATAGTTTAATGTCACATGGTTAGTACCCATTTTCCCATGTAGTTTAACATCATGTAGTTATGACTTCTTTTTCCATACAGTTTAACATTATGTGGTTAGGACTCAAAACTTTCCCTATGAAAGTATGTCTTATATGTATGGGGAGGTATTTGTTTCATGGTGGGTGGATAAATATTTGGGGTCAAGGTTTCTCTAGGTATCCCATTAAAAAATGGTAATCAAGGGATCCATATTTCTTAAAAGCACCGTGTAGTTTAATGTCGTACTCTTAGGACTTTGCATGAATTCCCCTATACAAGTCTGAACTGGGCACATAGAGAGGGGAATTTTTGGCCGTGACTTGTGGATAGATCAGGATATAAAATCTATGAATCACTACGTATCCCATTGATGAATGGGAATGATTCTATATGTAGTTCTAAGGAATCCTTGTTC
Source organism: Viscum album (assembly GCA_963277665.1). Lineage (NCBI taxonomy): Eukaryota > Viridiplantae > Streptophyta > Magnoliopsida > Santalales > Viscaceae > Viscum > Viscum album. The sequence continues at coordinate 63,449,931 of OY728154.1, read as the reverse complement.
CAGTCTGACCTGTGCATATAGAGGGGGGCATTTGTATCATGTGGTGATGGACTAAGAATTGGGGTCAAGATATCTCTACATATCTCATTAATTAATGGGAATCAATCCATACATAATTATAAAATTACCCTACTATTTAAAATCATACAGTTAGGAATTTTCATGAATTCCCCAATGTAAGTTTGACTTGTGCACATGGAGAGGGGAATTAATGACCTTGACTAGTGACTGGACTAGGATAAAAAAAATCCATGCATCACTATGTATCCAATTGATGAATGGAAATCAAGACATATGTAGTTCTAAGGACTCTATTTACTAGTATGACCTATGAATAGAGAAGCGGGGGGGGGGGGGAATTTATACCGTGCTTTCAAGATGACAGGCTTATTATACTCCTCTATGATTTTTCCGTATGAGGGAAATCCTTAACACAATTCCGAAGCTCATGTGAGTTATAATCAGTGTGAGAAACAAGGATTTATGAGGAGTTCCATTATATTATAGCGGAAATAGAGGATATAATAGAGGCATTCCATGTCATGTGATGGATGGACCAAGACTTAGGGTCAAGGTATCTGCATGTATCCCATTGATGAATAGAAATAGAACCATACATAATTCTACAAAAGGCCCTCCCTACATTGGCTCAGGCTATATGCTAGGAGGGGGAGCATTTTTATCTTTCATTTTCATCAATCTGATTCATGTGTAATAATTCATTATTTAGGACACAGTGATTACCACATTGTTTAATGTTTTGATATAAGGATGAATATGCTAGGCAGTTTAACATTTGTACAATGAATACACATATGTTGCTATGTATTTTAACATCATGTAGCTAAGACGAACTCATAATTAAGTTTAATTTCATGTGATCAGGACCATTTATGTACAGTTTAAATTCATGTAACATAGACATAGGTGGTGCTATGCAGTTTATCATCATGCAACTAAGATTATTTTGGTATGATTATAAAAAGTAAATCTTAAGGATCCTCACATTGGCAGGAGTGGTGGTGAGCTTTCCATAATTAAGTTATATACTCCATTAGAGTAGACTTTGTGTATATCATATGGTACTTCCCATTTTGAATCCAAATTTGGAGGTTTCTTTCCATGTACCATCGGGGTTATGAGGACCATCACCATCTCTCCTTTGAGGAAATATCAGAGGAAAACCTTTTTATTGAAGGATCATGCAATCTAGTTCTGGTAAATTCCAAATGGTGTAGAGTGTGTAATATTTTATCATTTAATTGCTCTAACTCATTGAACCATTTCTAGGACTACTCATCTGTGGAGAAATGATCATAGATTTCCATGAGAAATGATGGTAGTTGAACTGTAATGGGTAGAATTGCCTCTGTCCCATATACAAATGAGTATGGGGTTTCTTGAGTGGTTGTGCAGATTCTGGTTTAGTAATCCCATAGAGCATGGAGGAGCATATCTGAAAATTATTTCTTGATAACCATATTTTTGAGTAAATTGGATAGGGCATTGTATAAGGCCTCTATCTTCCCATTGGCCACTACATGATAGTGAGATATATGGTTAGACCTGATGCCATGATCCTCATATAGATTGAACAATTTAATAGAGCAGAAATTTGGGTCATATTCTGCCATTATTGTATGAGGGGCACCAAACATGTTGATGAAGTTGGCTTTCACAAATCTAACAATTCTTATTTCCTTAACCTATTTGATAGGTACAACTTCAGCCCATTTGGAAAACAATTTGGTTGTTGTGAGGATATATTTGAATATTCAAGCCATGGTGGGAGGGTATGGTCCCATGCTATCCATTCCCCATATAGAAAATGGCCAGGAGTAATTGGATATGTGAAGTATATTCAGAGGATGGTGGATTAAATTTTCATGAACTTGTAAGGATAAAAAATCCTAGTGAATGTAGCACAATCCAACAACATGGTGGGACAATAATACAGAAGACTTCAAATCTATTGTGAGATATTTCATGCTAATTTACATTCTCTGTATGTTTTGAAATACACTTCTTTTATAATAGTGGAAGTCTCGTTTCCATAAATTCACCTGAGAATGAATCCGTAAAGACATTTCTTGTAAAGGAACTTCTTCCAATTTGTGTCATCATACATCATGAAGTTGATTACTCGTCTCTGGATTTTCTCACTTCTAGGCTTATCTAGTGGGATCTCTCCCCTTAAAAGGTAATTTTCAATGGAAGTCATCCAGAGGGTGGTAGGATCATACGACTCAGAGATGCGACTGATATCATTAATGTATTCAGTGTTGGACTAAATTATTGGTAAGACCATTTTTTAGTGGGAAATACTAATGACTGCTTCATTCCAATCAAGATTAACATGAGTCGTGGATGGATTTTTCAATGCATCAACTTTCACATTTTGCTACGGGGGGACATAAGTTAATTTTGGATGTGATGGGATTTTTTTCATCAGTTCTCAAACATTGTTAATCAAAGGGATCATATCCTCTTTCTTGATAGCATATTCACCATTGATATTCTTGATGACCAGTTCTGAGTCACCTTTAATCATGAGGTTTTCATAAAGTGGTTGGACTACCAACTCTAGGCCTGTAATGAGGGTCTAGTACCCTAATTTATTGTTCATGAAAACTTCAGATAGTATGAAGTAATAGAACAAAACTACCTTTTCTATGGATATGAGTATGACTCCTAGAACCACTTTGTTGAACTTGGGGTCTTCCATTATTTTTCTTATAGGGCTTCTAGAGGAACTGTTGAAGTTAATTTCTCACATTCAGGAGTTATATTGAATAGAGAACATTTCCTCCTAAGGTAGCTCAACATTTGATGGGGCCACCCTTATTAAGGGATGCACTACTAGGAAATCAGTTAATGCATGGACACTGATGGCTTTATGCAGTATGAATTATATATTGAACTGTTGTCGGATGACTTCCCACCGCGAAAGACATCCCATTAACATTAGATGACTAAGAACATACTCGAGAAGGTTTCTACATGAGATTAAGTAGAATTCCTGATGTTGCAAGTAATGTCTTAGCTTTTGGACCACAAATATCAAATCAAGGTAGATCTTCTCAATATTCAAATAATGAGTCTCATCATCAAGCATGGTTTGGCTACGGTAATAAAGGTTATTCCCCCTAACACCATCATTATTTTGTGTAAGTAAAGCACATTGGGATCACTACAAGGAGGTTATGTGTAGAATTAGTGGTCTTCCTTTAATATGAGACATTATCAATAGTGGAATTAAGATAAATTTCTAGAGATTTTAGAATGCTTCTAGATAGTCTTCAGTCCGTTGATATTCAAACCCTTTCTTCATCAACCTGGTGAAGGTAAAACACTTTTCTAGGAGGTTGTCTATGAAGCATCAAATGTAGGATAGGTGTCTTTAGAGTCCTCTAAACTCAGTGAGGTTGCGAGGAGGTGACATTCCAAGGATGGAATTTTTTTCTCAGGGTAAACTTAGATTCCTCGATGGTGTATGATGAAGCTGAAGAATTTCCCAGAGGTAACACCAAAAGCACATTTCAGGGGCTTCATTTTCAGACTCTGTCATCATAGTTTAGTGAAGATGGTTTCATGATATACCTAATGGTCCGATCATTTTCATGATTTAAACACCAAATTATCAACATAACATTCAATGAAATTTCCTAGGAAGGGTTTGAAAATGTAGTGCATGGAACACTAGTATGTGGCACGGACAGTTTTCAAATCCAAAGGCACAACCTTGTAGTAAAACACTAATTGAGGAGCCTTGAAGGAAGTATATTCTCCTTATTCTTGGGAAATTATGATTTGGATATATCCTGAATATTCATCCATAAAATAGAGAGCCTCATATCTAGTAATTTCATTGATCAACAATTCTGTGATCGAGATTGGGAAATAATCTTTCTAGTAGTGCCAGTTGAGGTCCCTAAAATCAATATAGACCATCATCTGCCTATTTTTATTCTTGATAGAGACAATGATTTATATAAAGTTAGGGTATTAGACTTACCAAATAAATTTATCTTAGATGATCTTTCCAACTTTAGCCTCTATTTTGGCAGTATGTGTCAAGTGTGTCCTTCTAGCGGCTTTCTTGTTACCACAGTTGTCTAATGGAAGGACAAGGTGGTGAGTGGCTAACTTTGGATCAAGACCTAGAAATTATGTATAATTCAAGTAGCAAACATATCAATTCTACCTCAGGAAAGAGTCATATACATATTTCTCTTTTTAAGGCAATGCCACAATAACTAGAGTTGGTCTCTTGTATTCTTCTGTACCCAAGTTGATTTCCTTGAGTTTATCAATGGTGGTGGAGACGACTTCCTAAAATGATATAGGGGAATCCCTTAGGTCTTTTTCTTCCTCCTATACATCCTCATAATATTAAATCTCATTTTATGATGGGGAAACAATCCTTGAAACAATTTCTCTATGGCTAATAGAAGAGTTACAATTTTGGTATCTGGGAGGTGAAGACATCTCTTTTTCCTATACCATCAGGGAGGTGTTATCTAGAGAAGAGGTAGTGAGGGGTAAAATAGTTTCCTAATATTATTTATGTGACAAATAACTTCATCTTACCTTAGTGGTTGAGGAAAGTATTTTTTTTGTAGTTTTGATGATGATTTGGGTAAATTTCTCTCCGATCCCTCACCATTATCTTGGGGTTCCCTGATTTTTTCAACATTATCAGGCTTAGTGTCCATTACCTAAATCACATGTACTACTAAATATGTATCCAAACTTGGACTTTTGTTTTCAATATAATTGATGGCAGAACATATTATTCCTCAAGATTCATGAGGGGATCAGTATGAAACATTTACAAACCATCTGGGGTGGAAACCAAATCAATTACTTCAATTGAGGGTTGATTCCCTTTCAGTTCATAGAACCATACATTAATATTGTGTGATTTGATGAGTTCTAACAGGTCCTTATCGGCATGCAGTGTCCCACTATGTCCATTAATGATATATTTCATGCACTGATGGTACGAGGAGGTGATATTTTCATGTTTATTAAGCCATAGAATCCCTAGCAGGGCATTGAAGGCCGCATTATTTTAGACCAAAAAAATTATGGGCAAACTATGGGTTCACTGAATCGGGTTTCAAGATTGATTTTTCGTAATGACTTATTCATGCTTTTGTCATAGCTCAACAGGGTTGTGGTGCAGGGTGTCAGACCATCCTCATTGTTGCCCAGCTGATGAAGTGTCTATAGTGGGTGGATATTAACCCTAGAGCTATTGTTGATGAAGAATTTTAGGATATCGAAACCATTTATTATTCAAGAAATATATAAGGGTTTGAAGTGTCCTTATATGATGTCATATTCATATTGACCCATAAAGGAGATAACTGTATAGAATTATTTAGTATTGGTCTATACCCAGTAGACTTTAGTGGAGGCCACCTCAATTTTTAACTCTTAGGGACTTAGAAAATATTTTATGAGGGATTACCTGGGATTTTCTAATATATTCAGTGAATCTATGATTGAGAGATTAGCTGGAAGTGAATCTAACTATTTCAGATTATCATATTTCTGATAAAAAGGACGATGCTTCCTAGCCTTGTGATTCTCTTTCATATGTTCTTTATGGGATTGATCATTTTATGAAGATAGTTATCCTTTGTGGTTAATTTTAGAGGAGATTCCATCCTTTATGGTTCATTCCATAAAACTATGCTCACCTACTGATGGAAATTATTCATTTGTTCTTCCTTTGATGGATATTTCAGAGGAATTAGAATGGGGTGGATTATTGTGGGTCCAGGAGAATTTTCTTGTCCTCACCAGATCCTCCGAAGGGTTCTTCCATGGGTTTCTACAACACTAATGGTTTGAACAGGGGTGCAATCATAAGCTTGTTTTCTTCCATGGATGCATCTATTTTGACATCCTTGGGTTCAAGGGATTCTTCCTCTATCCACCCAATTGGGTGTGGGGAATTATTTTTCACAATCATATTCATCATCAGAGAAGGGATCCATCAAGTGAATGACATTAACAAATCCAAAAAGAAGGTTATCTTCTAATGGTGACTCTGACTTATCATCTTCCCCCGGTGGTGTTGTTTTGTGGGATGGTTACCATGTCTTCAGATTTGATGGAATTAAATTTGACAGTGTCAATGAAAAATTTGGATTTGGTACAAGTTCATCATCCTGAACTTGATTTATTCCCTTTGGATTGAGATACTTGTTTGTCTGTTGCCCTTTGAGGGTTTGTGGGGATGAGGATGTTGGTTGTGTTTCATCAAGAGATATTGAAGGCACAATTAGTTTCTTCAACTATTCATGGAGGATACTGTGGTCTTAGTTGATTATTTTCCGAGCTAACCAACAATCAATTTTTTTTCTCCTTTTTGATATCAACTTTTTTCCAATCGCCTTCTTTGTTCGGTTCAGTGGTGGAAACGTATTCCACTTGCACTGGTGGTGGTCCTAGCTTGACCTATTTGGAATCTATCATTCATTTAGAGAGGTCCTTGAATAAAAATAACTCACGAATGTCCTTCTCCAATATCTAGTGGATGAGATACCAATCTGGCTGGTCATCAAGATATAATTCATCATCTCTCTTTGGCTTCAAAAGTCGAAGATTGTTTCAATTCATGGAAGCTACAAAGTATCCATAGAACATATCATCATGGAATTAATAAAATTTATTTTTGTGCTCCTTGAATTGATTTCTTTTGGCCCCCCTCCACTCGTCTTGATGGGGAGGGGTGGTTGTTGAAATCTAGAGGGACCTACACGGTTTGGTGGGGGCCTTGGAGATGGAGTTGGTACAGGGGGAAACTTAAGCATGATAGAAGCCCCTTTAGATTTCTCCTCTCTTTTTATTGGGGCTGATGGGGCTGTCGAGGACTTGATATTAGTCCATTTCAAGGAATCATATTTCCTTTGAGTAATAGTGGAGAATTCTGGAACCCACTTTTATACTTCATAGGAACGAGTGTAATTCGTATCTCATCTCGAATATTATCGATGCACATTGAAATCATCTCATCTTAGGAGAGTGGTCTATTCAAGGAGTAAGTCAGACACTTCTATCTTGAAATTAAATATGAAACTATCTCATTCTCCCATTATTTTCAATTCATGAGATCACTGGTTGTCATTTTTTGTATCGTTGAGATGAACTAGAACGTGAACCGACACAAAAGATCCTCCCATAATATTATTGAGTTATATTTCTAACTAGCGTACCACACAAATTACGAACCCTATAGGGTTCACACAAAGCATATGAGCTTCATGAATTATTATTGATCTGGGATTTCCATCTCGAGATCACAATATGAAGAGTAGTGCATTAGATGTAACTCTGGGTCTCCTGAGCCATTAAATACTAGGAATAAGGGGTTCATGAAATTTAGCGGTGGAGGGGCGTTTCTTACCCAATAGGTGTAGTGATTAAATTTCAGTTGTATTGGATCACACCATACTTTAATTTCTTCTAGTTCAGTTTTTAATAACTCAACATCATTCAGGTTCCCTTAATCCATGCTGTATTGGACCAGAGCATGAGCAGGTGCAGCAGGGGAAAGATTGAATGTGCTAGAACTGTTGAAACTTGAGGTAGATACCCAGCTGGGGGAATCATTTGTGGATTCCACTGAATTTTTTCTGGTTACATACCTAATGGATGGAAATATTTATATCCTTCTAGGATTGGGTTTAGGTAGACTGATGGTCCCAACACTACCTTGAATGAGTTTTCTAGCCTTGCTTTATCTGTCGGGATGAGCCTGTGAGGTAGAGGTATATCTGATGGAAGTGTTTGTTGACACTCCACCCAAGGAACATACCTAGTATGAAATATTTCTCCTAGAAGATCAGGGTTGGTTTGACTTAGCTCTATCATTTTTTCCTCATGTTAAGAGAGTCTCTCCTTAAACTTTGGAGAATCATCTTCGCGAGGAGGATGAGGTGGTTCATAGACCTTGTTCTACTTCATCTACTTGTTGGGGATTCATGCAGGAGGTAGTGTTTGATTAATAGAGGGGGAACCCAAGTATAAGAAAACTCTTTGATTTCTAGTGTGCACACCTCCAAGATTAGTGTGTACCATCACTATGATGGAACCCTCTTCTTATATTTACATGTTATTTGTGTCATTTTCAGCAAGGTTATTGGGGATTATTCCCACAACATTCATTAATTCATACCGAATTGGGGGTGGCATACCAGGTGCTAAATTCTAGGAGAGATTATTGTGTCCTTTGGTGGATCTTCTCTCACCATTCTGTGATTCTCTTCAGTTTTCATGGATAATAGTTACTCGAAGAGAGCCCTAATATGACCTTGAAGTATGCCTCTGTTCAAGGGGATGTGAGCCATGGGATGAGATGGAATGGTTGAACCTTTTATCAATTGTTTTCCTAGACAGGAGAAGACAAACATCCATTGGGATAAAATTTGAGGTAAAATACCTCCAACCCTATGGGCTGGCGTTTCTCCCGTTCTTCTATTTACATGCCTTGGCCTAAATTTTTTGGTCTTATGAGGTAATTTTTTTGCTAAAAATGCCCCCAACCCCAAGGTATAGAGTTGATCCCATGTTGTAAATGTTATTTATACCTTCTTGATCTCAATCATTTCAATACAGGTGTGAGCCGGATGTTGTTTCAGGTCGGCACGTGAATTTTTTTCTCTCGAGGACATTACCAGTGCTCATAAATTGGCTTCCCTTAGACAGGAGGCCTGATGTATGTTCTCAGTGGCCTAGTTTAGGAGCTTCTTGATGGTTTTCTCTCTTCATGCCTAATGCTTCTGAGACCAACTCAAGGCCGGTTCTTGTTGAGTGTTCCATATTTACTAAGCATAGACTTTTTTTGATATCCGTCTAAGGATGATGAAATTATAGGATATATTTTCTAGTGGGTTTTGCTGGACTAGAAGTGGGGTGATGTTTAGAGCTATTTGTTCTCCCTATTTCCAGATATGAACACCAGACATGGCACTGTCGATGAGGCAACACAACTTGTGCAGTGAATGGAGGTAAAACATATTAAGGTATTTATTTCAAATTTCTAATTGTGGCCTCCATGCATATGGATGATCTTCTAGTTTGATTTTATAGTGAAGCTCTGACAAGGCATTAACATGGTATGCGTACTTATAGCAGGGAAAAAACATCGCTTTTAAATGGAGGAGAGTTGTCCAGATATTGAGACAAATGTTATGCATAAATTATTTTGAAAACTCTAATGATATATTTAAATGAGAAGTGTCCATGGGCCAATACATCACCGGTATTTCATCCCTAGCTTGTTGTCTTCTCATAAGCAACACATCTTTTTTTGTTCTGCTAGGGACCCTTTCGCTTGATCTGGCCGGTTCGACTACTCCTTACTGATTTTTTCCAAACAGTGTGGCTAGCAGGTGTCTTTTTGACATATAAATGGAATGAGGGTGGATCAGAAGATGAGCATTGACCCAAGACATCTTTTTGATGAGAAAAGATATAACATTTCATAGAGAGACTATCCAATATGCTATACTCCATTTTTCCATGTGCCTCAGGGTATGTGGGCTTTCTCATATTTGACTCAACGAGGGGAGGTCCATATCACTAGAATAAATTTTGATTGTGGGGAAGTCCTTAGTAGTCAGTAACATGATTGTTAGGACTACCATTTCAACATAGTGTACTTGCATAGAGAAGAATTATGCGGTGTATATCTTGGGGAGGGCCTTAAGGGTGGATTGTAGCAAGGGGAGGACATTCTTGCTACTTAGTGTCATTGAGGGGAGGTCCTTTACAATGACTACAATCATTGTGAGAACTACCACCTTAGATTTGGATTTGGGGAGAGTATATACATTGTACATTCTAGGGAGGCCTTCAGGATGTAGTACAATGAGGGGAGGACCTCCTTATTTCTTGATGTAACTATGGGGAGGGCCTTCGTAGTGACTGTTATCATAGAGAGGACTGCCATCATAACATGAAATCCAACTATAGGGAGAAAAATATATGCAGTGTATACCCTGGGGAGGACCATTAGGATAGACCACATCAAGGGGTGGACCCTCTTGCTTCTTGGATTCATTGAGGGGAGGGCCTTCGAAATTAATACTATCATGGTGAGGAATACTACTATAGCTCTGGATGAATGGACAGTATCTATAGTCTACATTCTGGGGAGGGCCTTTAGGATGTACTATAATGAAGGGATGACCTTATCATTCCTTGACATCACTATGGGGAGGGCCTTTGTTGTGACTGACTTCATGGAGAGGACTACCATCACAACTTGTTGTCCGACTACAGGGAGAAACATATCTGCAGCGTATACCCTGGGGAGGACCATCCTGGAAGATGAGAAAAAGGGGATAAACTTTTTAATATCTGGTCTTCTAGTCAAGGAGAGGGATACCCTCTCACACATCAGGAGATAGTCTCTCAATGATCAATCATTTTTGGGACACAGAGTAATCCCCCATGGGTTCCTGGAAGAGGATTTTCAGAGCTTCTAGTAGAGACATTGCATGGAGAACTTTCACAACTGCTACTTACACATCCATAATTTGGTAATGGACTAAAAGGATATTTACACTCCATTAATAAACATTTGGTGGAGTTAAGAACTCCAAGTTATAGTAGACCAGAATCCTGAGTATGCTCTTAATTTTTCGGTTTCCTTCAGTTCCTTTCATGTTTAAATGCTATCTTGTGGGAAACTATGGTTACCTACTGCTAGTAATAACCTTTATGTAAGAGTACCTATTTTGTTTGTTCCCACAATTTCTCTAAGATACACCAATGAGAATCATGAGTTCTATAAGGGATATATGCTACCTAGAGTAGCCACCACGCTGGATCGGTGTCCCCATTTAGAATAAGAGTTTGTTCCCGATCATGTTGGCCTTTTATCATGAAATATGGTTGTTAACCCTACTTGACTAGAGTGGGGATGTGTTTCTACTCTGGGGTGAGTATCTGGTTTTTTGGATGAATCACCCAGCATGAGGAGACAAGATCATTGGCCCAACTCCTCACTTTTTCTACTGACCCAATGAAATATTTACATGTCTAGAGGGTATAGTATGGGATTGATATTTATTCCTCCATCATGGACAAGATGTGTTGAGATAGTTCTTTGGCTGGAATGGGTATGAATTCCCATTTCGATTTCAGGGAAAGAGTTTGTACATGCTCTGACCCTCCATGGGTAGTTATTGTGTACTAGAGGATATTTTGTGCTAGGGTAGAGGAATGGGTCTTTTGTCGATTCTTTTCTCTTGTTTCCACCTTGTATGGATAGTGAGATTTGTGTGCATCTTCTAGAATTTTAATCTTATCATATTTTATTAACATTTTATTTGACTATTGGGATTTTTTGTGGTAGGTAGGGATTTTCATTTTCCTGTGGATTTCCACTGTATTTGACTGGTGAACCTCAGATGCATCAGTAGTGTTATATGACTACCCATGGTTTTCCAACCTATTTGGATGGATGGATTGGTGAGAATCAGTAGAGATTCATGCCTTCTTATAGTTGGGTGTTGTCATATTTGGATGATGGGATTATTATACATTGGAATAGATTTGCATCTACCTATAATTTGCTGCTCTGTCTGCATGATAGGACTAGGGTGTACTAGAAGGAAGGTGTGTTTTCTCATATTGTGCCAACCAATTTCTGTGGTGAGATTCAAAGGAGTGAGTGGTGATATCTATCCCCTCATAAATTTTCATCATATTTCCATGATGGGGTTTAGTAGGAGGGGAAAAATAGTATTCCCACCCATTATATGTCGCCGCATCTGTGTGGTAGACCTTCTCCTTAAGAACTAGGGTAATGAACTATTCCTGATTATGAGTTTACTTCCCTCGGTGGCAAACCTGAGGTGACCATGTCCATTAGACTTCAGTAAGTTCCCTCGGCATGGGATCCTCTTTATAATGAGAATATTCGGTTGTACGCTACTGGTGGAGACATCCTTAGGAAGGATCCCTTGAGTGGGGTTCCTATGCAACTGGGATGAAGTAATTAGTGTATACCTCATCTTCCTCTTTCTAATAAGTGAGGTATTAATTATTGTGTTTCAAGGATAGGATTCCAAAATGGTTTGAGATGGCTAGTGGATCTGCCCTATGTTGGATTTCCAGCCACAACTAAATAGGCATCTAGTGATCTTTCACTGATTGGAGGGCCTGACCTACAACCTACAATACAGGGAGAGTGCTATTTTTGTGGTACTCTTTGATCAGTGTGTTTGAGATGCAACACTAAAGATGATTGGTAGGCATGGGATTCCTTTTCTGCGTTGGGGACCTGACCGCCTCTACGGTTGATGACTTTCATGTTTGCACAAATTATTAGGATTCCATTTAGATTGAAGAGATATTTGAGAAATTCCTACAAAATATCTATGAAATATACTAAAAAGAAATGCATTCAATGTAGCATCTCATGATCACATTCATAATTCATAATCTTTCTTGGACCGCTTACTTTTTTTAGGATGAAATGTGCTTGTGGTGGGATAACATCCCCACCTTGGTTAGGGATTCACGTTAGGTTCACCGTTTTTATTTCGACTCGATTTGCATCATACCATTGGGTGGAAATAGAATGGACCGATGGAAATTCACCAATTGTCCATTATTACGAAGGGTACTATGTCCTTAGATAGTCTCTAATGAGTTTATTTTGTGAAGCTAGAAACACCCAATGGCATTGGTATCCATGATTCATGGACTTGATTTACAAAGGAAGGCTCTCATTGGATAATAATATGGCCAATGACACTCTTATAGATCTAAGAAATGTTTATGTGTTCATGAATCATAGGTTCTTTCCCAATCTTGTGTCTGTGGGTTATTACTGGGTTGAAAGACTAACCATATAAACGCATGGGTCGGGAATAACGAAGACAACACTAGTTTAAGACATATGATGAGGTTCATTGGAGTTTATCATTATCTAGGGGGGATAGAAGTTGTTTCGTTATCAGGATCGAACCCATTAGATGAGCTTCCTATGTATCCTCATGAGAGGAATCAAAACCCACATAGTTCAGTTTATTTAGGAGTGTATACCATAATTTAGTTCCTATTTGTTGGGGGAATGATCATGTATTAACCATTGAAAAGGATCCCAATTGAGCTCAGGCATTCAGAAATTCATCCTACATATCCTGGTTAGAGTAGGAATCAGAGTTATATTAGTTCATTTGGGGGTGTGGATTACATGTGGAAGCTTCCCACATTTTCTCAGGCCTTAAGAAAGGTATCCTAAGTGTCCTGGTTAGAGAAGGAATAATATTTCCCATATTTCATTTGGTGGTGTGGATTATGTTTTGAAGATGCCCACTTGAGCTTGGGCCTTTAGACAGACATCCAATGTATCTTGGTTAGAACAAGAATCAAAGTTATCGTAGTTCATTTACGAGTGGTGTTAATTCTATTATCTTTATCCACCTCTAATCTCATGCGAGTCATGATAAGTGTGAGAAACAAGAGGAAGCGGTAGATTCAGTAAACCACACACCTTCCCTTCTCTTCTAATGGAAAACGATGATGTTAGAGGAAGAGGATGGGGAGATGACATGATGAGAGAGAGATATGGGATTTGAATGTTTCAACTCTCTCCAGTGTTGATATCCAAGATAGTCATGTTTTTGAATCTATGCGGACATGTCTCAGGCCAAGCCTGAGAGGAGTATGAGTTCTACCTCTTGTAAAATGGCTATGGAGTCACCCCAAAGGGGGATCCCTAATACTGGTCCAGGAGAAGGGAAGAAGAATCACTCCTCATCAAAAGGAAAGGCATGAATGATCCCTTTGAATTATCATTTTACCTCTTTGAATGTAAAATCCAATGATTACCCTTGATCCCTAGAACGAGGAGGTTTACATGAGTATTCAATGGTTGGGTCCCAGGTTACCATTGGAATGTAGACTTAAATGCATTTGGGGGTCCACACCCTAGCTAGGATTAACCATGTGACTCCACTTTACATGGGTATGTAAACTCATAAGGACACACTGATGTGCCTGATGGTTTTATCATATGGTTTTAGTGGCTTTGGCCCAATGCCAATGGATTGGTTATTGGAGAGGATTCAAAGGATGGGATGGAAACAGAAGGGTATGATCAATACTGGAAGGTGGAAAGCCTAGAGTTACCCTACTCCACATATAATTTGTTCATTTGGGTTGGGATACCCTTCACATAGTGTACTACCATGTGGGTGGATGGGTCATCCACGTACCGAGGAAGTACACAAACCTAGACATCATCTTCATATTGAGGTGGTACGCAGATCTAAATGTGGTCCGTGTATTGTTGGGGTACCCAACATCATGTTTAGTCTGCATACCATGTTGGTATGTGGTTCGAGAGTGCCTCCATGTGGTAGAATATGGGTAGGGTTTCATATGAATAGGTATATACTATGTGGTACACTAGATTTAATAAGTGGAACTAGTCCTACAATTCACAGGAAGTTCATTCATGAAGGGAGTATAGTTTTTGGTTCTCTAATAAGGTTCACAGTTTTTCCCATTTTATTATGCTTCATTCTTTTTATTGTTTGTATTGGGTTTATACCAACTAGAAACTGTTCTCGGTTCCGTACTTCATCGATTGTTTTCCATCCAATCCATCCGTTTGTAAACTCCAAGCTCTCCAAAAATCCGATACTCTATCTCCCCATATATCATCCTTCATTGGCTCCCCTAGGGGTCATTTTATAGAGTGTAGAGGAGGCTGTATCTATGTGTCATAGGACACCATTTCTAGAATAAAATTGGGAAATCATCCAGCCCACGAAAATATTAGTCAACTGAGGTTAGTGTGGATGAGGTCTACGATGGCGTAAATCTCCACCTCGGTCTCACGAATGATACAGTTCATCAGACACCACTAGACTCACCTTATCTGCAAACCGAATTTGTAGGGATGGTGTGTGGGGCATAACTCACTGTCATATTTTCTCCAATGATGTGGTTCATGGGGCCATGGTTCCAGGGTGGAATTTCTACACCTCCATTCTTCCAAAAACATGGATCATGGGGGATTGGTATCATTACTTGTTTATTCCAAGAAAAACCTTGTTTTCTGGCCAATGCCTCGCGGGCCAACATTTCATGGGATGTCCACATACCGTTTGGTTTGTGGGAAATTCCAACCATGTACTATTCCCATAAATTAGTTTGTGAACCACTTTGTTCCTTTGATAAAATTTATTTCTTAAATATTATTCTCAACTTTTGAATCTAACCTATATCTTATTACTTCATCATATTTGAGGTAGAATTTTCCTTTACATTGTGGAGTTTTTAAGACCCTATAATAGATACACGTCAATATATATAAATATAAGTAATTATTGAAAAACATCCATTAATAAATATGATAATGTTTATATATATTTTAATATAGTTATAATATCTAATTATTAGTTTTTACCTAATATTTATGAATTATTAATTAATTAATATTAACTACTAAATGTACATTACTTATCTGTTTAAGTATTTAAATTTTTATAGTTATAAATTTTTATATATTTATATAGTGTTATATATTTTTTCAATTAATAAGTATCCATCATTAATTAATTTTTATAAATTTTTAATTAATTAATCTTTATTATAAATTAGATATTACTTATTACTAATTACTTGTAACATCCCATTAGTTGTTTTTATGTGTTTTTACCCATTGATCTGAATATCCAATTATTATTTTTCTTTTTGGGTTGTTTCTAGAGTTTTTATGAAACCTTTTTGAAGGTTTATGGTACTTTCCATGGTTTTAACATGGGTTTCACATGGTTGAACTCGTTGTGCAACCTAGGTCGCATGTATTTCACATGGTTAAAAAATGAGTGAAACTTGATGCAATGTTTGTGCATGGGTAAACAAAGAGTGCAAATTGTTTCACAGTTGGTGCATGGTTTTCACATGGTTTAGACAAAGTCTTCTACAAGGATAGAAGGGGTTACATGGGTTGTGCATGGTTAGTACTAACCGTGCGACTTGGCCCAGGAAACCCTGTGAATGTTAATTAATGTTACAAAAAATGTTATTAAATTACCGAAACCCCCCTAATTTACCCCAAACCCCTCCAAATCGATCAAAATCTGATCCTTAGGGTTTTGGGAGACCTACAGATTCATTTTGGATCTCCCAAACTCATTTATTTCTGGATTTAAGAGCCAATCAAAGAATATATCTTCTCATTAAATGAGTTCTTCTCTTATTGATCATTGATATCCCTTCTTATCTTGATTTATTCTTCCTAAATGTTTTGAAATCCTTGTGTTTTTTTGGATCTTGATTGATTGATGTGAAATTGTAGATATTAAATCCACTCTATCTTCTTTCAAGATATATCTTTTTACATATAATTATCCCCATCAAAGTTGACACATATCACATTCATTGTGGTTGGACCAATTATCTTCAAAGTATCTGTTTCTATTATTTTAATTCATGTTGTTATTCATTATTGCTTGATAATCCATAGATACATGTTTACAAATTTCTTACACATGTTATATGAAGGGTGTCTATTTAGTTATTCATAAAATATTATTTGAAATAATATTCTTCAAATTGAATATGACATTAATTAAATGTCTACAATCTTGATTTCTATAACCTTTTTATGAACTATTTAAATTCCATGTTTGTTTAGATTTATTTTCAAGGAACTTTAAAAGGGTATTTTGGTAAAATTGATGGCTTTGGTTCAAATTTTGTTTTATTAAATGAACTTTAATGATTTTAATGAATTGAATTGTAATATTTGATGGTTCCAAAATAGTTTTCAAATAATTCAATTTATTAAATGTACAAGAACCCTATTTGATTGATTTTAACTTTTTTTTGAAATGGTTTCTCTTGGGTTATTTTAAATAAATGATTCATTCACATGGAATGTGGGTGTAAACCTATGTTTTAAAAAGTATTCAATCATTTTAAAATTCTAACACTTCCTTTAAATGATTTAGGTATTATTTTAAATATATGACTGTTTTAAAGGCCCATTTGGAATTATAATGGTGATTTGAGAAATTAAGTGGGTATTATTATCCTTCTCTAATGTTGATGTTATTTAAAATTTATTTGAATTGAATTGATAATTAATGACTGCCTGGTTGGAACTTTATGATGATACTATCTTGTAACAATCCCTTAATATAACTTTCTGGATTATTGTACATCCCATTATTCCATGTAGAAAAAGGTATTATTTTATTTGAGGGAGTCTGGATGTGAGAGTATGATGTTATTTGAGGGCCAATGTCCATGATTGACGTCAGTAAGGATCCTTGTGTGATCCTCATAACTTGAATATCTCACTCACCTCTTTTGACTAGTAATGGGAACCTATATAGCTATATGGGATGACCTATATATATATATTCATAATTAGAATAGTCACACCCTTCTAATGGATCCAAAGAGGATGTGAAAGGTTCATGCTATGGACTTGTGGCCATGAAAGAGGGTGGGCATGGAACTAGTTCTCCTTAGACCCATGAGACGAGATTTAAGCCCGAAATTTTTTCATTTTGTAATTTGATTAGCTATTCTAAGGTGGAGTCACTATCATCCCTAGGTTATATCCATGAAATCTATATACTTGATACTTGATACATAACAAAGTTCTTTGTCAAAATTTGGAATCAGAGTTTCCTTACTTAATTCATTTATTTTTATTATGCACCTTGACTTTATTGTATTTATTCTTATTAATATTTACATATCAGGTGCATATTCTTATGTATTATTGATTATCTGAGTTTATCTTGTGAAATGGTTTTCAAATATTTTCAAGAAAATGCTTCGCCTTTAAATGGTGGAGTGGAATGTTTTATAGGTTTAGTTTGATAAATTATTTTTTGAATGTTTAAAAATCTATTTTTAAATGAATACTAAAACTTTCATTATTTTACACCTCTCTTAGATTATTTGATTTACCTTATTATGTAACTGCATAGAATCTTTGGTGGAATCCTACTGGGCTCTTTAGCTCAAACCCTGATTGTACCTTTTAGTGTTACAGACCATTATTAGCTTATAAATGATGTTCATGATTTCATCTTCCTTTGTGGATTCATGCTTGGGAGACCAAGGGTGGGTGACATGGGAATCTCTTATGATTTTTTTGAACTACAATGGAAGGATGACCATAATGGAACCATGTTTTCACAATCTTGTAAACCGTGATGAATCAGTGTGGCTGATTTGGAAGTCCATCCATGAATAGTTGTGAGGTTGGTGTGTGGTCTACCCACCCATAAGACCAAGCCTTTTACTATTTTAACTTGGTTCTAAACATAAAACATTATCCATTTTCTAACAAGTGACTTCACTTATGTGAGTTTTTATGTGGGTTATGAATCTTGGTTGTTTCATGCTATTATTTGGTTGTTTTAAATTTAATCCCTTATTAATAATTTTAAATCCAGTGTAAAAACTAAATTGTGACCTAAAATACCTTTTGTTAAGTTCTTTGAGAATTTTTTTCGATGAAAAGAAATGAGTTTTATGGTATATTTGGTTTGGAAAACTAATTGTTAAAGACTCTTATGTGTTGTGATAAAACAATGATCTCAGAAGAAATTTTTGTTTGTAATAGATATAAATAGAAATGTTTTTGATAAATGGAAAATGGTATATATGTTTCTAAAACCTTTGAAGAATTTATATGTTCTGGTAATGTGGTTGTTAAACTATTATAAATTATAGAAATATTTAACATTTTTTAAGGAAATATTAATGTTTTATAAATAGATAAATCTTGTATGTTTTGAATTCAACGATGATTTGATAAAGTGGTTTGTGTCTTGTTTGAAAGGTTTTGGATTTTGTTTTTCTATTTCTATTATGCCTGAGTTAATATGCCATTTTTTGTAATGTTCAGAAATTTCTCCCAAAAATTCCTTTAAGAGAGATAGAATTTTCGTCCAATGGTTCGTTCTTCAGGGCAGTTCTTCAAATTTCCTAAAGTTGAATCCCATGTCAAAAACTCTACTGAGACTCCATATCGAGTGGTGGATCTAGAGACTTTCATTCCTTTTAACCCCATCCTTAAATTCCCGTATTTTCATCCACCTTATTATAAAATTGAACATGATTCTGTTTAAGTAGTATAGTGGCTTGAATAAGTTGATGATATTTTTGATTATCTCAAGACTCCTGAAACAATGAATATTAAGTCTATCAAATATTTATTTGACGGACCTAGATATAGGTGGTTGCAATTTGTGATTCACCATAATCTTAATGAATTGATATCTTGGGAATCCTTTAAGTCATCATTCATTCGATAATAGTGTCCTAAGGATGTGAAAAAGGATAATGTTTCTAAGTTCTTGTGTTTTGGTCAAGATGAGCTGTTATTTGTGGAGTATTCCAAAAAATTCTCACATTTGGTAAGTTTAATACAAGGGATTTTTCATAATGATGTTAGTAAGGATATTAATTTTATAAAAGGTATTCACCTATACCACATGACCCTCATGCCGATGTATGGGATGATCTTTTATTCAAGGATGCTCGATAAGGATTTCTTAACCAAAGTAATGCTTGTGAAGCAACACAAAAGAGATAATTCTACTTTTTTCTGATGATAAAGGACATCCATCTCAAGAAAATAGGTTACAATTGTGTGATTACATTGTGGAAAACCTTTTCATTATAAGATTTTGTGTTTTAATGCTCTAAAGGATTATGGATGGTGTGGCTTTCAAGATTTCCTTTAGAGTTTATGTAAGTTATACCACTAAAAAAATGTTGTTTGAAATATTAGATCTTGATTATGGGAAAAAAGATGCTTCATGATGATAGGGATCCATTCATAGGCCTTATAGTGTAAATTTTCAAGCAATGGAGGAGCTTCTGGTTTCCATCTTGTTGTTTTTGATGTTGGAGTGGAAACTGTTTGAGTTTTCCTTCTTATGTATTTTGTGTTTTGGAAACCTTTTGTTCTGGGGTCTTTGTGATGATGTCTTGTGTACCACAATTCAAGTCTTTTTTTGTTTCTAATTTATTAAAGGTTTCATTATTTGGACATATTTATTGTTTTTCCTTTATTTCCTCTTGTTTTTACTTGATGGTTAAAGCTCAATTTTGATATATTGGATGATCTACCTTGTGAGTGATTAGTTCCTTATCATGCACTGACTTTTATGTTTGATCTATTAATAGTTTAAATTATGTAGAAATTCGTAATGTACTTAGGTAACAAGGATTATGTAGATTTTTGATAGACTAGTCACATTCTAGTGCTAGAATTTGATTTGATGAGCTCATTGAGGTATGAGGCTCGGTTTGAAAAATCATAGTTTAATATCGAGTACTTACCCAAGGTAGAAATCCTTATTAGTTATTTACATTTACTATGGATGATTGATAATATATGTTTCTCCATAGTGAGTGGTTGAAGTATATTTTCTGGGTTTAAGGGATGTTTTTTTAGAGACATGTGATGATATTGGTATTTTGATATTGGAGATGTGTATGTGTTTTTAAAATTTGGTTGATACTATATTCTGGACAACGAATTGTTCCAACCACAAAAGGAGTGGTGGAGTTTTTCTTATATTATCTTGTTCTATCTTTCAGACAGAAATCTTTATAGGGATATAAATTCTTATGGTGGGGAGGTTGTAACTTCTCTTCACTTTTTTATATGTTTTGACTGATTTTTTTAATATCCATTGATTTTATTTCTTTTTGGGTGGTTTCCAGAGTTTTTTTGAAACCCTTTTCAAGGTGTTTGCGTCGTTTCATGGTTTTCACATGGTTTGCGAATTGTTAAACAAAGTTTGATACCTGGGTTGTATGGTTTTCTCATGGGTTTCTAATGGTAAAACAAAATGTCAAACCAATTTCATGGTGTACACATGGTCAGACAAAGTGAAAAACTAGTTTCATGGTTTTCAAATGGTTTTAAAAAAGTGCAAAACCTAAGAAGAAGGGGTTTAATGGTTTAAACATGGTTAGTACTAACCATGATACATGGACTATTATATGGTGAAAATTGTAATTAAAGTTCTGAAAATTGTAATTAAAATTTTGAAACCCCCTTATTAACTCCAAACTCCTCCCACTCAATCATAATCTAATTATTAGGGTTTTAGGATCCCTTCAGAGGCATTTTGGATCTCCCAAACTAATTTAATGGGGGATTTAAGTGCCAATATAAGTAGATATCTTCTCTTTCAGTGAGTTATTACTTCTTGATATTTGATCTCCCTTATACTATAGATTTATTCTTCCTAAAGGTTGTAAAATGTAAAGAACCCAACCCTAGTTTCGCAGATCTAGTGCCTTAATTTAATAAATTAGTATGGTTAAAAATAAGTTGTATCTTGAAGTATTGAATAGTTTATTAGCTTTTGAAAACAACTTACATACATAAGTTCAACATTTCCACTTGAAATGAAATAAAACATATAAATTCCATTTTAAACGTCTATAACTCCAAGATTATCCCTACAAGTCATTGTTAATATACTTCTCCACATCCTAAGAAAAATTAAAATATAAGAAATGGGTTATCTCAGATGATCAGTAAGGGTAAGTAATACAACATCAGTATAAGTAATCAGGCATGGTGAATAAATAAAAGTACACATGACATTAAAACATAATCTTGAAAATAATATGACAGGAATAAAATATGAATAAATAATTCCTTAAAAAATAACCGTGGATATTCTTCTAGTAAAATAATCACACGGATTATCAATTAATAGTTTCATAATTAAGGAATGCATAATGTGGGACATCATAACAATACTGTTAAGGCCTTATTCCAAGACCATAGCTAAATAGGTAAAAACCTAAACTAGTTTGTCTCAAGAGACCTACCTATGCACCAACAGAATATAGCAAGCCCAAAACGACACTTACTATGTCCAATTAATTTCTCATATGAAAGGGGTGAAACATAATCCAAATATACATTCATATTTAAACTAACATATGAATTGTAAATAACTTTATTCAATTATTAAATATAAACACTAACCATTCCGAGTAGTATAGTGAAAATTATTAATAAAGTACATCCACATTCAAAATAATCATAAACCATTATATATAATACGATATATGATATCATAATTGATTAATCCCAATTAAACATAATAATTAACAAGAGTGTTGAAATAGATGAAAATACTCTTATAAAATCATTGAGTAATTCTTGAGAGAAATACTTTTTTTATTTGTAAAGAATGGTTATTTTTTAAAACTTTTTGAATAAATTCATAAGTTAACTAACATAGTTTTTCATAATAAAATGAGTTATTTTATAAAAAAATGGTGGAATAAAATATATTATAGAGTGCACTTGAAAATATTAAATAATTCGAGTATGTTCCCTTGAATCAGGCTTGTTTATCAGGAAGATTGTGAGAATGATCCTTTTGTAACATTTAAATACCCATAAAATAATTAAGTATTCTACTTGGTAAATATATTTAAAAAATTAAAACATAAATTTTGAGTATTAAATAAGAATAATTAATAATTTTATTCGGGTAAAGAGAAAAGGAAGTGTAACCCGAAGGAAAATGGAGATTCTGATAGAAAACCCTTACCTTATGTCTGATTGTATTCTTCACATGACCTTAATATCCTGAATAATAAAATTAAATCCATTAATTAATTATTTAAGATAATTATATATATTTATTTTATTTATTATAATTTTATTATGTTTATTTATTGAATTTTTGATGAGTTATTAGATACAAATTTATCACTCCAGAGCGTTCGTTTCCTTAGTTTTCATAATCGGTATACTTGTATGTTGTATGAAGCATCATGATAAATGAATATAATTCCCCAGAATTTAATTTATATGATATGAATGAATATCCATGTGATTAAATGTTTATATAATTCATTTTTTTATATGTTATGAAGATGATTTATTTGATAAAACATTAGTGATGATCGTTTAGATTATTATAACTGTATTTTGATCATCTCGAACTAGTTTTTTCTAATGAATTAGTATTATGATTAAATAATGTTTACATAAAATTAAATAAGACATAATAATATTTTTTAATCTATTTAAACCATGAAACTATATTTATGACCATATTTGAAGGAGAAATTAAAGAGCAAAAGTTTGTTGTCCATAAAGGTTTTAAATCGGCACCTCCTAGATGATGATTTCCATTTTTTAAAATATAATAGAGAGAGTAAGGAGATTGATAATGGATGTTCAATTAAAATGATATCATTACATTATACATATGATACTAGAGTTATCATGATCATTTTGATAGAGGATGTGATAATTGAATAATAAAATAAATTGATATGAAATTTAATGAAATAGGAAGAGGATTTACCTCTTGAATTATCATCCTTGAGAACGTCCTTAAGGGAAGGGGTTTTTTTATTTTGGAAATTCCAAGAGGTCTTAGACATGGGGAGAGACTAGGAAAGAGTATTTTGGTAGAAATTTTACATTATTAATGGCTTATAAGAGTAAAAATAAGAGGGGGGTGAGGGTGGTTTTTATAGTAGCGGAGAGGTGTGATTTTTGAATATCTTATTCATTTGTTTTTTATTTTGTCTCAAGAATAAGAATTGTTTGAGAATTATCATAAAATATGTTGAAATAATTTTGTAATTTTCTAGATTATTATTCCTTCATCTGCAATTACTCGAGGAATAGTTTATTTTATATTCTAATGAATTTATACGGTATATTACCATATTTTACTATTCACTAAAAATTCATGTTTTTTAGAAAAATCTCAAAAATTCACCATAATAATTTTTTGAAATGTAAAATTAAAAAATGGGCACCATTTTATCAAAATAATTTTCTAAATATGTGAAATTTAATTATTTAAATAAAATCATTATTTACATGAAAAATACATATTTTAAATTTAAAACTAATTTTATAACACTTCTATGAATTAACTAAGTTCTCATAAAATTATCCTAAAATCATAAGACTACATAATATTTATTTATGAATCCATTTTATGAAAATTAATTTTCTTTTAAATAATTTTATTAATTATAAAATGGTAATTTAATATTTATGACTTATTGAAATACCAACACTTGAATATTAATTTTTAGAATATTCCCTTACTTTTACTATGATATAATTATATAACAATTTCAATTGTGGGATTCTAATATTTTATTTATAATTTCATGGGTGATTTTACTATTTATTTGGATGATTTACTTTTCCTAAGGTTCGTATCACTATTCCTAAGGTAACGTTACTATATTATTGGTATAGGTTCCTTAACATCCAGAAATACATCTTATTTATTTTGTTATTAATTTATAAATATTGAATTGTGATATATATGGGTTTTTATATGATTATTATTTTATAAAATAAATATAATAAGGAAAATTTCATTTATATAATTTTAGATTGCTGCATTCTCCCATTGTATAAAAATGTCATCATCAAAATTTCAAAACTGTCACCTAACAAAAATATTTTTTTAGTTCTTAATCATAAGCTCATTAGGCTCCCAAGTATCCTCTTCAATTTTATTATTTTCTAAAATATACCTTTACCATTTGATTCACATGATTCCTCAACACCTATTCTTTACATTCCAGAATTCAAACAGGCTCTTTACGGTAAGATAAGTCTGGTTCCAATTTGATATCTTCATATGTGTGTACATGTGTTGGGTTTAACATGTAATTTCTCAATACATTATATGTGGAACACATTTTATACTTTATAAAGGATAGGTGGTATAACCAAATGATAAGCCACATCTCTAACTCTCTCTAGAATTTCAAAAGGACCAATGTACCAAGGGATCAGTTTCTGTTTCTTTCCAAATATTTGAACACCTTTCCCTGGAGATAAATTCAAGGAAACATGATCTCCCAATTGAAATTTAAAATACTTCCTTTGATTATCGACATATCTATTTTTCCTAATTTAAGAAACTTTTATATGGGTTTGAATAGTCATTACTTTCATTGATGTTTCCTACACAAGATCTAGGCCTACAAGATTTCTTTCACAATCTTCATCTCAATATGTCTGTGTACAATATATCTTTCCATACAATGCTATATATGGTGCCTTTTGAAAACTAAAATGAAAAATATTATTTTATTAAAATCTACCAATGTTAAATATTGATTCCATAAATGTTGAAAATATAATGAGCATAGTCTCAAAATGTATTCTAATGTTTGGATTGTCCTTTCTAAGAGCCCATTAGTTTGAGGGTGATAAGCATTACTCAAATAAAGCTTAGTATCAAAAGCTTTATGTATATTTTTCCATAATTTTGATATAAATATTGTATCATGATTAGACCAAATTTAGAGTGGTTATTCATGAAGTCTTAAAACTCCATTAATATAGATCCATGCAAGGTGATCCAGTGTAAAATATTCCCTTATAGTGAGGATATGTGTATATTTGGTAAGTCGATCAATAATCACCCATATTTCATAATTTATTCTTGGAGTTTTTGGTAATCCAGTGAAAAATACATAGTTATATCATTCCATTTCCATGTAAGAATATGAAGAGGATAAATGATTCAGTGTGGATATTATCTTTCATCCTTCACATGTTAGAAGACTAAACATATTGATACATAATCAAAAATTTCTCTCTTTATGTTATAACATCATAAATGTTAATTATCAATATATATTATTGTTACCAGAGTGTATAGAGAAATTTAAAACATGAGAAACATCCAATAAATCTCTTTTTAGTATCGGTATAAATGGAATACAAAGCCTCTTACCAAATTTCAGAATTCCATACTCATGCATGAAGTCATCCAAATTTCCATCATTCTCACCATTAATTTTATTTGGAAGATTCTCAACATCAGACTGAAAATTGTTAATTATTTTCAATAAAGATGGTTGGGAAACCAATTGAAAAAGGAATTATGTTTCACCTTCCTGGATAATTTATATATCCATATTTACTATAAAAGATCCCTTTCAATCCTAATTTTGTTTAAAACTCCACGATCCTTCCTACTTAATGCATCAACTAACTTATTTTCCTTTCTTGGGTGATAGTGTATTGAAAAATGATTATCCTTGGGTAGTTTGAGCCATCTCCTTTTCCTCATGTTGAGTAATTTTTGTGAGAAGATATATTTCAATATCTTGTGATTTGTATATATCTTACATATTTCACCACAAAGATAATGTCTCCATATATTCAGAGAAATGATTACAACTGTTATATCAAGATCATGAGTTGGATAGCTCTGTTCATGAGTTTTCAATTGCCTTGATTCAAAGAAAATTACTCTATCATTCTTCATAAGAAAACAACCAACTCATTTCTTTGATGAATCAATATGAATCACAAATCCACCATTTCCTGATGGTAGAGTCAAGATTTGAGAATTCACCATCCTTTTCTTTGATTCTTCAAAAAATTATTCATATTCGTTTTTCCATATAAACTTAACCCCTTTACGTGTATTCTTGGTTAACAAGTTAGATAATTGGGAGAAATTTTGAATCAAACACAAATAATAACCTACTAAGATAATAAAACTACATACCTCAGTTATCTTCATTGGTGTAGGCCATTCCTGAACTACCTTTGTCTTCACTGGATCAACTAAGATTCCATCCTTAAAGAAAATACAGCCCTGAAAAGAAACTATTTGAATCTATAATTCACACTTGATAAACATCCCATAAATCTTGTTTCTTCTAAGAGTTTTCAGAGTATTTCAAAAGTGATAATAATGACCTTTTTTGCTTTTATAGTATACTATGATATCATCAATAAATAACACAATAAATTCGTCAAGATGTTCCTTGAAAACTATATTCATTAGATCTATGAAAATAGTGGGTGCATTAGTCAGTGAAAAGTGCATTATTGTAAAATTATAATTCCCATACCTTGTTCAAAATGATGTCTTTTGAATATATTATTTCTTCACAAGAAATTGATGATATCTAGATCGAAGTTCAATCTTTGAAAAATAATGGGGTCCAAGAAATTGATCAAATAAATCATCCATTTGAGGAAGAGGATATTTTTTCTTTTTAGGAATGGCATTTATATCCCTATAGTCAATACATAGACTCATAGATCCATATTCCTTATTAATGAAAAGAAAATGATATCCCCATGGTGAAACACTAGGGTTAATAAACCTTGTACTACTCAACTCCTCTAGTTGTTTCTTCATATCCACTAATTCCACTGTGGCCATTCTATAAGGAGTCTTTGATATTGGCCTTGCACCAAGAATCAAATTGATAGAAACTCAATTTATATTGGCCCTATAATTTTACACATATCATTAAGTGATTTTAAGCATAATAAAACATCATATTACAATACAAGGATCATAAAGTCTAGTGTCTTGGAAGACTATGTACATAAAACTGAAAACATGAGACTAAATAAAACATTTCTTTATTTAATCATCATAAAAAGACCCTAACTAACATTGTTATGGTATATATTCATAGGATAACTTAGGGATGTCATGAAATAATGTATGAACTAAAAATCCCATTAATGGAATTATCATAAGAATAAATCTTTAGCACATGGGTTAGAAGGCCTGACAAAATGGAATAAAAAGGCATGGAACATATGTAAACATAACATATAAACATGGGATCATATAAAAATGGATTCACAGTAATGTAGAAGTAATATATAGAAAGTGATTATCATGAGTCTAGACTCATTGCACAAAGAGTATCACAAGTCAAGGTTAACCACCATGATCATTTCACATGGTAGAACGAGTCAAGGATAACCGTTAAGACTATTACACATAACGTCTCATGAGACAAAAAATTACCCAATTAATTGGAGAACTATCTAGGAGAACCCATCCAAACATGTTCAGGGATATTAATTACACATATAGAATAAAAAATAATCAATCATACATAAACATAAGGGTTTCCCATGGAAAGAGAATTTAGGAAACTTTAGTGTTAAAACATTTTAGTGTGTTTTATGAAAAATATCAAAGATCACTTTAAATAGATAAGAGAATAATAATTTATATAAAACCAGAAGTGAACCAAGAATGTTTTCATAATATAAAGAGTGGTTTTATAAAAATAATTGTGACTTAAAATAGAATATAGAGTGTACTTGAAATTGGGTAATAATTTTGGAAGTTCCCTTAAACGGGTTTTCTTATCGGGAATTATTGAGGAGAGAACCACTTAAAAACATGTATATCCCCAAAACGGAATAATGAATGGAATTTGATACATTAATTTGGAGAATTTAAAACATTTATAATATATTCATAAAAATAATAGATATCTTAATTTTATTAATGATAAAGATAGAGCAATTAGAATGAATAATGGAGGTTCGGGGTGAATCCCATACCTCAAGTCTGATGGTGTACTTCACTTGATCTTAATGTCGTGGATAACAAAATTAAATTCAATAATTAATATTTAAAAAACCACTTATTCAATTAATTTATTTGTTATAACCTTATTTATTTCATTAATGACCTTTTTTAAGGGTTAAGAGGTTTGATTTCCTTATTTGGGACCGTTTGTTTCCTTGGTTTTCATGATTGGTTCACTTATATACATGTAAGTATAAACATGTAAGATGAGAATGGTTGCACATAATTGAAGTTATATGTTAATAGTGAACATAAATATGATTAAATGGTTATAAAATCTATTTGGTTATTTGGAGTGAAGATGAATCATTACAAAAAACTTTAATGATAACTATTTTGGTTAATTGGCGATTTTTGATCACACCGAACTCATTTTTTTTATAAATTAATATCATGTATTAAAAAGATTACAGAATATTAAATAAGACATAATAAATATATTATAGTCTCTTTAAACCCTAAAAATGGTTTCATGACCAGAATTGAAGATGGTAATAGAGATTGAAAACCCGTCGTCCTTGAATGTGATAAATTAACACATCTCAGATGGTGTTTTTATTTCTAGTTCAAAAAGGAGGGTAAAAGAGAGATTATGATGAATTATTACACTATAAAAAAATAATTCTAGTAAATGTAAGGTACTAGAGTTATCTTAAAATTTATATGAAATGAGGTGAGGAAAGAAGAAGAAAGAAAGGAACTTGAAAAAAATAAAATAAATGAAAAGAGAAATTTATTTATTGAATATATCTTCATTGAGAACCTTTTTAGTGGAGAGAATTTATTCTTTTTAAGAGACCAAGGGATTATAGAAATGGGAGATGTGATTAGGGAGATATTTTAGTATAATTTGGACAAGGCACAAGGCTTGATAGGCATGTGGAGTAGAGGTAAAGATGGGTAGTATTTATAGTGGGGGAGAGGAGGGGCTTGCCATTATCATAATCATTAATTTAATATTTTTTCTCAAGACTATGAATATTATGGATTCTTGTGACAAAAATCCATAAATCAAGCATTTGATTTCGAACCAATCTCCATTTACATCATCCATGCCTCAATCATGATGCGTAAATTCATTAATTTAGATTTTTTAAATATCCAAAAATATTCCCAAAACTCACCACAACAATTTTTCAACATGTAGAATCAAAAAATGAAATCCATCTTTCAAAAATAATTTTCTAAATATGATAAATTTAATTTTTAATTTAAATCATAATTTACTTCAGAAATTAATATTTTAAAATTAAAACTTCTTTTCTAACACTTTGAAAAATTAATTAAGGTCTCATAAAATTATCATATAATCATAAAACATTAAAACATTATTTTATAAATACATTTCTTAAAATAATTTTTTTAATTTATTAAATTAATCATAAAATTTCAATTAAATATACATTACTTAGAAAATTACCAACACATTATTAATATTTTTTATAATTTTTTTTATTTGTAATATAGAATAATTATATCATAGTGTCACTTATAAGATGGATAAATTTTATTTATAATTTTATTGGTGAGGTTACTATTTCTTTGTAAGGTTTAATATTCATAAGGGTCACATTACTATTCCAAAGGTTGTGTTACTATTTCATCAGTTTATGTTCCTTAAATTCAAGAGATAACTTTTATTTCACTCATTATTCATTTGTAAGGTTTGTATTGTGTTCTATAAGTAATATTTTTTGATTATACTATAAGACACAATTATAAAAATAGAATTTCATTGATAAAACATTGTGTTATTACATTCTTACCCCTTATGAAATATCAACCTTGAAATTTCATTTTACATTCTAAGCCATAAATAGGTGCAGGTACTTTTCTTTCATTTCTTCCTCCAGTTCTCATGTTTCCTCTTATTGCTTATGGTTCCACTATGGTAATTTGACCAGGTGATTAGTCTTATTGAGTTGAAATTTATCTCTATGATCCATGATATTCCCTTGCTGCTCCTCGTAAAAAAAATAATTCTCCAACTATACTACCTCTGAAGAGAGTACATGTGAATGGTATGGTATGTACTTAATTAAGAGGGTATATGGAATAAATCATGTAATTTAGACATGGTAGGTGGAAGTGTTAGTAAATAGACCATGGCTCCAACATGATCAATAATACCAAAGGGTTTGACGTACCTAGAACATAGCTTTTCCCAAACCTCATGAGCTTCTTGAATTGAGATATGCAGAGGAATACCATGTCTCCAACTTTGAACTCAAGGTCCCATCAATGACTGTTTTCATAACTATTTTTTCGACTTTGGACTGCCTTGATGAGATAATGAATGGTTTTTACCTTCTCTACAAATTCTTCAACCATTTTAGGTCCTAGCATCTTACACTCACCAACTTCAACCCAACACACTGATGTTCGACACCTTTTACCGTAAAGTGCTTCATATGGTTCCATTCGGATGCTAGAGTGGAAACTATTATTGTAATAGAAATCAACCAGTGGAAGATATTGGTACCTTAATTATTTGAAGTATATAGAAAACTCTATCAATATATATTCAAGAATCTAAATAGTTCACTCATATTAGCCATCAGTTTGGGGATGATATGCCGTGTTGAAGTTCAACTTTGTTCTTAGAGAATGTTTGAGACTTTTCCAGAACTTTGAGATGAATCTTGGATGTTGATCAGATACAATAGATAGTTTTACTCCATTAATCCTTATAACCTCTTTGATATATATCCTTGCAATTTGATCTAATGAGAAGTCCTATCTAATTGTGATAAAGTGAGATGTCTTTGTAAGATAATCCACAATAACCCATATAACATTTTTTCCTCTATATGTACTTAGAAGTATAGTGACAAATTTCACAGTGATGTTCTCCCACTTACATGTTGATATGGTTGGTGGTTACATAAAACCCTTTGAATTTTTTCTTTTAGCCTTTATTTACCAAAATACTGGGCACATTGATGTATACTTTTCCATCTCATTCTTCATATTATCACAACAAAAATTCTCTCGAAGATCTCGATAAATATTTTTGATCACTGGGTGAGTAGATAAGGTTGAGCTATTTGCATAATTCTAAATCTCATTCTTTATATATAGTTTGGATAAGATAGATAATCATGACCCAAATAATTCAAAACATTCCCTATCAATCTTGAACTCACAGGATTTCCCATTTATCATTGCATCCACACTATTCTACATTTCAACATCCATTCTTTGAGCATCCTTTATTTTATCCATGAGGGATTTTTGAGAATACATTTGAGAAGGATTGATTATGTTCATACCTTAATTATTATCATGTTCATCCTTTACAAATCTAAGAATATTGGATCCTTATCAATGCTCATTATTGATAAAGATACATGATCCTTTCTACTTAGTGCATCTTTCATCTTATTTACCTTACCAGGATGGTAGTAGAATGAGTAGTCGTAATCCTTGATGAGCTCTAACCATCTTCACTGGAACATATTAAGATCCTTCTATATAAATATACATTCGATACTCTTTTGATCAGTATATATCTCACACTTCTATCCATAGAGATAGTGCCACCATATTTTCAAAGACAAGATCACAGATGCCAACTCCAGATCAGGAATTGGATAGTTTTTCTCTTGAACTTTCAACTTTCTTGAGGCTTAGGCTATCAATTTATCATTTTTCATTAGCACAAATCCTAATACTTTGAAGCATTACTGTTCACCACAAATAGTTCTCTACTTTTTGGGAGTGTTAGTAATGGCACAGTGATAAACCTCTTTTTGATCTCCATAAAGATTTCCTCATATTCATGGGTCCAGAAAAACTTCACCCCCTCTATGTCAGTATTATAATTGGGTTTTGAAATAATGAAAAATTATTCACAAATCATCGATAATGCCCTATAAGACCACATAAGCTACAGATATCTGTTAAAATTTTGTCCTGGGCCATTCTTTAATTGCCTTTGTCTTGGAAGGCTCTACAAACATCCCTTTGATGGTGATAACATTCCACAAGGATAATACTTCCTCCATCCATAACTCACTGTAGGGTCCTGAAAATTCTGAAAAGCGGAAATCCAATTACCCAAAAATTGGAAAAGGACCGAACTGGTCTGCATACCGACTCCTAGCAACAGTACGCGGCCAGTTCGGTGAACAGCCCTCCCGCGGATGTAGTTGTTCGCAAAATGGGGGCAGAGCACCTACGTGGGCATGAACCAAGAAGACCGCTGGATGCCAGGTTGGTCCACCACCACAAGCCGCCCCCTCCTCAGACCGCTGTCGTTCGTGGGATAGAGGCGGAGTGGTGCACTACCGCAGAGATATTCCATAAAACTCAGTTCAAAAAATCCTTGGTTGAATGAGTCGTCCGTGGGTGGGGATTCCTTCATGGATTTCCACAAAATTTACTGTGTTCCCATCAATACAACCTCTTCATGACTATATAAATAGTCACCGAGGTGCATGAAAAGTAAGGAGAGGAAGTAAGGGTGAAAACCTGTGGGGAGACATTGGAGAAATCACTCCAAGAAGAAACATTCTATGACCATCCATGGAACCCATATCATCCACGGATGAACTCTTCCACATAGAGGAGAAACTGAACTGTGAACAACATGCGTCCATCTCCTTCATGTCCAACCCCTCCATGGACCAGCGTCATTCGTGAAATGGAGGAGGGAACCCCTCCGCAGGCGTGAAGTAGGACGGGCCCCAGCCTCTTTGCAGACGTCCTTCGCGGCCATTTCCTTCGTGGCAATCTCATCCGTGGACACCCTTCGCAGATGGCCATCTCCTCTACGGCCATCCTTCATGGACAGCCTCCTTCACGGCCTAGTCCTTCACGGCCTACTCCCTCGCGGCCAGCTCCTCCACAAACACCCTTCGCGGATGGCCATCTCCTCTACGGCCATCCTTCGCCGACATCCTCCTTTGCGGCCTAGTCCTTCGCGGCTTGATCGCTCATGGAAAACTCCTCTGCGGACACCATTCGTGGACAACCAAACCACGAACCACATGCGGCCAGCCCTTTGTGGCCATTTTATTTTGTGGACATCCTAGGCAGCCAGCTTCTATGTGGCCTGCCTCCTCTACGGCTAGCCCCCCATGTGACAAACCCCATGCACTCACTGGTCCATACCGCGGAAGATGCTTCCCCACACCCCCACTCAGGTTTAGTGCTAGGATGTGATCATGGCCCTCTGAGCCGGTCCCTTCACTACCGTCACTGACCACCATAAACAATGGAGAGTCGCACTACGAACTTTTCAGGCCGGGTCAACAATATTTTCTATTGCACCCTTATGCTGCTCCAACATCTTTCCTATAAATGCCATGAGTCAAGATACTCCTCATGACACTCCTAAAATCCCATTACCTAGCTCTCATGCTAGGTTCATCCAGAAAGGGCCGCCCCTGCGTAAGTTCCACACTAACCATTGCTAGGATTCTATTAGCTAGTTGTCCTAACCACACGATACTAAACTGTATGGCCCTCATACTATCCATATGACATTAAACTATATGGAAATAGACCTATCTACATGACTTTAAACTTTAGTATTCCCTATGTTCCAAATGTAGGATACCTCTTGCTCCAAACAAGAGATGCCTTATGCTCCATGCCTAAGATGCCTAATTCCATGATCACAGTGGCGTACCTTCAAGAGCATTGGAATCTATTCAAACATTCAATCACTCCACCTCATGCTTTCTGAGTCCTTCATTCGGGGCTTCATCCAATTACATGTCTGAAGGGACCCCCTAACATCCTGGTCCCATGCCGCATCATCTCACCTACCATCCTGGGCCAATGCCCCTGAAGTCTTTTGACAACACTTTGAGTCAGGTCCTATGTTTCGAACATGGTCAGCAGTCGAACCTCATTTGTTTGTCCCCATTTCAGGATAACGTGATATGGATGCTATGTTTCAAACATGGTAAACAGTTATCCTCTATCGCCATGCCACCCTTATTGTGTTCCGAATGTCGGGCATGTAATTCACACTTTTCATCTCCCTTTGTTCGGACTGATTCCAATTCCCTTGGCGTTATCCCGCTTGTGCACTTGCACATAGGCGTTGGACCCCATTATATTCCTCAACCCACCAATGGGTTGGGATTACCTCATGGACAGACATGAGGAAGACACCTTGGGCATTAATCTCGGAGTAAGCCCCATATTTTTGGGCCACCCCTACGTGTAACCCCCATCACACTTCCCACGAATTCACCTTTCGATACATGATAATCTAGTCCCTGTTGCCTCTTGTTTCTCACACTGAGCATGAATCAAGTGGGCTTAGAGTAAGCATCGACCATGACATCTTCTCCCGGGCTGCCTCAGAGCATAAACCACACTCCCATCGGAACTATGTGGACTTTGATTCCCCACCATAGGGATACGTAGGAAGCCTCCAAGAGGTTCAATCCTGATTACCATCGGACCCCCAGGTCCACATTCACGTCGGTTATCTGACACTCGCATCCAAACCACGTGGATTTTGATTCCTCTCATGAGGATACGTCGGAATCCCGTATCACGAGTTTGATCCAAACTCCCAAGTTATTATCTGTCCCCCCTGGATGACAATAAAATCTGGAGTGACTGGTTACGAGGCTTTAAAGTAGTGTCGTCTCAGTGAGTCTAGACTCCTTGGGGTCATTAATCCAACAAGGGATGGTAAACCTCGGACATAAATGATTCTGAACCCCTGCATCCAGCTGACCATTTCCAACCAGGAGTAATCCGTGGATGATATTCTAGGGTATAAACCAAAGATTCACAAACATATGAATACATCTTAAATCTATAAGAGAGTCCCAGAACATGCAATAATTCCCCCCAAAAGGGTACGATGAGCCCAACTTCCCATCCTCTCGACCAATGTGAGTTCTTAAGCATCGCTGGTCAAACCACCCAACGAACACCTACCTTTGGAAAGCAGGTCCACATATTGCTGGATATGGAACCATTGGGCATTTCGAGGAAAAAATGCTGCACCCGATATGAGTGATTAAGCAGAACCCAATCTTCTCTAATCAACCGTCGGGTAGTGCACATTTCTCCCCCATGACCCCATTGTGTTCCACGAGACAAAAAAATGGTGAACCTGACGTGAATATTTAACCAAGCATGATGGATTTAACCTAATCTCACTCTATGCCCCCTTATACTCACAAGGAGGGAAATGCAGGGCCATTAATTACCCATGGGATCATGATATGCTGCTTTGACATGTTCTCTCTTTGTATTTGTTAAAATATTTTTTACAGGTACCACAAATAACTCCCTTTGATCCAATGGAATCACGAAAGAACTCACAGGCGCGTGCTTCCAACAACGCAGTGAGTAGACTCCCTCACCAACAGAGGACCTCATCACCTACTCAGAATCTTCCATGCTGGGTCCCAGATGCGTTGATCCGAGAGTACCATGTGAATGGTACTCTTCCAATCGGGGAGGCGGCCATGCACGCCCTCCAATCTGCCAAGACCCACCGGTCACCCGCCCAGTAATGGCCGCGAAGGCAGATCCAGACAACTCCTGTTGCTATCTCAAACCGTTTCGGGAGTCTATCCCCGGAACGAGACAACGCATACCTCCCTTATCTTAGGGAGGTGGATGAGGTCGACGCTGAGAACTTCATCCCCGCCGAATGGGGGTTCCTCCCCAAGGCCCCTTCCAGATGACATCATCATGGTCACACTGCGACTCCACATCCTCACGATAAGGAGGATGTCACCCTGAGGATTCAGGCACATGCTCCCCAAGCTCCGGCCCCTTGGACTGCCCGACAAGGTCAGAAACAATACAACCGGGGACTGGTCATCACCGTTGTCCTTGTGGTAGAGCTCCATTGCCCAGTCATAGAGACGTATCACGAACAAGAACATACACCTGTTAGCTCCTCCAAATCCCACCATCCAAACATGGAGGCATCATATGAGTAGGCATGCATCCCGGCTGGGCTCTGTCAAGCCCGTCGCTCATGCAGGATGGCACCTACCCGGCAGGCACCTCTCCCTGCCCGGGGCCGTAAATCCCACCAACCCGACATGGTGGCGACCCAACGCCTGCAAGACCAGCTCCAAGCAGATTCTCTTGATGCCTACCATCCCAACTTGGTGGCGGTCAACAACGCCCGCCATCCATATGTGAAGGCAATTAATAGGTGGGCACGTCTCCCTACCAACAAATGTCACCAACTCAATACAGTGGGAAACCAACATATGTAGTGCCAGATACCTATGGATGCAAGTAAATTTTTCCAACCCAATGTGGTGAAAAATAGAGAGAAAAACCGACATATCCTGGCCCAGGGGCAGATTCGTTCACTTGCCCCGACACAGGAGAATTGTCAGTACCCACTGGCCACTGGGGGACCGGAGCAGGATATTCCTACTCCGATACCAGAATGGGACTTCATACCCATTCCATCCAAAGATGTCTCTCTGCATATCCTGGTAATGATGGAGGAGCAGGTATTGATCCCAGATCATATCTTGCAGACTTTCCAGAATGTGATTTCATCAGCAGAAATAGTAAGGACTCGGGCCCGTGAGCCCATCTCTCCAATTGAGATAACTCATCTAAGAGACGAGATAGGCACCTCAAAGCAGATCTGCATCCCTACTTCCGCCCAGGAGGGTCGTTGGATATATTCCGTGATACAAGGGCAACCAGATCGAGTAACTTCACTTGTTCCAACTGGGGGACGCCCGTCCATCATGGTGGATTCTCCAGAGCAGGCATATATTCTTGCTAAAAGTCAAGATGTTCATCGGCATATCCCGACGACATCACGGGACCCATTTAGACAGGGACCCAAAGGTGAAGGCCATTTTCAACAGTAGACTGTCCCCGCTGCCTGTAAGAAAGCACCTCAAACGCACCGAAGGCAGCTGGAAAATAAAGATCGGGTTCATGAATCTGCTCTACTGGAAGCTGGGGTTCTCGATGATGCTAAGAAGATATCGAAGGCTCAGAATCCATCCCACCCATTACCATATTAGGGGAGCGGCATTAGCAGTTGTGAGGGTCCTCTCCGCAATGTCACTACCAGTAGCTCTGAAGGTCATCCCTAGAGCACCCGCGGGGGCCTCCCACATGGGCATATAACAATCGATCATGAGATCTCCTCTTTTGATGCGAGTCATAAAAAACCTCCACGTAAATAGAAGATCAAGCATAAAGAAGACCCTCCACTTGATGTGGTCCACCTTAAAGGTCCTCCCTGGGGTATACACTGCAAGTACTCTCTATGCAGTGGGACCATAGATTATGATAGTAGTCCTCACTATCATAGTCACAACTACGGAGGCCCTCCCCACAGTGACGTTTCATCATGAAAAGAAGGTCCTCCTCTTGTTGTGGCATGCCCTGAAGGTCCTACCCAGGGGTTACGTTGTAACGACACTCCTCGCAGTCGGGCATGAGATCATGGCGGTAGTCCTCACCACCCTAATAATAGAGGTCCTCCCCGTAGAGACGTCAAGTAACGAGAAGGCCCTCCCTAGGGTGTACCCCGTAGATATTCTCCCTGCAGTAGCTGTAATGGTATTCCTCTCCATTGCAGTAGCTGTGATGGTAGTCCTTGCCACCACAGCTGCCATTGCGAAGTTCCTCCCCGCAGTGGCCCCAAACAACAAGAAGGTCCTCCCCTTGTCACAGTGTGTCTTGAAGGTCCTCCCCATGATGCACATCGAATGTCAAACCATGATTGCCATCCTCACCATGATGGTAGTTGTTGAGAAGGCCCTCCCCATGAAAATGCTACACTGCCAGAAGGTCCTCCCATTACTGCGAAACACCTTGGAGGTCCTCTCTAGGCTATGCACTGTAAAAGTCCTCTATGCTGTGAGGCGTCAAGTAGTAATGATAGTCCTCGACATTGCGGCCGCCATTGCAAAGGTCCTCCCCGCAATGACATATCATATCAACAGGAAGGTCCTCCCCCTGCCGAATCAAGCACAGAAAATCCCTCATATGTCAAGGCACTCAGAAGGACGGGGTCAAGAATGTTAGATTCCAAACTAGTCACCAACGTCACCCTTCTTCAATTGGGATATGTTCTGGGGCCACGTTCATCTTCTTAACCACCTCGGAATCGCCCACATGATAATTCTATATCTATCGATCCCACTTCCTCCAACCACACTATCAGTGAGCATCTCAGTTGGGAAAAATAGGTAGAGGAATCACTAGCGGAGGAGTATGCCGACATGTTCCACCTGAGGAAACGACTGGCCAGGGAAGATTTACGAGTTATGTTTTGGCCCATGGCCACCTCCCAATTCGACATACCCAGAAAGTTGTTGGAAGAATGCCTGCACGACATCCGCTACAATATATGGACAACCCTCCACCTACTGAAATCAAGCTTCTTTCCCTATGACGGGTATGTAGACCATGCCAAGAAAATATGAGACCTCATGTGTCACATCGACCTGGAAGCTCTTTCTTCGGCATGGCAACATCGACCCGATAGGTGTAAAGGAAACATGGAGATAGCCTGCCTCCGTGCACTGCACCAGCTACACCGCCTCATTGGTGATGCCCCAATGGGAGTCCATATCAGAGGATGTGGAGAACATGGAGCTCTATATTTCACTCTGCTCCCTGCCTAGAAAAACCCATTCGACATGGTGTCTTGCAATGTCATCACATCTAGACAGCAATCAGTGGGATCCCTGCTCAGGAGAGACAACACACCCAACAGAGACAGGCCTTGAGTAAGTCCCAGAAGTGTCAGGCCTGATAGGAACAAGCCATCCATGAACTCCTGAATCATGCCACCAAGAGCATACAACATGCCTCTCGCCTAAGAGAGGACAATCAGCAGTCATTGCCTGCCTCCCCAATAGGGGTTGATTCATAGAAGAACTCGGCACCAAACCCAGTTCACCCTCGAATGGGGGCACACAAGATCAGGCGGGTAGCGATAATAGCAGCCATTGCACAATCGAGGGTCGACCCTATCCTGCAGGGATGGGGGAATTTTTAACAACAAATTCCCCCGTAAGACCAATAGAAACAAGAAGAGTCTCAACATCCAAATAATGGAGCCAACCCCAGCCCTCAGGGATAGGCGCATTTTTACCACCTCAACAACAACCTCCCCAACAAGATTCAATATTCTTTCATCTAGGGAGGACAGTCAGAAGAGGAGGTTCTTGCCCTATCCCGTCGTTTGAATCATCATTCCCTTCAAGAGGGAGGCGTACCGTAAGGTCAGATCAAAT
Source organism: Viscum album (assembly GCA_963277665.1). NCBI lineage: Eukaryota > Viridiplantae > Streptophyta > Magnoliopsida > Santalales > Viscaceae > Viscum > Viscum album. The sequence goes on along the minus strand of OY728154.1, from coordinate 63,410,300 downwards.
AATTCTCCACGTCACCCTTCGTCAAGGAGCCCGAAAGCAATCCTGAGACAAAAGATGGAAGACTAATAAAATATGCAGGAGATCCTCTTCCTATTTGGAAGATGACATCTTCTCCGCCCTGTGATATGCATCCATCAACTACATAGAGGTTAACCCCATGGGTAACACCAAAGATGATGCAAATACCAATGGATCGAGAGATGATGGTTCCAGTCAGGCTGTGACTCACAATGAAACACCAGGTGTGCACACCTGGAACCAGAGGGCCACTCTAAATTTTGACCCCCCTTTAGCTAACCTTCTTCCACCAAACCTACAAGCTTCCAATAAGGATAAGAAAAAAGGACCGGTTTCCCTTAATCCACCTCCCTCTCTCGATAAAAAATGAGCCACTTACGCTCGAAGAGAGGTTCTATCGACAGGAAGAGGATATGAAAGAATTGAGGAGGCTTAACACCGAGCTACTCTACAGGAACCATCTTATTGAAAGCGCATCCCAAGAGGAGACACTTCATGTACTCCCAGTAAGTGCACCTCAAAGACCATGTTTTGCCCTAGCATACGAAGCATGGTCAGGGCTTCCGCCCAACGAGGTTCCAGGCCCATCCAACTACCTGAATGTGGATCTGGATGAATACCAAGACTTCCCTCCACTCAAGAAGCAACCGGAGAGAGTACGTCTAAACCCTCTGAAGGTGTCACAAAAGGCACATGCACCCCTGGTGCCAACGGAGCTGGATCCTCCAGCAATGCCTCGGGCTACAGCTGCCCAGGACCAGACCCAACAGGTTGTAAACTTGGGTCTCACCATCACCATTGAGGCACTGACAGCTCGATTGGAAGTATTGGAAGATTGACGTGCTCCAATACAGCCAGAGAGGAAGCCCTACCTGGATTGGGTGAGCAACACACCACCTCCACCCAATTTTAGGATCCATGTATTCACTATTTTCAATGGATCAGGTGATTCGAAATAGCATTTAATGCACTACGTGTCTTATTGCGACCCTATGATGGGAACTATGGAACAACAAGAAGCAGTAAAACTCAGATACTTTGTACGGACCTTGTAAGGATCTTCCTTCTTCTGGTATACAACCCTGCCATCCCAGTCAATAAAAAGCTGGGAAGACCTTCGGTAGCAGTTCCTGTTCCACTTCAGCTCAACGTTTCCTAAAAAATGGTCAGCAACCTCATGAACTGCAAGAAGACAGAGAATGAGAGGGTCTCAAATTTCATCACTAGATGGAAAGGTCTGACCTACTCCCTAAACATGAAAATGCCTCAAGAAGAGTTTCTTTCCATATGCATCGATAATCTTCGAGATGAGCTGCGAACACCGCTCATACCAGTGGAGTGCACCATTGGCTTCCGCTATCTCTCGGCCATTGCCCATATAATTGAGGAATCCCTACCAAAGGCCAACTTGATGTCTCGAATAGCCTCGCAGGATCCCACAAAGAGAGCAGTTAGAGCTGAACCATCCTCTATCACACTCAAGCCAACCCCTGTGCTTGTTCCACCACTTAGGCCTCCACCAAATCATCAAGGGACCCCTTGTATATCAGTGGCCTCCTCCACCTATGTGGGACGATCAGAGAGGATTGAAGCGAAACCATTTTGGAGGAAGGAAGACACAAAGTATACTCATTCCGAGAGGACCAAGTCTATGGATACTTCATCATCGCCAGGAATTGCAACTTCTCCACCTCCTGGAGACAAGAAAATTAGAAGAATTCAGATGATATGACATGCTAGATTACTGTCCCTACCATCGAATGTTGGGTCACAATATTTGGGAATGCTTCGTCTTCAAAGACCTCCTGCAAAGGATGGTAGACTCCGGGCAGGTCGATTTGGGACCACCCCCAACACATGTGACATATATTTCAACCACTGACTCTAAAAAAGGGGATGGGTGGTAGGAATTCACCAGAAATAAGGGGTAGAAATTTGATAATGGGATGACTCAGAAGACTATCAATCGAGCCCATGGCATATACCAAGCTCAACTATTGCAGCCAGTGTTGCCACCAACAGCCCCTGATGCCGCACAACCGACAATATCGACATCACAACCCTCCCCGAGCCGGTCATCTAGGTGTAATAAAAAAGGGAGGAAACAAACGCAAGAGGATCTGTCCGCAACGAGGCCGATGTTAGCCCTAACACTGTCAGATTTTTTACCCCCAAACATGGCGCCACGGGCACCGACCCCCTAAACGACACCATCAAGGACAACTGACAGGGTTGACTTTTCAAAGGATGAGGAGCCAATTTTTGGTTCCATCAACGTCATCCATCTTATTTAATCATTCCCTGATGAAGGGTATGGTTATGAACTCGAGTTTTCAACACAAAGGGCCGGGAGAGGGAATCGCAGAGGCATGGGATATCAGGGGAGGCGCAGTTGAGGCCGAAATCAACCCTATGGTTGGACCTCAGCCCAAACCCTCAATATCGCGGAAACCCATGGGAGATCCGTTCAATGGACTCAGCAAGAGAAAGAATATCACTCCACCTCCACAAGTGGTCACTCTTCCCCCAACATTCTACAGTATCCATCAGAGGAGGAACAAGTGTCTAGCAGCCTAGTGCGCACAAACAGACTGGTCAGGCCGATTCCCCAAAACGTGGGTACACCGTTGACATATGACCCCGCGGCTGGTCCCTCCTCATCTCATAATCCAACTCCAAAGATGCCTACTAAGACTCTCCCACCAACGGAGAAGCAGCAGCCACTAGAACAAAAATAAAACATCCTTAAGTAGCTGGCATCGGTACCAGCCAAACTGTCGATCCTGGATGCCCTAAGTTTGTCAGTAGACCTCAGGGAGGCACTTATAGAATCCTTGCTCATCCCCCAGAAGTTTCAAGATGAGGTAGCTGCCGCCAAGATTTACCAAACAGAGACTGGATCGGATGAATGTGATTCGGTGATTTCCTTCACCGATCAGGATGAAGATGCCATCAAGTAAGGACAAATCAAACCACTATATGTGTCCGACACACTGAATGATGTTGAGATCCGAAAAGTCTTTATTGACAACAGCTCTGGAGTTAACCGCCTTCCCCTACGGACACTCCGTAAGTTGGGCTAAAATGAAAATGACCTAGTACCCTTAGCCATAACTCTGTTAAGTTACAACAAGAGTGAGCAGAAGCCAGTGGGACAAATTAATCAAAAGACCCATTTTGGCGACCTTGTGGCCTATTCAGAATTCTTGGTGGTTTGGCAGAACACAACATTCAATGCCCTACTGGGAAGGTCGTGTCTCCATAAGCACATGTCCATTCCTTCATCCTACCAACAGTTTATTAAGTACTGCGTCAATGGGAAAAGCAGGACATTTCACACCGACAAGGCCCCTTTTGAGCTCTCCGAGTCACACTACATTGACGCCAGGTTTAATGAGAAAAAGAAGAAGAAGACTTTGGTCGATGTTGTCAAATGGATCTCCACTTCAAATGGTCTGGAAGTGGTTTCTGATGACCCCCTTAGACAGCTTGGTAGAGACTACGTACTACCCATCAACCATATTGAGAGCAGGGGTTCATGTTCGGACACACACTCAGTTGTCCTCATGACTTCAGCCATAACAGTCGAGTGTGGAAATGCAGTAACATCTGCCAACCCTAAATCTGAGGGTGAATACTTTAGCGAGGATGCCAACAATGCCTCACCTCTAGAATCCCAAGAACCCGTGTTGGGAGCTCTCCCCTCGCCGGATCAATAAGATGAGTATTTTAGAGAAGAAGAGGAAGAAGATCTCAAGGATACACCTCCTGCATTTGAGGAAGGTATCTCCACCACGGTGGACAAGCTCAGGGTAATAAACCTGGGTACCAAGGAAGACCCGAGGCCCACTCTGGTTAGTGCGGCCATGTCCCCCGAGGAGCATGAGGTATATAGCTTTTTCCTGAAGCAACACTGGGATGTTTTTGCCTGGAATTACATAGAAATGTCGAGACTCAATCCTGAAGTGGTGATGCATCAACTAGGTCTGCCAGAAGACCACTGAGGCTATAAATAGGCCGCCAGAAGGACACGCCCCTCATATGCTTCCAAAATAGAGGCTGAAGTTGATAAGCTCATTAATGCAAGCTTTATTAGAGAGGTCCAGTACCCCATATGGTTGGCCAAAATTGTCCTCGTCAAGAAAAATAACGGAAAAATCCGCATCTGCATTGATTTTAGAGATCTCAATCGGCATTGCCCGAAAGATGATTTCCTGGTCCCGATTACCGAGTTATTAATCGATGCAACGATAGGGTATGAGGCTCTATCCTTCATGGATGACTATTTTAGGTATAATAAAATCAAGATGGCCCAAGAGGACAAAGAAGCCACTACCTTCAGGGCCCCTCAAGGAATATTTTGTTACAGGGTTATGCCCTTTGATCTCAAGAATGTTGGCGCCATAGATTATTGTGCCATGCATCATATCTTTAAACCATTCATGGAAAGATTCATTGAATGCTACGTGGATGACTTGGTGGTTAAGTCCAGGTAGTGCTCAGATCACCTGTCAGACCTTGAGACCATCTTCAACAAACTTCGGCAGCATAGCCTGAAGATGAATACCTTGAAATGCATCTTCGGGGTTACCTCAGGGAAATTCCTTGGCTTTGTCGTAATCCATCATGGAATCAAAGTCGACCCTAAAAGAACAAAGGCTATCTTCGGCCTGCCACCCCCCCCCCCCGCAATCTCACCGAGTTGAGAGCATTCCAAGGGCACCAGGCTTACATCAAGAGATTCATAGCCAACCTGGTAGGAAAATGTTTACCCTTTACCAGGTTAATGAAGAAGGGAGTCATGTACCAATGGATATATGACTTTCAAGAGGTGTTGGATAGCCTAAAGAATCATCTATTAAGCCCACCGGTGCTCATGCCCCCAGTTGAAGGAAGACCTCTCATCCTATATGTGACAGCCCTAGAGCGGTCACTAGGATCCTTCCTCACACAGAAACATGATGCCGGCAGTGAAAACAGTCTCTATTACCTCAGTAGAACCATGATTGATGTTGAGACTTGATTCTCAAACATCGAGAAGAGTTGTTTGTCCTTAGACTTTGTAGTTCAAAAGTTTCAACATTATCTGCAGCATCAGGATGTCCATTTGGTCTCGCGTAGTAACCCGCTAAAGTACATTCTCAGCTGCCTGATGCTGACCGGGCACCTATCCTGATGGGCAATTGTATTGAAACAGTTTGACATCTGGTTTGTGCCTCATAAAGCCATCAAAGGCCAGACAATAGCATATTTTCTGGACAAGCTCCATTCAACAGGGACCGCTACACCGGACGCCAAGCTACCTGATGAAGACATCTTCTTGGTTCAAGATGAGTTCCCAACATAGGAAATGTACTTCGGCGGTGCCTCCCAAAGCCCAATCAGGAAGAGGATAGAAGATCCCAAATTTAACATGGTGGGTTTGGGGACAATACTCATGTCCCTGGAAAAGGCAGTCTTTCCATATTCCTTCCTCATGTCAGAAGGATGTTCGAATAATGAAGCGGAGTATCAATCCTTAATTGCAGGCCTGGATCTCGCACTCCAAGCCCAAGTACAACACCTTAATGTAAAAGTTGGCTCAGAACTGGTCATCAAGAAAGTCAATGGTGACTATGCTATTAAAAAGGAGGAGTTGATTCACCTGTTTGACAATGTCTGAGGGTTAATGGAGGAATTCTCCACAGAACCAGCATTGACCTATATACCTCACCCTCAGAATGCCCAGGCTGATGCATTAGCTAATGCGGCCACAACCCTAGCTGACCCAGACCGGGATGAAATTGTTATCAGTATTGATCATCGTCGAATGGTCTCGTTGTTTGTTCAAGATTAGAAGAATGAAATCCATGAAGTCAGTCCTATCATTGAACTATATGATCCCGCCACTGGCTGGATGACCCCCATTGCAAACTACCTTATGGGGTCCAAGATTTCCCATAAGGTTCGAAGACTTGGGTACTATTGGCCCATAGTGGCACGAGATTGTGAGCACTTTACCGCAAAATGCCACTCATGCCAAATTCATGCCTACTTCATACACAAACCCCCAGAGATACATCATCAGGCCAAGTAATCCTGGCCATTTCCCATCTGGGGAATGGACGTCGTGGGACTATATCCTCCCTCCACAGTCAAACAGCTGAAGGATATCCTCACATCAATTGATTTCTTTTCCAAATGGGTATAAGTTGTACCCCATAAGGAAGTCAGGGCAAGAAGCATTGTCAACTTTGTGAAAACCAATATCATCATCAGATTTGGTGTCCCTCATACCATACTGATAGATAATGGCACCAATTTCTGCTCTGCTGAATTGGAGAAACTATACCAAGAATACAGTATCAAGGCTAACCACCCATCCCGTTACCACACAGCGGCCAACAGACAGATAGGGGCTTTCAACAAGACCCTGCCCAACATTCTCAAGAAAATGGTGGAGAAAGACAAGAAGTCATGGCCGGATAAACTCCTCCATGCATTGTGGGCTTACCGAACCACAATCTGCACTACTACTTGGGCCACTCCGTACTCATTAGAATTTGTAACAGAAGCAGTTCTTCCCATTAAGCTCCAATTTCCCTCACTCTGTGTTTCCATTTGTGACCAGTTATCCAATGATGAGCAATCAAAAAAGTGGTTAGGTGAATTTGAATAGTTAGACGAGAAGCAGTTTCACACTTTGCACCATCTGGAAGTATACCAGAACTGGACTGCACAAGACTTCAATAAAAAGGTCCGTCTTCGGTCTTTCTTGGAAGGAGAATTGGTGTTGGTCCTCCATATCCCAATTATACCTGGATAGAAACGTCCAAAGTTGGATCCCAAGTGGGAGGGACCATATCTTATACACAAGGTCTACTACAACGGAGCATATTCCCTGATCTCCAGGATGGGCAGTTCACCACCGCTCCTACAAATGCGAGATTCCTGAAGAAGTATTTCACATATAAAGCTAAAAGCAGCTATCGTCCGAATTGAAGGACGTTAAACTACCAAGCACTCAATGGTCCAAACTCTATGACCTTAAAAAAAGAGTATTTCGTCCTCACCAGCATAACTAAAAGCAGTTATCATCTGAGCTGCAGGACGTGAAACTTCCAAGCACCCAACGGTCCAAACTCTATGAACTTAAAATAAGAGTATTTCATCCTCACCGTACGATGTTAAACTACACGGATTTTAGAGAACTACATATGGATTGATTCCTGCCCTCGCAGGATACGTAGCGACACCAGGGTTCCCCATGCTAGCCTAGTAACCCCCAAGTAAAAGATAAAAATCACTCTTTCCCCCCGTGTAGGGACCAGACCTGCACGGGGTGTACTCCAGAGAGAACTATGTGAGAATTGATTTCATCCCTTTCAGGATAAGTAGCCATGCCGGGATCACCTATCCTGGCCCAACCACTCCCAAATGGAATAAAATTAAAAAACATTTCCCCTTCCCCAGTGTACGGACCAACCCTGTAAGGGGTGTACTTCTTTTGGAGAACTACGTACAGCTTGATTTCAGCCTTCGCAGGATATGTTGCGATTCCAGGGTTCCCCATACTAGCCCAAACAACCCCAAATAAAAGTTAAAAATGCCCTCTCCCCACGTGTACGGACTAGCCCTGCACAGGGTGTATTCCTTGTCCTTACCACACAACGTTAAACTGCACGGATAAGGATAAAAGAAAAAAGTTCCCTAATCCCCCATGTTTGGACTAAACATGAATAGGGTGTATTGTTTTTCAGTGAAAATAGGGAGGCTTGATTACTACCCTCGCAAGATACGTAGTGATGCCAAGGTTCCCCATCCTGGCCCAACCATTCAAAAAAAATGCTATCTCCACCTGTGTACAGACCAGACTTGCACGGGGTGTATTCTTCATCCTCACCGCATGACGTTAAACTACACGGACTTCAAAGAACTATGTGAGGCTTGATTCCTGCCCTCGCGGGATACATATTGACGCTAGAGTTCCCCATCCTGGCCCAACCATTCAAAAAAAATGCTCTCTCCCCCCGTGTATGGACCATACTTGCACGAGGTGTATTCTTCGTCCTCACCACATGATGTTAACCTGCACGGACATCAGAGAACTATGTGAGGCTTGATTCCTACCCTCGTAGGATACGAAGTGATGCTAGGGTCCCTTACCCTGGCTCAACCATCCCCAAATGAAAGTCAAAAATTCCCTTTTCTCCCGTGTACGGACTAACCCTACGCGGGGTGTACCTCCTTCGAGGAACTACGTGTGGCTTGATTCCTGCCCTCACAGGATGCATAGTGACGTAAGGGATTCCCATCCTGGCCCAACCATTCCCGAATGGAGATTTAGAAAAAAATTCCCTCTTCCCCCATGTACGGACCAGATCTACACGAGGTGTATTTTTCATCCCCACCGCACGATCTTAAAACCACACGGACTTCGTCCTCACCACACGATGTTAAAACTGCATAGACTTCGTCCTCACCGCATGACATTAAAACTGCATAGACTTATTCCTCTTCACACAACATTAAAACTACACAGAATTCATCGTGACCCACCCAAGATATATGGCAAAATGAGATGGAAATACTCCTTGCACATTTGGATTCATCCCCTCCATACATCAGACTCCACGACCCGGATAATTATTGATCTTCATAACCATTCATGGTCATCGGAAGTGGAATGTTATCAACCCTTGTACACCTTTTCATGACTATGAATACCATTCCCTCAGCGGCTCGGCATATTGAAAGCCCCTGACCCGTCTACCAAAGGAAATATTTTCTCAGGCGATACTCTTCCTAGCTCCGTACACTTACCGGCCTCAAAGCCCCCATATCATATCTCCCGATCCAGAAATTTATGGCACATGGGTTAACATGTTCGTCCCCCTTTTCACATCCAAATGTTTCCAAGGTATCCCTATCTAGTTAGCCTATGTATCCGCCCGTGGTTCACATGACGACCTGCATCTACAAACATCAAGCCAGGGCTAGGCTACTTTGACTCAATGGACAATTGTAGTGAAGATGTTACTTGAATGCTGGGACACCATTATCCCCGCATGCCAAACTCTATAATGTGATCATTCTCTAATTTACATAATCATTCATGGCCATCGAAAGTGGAAAGTCATCGACTCGGGGACACCTTTGCATGACTATGCATACCACGCCCTCAGCGGCTCTACATATTGATAGCCCATTCCTCATCTACCAAAGGAAATACTTCCTCAGGCAGTAGTCTTCCTTGATCCATAAGCTTATCGACCTTAGATCTCCCAAACCATATCTCCTGATCTGGGAAACCTCAGAGTTACAGTTTACAACCTTTATCCCCCACCCTGTTCAGAGTATATCAGAGCATCGTAACTTAGTTATCCTTCAAGCGACTGTGGAAATAGTCACCCCACTAGTCTGAGCTCTATGACCGCTAAACTAGGAGTACTTTATCCTTACAACATGACGTTAAAATGCATGGAGTGAAGGTACACCCCTGCGCGCAAGAAAAATTAGCACAGGGAGATTTCTAAGATTTAATAGCAACTAGGGCCAAATATGCCCGACATGTACAGATATTTTCTTACCAAATGACAGACTTCATGGCTCGGACAATTGTGGATCCTCATAACCATTCACGACCATTGGAAGTTGAAAGTTATCGACTTGTGGACACCTTTGCATGAATATTCATACCATGCCCTTAGCAGCTCTGCATATTGATTGTCGTTAGCCCGTCTACCAAAGGCAATATTTCCTCAGGCGATACTCTTCCTAGCTCCATACGCTTACCAGCCTCCGAGCCCCCATATCATTTCTCCTGATCCAAGAAGCCCCAAAACCCTGATTTACACCAATCCCCCATCTCCACATCTTGGGCATGCCGAGATGTTCAAGCCCAGTTACATTCTGATCAATAGAGGCCTTTGCAACTACGTCTTTACCGCATAATGTTAAACTATATAGAACATCTTGGTCGCTTGGCATAAATATAAAAAGACCAATCATTAAACATCTAGGTAAATGCATCCAACTAAAAGAATTTTCACTTTTTTAAAAATGACCATGTCCTCACTACATGACGTTAAAACTGAACTACATCAGCCAAAATGCCCCCCGTCTTCACTGCATGACGTTAAACTACACAACATCCTTTAATAATGATCCTCGTCTTTACTGCATGATGTTAAAATACATGGAAGTTGTCCTTACCGCATAATGTTAAAATACATGGTCAAAACTTTCATGGGTTCAGTAAGGAACAAAAGCTTTTCTCTGTCCCTCAGTGCACAGGTGAGACCTGCACAAACCACCATCACACACCAGTGTGAGAAGGGATGACATCACCCATTCTCGGGAAATTTAGCCTAGATGTTTCTCCCATATCCGGGCACCCTCTCCTCATAAACCATACTCTGTACTCAGAAAAAGCCGAACTCTCATAAACCACCCCTGGTGGTCCTGAAACTCAAACTTCCTTGAAGTTTCCCGGCTATCAGGAGAATGAAATCATTGACTTAAGGACACCTTTGATCGACTATGAAAACCATGCCCTCAGCGGCTCTGTATATTGGCCACCCCTGGCTTGTCTACAAAAGGAAATATTTTCTTAGGAAATGCTTCTCTCCATACGCCTCTTGGCCCCTGAGCCCCCATGTCCATCCCGGGATTCGGAAACCCTCTGAGCTACAGTTTACCAGCCTCCTTCACGACCCTGCCTGAATATGGAGGAACATCTCTGATGAGATTACCGAGAACCAGGAGAAGCCTTCCTTTCTATATAATGTCCCAGCTACATGACTTTAAACTGCGAAAAGATCCAACCATCCTTTAAAAATGCATAGGACAGGGACCTTGCTTCCACACTCCTGATCGATACAGTTGTTCTCAAACCATATCAGACATCAAATACCCTTTCCGAGCCACCCCCAGTGGTTTTCCTAATTCTCCAAGCCACCCAAGGTGGTTTCCATAAGCCAGACTCTCATAAAGTCCTCAGGCCATCAGAAATGGAGAGTCATTGACTTAAGGACACCTTTGCACGACTATGCATACCATTCCCTCAGCGGATCTGCATATTGATCGCCCCTGGCCCATATTCCAAAGGAAATATTTCCTTAGGTGATGATCTTCCTACCTATGCATGTCGGTACAACTCCTATGCCTTAAGATATTCCCTGCATATCGTTCAAATCTAAAAATGCTTCCCCCCACATGCATCTGAAGGGTATCAAGACATCTTTTAATCAACCAAACCTCATTCAGGACCTCGCCCCACCATGTCTAGTCATAGATGATTGACCTAAAACATCATTAATGATAGTCTTATCGGTGGGACTTTAAACCGCTCACAAAAAGAGGCACAAATCCTGTTAGGATGAAAACCCGAAAAGGTCGACCTAAGAAAAAGTCAGGTCATAACCGCTGGGTCCACACCAAATGGGCCCAAGAAAAATTAGGGTATTAACAGAAAAGACCATAAGTTTGTGGGGTTTTTCTACAAAACCCTAGAAATAGTTGAACTGTGCTCACTGAGTCCCTTGGCTCAGGAAACATTTAGAGCATTGTCCAATCGGTCATCGATTTTCAGGACCAATCTACATCAGAATAGCCTCATCTTCATTCCGATCGGACCCCATTCAGATGGAGGGTATCTGTAGGGTCCTGAAAATTCTGCAAAGGGGAAATCGAATTACCCAAAAATTGGAAAAGCACTGAACCAGTCCGCATACAGGCTCCCAGCAATATTACGCGGATGGTTCGGCGAACTGCCCTCCCGTGGACGCTGTCGTTCTTGAAATGGGGGTGGAGAGCCTATGAAGGCGTTAAATAGGAAGACTGTCAGACGTCAAGCTAGTCCACCATCGCGAGCCGCCCCCTCCGTGGACTGCTGTCATTCGCGAGATAGAGGCGGAGTGGTGCATTGCCGCGGAGAAATTCTGCAAAGACCGGTTCCAAAAATCCTTAGTTGACTGAGTCGTCCGCAGGTGGGGATTCCTTCATGGGACTCTGCAAAACGTGTTGTGTTCCCATCAATACAGCCTCTTCGTGACTCTATAAATAGTCACTGAGGGGCACCAAAAATAAGGAGAGGAAGGAAGGGTGAAAACCCATGGGTAGACGCTAGAGAAATCACTCCCAGCGGTAAAGTTTTGTGACCATCCGTGGACCCCATATCATCTGCGGATGAACTCTTCCACATAGATGAGAAACCAAACCGCGAGCCATATGCGGCCATCTCCTTTGCAGCCAACCCCTCTGCAGGCGTGAAGTAGGACGGGATCCATCCCCATTGTAGACGTCCCTCACAGCCATTTCCATCGCGGCCAATTCCTTCACGGCTATCCCAACTGCGGACACCCTTTGCGGGCAGCCATATCCTCTATGACCATCCTTCACGGATAGCCTCCTTCATGGCCTAGTCCTTTGCAGCCTGCTCCCTAGCAGCCAGCTCCTCCGTGGACACCCTTTGCAGATGGCCATCTCCTCCCCGTCCATCCTTCGCAGACAGCCTCCTTAGCGGCCTAGTCCTTCGCGGCCTGCTCCCTCACAACCAGCTCTTCCACGAACACCCTTCATGGAAAACCAAACCATGAACCACTTGCGGCCAGCCCTTAACGGCCATTTCCTTTGCGGATATCATAGGTGGCTGGCTTCTACGTGGCCTGCCTCCTCCGCGGCCAGCCCCCCATGTGACAAACCCCATGCACTCGTCGGTCCAAACCGCAGAGGCTGCGCCCCACACCCCCGCTCGGGTTTAGTTCCGGGCTGCAGTCGCGGCCCTCCGGGCCAGTCCCTTTGCTACTGTCACTATCCCCCATAAAAAATGGAGAGTCTCACCGCGAAATTTTTAGGCCGGGTCAACAATATTTTCTATTGCACCCTTATGCCGCTCCGACATCTGCCCTATAAATTTCATTAGTCAAGCTACTCTTCATGACACTCCTAAAATCCCATTACCTAGATCCCATGCTAGGTTCATCCAGAAAGGGATTCCCTTACATAAGTCCCACACTAACCATTGCTATGTATCTGTTACCTAGTCATCCTAACCAAACGATGCTAAACTATATGGCCCTCGTCCTATCCATATGACATTAAACTATACGAAAAAAGTCCTATATACATGACTTAAAACATTAGTATTTTGTATGTTCCAAATGTAGGATGCCTCTTTCTCCAAACAATAGATTCCTTATGCTCCTAGAATAAGATGCCTAATTCCTTGATCACAGTGGCGTACCTTCAAGAGAATTAGAATCTATTAAAACATTCCATCACTCCGCCTCATGCTTTGCATGTCCCTCATTAGGATCTTCATCCAATTAGATGTCCGAAGGGACCCCCTAACGGCCTGGTCCCATGTTGCATCGGCTCACCTACCGTCCTGGGCCAACGCCCCAGAAAAATCTTGACAACACTTTGAGTCAGGTCCTGTGTTTTGAACACGGTTAGTAGTGAACCATCATTTGTTTGTCCCCATTTCAGGATAAAGTGATATAGATTCTGTGTTTCGAACATTTTCAACAGTTATCCTCCACCACCATGCCACCCTCATTGCATTCCGAATGTCGAGCATGTAATTCACACTTTTTATCTCCCTTTGTTCGGACTGATTCCAATGTCCTTGGCATTATCCCGATTTTGAACTTGCACATAGGTGTTGGACCCCATTATATTACTTAACCCACCAATGGGTTGGGATTCCCTCATGGCCAGACACGAGGAAGACACTTTGGGAATTCATCTCGGAGTAAGCCCTGACTTTTTGGGCTGCCCCCGTGCATAAGCCCCATCAGACTTCCCACAGATGCACCTTTCGTGACGTGATCATATGGTCCCTGCAACCTCTTGTTTCTCACACCGAGCATGACTCACGTGGGCTTAGAGGAAGCATCGACTATGAAATCTTATCCTGGGCTGCCTCAGAGTGTAATCCCCACTCCCGTTTGAAATATGTGGACTTTGATTCCCCACCACAGGGATACATAGGAGCCTCCAAGAGGATCATGCACGATCACCATCGGACCCCCTGGGTCCTCATGCATGTCGGTTCTCCTACACTCCCATCTGAACTATGTGGATTATGATTCCTCTCATGAGGATACGTAGGAAGCACGTATCATAGGATCGATCCAAACGCCGAAGTCGTTATCTGTCCCCCTTGGATGATAATAAAATCCAGAGTGCCTGGTTGTGAGGCATTAAACTAGTGCCGTCTTAGTGAGTCCAGACTCTTCGGGGGTCATTATTCTAATGAGGGATGGTAAACCTTGGGCATAAAGGATTTCGCACCCTTGGGTCTAGCTGACCATTGCCAACCAGGAGTAATCCGGGTATGCTATGCTTGCGTATAAACCAAAGATTCGCGAACATATGAATACTTCTTAAATCTATAATAGAGTCCCAATACAGGCAATAATTCCCCCCAAAAGGGTGCGATGAGCCCGACTTCCCATCCTCTCGACCAATGTGAGTTCTTAAGAATCACTGGTCAAACCACCCAGCGAATGCAAGCCTTTGGAATGCAGGTCCACATATTGCTAGATATGGAACCATTGGGCGTTTCGAGGCAAAAACAATGCACCCGATATGAGTGATTAAGAAGAACCCAATCTTCTCTAATCAACCATCAGGTAGCGCACGTTTCTCCCCCACAAACTCATCGTGCGCCGCGAGACACTAACATTTACAATACTTTTCATATAGTTTCTACCTTCAAAAACTATTTAGCAATGTACTCAAATGATCCTCGTGTTCCTCCATGATCTTGAAGTATATAAGAATATCATCGATAACGAATACACACAATTTTATCTAGGTAATCTCTAAAGAATCTATTTATTAGATCCATGAATATTTTTGGATCATTAGTGAGGCTGAAGAGAATAAATATGAACTCTTAGTGTATATACCTCTTTTGAAAGTCATTTTTGGGAATATCTTGCTACCTCACCTTTAATTAGTGATATGCCGACCGAAGGTCCACCTTAGAGAAATAATTTTAGCCATGTAGCTGATCGAACAATTCATCTAAATGAGGAAAGGGACAATTTTTATTTATCATGATTTTATTGAGCTCAAAATAATCAATATTGAGGTGAATTTTTTCATCCTTAATTTAAATAAAGAGGACATGTTCTCCCTATGTTGAAGCACTAGGTAATATGAAACCCTTCTCCAGTTTCTCTTGCAATTGCTTCTTCAGCTCTTCCATATTAACAATGGAAATTCTATAAGGTGTATTTGATATAGGTATGGATCCAGGAATAAGTTTGTTGAGAACTCAACCTCTTGATCAGGCGGAATTCTATAAAATTATTTGGGAAATACATTAGTGTAATACCTTATAATGGGCATGTCTTTGAGCATGATAATCTCTTTTATCTCATTATAAGATCTAGGCATGCTTGATTAAAAGGAAATAATATCCAAACATTATACAATGATTCTATAATATATTTATCTCCCTCTATACACATGTAATGAATTGGAGGATGATTCAGGATGTGAAGATTGATTTAGCTCTACTAACAGTTGATGTTGGATTTGTATAAATATATCCAATCCATGCCCAAGATAATGTCAAACTCTACTAAATTATGAAAATATTTTTTTGGAGGTTCAGTCCACAACAAATTACAAGGGAGGAGTTATACACATTGGATGCAAAAAAGTTCCTCATTCACTATTATCAAATATAACTTAAGCTCCAAATTTTGATGTGGTGTTTGAATAGATTTACTAAACTTGCTTGATATGAAATAATTCATAACACCATAATCAAATCGTACATTCGATATTATTGAAGGAATAACAAGCGCACCTGTCACCACATCATTGTTTGGATCCACCTTAGTAGTGTTGAAAGCATAATATCTTCCTTGATTCCTTATAATTTTTTTTTTCATTTCCCCTAATGACCATTGTATTAGGGAAATGCTTCACATAATTTCCATGTTCCTTGCAATTGTAACACTACACTACAAGATAGTGTTAATTTGAACCTTCCATTCTTCTTCCATGTTAGTGGGATTCTCCGTATCTCTTCGGAAATTTTTGGTTAGATGTCCCATTCTACCACATTTTAAGCAATTCATAGTTCCCTTTAGACAATTCTCAGGATTATTCTTCCCACAATTTTGACATGTGGGATGCTTGATTTTCCTTTTATCACGGGATTTATTTTCCGAACCACCCATGTTAGACTCCATTTTTTTCCTTTTTTCACTGGGCCCCCAAGACCATTGAGATTCTCTAATTTCCATATCAAACTTAAAGGAAAAAACAAAAAATATCCTCATAACTGTCAAAGTCTCAAATCACTGACACCTTTCGTAGACTCAAATTTAGTCAGCTAATGAAACGATCCACCATGCTTTCAGTGTTCATGAAAAAGCCAAAGGCGTATCTTTAAAGCCTTATAAAGTTTTCTTCATATGCCTTATAAATTTTTCTTCATTATTATGTCCTAAGAACACTCTTTCTGTCATTAGATTGAGGGTTTAGGGAAAATATTTATTGAAAAACATTTTATTGAATTCCTCCCAATCCGTGGAATGAATTTCTTCATGGAACATCGTATTCTTGATTATTTTCCATCATTTATCATTTTATCCATCAAAAAAATAGACCACCAGTATGAATTTATCTTATTTTAAGCATTGGAGGTTAGATAATATCTTTTCAATAGAGTTAATCCACTTTTCTATGAGGAGGGGATAGGAAAATCCACTAAACATGGGAGGCCTTTTTTGTATAAAGGATTCAACAAAACCTTTCTCATTTCTTAGGGGAGGAGGTCATTACACATGATTCAAGTTATTATCCATAACTTGAGCTACCTGAGAAAGTACTGTCATAATGTTTTTATCATCCATTCTCACTATATCAGGAATATCATTAGGGTAATAATCACATTTCCTATCACATTTATTATTTGAACGTGTTCTTCTATTTTACTTCATTAACTAAGAAAAATAATGTATAATTATGGAGATTAATTACTTATGTAACAAAAATAAAAAGGAAACTTTAAACATAAAATGATAAACTCTTAAAGGAAAAGTATATACTAACTCATGATTCCCTTGGTTTCAATCTCAGTTGACCATGATCTATTTCAAAACATATATTCTCATGGAATTATTTTTTTCCTCACTACTAGTTCATAATAAGCTTATGAATTTACCAAATCATATCCCATGGGAGTGTCAAAATAGGAGTGCAGAAAAGCCTTTTGTCGTGCTCCAGTTCATGTTCGATTTTAGCTCAAAGAGGAATTTTCAGGTTTTTCCCCTAGATACATCTGTTCCAAATCCACATCCACTTTTTTATAACCAAACATTCATTTATTTTCTTAATAAACCAATTACTCTATACTTACCAAAATTTAGGTATGTTTTCTTACACTTAGTCTCATCCCAAAGGTTCTTAATAAAGTGATCTAATCCTAATCTCCAAAATTAACTAGACTATCCTTTGATATGAACTGTAGTGACCCTATCATTTTAAACATATTGTTAAATGATTTTAAGCATAATAATACATCATATTATAATCTAAGTATTGTAAATTCTAGTGTCTTGGAAGACTAGGTACATAGAACTTAAAACATGGGACTAAATAAAACATTTATTTATTTAATCTTCATAAAGTTCTCCTAACCTACATTATGCTCACTAATCATCATAGGATAACATGAGTATAACACAAACAATGGGATGATATAAAAATATTAGTAAGGTAATAAACATAATAATAAAGCTTTAGCACATTGGTTAGAAGACATGATATAGTTATATAAAAAGGAATGGAACATATTTAATCATAACATATAAATGTAGAATCATATAAACATGGATTCATAGTAATGTGTAAGCAACATAAAACATGAATTTAGTATGATTCAAGTCTCATTTTACATATAGGGGCATAATTCAAGGTTAACCACCAAAACCATTGTACATGGTAGCATGAGTTAAGGGTAACCGCCATGACTAATGCACATAACGTCTCTTGAGATTAAAAATTACCCAATTAATTTGAGAACTATATTATTGAACCCAACATAACATGTTCATGGATATTATTTCTACATATATATTCACACATAATCAACCATACATAAACATATGGGTTACCCATGGAAAGAATAGAGTATCAGATTTTGGTCATAAAGTATAACAAATGGGCGTATCAGAAAAGTTTACATGAATGAAAGGAATTAGATCACACATGGAAATTAATAAGGTTGAATAGTCATATATCAAGATATGTTATGTCAATTTTAATTGATAACATGAAAAAATAGCATTTAATAAATTTTAGAATTAAAACATTTTAGTGTAGTTTAAGGAAAATATCAAAGATCGCTTAAAAAAGATGGTATAATCATTTATATAAAACCAGAAGTGAATCAAGAAGGTTTTAATTAAAAAAATATTGTCTTTAAAAAAACATTGGAGGTTTAAAACATATTATAGGGTGCACTAGAAATTGGGAAAGAATTTGGGAAGTCCCCTTAAATGGGTTTTCTTATCAGGAAGTATTGAGGATGAAACCACTTAAAAACACGTATATACCTAAAAAATAATGATGAATGGACCTCTATACATGATTTATGACCATTTACACACAATTTATAATATATACATAAAAATAATATATAAATTCATTTTGGTAAAAAAGAATGATAGAGCAACCTGAAGGAATAATGAAGGTTTGAGAATAATCCCTCACCTTAAGTCTGATGGTGTCCTTAACGTGATCTTAATGTCCTTTATAACCCAATAAAATTCATTATTAATATTTAAGGACCTATTATTCATGTAATTTATTTATTATAACCATATTATGTTCATTCATGACATTTTTGAAGGGTTAATAGGTTCAATTTCATTGTTTGGGAGCGTTTGTTTCCTTGGTTTTCATGATTGGTTTTCTTATATTCATGTAAGTATAGAAATTTTAGATGATAATGGTTGTATAGAAATGAATTTTTATGTTATTAGTGAACATCCATAATATTAAATGTTTATACAATTCATTAGGATGTTTGGAGTGAAGATAAATCTTTATATAAAACTTTAATGATAACCATTTTGGTTAATTGGTAGTTTTTGATCACATATACCACATTTTTTATTAAATTAATATCATTTGTTCAAAATATTATAGAACCATAAATAAGGCATAATAATTATATTTTAGTCTGGTGCAACCATAAAAATGGTTTCTTGACTAGAATTTAGTATGTTAATAAAAATTGAAAACATGTCGTTCTTGAATGTGATAAATTAATACATCTTGGATGGTGTTTCCATTTCTAGTATAAAAGGAGGGTACAATAGAGATGATGATTAATTATTAAATTATAAAAAAAATAAAAAAAATTTATGGTACTGGATTTATCATAGAATTTGGATGAAAGGAGGTGAGGAAAGAAAAACAGAGAAAGGAACTTGAATGAAAATAAAAGAAATTAAAAGAGGAATTTGCCTCTTGAATATATCATCCTTGAGAACCTATTTAAGGGAGTGTATTTGTTCTTTTGAATAAGAAAATGAATTATAGACTTGGGATTGGGTATTAGAGATTTATTTGAGAAGAATTTAGACTAGGAACAAGGCTTGAGAGGTGTGAGGATATGAGGTAAAGAGGGGTTGTATTTATAGTGGAGGAGAGGAGGGGTTTCCCATTATTTTAATCATTAGTTTAATATTTGTTTCTCAAGACTATAAATATAATTGAATATTTTGATGAAAAATAGTAAATATATCATGTGATTTTGAACAAATATTTATTTACATCATCCATGAATCAATAATGATGTAGAAATTCATTTATTTAGCATTTATTGCAAATTATTGGGTTTTAATATTCCCAAAAAATTCCAGTATTTTAGAAAAATCTAAAAAAATCACCCAAACCATTTTTTGATTTGTAGAATTCAAAAATTAACTAAATTTTTCGATTTTTGTTTTCTAAATATGATAAATTTAATTTTAAATTTAAATCATAATTTACATGAAAAATACAAATTTATAAATTAAAACTACTTTTCTAACACATTAAAAAAATAATAAAGGTCTCATAAAATTATCTTATAATCATAATACATCAAAATATTATTTTATGAATACATTTTATTAAAATATTTTTTCTTTTAATTTAATAAATTATTCATAAAACTGTAATTAAATATACATGACTTACAAAAATTCCAACACTTTATTAATATTTTTTTAAAATATTTATTTATTTATGATATAATATAATTATATTGTAGTGTCACTTATAATATAGATAAATTTTATTTATACATTCATTGGTGAGTTTACTATTACACTAGCTAGTTTACTATTCATAAGGGTCACATTACTATTCTGAAGGTCAAGTTAATATTTTATCAGTACATGTTCCTTAACTTCAAGTGATACCTTTTATTCCAGTCATTCTTCATTTATATGGTTTTTATTGTGTTATATAGGTAATAATATGTGTTTATAATATAATAAAAAAATTATAATAAGGGAATTACATTGATAAAATAGTGTGTCGTTACACAATTTCCCACTCTGGAGGATGTCTAGGTAAATACTCTAGAAATAGATCAATGTTTTATCAAACAATAGGTACATCCTCAATTTGAACATTTCATTACCCACCCATAGATATTGTGTCATATTACTCCCCAATAGTTGAATTTAGTAGGGATACTTGTGGTGTATCTTGATAAAAATTAGATGGTGAGGTTTCAACTGTAAATTTAAGAGACTCTACATCATTCTCAAAAATTGTAACTTTCTTATTCTTGAAATAGACCTTTTCATCAAAATTTGAAATCAAATTCCTACCAAGAATTATATAAAATTAAATCATTATTGTGATGATAAGGTCATAAACTAATGAACGTTTATGTGTTATAAGGGGGACTGATTGATACATCTTTATTGCAATGATACTTCCATTATCAGTTTTGACGGAAAACTCTGTTATTAAATCAAATTGGAAAGGTCTAATCTTCATTGAAAATTTGGAATATATGAAATAATTTGATGATCTAGATTCAAATAATGTATTTTCTAAGTTTTAAGAAACAAATAAAGTACCTTCCACCACATAGTTTGGAACTTCAACCTCAGCACTTGTGAATGCATAAGCTTGGCCTTCCTCCCTTGGTCTTTTTTTGGGAAAGATTATATGATACTTAGAATATTCATGTGCATAATGTCCCATATCTTTACAATTATAGCCTTGAACATTGGAAGATTCTTTATTTCCCTTTCAGTCATGATATTTGTCGCCTTTTTCTAAACACTTGTAACAAACACCCATTCCCTTCAAGAAAGTACCAGGGTGATTCTTCCTATAATTACTATAGAGTGGAATGTCAAATCTTCCCTTCTTCCCCATTTTATGATTTCCTTTTACAGAGTGTTCATCAATCCATTTCTTATTTTACTTTAAATTTAATTCTTATGACTTAGAGAATTCTTTTTCTGTCTTGATAGCACATGAGACTATATCTTCATCCGATCAGAATTTTTTGCAGACTAGTTCCCACCAGAGGAATGCCTTTAAACTATCAAAGAATTGATCAATCTTACCCCTTGGGTAACATATGTAGTCTTTATCATGCCCTACTGACCTTGTAAAACTATCTTAATACTTTCCAACATTCTCATCCTCTTTTTTCCCCAGACTTAGAAATAGTCTTTCCAAATGCGTTTTCTGTTCACAAGGAAAGTATTTTTCTATGGAAATTTCTTTAAACTCACTTCATTCCATGTTTTCTATTTCTTCATCCTCCTTAGTGTTTTGAATAAATGACCTCCATAGATCTGGATTTCTAAAAGATGATAAATTTCCATAACAACTACATCAATTTTATTACATCACAAGGCGAGAAATATCTTCTCTAAATAACTTATCCACGGCTTCTCTACGAATGGGTTTTTAGTCCCATTAAATGATGGAGACTATTGCCACATAAATTGGTCTAAAATTTTCTCTCCACATTGTGGTTAAGGATTATCCATATGGGCAAGGTTATTGTTAATAACTTGATTCAGTTTTCCCAGTATAGTTAAAAGTTTCTCAGAACCAGCCAAAGCTCTATAACCAACATCATTATCTTGCATAGAAGGGAAATACCTATATGAGATACATGCATTCATGAAGTTTCCATGACTTCCATAGAGCACCAATTATAAATAATGGAATACACAAAATTAGGTTATGTATCAAAATGTACAATGTTGAACTAGTAAAATACGTAACATAAATTGAAATCAAATGCATGTTTGATCTCATAATCATAAATATGGTTTATTTGGGGATATATTTACGATTAAATCCTTGATAATGGTTTATAAAGAAAATATAAATTTTCCTAAGCATATACCCTAGGATTGTCAAATCTAGTGCACTGTAAGGCCTACTTTCATGTACCATGTTACCCCGAGTCAGTCACAGAACAACTTGTCAGTGTTGTTACTTCTAGGTACATCTGTGCAAGAACCACTTCAACTTTTAGTATTAAAATAGGGATATATTTTTATAAATATCTTCATAATCAATACATTAACAAAATTCTAGTATATTCTTGTATTCTTATCCTCAAAATCTATCTTAGGTTTTTTACTAATCTACATTTTCTAAATCTAGTTTCCAAGTATTTTACAAAACTTCTTCTGATACCTACTTTAAAGGCCTCAACCCCAGTTTTTCCTAGCCAGTGCCTTAAATAATTTACTACGATTACAAGGAAGTCATATCCTGATTGACCGAATAGTTTAGTTTCTTTAAAAAAATTGCATACATACGTTCAACATTACAACTTGAAAGCAAATACAGTTTGTAAATTCCACTGTCAACATCCATAACTCCAAGATTATCCTTGAAACTCATTTATAATATACATGTTCACTTCTTGGAGAAAATTAAAACAATAGAAAGGGGTGATATTATGTAACGCCCCAACCCAAGATTCCTAGAGTCGGTACATTATTACATAACATTTGTATGATCACAAAAGATCAAGTCTCAAATGAGTGATTGGTTTAGTAGCCTCGAAAATACTAGATACATTCATATGTTTTACATTACATTATAAAATGAAAAACTACAACAACAATATCTCCATAGGCCACAATAATATCCCATAGACTATCCCTACAGGTTAGTCATAATATACTTCTTCTCATCCTGGTAAAAAAAACATAGAAAGGTGTGAGCTAAGATGCTCAGTAAGGATAACAATATAGAGGAAACTTTCATAAATAATCATAAACACTTAAGGAAATGTATAAGGATAAAACAAAATCTTTTTAAACTTTAAATTATGAATAATATGGCAAAGATGAAATCAAATAATTCCATTTACTTATTCAGATGGTTATTCTACTAGTTGATCAATCACATGAAATATCAACAACCACTTTCATAATGATGGAACATATAAGGCCACACTTCATAACCAAATAGTCAAGGCCTTGTGTGAAGAATACAAATAAGATTTTGTCAAGGCCTTGTTCCAAGACACTAATTTGTCTCATGAGATCTACCGATGCATCGAAGAGCTATAACGGGCTCCACCTGTTACTTACTAACTCCAATGCATTCCTCATATGAAGAGTTTTAAACATAACATAAACAATCGTATTAAAACTAGAAAATGAAATGTCAATACTTTATCCATAAACCATGAATGGGAGAAAAATAAAACATCAAAATTCAAAAATATCACTAAACCTTCAATACATAATGGAATAATTGAATCATAATAAATCAACTTTAAACAAGATTAAAATCCATTAAAGGATGTTGACTTAAATGAAATCAAAACTATTTGAGAGAAATATCTCATTATTTCATTTGAAATAATTTAAAGTTACATAATTATAAAAGAAAACATTTATTTTGAAAATATTATTATAATATTGTAAGGGAATATTCGATGATGTTATAATGGTGGAATATAGCCACACCCACCATATAAGTTGAAAAAACATTCTTACCTTAATTTTGTTGAAAAAGGTCATAAAGTAACTTGTTTGGAAAAAGACATAAAGATTACTTTAAAAACATTGAATTTAAAACAAGGGGACAAATATCTTTAACCCATAGTGAAGGAAAAAATGTTTTGAAATACATTTTTACGAAACATGGTTGTGGATGATAAAGAGGTCCCAGTAGATAATTACGTATAAACAACCTCATATAATAAAGATATTGTAGAATTAACCATTACCTTGTACTTTTCCTTGGTTGAGGATAGGTTAAAATAATGTATAATGGTGAAATAATTGTTATTAAATTATACAAGAATCATATACAATAATATGATATCATATATGATCTTTTAATTTTGCATTGTTAATAATATTTTAGTATTATCATCATTTTGGGTGTTAACTGATTCGTTTTCCTTTATATTCTTTGTTATGTAAGTAATGTTTATTATGGATAGGATTTTAATTTTCATATTAAGAATTATATTAAGTCTTTAAACATTATTTTTAATCATCTAATGAAAATTAGTCTTGAATGGATACGATGGGGAAGGAATCTAATCGTGTTCGTGGAGACGGTAATCCGTACGTACGAACGAGCGACAATATCATTCTTCTGATATTAAAATCACATATAATTAGATGATATATCATATATAAAGAATCATTATCATGTTATATTTATTATTTAAATCATTTTACATCATTATTATACCCATCCAAATAATAATGTATTGAATAACAACTACACCATGATGTGGAGATGGTAAGTCGTACGTACGCACGTATGGTGACATGTCATTCAAAGGATGGATAGAATAATGAATATGGTTGTACCATATTTATAATAAAATAAAAGTATATATAAGATACTGTATTTATAATTTTATAATGGAAAAAACAAGGAAATAAGAAGTAGAAGAAGAAGAAAACATGAAAGAGGTGGTGAGATATTTACCTCTTATTTGGGTTCTTCCTTTTGATTTGATCAAAAGGGATACTTCGGTTGGATTTATGACTAAATTAATGCCTATATGAAGAATTTAGGACAATTTATATAGTATTTAGGAAGGGTTAATCCAATCCAAATGGCTTTGATGTTGTGAATTATAGAGAAGTAGAAGTGCCCTTTTATAAGAGGGGTGAGGGGCGCCTTAGGAAAAGCTAGAAACAATATTTTATAATAAACTTAATTTCGGTTTATAATGGCTTAAAAATGAATTATTTAAAGTATAAGGTGGGGATAGGTCGAAAAACTCTCAATAAATAGGTTTTATAGAGTTTTGGGTCAATATAGTAACCTTATCTTTTAGATTTAACTCTTAGTTAAATAGTTCGACATTTACCATGTCTCTTTGTATTTTTATATTATATGGTTAATAAACTTACTATAAACATCCAAGAGAACCCCAAGTGGTTCATTAATGATACAAATATAATTATATAAGTCTTCTGGATGATCCTTAGATTTTTAGGATTATTATATCAACCAATAATATAGTATTTGTTTTAAAAACTCAATTATGTCAAATTTGATATTATTTAATAATTTATTTTTGTTAAAGTCTTCGAACCTTCATTACATATAAATAAATACATTTAATAAATCCTAAAATGTCATAGTCCCCTATAATTGTTTTTATGGAATCAAAACTTTCAAATTATATTTATTTTAGTATTTATAATTTTATTTATTTTATTGTTTCATTAATAAGGAAAATTCTGCATCATTATTTTGTCATATATAAATATATTTATTTTATGTATAAAAATGATAAATAAAATAACCTGAGGTAGGAAATATTTTTATATTTATAATGACTTGTTATATACGAATAGATCAATTATATAACCTCATATAAAAATTGTTTTACTAAAAGATATTTGTTTATGCTATTTTTCTCTTTACTTTCTATTATTTAATATAAAATGTCATTATCACTCCCAAGTGGCTCCATGGGGTCTGAAAATCGTCCGAAGGATTACCATGGTCTAAAATGTATCAGATAATAGGGTTAGGAAACGTATTAAGGTAATTTAATATTATTATAATATTATTTTTTAACCTTATTTACTGGATTTACCCCTTTAACCACGATAAATAAAATATTTACTGAAGTAAATATTCCTAATGTTTAAAAATAAAAGTTACCTATTTTAAAAATTTGTACCTATTTATTCCAAATATGTAATCCATTTTTACATGTTCAAAACACATAATTGGAAGAAATTAATTTAAAATTAATTCCCGTTGTCAAAACAAAAAAGCATGTTTTTATGAAATAATAACTGTCAAACGATTGACACTTGTTTATATCCAGTTTAATTGTGAAACTACATACAATGAATTAAATTATATTAAATAATAAAAATATAATATAATAATACTTAAAAACCATTCAAATGTATAATTTAACATTATAAATTATTTCGATTAAAAAGGTTGTTTTTAATTAAAATTTAGTATTTTCACTATTCATCAAAAATTGAAAGTTTTCAGAAAAATACAAAAAATTCACCCTAGGCTAATTTCAATATTCCAAATCTAAAAAATGAAGTCCATTTTGAATGTTAATAGTTATATAATTTCAAAATGTGGGTATTACTATTCATAACAGCTAGTTTGATGGGTTGTGGTGTGTTAGAACTCAAAGTTGCATACAACACATGCTATTGTATTATTTAAAGGGAAACATATTGTAGAAGCTTCGGTTGTTACAGATTAGACACTTATTAAGTGTATGTAATACAACAAAAGAATAAGTAATAATTAATGGTGAATAAATAAAAGTACTCATTCCATTAAAACACAATCTTATGAATAATATGTGAGGAATAAAAGCTAAATAAATAATTCGATAATAAAACATTACCACAAATATTCTAATAGTATAATAATTACATGGACCATAAATTACTAGTTTTATAATGAGGGACATCATAACCATACTGTCAAGTCACTACACCAAAATCAGGGTTTAGCGACAGTTTATTAAACCACCACTAATTTTTTTTCACAAACCCAAAACTTCTACCACAACCCCCACTCCCTTAATCCTTGTGACCCCACCCCCTAACCCCCTAAGATCTACCCTCACTATGACTCACCACTAGTCCTGAGCCTCGAAACCCCTAACTTCTCCTCGACGCTGATCCCAAGCCTCACCACCGGTCCTAAGCCTCACCACCCCTCACTACACCTCACTGCCAGTACCAAGCCTCACTACCCCTATCCCTCTTTGATGATATCTGTTGCATATTCTAACCTCTTGGATCATCAAAAAAATATACCCATTAATCAAGTTACCTTATTCTACCTATTTTCCCTATCATTCTCTATTTTTTGGATCTTCATTCATCTTAACCCCTCTATTTTGGAATAAAATATGATAGAGGTTGGGTATTTCTTACCATGGTTATGATATTTTATTTTTTAGTTTGACCATGATGAGGTTTTATCAATTCTTTCTTATGTAGTAAACATAGTTCTCCATGAACATCTAATCATGGTAGAAAATTTTCCTTCCCACCTATTTACTAAATTTGTTAGAAATGTATATTTTTTTCATCATTATTTTGGAAAAAATGGAATGGTGTAACAAGATATTGGTTTTTTCTAAACCAAATTTAATGTAAAGTTCTTTACTCACATGAATTCATTAAGTTTTATGCTATTTCAAATGAAATTATGTTTTATTAATAATGTTTCTGAAAATAATTTTTTTAGAGTTGTAATTTTTTGGAGTTTGTTATAATTTCAAAACCATGCTTCTATTAACTATTTCAACTCATACTAAAAAAAATTACAGATAATATAAATGTATAAGGAATATTTTAGATATAAATATAGAATTACATCAAAATAAAAACCTTAATAATTATGAAATGTAATGAATGACATTTTTTTCAATTTGAAATGTGGTATTGTGAATGATGAAATATCATTTATTTTTTTTATAAGATTGATTCCTTTTTTGTGATTCATGTGGTCCTTGTGGGTGTTTTAACATCAGTAGTGGTAATTTGGTTTGAGTTATAGCGTTTTGTTCAATGAAAAAATGGTTGGTTGGAATGAGATGTGATATTGGATTCTGTGTGATATAGTTCTGTGATGATCATGATTGTGGGGATGATGTGTGATACAAAAGCATAAAGTTGGAATGTGAATTATTTATGGGGTTTTTTATTGGATTGGTTTTTTCCTAGTATTTAAATATTGATTTAAAAGTATCATTATCAAATTACATGAACTTAACATTTATTAAATTTATTAGGGATGGAAATAAATGGATGATAGAATATATTATATTTTGCATGATGATGGTTCATTATGTTTGCCTTTGGATCATGTTTATTTTTTTATATGAATAAAGTATTATAATATATTTTTTTTATATTATACATGTAAAATAATTTAATATAGGGCATGTTTATTGTTTTTATATGAATCATGTCTATGGTTATGATGTAGAGAATTTTTAGTGTGTAGATATGGAAATGTTTGTGTTTTTCTATCATTAATTGATTTAATTGTGATTACATTAGGATTTCTTATTTTCAATTTCACATGTATAACCTTGATTTTGTTATTAATATCATATGAAACATTTGCGAATTATCTTATAGGTTTCAACTTGAAACATTTATACTACATACACATATAGGTATATCTATATGTATATTAAGTTCCTCCCTATGAAAAGACATGACCTTCTATAGAGGAATGATTACATTTATATATATATATATAGTATTATCGATATATATTTTTTTATACATACATATTTTATCTCACATGCGATTATGAGGCCTTTAAAGTAAGGATGGTAAACATATAGTTCATTCCTATGAGAAGATGAGTCCCAGTATATAAAAATGCTATTAAAACAATTCCATCACAAGGTAAGATGAAGTCTCTTAATTAGGATGATTATAGAACCACATCCATAAGTATTGATATGTTTACATATATATATATACACATCTTCTTATAGAGGATGGATTTTGACATAAATCCTTGATAGAAAGGTCCATCATGGTAGAAAAGTACACTATATGGATTCTTAGCACATATAAAATTAGGTTTGGATGACATTAATGTAACTTTTTAGTGTATTAATAAATTATATTATTTTTAACTATGTATTATTAGTCTTATTATGTTATTTATTTTCCATAAATCATTAGCTAAGAATAAGAGGTGGTTGGATTTGTAAACTCAAATCATATGGGGTATGTGATTCATTATATTTAAATGTATATTGGAGAAGATAAATTGGTTTTACATTTCAATTACAATAAATAAGAATATATCTAATCAATCATTCAACATTGATCCTCCTCAATTATTCTAGCTAGGTTTTTTATTGGTTGAATATATTTTTGTGAAACAGTTTCAATTTCCTTAAGTACCAAGTGAGAAATGGATGTAGAAAAACATTTTTATTTCACTTTATCTATAAAAAATTATGTTGGTGGTACCTGGTACCCCATTTTAGTTTCCAGATTATTAGAATAACTTTGAATTCATGAACTCATGTCATCATCTTTAGAGAAGTTCATTTATCAGCTAAACGCCTCACTAGCACGTCCCCTGATGTCATGATCATCCTCAACATAATTTTCAATGTTGGCCTCATGCTGGTCCTCTAATAAATTATTGAAATTGGATTGTGATACTTTTTTCAATGATTTTTTAAAATAATATTTTTATTAAAAATGGATTTCAACATGTATTTTTCCTCTTGGGTTTCTTAATGGGTTTTAAATAAAAATGCAACTCTTTTACACAACATTTTCATCACAACTAGACTTTATGAATTCTAATTATTCTTTTAAAAACGATTCATTATTTACCATATGTTTTTATATAGGAAAACCTTATTAAACATATTCATATTCTTTTCAACTAGTATATATGAATCTATTTTCCTATTTAGTAATAGTTATGTGTTTTAATTTTTTTTATAATTTTTAGGCACATTGTGATATATATGGATAAAATCTGGATCACATTATTGAGGAACACACCTTAGTATGCTATGGGTTTGGAGGAGTTTTTAGATTTTTCAATTTCTAATCGATCTGTTTATGGGATAATAATATTTCCATGTCTGAAATGTAAAATTATAAGATGGTTGAGGATAGATGAAGGTTATAAACACTTGGTAATGAAGAAATTATTGGCTTAATATTTCTGTTGGATTTGGAACAGAGAATCAAACGTTACAGAAATATTGAGAACTGATGTCAATTCATGGAATGAGCTCCCAAATTCATTTAAAATGGACAATGAAATGAAAAAATCTTATAAATGATTAATTATTCATTGAAATAAAGCAACATCAACATCAAAACATATGAAAACAACTAGTTGAGGGTTCTAAAAATAACAACATGAAAAGTGATGTTTTTGAGACTGTAGGACAACTAGATCAAGATTGTAACATATCATTGGATCGTCCTCTTGATTCTATGGAGACTAATGTAAGGGAAAACTTCATTGAGTAGACAAATGCTTTTCATGGTTTAGTTGATGATGGAAATCAAGAGTTTTATTTTAGTTTTTTGAAATATTCAAAACATTATGTTTTTTGATGATGTTTTACCATATCAAATGCCTATGTGGAATTAAAAATATGGAAATGTCCATGATATTGGAATTTTTGAATGATAAATTTCTTAAAGAAAATACCGATGTGACTTTTATGATATGAAAAAAGTTGATAAAAATCATGGACTTAATTATAATAAAATTAACTCATTTCCCAATGATTGTATACTTTTTGGGGGAGAGGATTCAAGCAGTCAAGATTGAACAAAAGTTCTTCTTCTAGATGGAAGTCTCTTGGTGATGTTGGAAGTATGAATAAACATAATACCATGAAGAATAATAAAATGAAAACACCTGTAAATGGTTTTTCATTACTCTCCTTTAAAACCTTTTTTGTAAAGATTATTATTGACATCGAAAACTGAAACACTTGACCTAACATTTTGTGAATAATAACAATAATGGGTTAATGAGAAATCTAATAGATTTAAAATCATGGAATAAATTTGATTAATTATATATAGATTACTCATATGAACATAGGAATGTTTGATTGGGAATGGCTACTAATGGATTCAACTAATTTGGGACATTTAGTACCAGTTATAGAATTTGGTTGACTGTTTTGATCCCTTACAATCTACCTTCAAGGATGTGTATGAAACAAACATATCTTTTCATTTCTATGATATTTGTGGAAACAATGCCTGAAAATGATATTGATGTATAATTTAATCCTTTAATTGGGGAATTATAGGAGTTATAGAGAAAGTTTGTTGTGGCATATGATGCATCTTCTAGAACAATGTTCCAAATGCAGGCTGCTCTAATGGAGACCATTAGTGACTTCCCTAGACATGGGAATTTAGTTGGTTGGAACACATACACATGTTTGGATTTTACTAGTTGTTAGTTTTATTTTGAGTCTGAATGGCTACCTCATAGTTGAAAATGGTGCTTCTAGTGTCATTGAATATTTCTCAGTGCATCTTATAGAATTTAGTTGAATAAGTCAAAATTCTATGGTTTCATTGATCAAAGACCACTTCCAAAGTTGTTAACTGGTTATGAAATATTATCACAACTTAAAAATGTTGAAACAAGATTGGGTAAGGTGAACCATTTTAATAATAGTGGGAAATGAGTTCAAAGTGCCTAGATAAGTGAAATTACAATGAAATTATGGAAGAAAAAAAATATATTCTTCAAAATTATGTATTGGGAATTTAATTTGTGGTGGCTTAATCTTGATGTAAGGAATATTAAGAAAACCTATTTGGGAAATTTGATCTTTATATTTCATAATGAGCAAGGATATTTGATGGATCATCTCAATTCTTAGAAAGACTTACTATTAATTAACATAAAGCATGATCTATAGCCAGATGAGAATGGAAAGCATGCCTTAGAAATTTTTGAAATAAAAGAGAGGGATAAAGATACAATACTTAAAATTTTAAAAGATGTGAAGGTATCTGATGGTTACACAATTAACATCTCAAGGTGTGTTGAGTTAAATCATCATAGGTTACATGTATTGAAAATCCATGATTGAAATATTTTGTTACAACAGTTACTTCCATTGGAATTGCGTACATTATTAACTGAAAATGTTAACGCGGTTGTACTCTAATTCTTCACATTTTTCAGAAAACTATGTGATGAAACTCTACATACATTTTATCTTGAGAACCTTTAAGAGAGATTTTTATTTACATTTCATGAAATGGAGATGATCTTTTATTTGTCAGTTTTACTATCATGATGAATTTAAATGTGCATTTGGTTGAGGAAGCTAAATTAGGAGGCCTCGTACATTATTGATGGATGTATCCACTCGAGAGGAACATTATTTATATGTTATTAGTTTCAGAAAAAAATTGGAACTTCATTAAATACATAATTATGTTTTTTATATTATTTCAAAGATATCTTGGGCATTTGAAATCATACGTGAAAAATAAATCTTAACCTGAAGGCTCTATTTCTGAAGTCTATTTGGAAAAGGGTTGTCTTACCTTTTTTGTAGATACTTTGATGATACTGACACAATATTATATTGATTTGGACATATTGATGAAACATTGAATCAATCCGAAATAAATGGGAAATCCAAAATATTTCATGCTATTTGCCGATCAGTTGGGAAGATCTCAAATGTTATAATAATAGAAATGGAATTATTATAGGCACATAGATATATAATACTAAATAGTGAAATTGAAAATCCATTTATTGGAGATTTTATGATACTAACAAAGATATGAATGAGAGGATGAGAATGAAATGAGAAATTTAACGACCCGAGAAACCGTGTTTCGAGTAATGACAAGTTTGTTTTAAAATGCCACCCGTTAAGTGAACAAACAACCATCTTATAAGATAATAATAATAATAAAATAGAAAAACACGTCAAATGAATGAAAGGTACTTTTTTTCAAATAAGTAACATCTCGGTGGCTACAACTCACACTGATTGAAAAAAAAGATAAGCTTACCAAAAATCCCAATTAAAAACCCGATTACAATAATAGGGAGACTGCTTAAAACCACCAGGACACCAAGAAGGCGATAAGGGTTTCTGAAATCCATCAGAATAAACATGAGGATGGCTGAAGACACTACAACCATGCTGAGCACCAAGGGAATCACATGAACCATTTCATCCTTTCTCCTTCAATCACCTTGAGTGAGGGATACCCCGAGACCAGACTCTTTATAAGAACACTAATTCTACCGTTGAACCCTAATGGCTATAATTATAACCGTTGGCTCCCCCATGATTCTCCTATCCACTAATGTTTTATTTTGGACCGTTGAAGATAAGAATGGTTTACCCCTGAAAGGTTCGAAAAGTTAATTATGTAATTTACTTTAATGACATCAATAATAATATAATTAATTAATTTCTTGTTTCCCCAAAATGTGAATTATATTTTATGTTTCAAAACGGTGAAAAATTAATATTTGTTTCCAATATTCACTATACTTATTTTTTTTAACTTGAGCAATTAAACTTTTATTTTGTAATTACATTGAATCCGATGAGTTTTTATTTTGTTTAAGAAAATATGCACTCAAACTCTTGAGTTATATATATTAAATCAAACTTTAGATTAAATTTATTATACTTATCTCTAAATTAAATATAAGTAATAATAATAATGAAAATATTTATAATTTGACCATTTTATTAACATTTTTGAAACTATGTATGCTTTTAATTACATTACAAATTTTGTCTCTCCCTATTAATACTTACAAAATACTCTTATTACTTTAAAAAAAATGAAGATAATAGAATGACTGTAAAAAAAATTAAAATAATTGGTAATGTTATATGAATTTTTGTTTTTTATATTATGTTATATATAGGATTAAGCAACCAAATTTTAATAGCAAATGTATTCAAATATTTACATGTAATTATAAATTAAGATATTTTTTTTTTCTTTTTTAAGGAAAACAATAATATATTTTATGACTTAAATAAGGGTTTAATAGTTTAATTTATTGGTGTATTTATAACCCTTGACTTAAGATAATAATAGTTTAATAATTAGGTTATATTAATAATAACTATGATTTTATAATAGGTTTAATAAAATAATAAAACAATAGATTTTATATGATAAAAACGTTGAAAATAAAGTATATATTATGTTACGACCTTAAAAAGGAAGCCACATTATCTTTTTTAAAACACCGTAGCAATCGCGGACCGTCCGATCAAGTTCCACCTCATCCTGACCGTGCCCTCATTTTCCAGTTTTCCTCTTACCCACAACCCGTGGTTTTCTTCTTCCTCGTGCCGCTGTACCAGTATGGCGAGGCTCTGTTTTTTTCCCTTTGCCTAAGCCGACAATGGACACCCTCTCATTCCACAAAGTTGGCGCCCCCTATTTATTAATCGGTCTTAGATCCCTCTCCGCCTCTTTAATGGGTCGGCCATCGTACCTTTCTTATGCTTCGGTTTACACTGAATAGAAGGATCCTGCACCGAAGGCAAAGAAGGTTACATCAAGTCTCTGGGATCTCCCACCACCGCTCCGGCAATTCGTCTTCCTTCTTCTCCTCTCTGAACCGGTAAGGGACAATCCTTGATTCCTTTTTTTAGCTTTGGTATATACATATTTATATATATGTTTATATATAAACCTAGATGTACATACACCTTGTTAATTACCGTAAGCATGGATTTGAGAATCGTTTTTTATCCCTTCTATATGGAGTCCCAAGACCAGAGTAAAGGAAACTCTTTTGTGTCGTTTCCCTTCATTTTCAATAGTTATACATATGTGTATACACTTTTTATATAAATATGTATGGATATATATACAGGACCACTTGAACCGATTCACACCCCTTTCCCCTTCATATAATCGAACTGAGGAAGGGAGATCTTCCTATTTTTTTTAAATTTCATATGTTTTGGTTATATATATATTCCATGCGTGTGTATATAAATCTATATAAGGCCTCAAGAACCCGTTATTTTTGTCCTCATTTTACCAAGATTCAGCCGGGGATAAAGGATATTTATGGGGTTTGTTTTATTTCGGTATTAATGGTTGCATTTACCCATATACTCTTTGTGTGTAAATATATATGTATTCATACATATATAAGACGTTACATGCACATGTACACATTTCTTGTACATGTAAATAACCCTAGCTTTACTCTTCCGTATGAAAAATAGAGAGTTCGGGTAATTTTTATAAACATGTAAGATTATACAAGTATATAGAGCTCATAGATATATATGTAAATGTGATTATATAGATGTATATGTACATCTATGTGCGACCAGAAAGGACGAGCTTGATTACATGTTTTAAAATTTATCGATTTATTAGAATTATTATTATTTTTTCTATCCCTAAAGATTATTATTTCAAGAATAATACAAAGAAATTATGTATATACATGTTTGTGTACATGATGGAGTTTAAGGATAAGTTTTTTATAAAAATAGTTCTTCCAACTGAAAATCCCATTTATCAGCGTTTTGACAATTCAAGCACTTTTTTTGTGAAAAAAAGAGTGTGGTGTAAACCCCTTATGCTTTTCTATGTGGCTAGGTGAATGTGTATTCATAAGTTCAGTTTCCAAAACCTTGTTTCAATTAATTATTATCAGGACTTGGTTTACGTCCTTGACACATGTAAGTTTCTAATAATTTTATTGGATGCTAAGCCAACATGTAAGTTGCACCAGTGGACCGGCTTAACCTGCAATGTTTTGTACCCTCGATGAAATTTATACTTATAAAGAATGAGTTTCTGCATGTTTTAAAGAGATGAACTATGAATTTATGGGTTTTATTCAATGAACATGACATAATTTTACATGAAAATCCGTTATGTTTAGTGTTCTAGTTATTTTTTCATGTACAAGAGTAAGTTGATTTAGATTATTTACATAACTGCTTAATCTGAAGCCAAAAGCCTAGTTCTTTTTACATTTACGATATGATCCATCTCAAGTTATGAGTATGTATGGAAAAAGGGGGTTTCGATTAAGAATGTATGAATGAAACCCTTTGAATGAAAGACCATGTCAAGATATGTGAGGGATGTTTGGAACTTAAATGTTTATGGATGGGTGCGCCCAGAATTATATAGCGCTCCAATGCATTGGGTAAAGTTAGAGTCTCATGAGACGTTATGTGTGACGGTCTTGGCAGTTAGTCTTGGCTTGTGATTTCATATGTGACGGTCTTGGCGGTTAGCCTTGGCTTGTGATTTTATGTGCGACGGTCTTGGCGGTTAGCTTTGGCTTGTGATTTCATGTGGGACGGTCTTGGCAGTTAGCCTTGTCTTGTGCTTCTATGTGTGACGGTCTTAGAGGTTAGACTTGGCTTGTGCTTTTATGTGCGACGGTCTTGGCGGTTATCCTTGGCTTGTGCTTTCATGTGTGACGGTCTTGGCAGTTGGCATTTTCTTGTGCTATTATGGGAAACGGGATTGGCGGTGTGCCTTGACCCTTACTAAGTTATGTTTTAAGATCATGACACAAGGTCCTGACAAGTCTAGGCATTATACATTCCCTCTACATGTAATGATAAATGGTCAACCAGGGGATAGTCCAACTAGAAATACATCCTCTAGTTGAAAATTCCCTTGACAATGAGAATGAAATCATGAGATAAGAATTTTAATTCATGTGGTAAGTTGTTATAAGACCTTTATGTGCCCATGAATCATGTTGTGAATATTTTCCCTGCTTACTCACGGGTTTTTAGAACTGAAGTAATCTTGGTTGTAAATTATGCATAATCTATTCTTTACATTCTTGCACTCTCTGATTTATGTCTTCTATAAAGCTTCTTTTAAGTATGTACTTCTTCAACATGCATGTGGTTTTCAAAAATATAGGATTTACATGTTTTAAGAAAAGATAATGCTTTGTTTTAGTAAAGTGTTTTGTTTTATTCAAAATGACTGCTTTGAGAAAGGGTTTTCTTAAAATGTTTTTAAAACCCCTTACTGGGAATATTTGCTCACCCTACATTTTGTTTTAAATTTTTTAGGCATGAGTTGTACTAATGAAGTTTATCAGAAGCATCTGGTTTCCCAGAATCCTGAGCCTTGCGATCTTCTATAGTAATTGGACATGATATATTATTTGTAAATTTTGTAATGTAAAGTTAGTATATCATGTCTCATGAGGAACCCGGGGATCGGGGTCTCTACAGTTGGTATCGGAGGATGGGTTTAGACAACTCTGGAAAACCAAGTGGTATGAACATATTTCTATGATTGACTAAGTAAAAATGTTATAACTTTCAGATGGCTGATCAAAATGTATCTACCGACCCACTGTCACTTGCCACCGAGGCTCTAGAGAACATTGTATCTCTAGCTAGCCGTGAGAACTTCCTAAATTATGCTCGAATCCACATGACATGTAAGCACCTGTATGACGTGTAAAACTTGCCAGGGTGCTTAGTATTAACCAAGGATTGGGGATGGATTATCTCCTAATGATGGTGACCCAATTTCCCTCTTATGCATGTCGGGGAAAGTACCACGAGGGACTCTTCCGAGTGTTCATAACTGGCGAAGAATTTGGAACGATGCTTGATAACCCCTATCAAGAAGCAGCTGCTGCCGGATACCTCCGAGTGGCTTACCTATGCCAGATTTTGCACTATGGCTTCTGGGGCCAGTTAATGGACCTTGGAGTTTTGGAAGATGGGTCCACCTAATTGTCTCTTAGGCAAGAGGTGTATACTGATGTTTCCCAACTCCATACCCCTCACGCTAAACATGGGAGTCATCATAGATGTTCCCATGAGTTTAGTCCTGTCTGTTCAGCCTGTGTGTTGTTTGAAGAGTTAGGGAGTTTTTCCACTCTTTGTGGTGTACGTTTAGTAAGCTCGGGCTTTGTTATGTAGACTTTTGCATAAATGAATGTTTCATGTTTCCTTTCCTGCCTCTACCTTATCTGTGTTGTTAAGAGTTTCCTTTCGAATGTTTTTTTCCAGATGGATGGTCAAACGAACATCTCATCACTACCTGATGAGCTAGTAGAGGTTATCATGACCAGGGCATGCACGATGGATTATCCATCCTTTCTCCACCTATGAGGGTCCTGCAAGCATCTGCTCGATCTAGAAAATGGTCCTGAGATTCTTCATCTGTGTCAAGAGAATGATCGTGTTTTTCACCTTATCACCATTGCTTAACTCCCCTGATATAGGCGAAGGGGAAGATACTTTGAGGGTCTCTTTCAGTGTTTTACTCTGGAAAAAAACTTCTCTTCCAGAGCGTGCTTCCTCATAGCTGCCCAGGATAGACAACTTAGTGCAGCCTATATGTTTCATGTCTTAAATTTCAGTCTCCTCAATCGCATCATTCCCCTAGACTACCTTGAGTGTGATGTGGCCCAGAGAGTTATCAGGGAGTTTATCTACTCAGACGTTTTTGAGATTTTCACCGCACGAGCCTCCCTTTGGAAGCCCGTGTGCAGTACGCACGAGCAGGAGTTCAAGACTTAATGTTCGAAGTGCATCTGGGCTAGGGAAACGGAAGAACAATGTTCTAACTTTGGTATTATGTTAACTGAGAAGGATCCACTGTTTCAGTAATGTTTTACGTGTGGGTTTTTATTTTTTTTTTATGAATAGAATTGCGAGGGAAAAATTCTTTGAAGGGGGAAATAATGTAACGACCCAAAAAACCATGTTTCGAGTAATGACAAGTTTGTTTTACAATGCCACTCGTTAAGTGAACAAACAGTCATCTTATAAGATAATAATAATAATAAAATAGAAAAATGCATCAAATGTATGAAAGGACCTTTTATTCAAATAAGTAACATCTCGGTGGCTACAACTCACACTGATCGAAGAAGAAGATAAGATAACCAAAAATCCCAATTAAAAACCCGATTACAATATTAGGGAGACCACTTAAAACCACCAGGACACCAAGTAGGTGGTAAGGGTTTCTGACATCCATCAGAATAAACATGAGGATGGCCGAAGCCACTACAACCGTGCTGAGCACCAAGGGAATCACACGAACCATCTCTTCCTTTCTCTTTCAGTCACCTTGAGTGAGGGATACCCCGAGACCAGACTCTTTATAAGAACACTAATTCAACCGTTGAACCCTAACATCTATAATTATAATCGTTGGCTCCCCTATGATTCTCCTATCCGCTAATGTTTTATTTTGGACTGTTGGAGATAAGAATGGTTTACCCCTGAAAGGTTCGAAAAGTTAATTATGTAATTTACTTTGATGACATCAATAATAATATAATTAATTTATTTCTTGTTTCCCCAAAATGAAAATTATATTTTATGTTTCAA
Source organism: Viscum album (assembly GCA_963277665.1). Taxonomy (NCBI): domain Eukaryota; kingdom Viridiplantae; phylum Streptophyta; class Magnoliopsida; order Santalales; family Viscaceae; genus Viscum; species Viscum album. The sequence goes on along the minus strand of OY728154.1, from coordinate 63,370,906 downwards.
AATGGTGAAAAATTAATATTTTTTTCCACTATTCACTATACATATTATTTTTAACTTGAGCAATTAAACTTTTATTTTGTAATTACATTGAATCTGATGAGTTTTTATTTTGTTTAAGAAAATATTCACTCAAACTCTTGAGTTATATATGTTGAATCAAACATTAAATTAAATTTATTATAATTATCTCTAAATTAAATATAATTAATAATAATAATGCAAATATTTATAATTTTACCATTTTATTAACAGTTTTGAAACTATGTATGGTTTTATTTACATTACAAATTTTGCGTCTTTATGTTAATACTTACGCAAATACTCTTATTACTTTAAAAACAATGAAGATAATAGAATGATTGTAAAAATTTTTTAAATAATTGGTAATGTTCTATGAATTTGTGTTTTTGAAATTATGTTAAATATAGTATTAAGAAACCAAATTTTAATAGCAAATGTATTCAAATCTTTACATATAATTATAAATTAAGATATTTTTTTAATCTTTTTTAAGGAAAACAATAATATATTTTATGACTTAAATAAGGGTTTAATAGTTTAATATATTGGTGTATTTATAACCCTTGACTTAAGATAATAATAGTTTTATAATAATGTTATATTAATAATAAAAATTACTTTATAATAGGTTTAATAAAATAATAAAACAACAGATTTTATATGATAAAAACGTTGAAAAAAAAGTATATATTATGTTAAAATGTTAAAAACTAAGCCGCCTTATTTTTTTTAAAACACCGTAGCAATCGCGGACTATCCGATCAAGTTCTACCTTATCCTGACCGACCCCTCGTTTTCCAGTTTTCCTCTTACCCGCATCCCGTGATTTTCTTCTTCCTTACGCCACTGTACCAGTAGGGTGAGGCTCCATTTTTTTCCTCCTCCTAAGCCGACAGTGGACACCCTCTCATTCCACAAAGTCAGCTCCGCCTATTTATTGCTCGGCCTTGGATCCCTCACCACCTCTTCAATGGGTCGGCCATCCTACATTCCTTAAGCTTTGGTTTACACCAAAGAGAAGGATCCTACACCGAAGGCAAGGAAGGTTGCTTCGAGCCTCTGGGATCTCCCACCACCGGTCCGACGCTTCGTCTTCCTTCTTCTCCTCTCCGAACCGGTAAGGGACAAGCCTTGCTTCCTTTTTTTAGCTTTGGCATATACATATTTATATATTTGTTTATATATAATCCTCTATGTACATACACCTTGTTAATACCCGTAAAAATGGCTTTGAGAATCGTTTTTTATCCCTTCTGTATGGATTCCCAAGACCGGAGTAAATAAACTCTTTTCTGTTGTTTCCCTTCATTTTCAATAGTTATACATATGTGTATACACTTTTTATATAAATATACATGGATATATATACAGGACCTCTTGAACTGATTCACACCCCTTTCCCCTTCCTATAATCGAACCAAGGAAGGGAGATCTCCCTATTTTTTTAAATTTCATCTATTTTGGTTATATATATATTCCATGTGTGTGTATATAAATCTATATAAGGCCTCAAGAACCCGTTATTTTTGTCCTCATTTTTCCAAGATTCAGCCGGGGATAAAAGATATTTATGGGGTTTGTTTTATTTCGGTATTAATGGTTTCATTTACCCATATACTCTTTGTGTGTAAATATATATGTATTCATACATATATAAGACGTTACATGCACATGTACACATTTCCTGTACTTGTAAATAACCCTAGCTTTACTCTTCCGTATGAAAAATGGAGAGTTCGGGTAATTTTTATAAACATGTAAGATTATACAAGTATATGGAGCACATAGATATATATGTACATGTGATTATATAGATGTATATGTACATCTATGTGCGACCAAAAAGGACGAGCTTGATTACTTGTTTTAAAATTTATCGATTTATTAGAATTATTATTATTTTTTCTTTCCTTAAAGATTATTATTTCAAGAATAATACAAAGAAATTAAGTATATACATGTTTGTGTACATGATGGAGTTTAAGGATAAGTTTTATATAAAAATAGTTCTTCCAACTGAAAATCCCATTTATCAGTATTTTGACAATTCAAGCACTTTTTTGTAAAAAAAAGAGTGTGGTGTGAACCCCTTAAGCTTTTGTATGTGGCTAGGGGAATGTGTATTCATATGTTCAGTTTCCAAAACCGTTTTTCAGTTAATTATTATCAGGACTTGGTTTACGTCCTTGACACATGTAAGTTTCTAATAATTTTATTGGATTCTAAGCCAACTTGTATGTTGCACCAGTGGACCGACTTAACCTGCAAAGTTTTGTACCCTCGATGAAATTTATACTTGTAAAGAATGCGTTTCTGCATGTTTTAAAGAGATGAACTATGAATTTATGGGTTTTATTCAATGAACATGACATAATTTTACATGACAATCCATTATGTTTAGTGTTCTAGTTATTTTTGCATGTACAAGAGTAAGTTGATTTAGTTTATTTACTTCACTGCTTAATCTGAATCCAAAAGCCCAGTTCTTTTTACATTTACGTTATGATCCACATCAAGTTATGAGTATGTATGCAAAAAGGGGGTTTTGATTAAGAATGTATGAATGAAACCCATTGAATGAAAGACCATGTAAAGATATGTGAGGGATGTTTGGAACTTAAATTTTTATGGATGGGTGCACCCAAAATTATACAGCGCTCCAATGCATTGGGTAAAGTAAGAGTTGCATGAGACGTTATGTGTGACAGTCTTGGCAGTTAGCCTTGGATTGTGCTTTCATGTGCGACGGTCTTGGCGGTTAGCCTTGGCTTTTGCTTTTATGTGCGACGGTCTTGTCGGTTAGCCTTGTCTTGTGCTTTCATGTGCGATGGTCTTGGCAGTTAGCCTTGGCTTGTGATTTTATGTGCAATGGTCTTGGCGGTTAGCCTTGGATTGTGCTTTTATGTGCGACGGTCTTGGCGGTTAGCCTTGGCTTGTGTTTTTATGTGCGACGGTCTTGGCAGTTGGCATTTTCTTGTTCTATTATGGGAAACGGGATTGGCGGTGTGCCTTGACCCATACATGTTATGTTTTAAGATCATGACACAAGGTCCTGACAAGTCTAGGAATTATACATTCCCTATACATGTAATGATAAATGGTCAACCAGGGGATATTCCAACTAACAAGACATCCTCTAGTTGAAAATTCCCTTGACTATGAGAATGAAATCATGAGATAAGAATTGTAATTCATGTGGTAAGTTGTTATGAGACCTTTATGTGCCCATGAATCATGTTGTGAATATTTTCCCAGCTTACTCACAGGTTTTTAGAACTGAAGTAATCTTGGTTGTAAATTATGAATCATTTATTCTTCACATACTTACGCTCTCTGATTTATGTCTTCTATAAAGCTTCTTTTAGGTATGTACTTCTTCACCATGCATGTGGTTTTCAAAAATATAGGATGTACATGTTTTAAGAAAAGATAATGGTTTTTTTCAGTAAAGTGTTTTGTTTTATTCAAAATGACTGCTTTGAGAAAGAGTTTTCTTAAAATGTTTTAAAAACCCCTTACTGGGAATATTGGCTCACCCTACGTTTTGTTTTTAATTTTTCAGGCATGGGTTGTACTAATGAAGTTTATCTGAAGCAGCTGGTTTCCCATAATCTTGAGCCTCGCGATCTTCTGTAGTAATTTGACATGATATATTATTTGTAAATTTTGTAAGGTAAAGTTAGTATATCATGTCTCATGAGGCACCCGGGGATCGGGGTCTCTATAGTTGGTATCAGAGGATGAGTTTATACAACTCTATAAAACTGGGTGGTATGAACATATTGCTATGATTGACTAAGTAAATATGTTATAACTTTCAGATGGCTGATGAAAATGTACCTATCGACCCACTGTCACTTGCCACTGAGGCTCTAGAGAACATTATTTCTCTAGCAAGCTGTGAGAACTTCCTAAATTATGCCTGAATCTGCATGACATGTAAACACCTGTATGACGTGTCAAACTCGCCTAGGGTGCTTAGTCTTCACCAGGGATTAGGGATGGATTATCTCCTAATGATGATGACCCAATTTCCCTCTTATGCACGTTGGGGAAAGTACCACGAGGGACTCTTCCGAGTGTTCACAACTGGAAAAGAATTCAGCACGATGCTTGATAACCCCTTTCAAGAAGATGCTGCTGCCAGATACCACAGAGCGGCTTACCTGTGCCAGATTTTGCACTACGGCTTCTGGGGCCAGTTAATGGACCTTGGAGTGTTGGAAGATTAGTCCACCCGATTGTCTCTTAGGCAAGGGGTGTATACTGATGTTTCCCAACTCCATACCCCTCACATTAAACTCAGGAGGCTTCATAGATATTCCCATGAATTTAGTCCTGTCTGTTCATCCTGTGTGTTGTTTGAAGAGTTAGGGAGTTTTTCCACTCTTTGTGGTCTACGTTTAGTAAACTCGGGCTTTGTTATGTAGACTTTTTCATAAATGAATGTTTCATGTTTCCTTTTCTGCCTCTACCTTATCTGTGTTTTTAAGAGTTTCCTTTCGAATGTTTTTTTCTAGATGGATGGTCAAACGAACATCTCATCACTACCCGAGGAGCTAGTAGAGGTTATCATGATCAGGGCATGCACGGTGGATTATCCATCCTTTCTCCACCTACGAGGGTCCTGCCAGCATCTGCTCGATCTAGCAGACTGTCCTGAGATTCTTTGTCTGTGTCAAGAGGATGATCATGTTTTTCACCTTATCGCCACTGCTCAACTCCCCTTCTCTAGGTGAAGGGGAAGATACTTTGAGGGTCTCTTTCAGTGTTTTACTCTGCCACAAAACTTCTCTGCCAGAGCGTGCTTCCTTATAGCTGCCCAGGACGGACAACTTAGTGCAACCTATATGTTCCAGGTCTTAAATTTCAGTCTCCTCAATCGCATCATTCCCCTCGACTACCTCGAGCGTGATGTGGCCCAGAGAGTTATCAGGGAGTTTATCTACTCATACGTTTTCGATATTTTCACTGCACGAGCCTCCCTTTGGAAGCCAGTGTGCAGTACGCACGAGCAGGAGTTCAAGATGTACAGTTCGAAGTGCATTTGGGCTAGGGAAATAGAAGAAAAATGTTCCAACTTTGGTATTCTATTAAATGAGAAGGATCCACTATTTCGGTAATGTTGTACGTGTGGGGTTTCAGTTTTTTTTCTTTTTATGAATATAATTGCAAGGGAAAAATTCTTTGAAGGGGGAAATAATGTAACGACCTGAGAAATCATGTTTCGAGTAATGACAATTTTTTTTTTACAATGCCACCTGTTAAGTGAACAAACAGTCATCTTATAAGATAATAATAATAATAAAATAGAAAAATGCATCAAATGAATGAAAGGAACTTTTATTCAAATAAGTAACATCTCGGTGGCTACAAATCACACCGATCGAACAAGAAGATAAGATAACCAAAAATCCCAATTAAAAACCCGATTAGAATATTAGGGAGACCGCTTAAAACCACCAGGACACCAAGTAGGCGGTAAGGGTTTCTGACATCTATCAGAATAAACATGAGGATGGCCGAAGCCTCTACAACCGTGCTGAGCCCCAAGGGAATCACACGAACCATCTCTTCCTTTATCCTTCAGTCACCTTGAGTGAGGGATACCCTGAGACCAGACTCTTTATAAGAACACTAATTCGACCGTTGAACCCTATCAACTATAATTATAACTGTTGTCTCCCCTATGATTCTCCTATCCACTAATGTTTTATTTTGGACCATTGGAGATAAGAATGGTTTACCCCCGAAAGGCTCGAAAAATTAATTATGTAATTTACTTTAATGACATCAATAATAATATAATTAATTTATTTCTTGATTCCCCAAAATGTGAATTAAATTTTATGTTTCAAAATGGTGAAAAATTAATATTTTTTTCCACTATTCACTATACATATATTTTTTTAACATGAGCAATTAAACTTTTATTTTGTAATTACATTGAATCAGATGAGTTTTTATTTGGTTTAAGAAAATATGCACTCAAAATCTTGAGTTATATATGTTGCCTCAAACATTAAATTAAATGTATTATACTTATCTCTAAATTAAATATAATTATTAATAATAATGAAAATATTTATAATTTGACCATTTTATTAACAGTTTTGAAACTATGTATGGTTTTATTTACATTAAAAATTTTGCGTCTTTATGTTAATACTTACACACATACTCTTATTACTTTAAAAACAATGATGATAATAGAATGATTGTAAAAAAAATTAAAATAATTGGTTATGTTATATGAATTTGTGTTTTTGAAATTATGTTAAATATAGGATTAAGAAACCAAATTTTAATATCAATTGTATTCAAATCTTTACATGTAATTATAAATTAAGATATTTTTTTCTTTTTTAAGGAAAAAAATAATATATTTTATGACTTAAATAAGGGTTTAATAGTTGAATATATTGGTGTATTTATAACCCTTGACTTAAGATAATAATAGTTTAATAATAAGGTTATATTAATAATAACAATTACTTTATAATAGGTTTAACAAAATAATAAAACAACAGATTTTATATGATAAACACGTTGAAAAAAAGTATATATTATGTTAAGACGTTAAAAACTGAGCCGCCTTCTTTTTTTTTAAAACACCGTAGCAATCTCGGATCATCCGATCAAGTTCCACCTTATCCTGACCGTCCCCTCGTTTTCCAGTTTTCCTCTTACCCGCATCCCGCGATTTTCTTCTTCCTCACGCCGATGTACCAGTATGGCGAGGCTCCGTTTTTTTCCTCTGCCTAAGCCGACAGTGGACACCCTCTCATTCCACAAAGTCGGCGCCGCCTATTTATTACTTGGCCTTGGATCCCTCACCACATATTCAATGGGTCGGCGATCCTACATTCTTTAAGATTCGGTTTACACCGAAGAGAAGGATCCTGCACCAAAGGCAAGGAAGGTTGCTTCCAGCCTCTGGGATCTCCCTTCACCGGTCCGGCACTTCGTCTTCCTTCTTCTCCTCTCCGAACCGGTAAGGGACAAGCCTTGCTTCCTTTTTAGCTTCGGTATATACATATTTATATATTTGTTTATATATAAACCTATATGTACATACACCTTGTTAATACCCATAAGCATGGCTTTGAGAATCATTTTTTATCCCTTCTATATGGAGTCCCAAGACCGGAGTAAATAAACTCTTTTGTGTCATTTCCCTTCATTTTCAATAGTTATACATATGTGTATACACTTTTTATATAAATATGTAAGGATATATATACAGGAACTCTTAAACCAATTTACACCCCTTTCCCCTTCCTATAATCGAATCGAGGAATGGAGATCTCCCTATTAATTTTAAATTTCATATGTTTTGGTTATATGTATATTTCATGCGTGTGTATATAAATCTATATATGGCCTTAAGAACCCGTTATTTTTGTCCTCCTTTTTCCAAGATTCAGCCGGGGATAAAGGATGTTTATGGGGTTTGTTTTATTTCGGTATTAACGGTTTCATTTACCCATATACTCTTTGTGTGTAAATATATATGTATTCATACATATATAAGACATTACATGCACATGTACACATTTCTTGTACATGTAAATAACCATAGCTTTACTCTTCCATATGAAAAATGGAGAGTTTGGGTAATTTTTATAAACATGTAAGATTATAAAAGTGTATGAAGCACATAGATATATATGTACATGTGATTATATAGATGTATATGTACATCTATGTGCGAGCAGAAAGGATGATCTTGATTACTTGTTTTAAAATTTATCGATTTATTAGAATTATTATTTTTTCTTTCCCTAAAGATTATTATTTCAAGAATAATACAAAGAAATTAGGTATATACATGTTTATGTACATGATGGAGTTTAAGGATAAGTTTTATATGAAAATATATTTTCCAACTGAAAATACCATTTATCAGAGTTTTGACAATTCAAGCACTTTTTGTAAAAAAAAGAGTGTGGCATGAACCCCTTAAGATTTTGTATGTGGCCAGGTGAATGTGTATTCATAAGTTCAGTTTCCAAAACCTTGTTTCAATTAATTATTATCAGGACTTGGTTTATGTCCTTGACACATGTAAGTTTCTAAAAAAAAATTGGATGCTAAGCCAACATGTATGTTGCACCAGTGGACCAGCTTAACCTGCAAAATATTGTACCCTCGATGAAATTTATACTTTTAAAGAATGAGTTTCTGCATGTTTTAAAGAGATGAACTGTGAATTTATGGGTTTTATTCAATAAACATGATGTAATTTTACATGACAATCCGTTATGTTCAGTGTTCCAGTTATTTTTGCATGTACAAGAGTAAGTTGATTTAGTTTATTTACATCACTAATTAATCTGAAGCCAAAAGTCTAGTTCTTTTTACATTTATGATATGATCCATCTCATGTTATGAGTATGTATGCAAAAAGATGTTTTGATTAAGAATGTATGAATGAAAGCCCTTGAATGAAAGACCATGTAAAGATATGTGAGGGATGTTTGGAATATAAATGTTTATGGATAGGTGCGCCCAGAATTATACAGCACTCCAATGCATTGGGTAAAGTAAGAGTCTCATGAGACGTTATGTGAGATGGTCTTGGCAGTTAGCCTTGGCTTGTGCTTTCATGTGCGACGGTCTTGGCGGTTAGCCTTGGCTTGGGCTTTTATGTGCGACAGTCTTGGCGGTTAGCCTTGGCTTGTGCTTTCATGTTCGACGGTCTTAACAGTTAGCCTTGGCTTGTGCTTTTATGTGTGACGGTCTTGGCAGTTAGCCTTGGATTGGTCTTTTATGTGCGACGGTCTTGGCGGTTAGCCTTGGGTTGGGCTTTCATGTGCGGCGGTCTTGGAAGTTGGCCTTGGCTTGTGCTACTATGGGAAACAGGATTGGCAGTGTGCCTTGACCCATACTAAGTTATGTTTTAAGATCATGACACAAGGTCCTGACAAGTCTAGGCATTATAAATTCCCTCTAAATGTAATGATAAATGGTCAGCCAAGGGATAGTCCAACTAACAATACATCCTCTAGTTGAAAATTCCCTTGACTATGAGAATGAAATCATGAGATAAGAATTGTAATTCATGTGGTAAGTTGTTATAAGACCTTTATGTGCCCATGAATATTGTTGTGAATATTTTCCCTTCTTACTCACATGTTTTTAGAACTGAAGTAATCTTGGTTGTAAATTATGCATCATTTATTCTTCACATACTTGTGCTCTCTGATTTATGTCTTTTATAATGATTCTTTTAAGTATGTACTTCTTCACCATGCATGTGGTTTTCAAAAATGTAGGACTTACATGTTTTAAGAAAAGATAATGCTTTGTTTTAGTAAAGTGTTTTGTTTTATTCTAAATGACTACTTTGAGAAAGAGTTTTATTAAAATGTTTTTAAAACCCCTTACTGGGCATATTTTCTCACCCTACGTTTTGTTTTAAATTTTTCAGGCATGGGTTGTACTAATGAAGTTTATTAGAAGCAGCTGGTTTCCCAGAATCATCAGCCTCACGATCTTCTGTAGTAATGGGACATGATATATTATTTGTAAATGTTGTAATGTAAAGTTAGTATATCATGTCTCCTGAGGCACCCGGGGATCGAGGTCTCTACAAGAAAGATAAAATAAAATCTGTTAACAAAGAGCTTATAGAATGGTTTGCATGGTGTGCATGTTCATAAATATTACAATGAATCTGGATATTAGGTCAATATATATGTTTTTTAAATCTAATAATGTATATTAATTTTTTTAGATCATGAATACTAATACTCAAGTAGAGTTGTTAGAAAATTTGAAGTTTCTTTCTTGGGGTCTTTTAAAACAATCTAGAATGTTTGAAGATTACAATGTGAATGCCTTTAGATTCCATACAGTTGATCGGGAAGATGGTTTGAAAACATAGAATAGTGTAATATTTACATTTTTTGAAGTGTAATACTATTTAATGTTGACAAATATTATCAAATTAAACTACTATAAACATTTTTCAGTTTTTTATTCAAATGTAAATGGGTGGATATTATCAGGGGTGTTGAAAGTGATTCCTTACAATTTACTTCTATGAACTTCTCTTGCTTGACAAATGTTGGTGGTCATTAACTACATGATCTGTATATCTTATCATCACAAGTGAAAATGATATATTTTGTGAAAGATTTCATGGATGAAGGGTGGAGTGTAGTTACTCAGGTAAAACAAGGAGACTTTTATGATATGGGTGACAAAGTGGAAGATTTGACCTCTGACATTGAATCCCATCAAAAAATAAGAAGTGGAATTATTTTTCCATCATGGTATTGAAAATATTAGTCTTACAAGAGTGGATGAAGTAGATGAAGTAATGATGGAGCAGGAAAATAACATGATTGAAGGAGAAAACGATTTTATGTGCAGTTATCCATTAATTTATCAACCACTTATGTCATTTGTGCATTCATTCATTACCATTATTTTGTATATTTTTTTGTTAGTACTGGGCATCTGTTATCATTTATATTTTTTCTACATTTTATTTTAAAATATAATTTAATAACATTATTTTATTTGATTAAATTATAGGAATGGTAAGTAGGAAGCATTATACTCACATTATAGGGTCAAATAGATTTTCTAGAAACTTATTGACTATGGTAATCTTTTCATTAGTTTAAATATTTATTAGAAAATGTTATCTATTTGATATATTAAAATTTTTATTTATCTTTTTTAATACATTCACAGAGTCAATGCCACCAAGCATCCTGAAAAAAAGTGTGGTTGAATGTTCATAAAAAATATAATGGGTGTTTTATTAATGGTCATTCAAAAGAAGTTGTGGTATAAATTCAATTTTCATTATAATAAATTATTATCAATTTTCACTAAGTTAATGTATATTGATTATAATATGAATGATATTTTATTTATAGGTAAGAATTAATGGACTTTGGGATGTCAATCCAACACATTCCTACTCATTCTCCTAGGAAGACCTATTTTGTAAAGTCCTTTGGGAGAAGAATCCTAGTCGAGTGCAAAGGATGGATTTGGTACCATTACCATATGAGGTGTTTGGTAGGAAAACGGGGATGGAATGTGATGAATAGTGGTGAGAAGGTAAATCACAGAATTTTAAAATCATTTATTTCAAAAAAATTTATTGATTTTATGTTTTAATATAAATATACCACATTGTTTAATTTTCAATATAATTGTCTTACAGGTGCCAATAGTAGGAAGTGGAGATGGATATGGAGAGGGTGAAGAGAAGAGTTCATCATTGGGTAATGATTTGTAGAGAGGGTTTGTTTTTGTATCAGTATGTTCAATGTGGGTTTTTTTTTATTTTTTTCTTATATATTATATGGGAATGGGAAAACGGGTTCCATATTTGTGTGTTGTATAGCCATGGGTCTATATGTTGTGTGTCAACTGGCTTTAGAGATTTAAATTTCTTTATGATCATATATAATGTTATGTTTCTTGTCTCTATTTTACATATAGGTTGAACTGGATATTATATTATACTATTTACAACTTTTTTTCATGGTGAATTACTATTTAATTTTATACTCACACCTGTATAGGCTTTGAATGCATGATTTTTTTCTTATACAGACAACTAATAGATGATGTCCTTAGTTGACTTAGTATCTATGGAACATAGAAATAAGTGGAGGCACTAACCATGTTTGGTGGTAAGACTTAGGGATCTTTAGTTGGGAACTCCTCTTATTTTCACTTTTAGTTATTTCTAGATTGGGGAATACTTTCCTTATTCTAGGTTAGGAAATAATTTTACCATTTTCCTTTCCTATATATTTATCTATCTCATTATGATGTATTTATAGAGATTACTACTTGAATATTTTACACTGAGAGGTTTTATTTTATTATACCAATGCAGTATTTTAAGGAGTTGAGTTTGTGTTTGTGTTTATGTATAGTAGGATAAATCATCCCACTTCAGTGATATTCTTACTTTTTCTTGTCAATTTCCCATCAATTATTTTGGTTGAACATGTGGTTTCACTCTAATCTTATTATTGTCCAAAGTGTGGTCCCTATAGGTTAAGTCATTATAGAAAACCCTATGGTTTTTCCAAGACCGTAATCACTATCTAACCCCAGCCAGTATAGGAAAGTCTATACACTTTTCCAAATCTCACATCATAGAAAAGTACTACTGACCAAGGATCATTCTATGTTATCTCTCACCAAACAAATTTCCGATATCACTTATCCATAAAATGATATCTCAAGCCTATAACATACAGGATAACCCCAATTTATCAGACCCTCAATTCGATTAGTATCCAGTTCTTTTAACCTTCTTGGTTAGAGCTAAATATTGATGTTTTGGGTGATCTACCTTTTGGAATATTGTTTTTCTTTATTTGTGCATGGACTCTGTTTTTTAGCTGTCTTTTCGGTCCTGGATAGGCAATGAGGATATAATTGGGTAACTCGGACTATGTTAATTCTTATCGAACTAGTCACATAGAGGTATATATGTTGTTTTTTGATCTCATAAAGGGGTGTGATCAGTGTTGGAAGTCCTTGTATTTCATAAAGTATTTAACTATTGTATAAATCCAAGTCAGTTTTAATCCTTACTTTTGGATGTTTAAATCATTTATGGATATTTACAATGATTTATCTTTTGGATAAGCATTGCTTATTGGTTTTTAATGGTTAATAACCATTTGGATGAAAATGGTATTCCTGATGGATGGTTTTATATTTAGAATTATCTATTTATTATTAAATTAATTTATCTTGTTTTTAATTTTAGTGGATTTAGTTTTAACATGTGAAACCTCATTTTAATAGAAGTATATTGATTCTTCATAATTAGTTTCAAATGTATTAAATTTATATTTTCCTTTGAAATGTGTTGTGTAATAGTTTAAATAATTAATGTACTTATAATGAGAAATTTCTTGATCCTTTCAATGTAATGAGAAATTTATTGATTCTTTCAATGTGTTGACTCTTTTGATATTTTGTTGTGTTATTGATTTTCATAATGTGTTGAATCTTGATTGATTCTTTCAAGGTATTGAGAAGTGTATTAATTATTTCAATGTGTTGTTATCCTTGGTCAATGTGTTTATTCTTTATGTTTTGGTGAGTATCAATGTACGCTGATTGTTTAGTTTTAACATGTGTTCTTTCCTTCTTGGTCGATGATATATTTGATGATCTGATAAAATTGTCAGTGTTATTGTTGTGTTATTCTAGCTATAGGTGCTAGGGCTACCGAACCTGCATCTTTTTTTATAATTCCTGATATTGAGGTGGTTTAAACCACCGCAAGATATAGGGTTTTTCCATGGATGCTTAAGAAAACTTTTTATTATGGTATATGTTTTTGGATGACGGTTAAACCTACTAATAAATATGATATAATTTTAATGAGACGTGATTTTATCAGTTCTAGTGGTGATTTTTTTCGGTAAAAAGTTCTGAATTTAGAGGGTGTGTTTAACCAGCACTATATTACAATTATTTTTTAAGAAAAAAATGCTACTAAAACTAAGAAAACATCCGCAAAATAAATATTCTATGACACTTTCCAAAAAATTCCACTAAATTAAAGGAACTGTTGCATGTTGAATGCCGATACCAATTTTAAAAGAAGTTTTTTGAAACCATCATAGAAACATCTAGCAGTGGTTTAAACTACCATTAGATTAAAAAAACTGTTGCTAATTAGGCATTTAGTCACAACGAGGACTCTTTCCTGGACCACATATAAAGGGTTAAAAATCCATACTAGTTTGTCTCATGAGACCTACCGATACACTGAGGGGCTATAGTAGGACCCAATAGACACTTATTAAGTAAAATTAATTATTCTTATTAATGGTATGAAACATAATAAACATATATATTCATATTGAAACTAACTTATTGAATGTAAATAACTTTCCCCAATTATTAAACATAAACAATAACCATTCCAAGTAATATGGTGAATGATATCAAGATAGCACATCCACATTCAAACTAATAATAAAAAATAAAATAAAATCTGTTAGATAATATCATACAAGATTAATCCTAATTAAATATAAGAATAAAATATAGTGCTGAAATGGATGGAAATACTCTTATAAAATCAACAAGTAATTCTTGAGAGAAATACTCTTTTACTTGGAAAATAAGAGTTATTTTCAGAAAAACAATTATATAAAAAAAGAAGTTAACTAATGTAGTTTTTTCATAATAAAATGAGTGATTTTAGAAAAATAATTGTGTCTTAAAATAGATAATATAGTGAACTTGAAAATAGGAAATAATTCGAGAAGTCCCTTGAATTAAGTTTGTTTTTTGAGAAGAATTTGAGAAATATCCTTTTAAAACATTTAAATTACCATAAAATAAAGAAGGATTCTTCTTAGTACATATATGTATAAAATTAGAAAATTATTTTTATGATTAAATTAGAATAATTAGGAATTTCATTTGGGAAAATAGAAAAAGAAGAGTAACCCAAAAGAAAATTGAGGTTCAGGTAGAAAAACCTTACCTTACGTCTGAATGTATTCTGCACTTGACCATAATGTCCTAGATAATCAAATTAAATCTATTAATTAATTAATTAAAAAATTTATATCTTTATTTTATTTATTATAATTTTATTAAGTTCATTTATGTCTTTTTTTATGAGTTATAAGATAAAAATTTATTGCTTAGGATCGCTTGTTTCCTTGGTTTTCCGAATCTGTATACTTATATAGGAGGTTGAAAGTTCATGTGGAATGGATATAATTATCCAGAATTTAATTTATATGATACTAATGAATATAAATAAGATAAAATTGTTTTATGACTAATTTGGTTATATGGTATGAATATGAGTTATTAGATAAAACATTATTAATAATAGTTTAGATTATTACTGTGGTATTTCTATCATCTCGAACTAGTTTTGTCGTATAAATTATATTTATGTATATATAATGGTTAAATAACATTATTTAAGAAATAATAAATATTTTATAATCTGGTTCAATCAAAAAAATTTCTTCATGACCTGTCTTAAAGGAGAAATTAAATAACAAAAGTTCGTTGTCCATGAAGGTTGTAAATTAGCACCTCTCGGACAACAATTTCATTTTTTTAATAACATAAAGAGATAGTAAGGATATTGATAATGGATGTTCAATTAATTGGAAAAATTCTTTTATATAGATAAAATCAGATTTATCATGATCATTTGGACAGAGAAGGTAAGGATATAACAATAAAATAAAATAAATTGAAATTAAATCGGAACAAAATTTACCTTAGAAATTATCCTCGTTGGGAACCTTCTTAAGGGAAGGGGTTTTGGTATTTTGGTAATACCAAGAGCTCGTGGACATGGGGAGAGACTAGGGAAGAGAAATTTGGTAGAACCATGACAATATTCAAGTCTTAGAGTACTGAAGAGAAGATGGGGGGGGGGGGGGGTGAGGGTGATTTTTATAGTGGAGGGGAGGGGTGATTTTTGAAAATCTTATTCATTTGTTTATTGTTATGGCTCAAGACTATGAATATTTTGAGAATTATAATAAAATATATTAAAATAATTATATGATTTTATATATTATGGATATTACATCAGCAATGACTCAAGGAATAATGTATTTTAGCTTCTAATGTTTTCATACCCTAAATTACTGTATTTTACTATTCACCAAAAATTTATTTTTTTTGAAAAACCCAAATAATTCACCATAACAACTTTTTAATGGGTAGAATTAAAAATTGGACTCCATTTTATAAAAATAATATTCTATAAATTTTAATTTTAATTTTTATGTAAAATCATTATTTACTTGAAAAATATATATTTAAAATTTAAAATTGATTTTATAAAACTTACAAAAATTAACTATGGTCTCATAATTTTTCTTGACAAAAAGTATTTATTTATTAATCCATTTTATAAAAATTATTTTTTCTTAAATAATTTTATTAGTTATAAAATTCTAATTAAATATTTAGGATTTATAAAAATACCCACACTTCAATATTAATTTTTAAAATATTCACTTACATTCACTATGATATAATTATATCATACTTTCACTTATGAGATTAATAAATTTTATTTATACTTTCATGGGTGAGGTTGCTATTAATTAGGTCAATTTACTATTCATAAGGGTCATATTACTATTCCTAAGGGAAGGTTAATATTTCATTGGTATAGTTTCCTTAATGTCTACAACTAACTATTATTTATTTTATTATTCATTTAAAAAGATTGTGGTGTGTTCTCTATGTGATTTTATATGATTCATACTATGTAAAATAAACATAAGAATGGAAATTTAATTGACATAATTTTGTTTTGATTCATGAAATCCTTCAGTTTTTTGGGATCTTGATTGATTAATGTGGAATTGAAGATCTATGATATCCTCCCTCTTATTTCAAGATCTATCTTCTTAGATCAAGTGATCACCGTTGAAGGTGACACATATCAGATTCATTGTAGTTGGATTCCTTATTTTTCCAACTAGGTTTTTTACAATTTTAATTCTTTTTTTGATTCATTTTTTATTAATAATTCATAGATACATGTTTCCTAATTTCTAACACATATTCTATGAAATTTTCCAATTTAATTCCTTTTAAAATCTTCTATGATAAAATTATATTTGAATTGAACATGGAATTAATTGAATGGCTATAATCTTTATATCTATAACATTTTTATGAATTTTTTAAATTCCCTTTTTGTTTGTATTTATTTTCAAGGAAAATTTTAATGGTATTTTGGTGAAATTAAGGTCTTTCACCCAGATTTTGATTTATTAAATGTACTTCCATGATTTGAATTAAATTAATTGAACAATTTAATGATTTATAATTAGTTTTCAATTGATTATATTTATTAAACAACCAAGATCCATATTTTATTCATTTCACCTATGTTTTGAAATGGGTACTCTTGTATTATTTGAAATAAATTATTTATTCATATTTAATGAGGGTGTAAACCTATGTTTTGAAATGTATTCAATCCTTTTAAAATTTTGATACATCCATTAAATGATACAGAGATTATTTGAAATAAATTATTGTTTTAGATGCCTATTTGGTGTTATATTAGTGATTTTGGAAATGAAGTTCATATTTTCACCCTTTTTGAATTTTGAAGTTATTTAAAAAGGATTTAAATTGAATTTATAATTCATGACAGCCCAGTTGGAACTTTATGATGATACTCTCTTATAATAATCCATTAATAAAACATAAATGAATATTGTACTTCCCATTTTTTGGTGTTGAAAAAGAGATTGTTTTCTTTGAGGGAGTTTGGGGTGAGTGTGAGATGTTAATTTAGGGAAAATTCCCATGATTAATGTTGATAAGGATTCCAATGTGATCCTCATAACTTAAATATCTCACTCAATTCTTTTTACTTATCATGGGATCATGGATATTTATAAGGGATGACCTAGATATATGATTTACTAGAGGACTATCACCCTTATAGTGGATCCATAGAGAACCTAAATGGTTCGGGCTATGGACTTGCATCCAGGGAAGCAGGTGGGCATGTAACGGGTTTTCTTTAGACCCGTGAGACTAGATGTAAGCCAACAAATTAGTCATTTTGTAATTTTATTTGATATATTGTGGTGGAATCACTCTCCTAACAAGTTTGTACCCTTGAAATCTATATACATGATACTTGACACATGATAGTGTTCATTGTCACTATTTAGAACCAGAGTTTCATTGCTTGATTAATTTAATGTTATCTTGCAACTTGAATCCATTGTATTGATTCTTGTCTATCTTTACATATCATGTGCATATTCTTATATTTTCTTGATTATATGATGTTATCTTATGAAATGATTTTCAATGATTTATAATAAAATGTTATGTTTTTAAATGGTGAAATTTCAGGTTTTACAGGTTTAGTTTGATATATGATTTTAAATGCTTAAAACTCAATTTTAAACTAATCCAAAAACTACCTTTATTATACTACTTTATTAGATTATTTGATTTACCATATGAAGTAACTACATATAATCTTTCGAGGAATCCTACTAGCCTCTTTATATTACACCCTTCTAGTAACATTTGGTGTTAATTTAACTTTATTATCTTATAGAAGGTGTTGGTGCTTTCATATTCCTTTGTAGGTTCATGCTTGGGTGACTAATGGTGGGTGACTTGGGACATGTTGGGTGGCCGTGGATCACCTGGAGGTGGGTTTTGGTATTTATGTTCTGCCTTTTGTTTCATTAGTGTCTCTTTTTACATTTATATGTATGTATTGATTTATATATTTGAGGATGTTTCCACACTGTAATCTGTTATTTTAGTTTTTGTGGGTTAAATCATTCCCAACTGTGATTTGTTCATGCATAGGTGCTTGTCACCGACCCATGGAGGTCGAGAATGGTCTTCTAGTTAGTGGATAATCATCTTGGGTGTCAGTTTAGATGGTATCATGGGTTGGTTTGTTTTATTATGCATATGTGATTATTAATATCAATTATTAATATAATATTTAACAATTATTAATTATGAATTATTACATATTAATTATTAATTATAAAAAAACACTTATATATAAGTGATTGCTCGTATATTTTTAAATAATTATTTTTCTATCTATTTACATATGTTTGTATTTATTTTTATCTATTTATATATATTTACATATATTATTATATATATTTGTTCATACTTATAAACTTTTATACATATGTACACACACACTCACACATATCAACTTCATTTTTAGTAGTTAATTATAAAACAAAAGTATTAATTAATATTAATAAAGAGTAAAAATTGTTATATATTTTATAAAAAATATTATTAATTATTATGTATTAAGTAATTTTTACACACACACACACATATATTTTCAATTATTTAGATTCATATATATAATTACTAATTAATTATTATTTTTAGTCATATGTAATTTCAAATTAATATGTTATTTTTATTAATTAATAGTGAGTAATTATTATTTAAAATAACATCATCTACTATTAGTATATTTATAAATTTACAAATATTAATCGAAAAAAATATATAATTAAAAATATAAAAATATATACAATTATAAGTAATTAATAATTATTTTTTTATCATATCTAATTATAAATTAATAATAAACATTTAACAGTTACCAACCGACTATTATTTATTAAACAATTTACTAATAAATATTAATAGATAGATATATTTAAATTTATTTGCATATATATATATATAAAATAATATATAATATATAATTACTATTTAGTTTTATTATATATAATTACTAATTGATAAGGTACATTTAATAAGTTATATATCATATATAAAAGTATAAATTTATAATTATAAATTATATATCATATATAAAAGTATAAATTTATACATAATAAATAATAAATTATCCTTTTTTATTCTTTATTTAATTTAACAAATTTCATGACTTTTTTAAAACCACTGCTAAAAAATAAATAAAATTCTGTATTTATAAATGATTCAAACCATTTTTAAAATTACATCATGAATTTCTACTTGGTTTTGAAAACCACTAGTAATGAAATTAATCTGAAATGTTTAGGGATGGTTTTAAAAATCATCGCTAAATTATGTTTGTCTTATACTTTGCTCAATATGATTGGGTGCATCGTTGACTTTGAGAGAATGGGGTCTCTATTAAGTATTGGTTTGACTACCAAATTCATTCTATAATCAATCTCAATAAGTTTATAATATTTCATTTTAAACAATAACATGGATGGTTTGAATAAAAGTTTTCATGATATCCTCAATATGTTTAGGATAGCTGAGTAGGACATGGGAGTTCTGTAATCTAGTTATATGTTTACACTATAACAGGGATATGATTTTAGCTAGGAGAAGAAGATTGGAGGGTCCAATACTCATGCTTAATCATTGAAACCTGTGTGAGGTTTTAGGAAGGAGTGGAAACAATACCATTGTATCAAACCTAATCACCAGATGTGGTATTTCCCAGAATTCTTAAAAGGTAATAATATTCACCATAAAGAGTCCATATCAAGTATAAATGTTATGAAATTCATTTCATCTATTTTAATTTTTATATACTAATAAATGTACATTATACAAGTGTTTTAAATATGTATCGAAGTTTAAAACAAAATAAGGATATATGGTTAGAGTCTGATGTTTGTGTTCTAATGATTTTGTAAAGGTAACTACAACAAGATGCTAGATATAGTGGATTACAATAAGGATATACTGGATCAGAACAAACATAGTGTATTTTCATATTTTGTTTCCTCTAATGTGATAATAATTGTTATTTTAAACAAGGATTAGTTATCATTAAATGAGATCACTATTTTAATACATAGTGTTATGGTTGATAAATTTCTATAGCATTGTTGAAAAAGAACTAAAGATATTTTTTTATCAAAGATAAAATAGTTTACTTAATAGAATAGATTTTATCTAAGATATTTTTTAAATATAAGGGAAATAAGTACTAAAACCTAATAGTTGAATATTTTAAAGAATAAAGCTATCATGAACTTACTCGGTTCGACCTTGAACAGATCACCCGAGTTGATCTGTGACATGGCCCGAAGGGAATTCTTAATCCCCATAGACTGGAAACCAGTGTGGGGAATAAATAGAGTGAAAAAAGAATAATATCTCCCAATAATAAATAAACGAAACTTTGGAAATAAAAAAACCCAATACCTACATATAAAACATTCAAAGAGAACAACTTTTATACAAAGATGAAAATTCAACAAAACTGAAAACAAACTATACAATGAAAAAAATGAACCTGATGAATAAAATACCTCCATGTGACCCCTAAGGTCAACCTATAATACCAAAACAAACCACCACCCATGAATATCAATACGAAGATGAAAACCTACAGTAAAATCTAAAAACAATAAAGAACTATAGGTGTGATTATTAAAACTTAATAGGCATGCCCAAAAAATATATTCTCAATATACTTCCATTACAATAAATGAAACATCAACCTAATATTTGAAATAAAATATATAAAGTAATATTTTAAACACTTTTTACCTTAAAACAAAACACGATCCATTTCCCTATTTCATTCCAAAAGAAGTTTCGTTTCCATTAGTAGTACATAAAAACTTTAAAGGTGAAATTAATGCTTTCATTTAAAAATGGAACAAGATAGTATGAAACACTTTTAATTTTAAAAAATATTTTTATAATCCTTTAGAAGGAAGCTCATCACTTTCCAAGAAAGGAAACACACATGAGAGAACTATAATAATCACATAATAAATAAAATGAAAATAAACACTCAAGAGTGACCTAGTATATAAAACATAACTACAAGAAGCTATGTGCAAATAGATATGGTAAAACCTATGTGATCATGAATAATATAGAATATACTAATAAATGATAACCATCCTCATAAGCATGCCTCAAATGATGAAGATGAAAGTTCCATAAACACTCCCGACCACCCTAACTTAGGACAGACTA
This sequence comes from Viscum album, assembly GCA_963277665.1. Lineage (NCBI taxonomy): Eukaryota > Viridiplantae > Streptophyta > Magnoliopsida > Santalales > Viscaceae > Viscum > Viscum album. The sequence goes on along the minus strand of OY728154.1, from coordinate 63,349,417 downwards.
ATGGGAAAATCCCCTTGGAATAAACATAATATATCCACCTACAATGGCCCACCAACTAGTTAATAATCTAGTTAGTGCAAAAATCATTCCTAGAAAATTCTTTCACTGTGTTAGGTTCCCCTATCTCATGTATAAAAGTGGTGAGCTAACCGATGCCAACCGAGCGTCCAATCACTTGTATATAAAATAACAATTCAACAACAAGAATCTACCTAAGACACTCTACATATCAATATCATTTCTGGTTAATGTATAGATAAGTAAATTGGTATCAAGGATTCCACAATGTGGACATCCCACTGATTCACATAAACTAGTAAATAGAATTATCAAAGGAGGGGTTTTATGATAAATAGTAACCCCTTCCATCAAGGAGAATAATGACACTCAAACCCTTTTCACAAAACCAATATTTATAGAAGAGACAAAGAAAATTTTAAAAAGGGGTGTAAACACACCATTTACCATTTCATAATAATTTCATAAAATTACCTTTTTAGAACAAATTCCACATTTTCAAATCAAGCAGTTTTCATTAAAATTCAAAACGTTCCCTTAGTCCCCACACATACCAGATACATATTTCAATTAAATCCAAAAAAAACTTTGAAAACCTTTTCAAGGAACTAAAATAATCATTTCCCATATCACAAATATATTCAAAAATTCAAACCATGTCCAATAAGTCATTTCATCGAACACTTAGTGTGTAACATTTATCAAAAAAAACATATTTATCAAAAACAAGGGTGAAATAACCAATTTTCACACCCAATAATTATTTCATAGAACATTTATAAATATTTAATATTAATGGAAGGTGAAAAAAGAATGAAATCAATGAATAATAAACTGTAAAGGGAAGTGAAAGTGAAACCTACCTCAAATCCTTGGCGCATCAATGAAGGACTCACGAAAATGCACCACAAGGGTTCCAAGAGCCAATATATATCAAGTGGAACCCTAAAAAAACTATATTTTAACACCACCCTAGGAATGATATTAACCAACAAATAGCCACGAAGGATATAGGATAAATTTAAAATTGAAGAAAAGAATAGGATAATGAGAGTGGATCTCTAACCATTCAAACTATTTTAAAATTCACCAAGAAAACACTATAAAATCCACTTAGTGGGGCTTGGAGGAGCCAAAAACCACCGTGGAAGGAGTTTGATCACAAGGTTTGAATAAGGGATGAAAAGAGAAGAAATGCCATTTAAAAAAGAAGTATAAAAGACAAAAATACCCAAACCTAAGTGGGTTGCATGGTTATGTCACATGGTTTAACAAACAGTGCATAAACCATGCAATTAGCCACTGTTTAGTACTGCATGGGCTGCACACTTAGTTTTAATGTTTAGTTAAACTATTTTAAAACTATGTGACCACCTGCAAACTTACCTTAATTATTAAACTAACCTTTCACTGTAATCATGTAACCTAGAAAAAGTACACAAAAATCACCCCATTCACCCCAAAACTCATCTAACTCAAGGGGATACACTGTCCAACATACATACCCCATAAAAGGGGCCATTAAGAGTGTTAAAAACTCATTTTCCAAGACACCTCATCCTCAAACCTTTCATACAAACTGATAATAGTTCCAAAACCACCCAAAACCTCCAAAAAATAAAACTTAAATCTATAACACCAAGAACTCAAGGGAAAAAAGACACAAAAAGGTACTCTAAAGAAAAAGGATGAAAAAGAAAATGTAGGTGTAAAAAATCTCCAAACTGTAACACTTAAACCCTAAAAAATACAAAAAATGTCCAGTTTATTGATAAATGATTAAGGATTCTCAAAACCACAAGATCCAAACCCTCAATATAAAAATATCCCAACAAAGTCAATCTGAACTTATTCCTCTTTTCCGAAATAGAACAACAAACTGAAACCACTTCTTTAGAATCAATGGGAAATTAGAGCCACAACCTTCCCAACCATACTTAAAATAGAACCATTGGGTGCACTCAAAAAAATCACAATGTTTAGCCAAAAAAAAACGGAAACTTAGAAATCAAAAAATTTAAAAAGAAATCCACTTAAACCTTACTTTCACCAAAACCAAGACAAAATAAATCCCCAAAAAGGGGAGGCCCTAACAGACTCCCTGAAATTTGAAGCAACCTAGTACTGATTTCTTATAGAAGAATTTTTAAAGATACAAATGGTGGTTCTCCCCAACAATAAGAACTAATGATATAAATTAATCTTGAAAACTTTCCTGCACGAACCAAAAACCCCCACCATAAGGGGAGGGGAGGGAAGGGGACCAATTATTGAAATAATGAAACCAAAACTGAAAAATACCCCCAAAGCATCTTCTACGGATGGCCACAAAACAAATCCACAACCAATTCACATGGGTGGTCCATGAAAAGAAACTGATTGGAACTAGCATCAAATAAGGCAGAATGATAAACATTTCATGATAGATAATTCCATCATGGTCTTTGCAACAACATGAAATTTTCAAGGACAGAGATACAATAATAGAAATTTAGTAACTACTTCACTATAATGGTGGAAAAACATATTTGAAAAAAATCCCCCCTACCCCCATGATTCTTGAATATATTCCAGCTTCACTTCATAGCCTTTAGTTAGAGCCCTCATGATTGAAGCATCAACTGCCTCACACCATGGTGCTACTAATCCCTATTTAGAACTCATTATTTTGTTGCCATGAGTGGCCACACAACACTCCAATATAAAAAGATAATATCATGACACACCAAGAAACTTAATTTCTCAGATGAAACACCTTTAACCAAATAAGGACATGGAATATAATCCCACTATTCTCTCAAACTACAAATAAGGAATAGAATACACAAGAAAACCGATGAAATAAAAAAAACAATCATGCACAACTTCTATAACTGATAAACAATAAAATATGAAGGAATATTATGTTGAGACAAAAAATATCCCTACTATATCAAATGGTTTTTGGGTATCCTTCATAGAGGTTGATTTAAATTTTAAATCTCAAGAATGAAATAGTTATGTTGATCAATGGTAAAACTTCTCAATGGGGAACCACCCGCAGCCACACCACTGGAATTCATAAAATCTCTTTGTGGGAGAACACTGGGAAAAAAATAAAATGATCTTCTCTAACAAAACTATCTCATAAACAAATACTCATAGAGAAAAACACCAACACCAAGGGAAACCAAATCAAAGATTCCCAAAACATTTCTATAAAACCACTAAACACTACTTAAAAACCGAGTCACTGATAAGATTTCAACTCAGGACACAACATGAGAATCACCTCCAAACCACTAGAATTCATATCAATAAACAACACTTCCCAAAAATTTAAAAATAATCTAGACAAACATCGAATTACAAACACACCACAATTTCTAGCTTAAAAACACTATTGAAAAAAAACTAAAATGGTAGATTTTTCACACTCACCAAAAGTGTTCGATAGAGTTTCACTCACATGCATGTTTCCATGCCAATCAAGGAAAATTTCAACTAATTAAATATTGGGAACTCATAAACCATGCTAATTCCAAGCACTCTCTTCTAAAATCATCATCCAACCACTTCTCACACATATCCATTCATGTGAGAACTCATAGAGCACACCAATAGTTAAAAAATAATCATTTTCCAAAACAAATCATTCAAACCAATTAAAAAATTCATAAAACCTTCCAAAGGGTCACTAACTAAGAAGTCAAAAACCTTTTTTATATTCCATGTTTTAATCCATTTATCCATGATCAAAAATAAAATCCCAAAATTTTCCATAAAAAAATTCAATTTGTTTCATTCAAAACATTTTCTAGCAGACCAAAAAATTTCATTCCATAAAAAAATTATTTTATTAAAATCCCACCCCTTTCCATTTAAAAAAATTGAAATACAAGCATCCTCTTTCTAACAACCCTTTTCCATAAACCCTACGTTTTTATTATAAACTTCCTATCTCATTAAATCATTTCCATTTTAACCTAAGAGCTCATTTTGTTTAAATTCATTTTTATAAAGTATTCTTAAAAGGTTAATTCTAAAAATCCTTTATCCCACTTTCCAAAATCCAACAATTACCACTCAAACCCCATTTTTAAAATTCAAACACAAGGGGTTTTAAAGAAAATTTCAGAATCAATAAGACTCAAAGAAACTCAAATGGGAAACTAATGTCAATGGGTGACTTGGACATATGGTTGGTAGCCATATGCGGAACACACCACCATCAAAGTGATACTTTTAGGACTGTTCCGCAGGCTCCACATGGCTTTCCAGGACCTACAAGCTCATGAATACCCTTATCCAAACTCCCATTTCATATCCTAAACAATAAACAAACCACAAGAACTAGAAGTAACAAACAAAACTAGACTTCCCATGGAAACCAAATTTTGTAAATGAGCACAGGTTCATGACACCCTTCTCATTCCTACCTCTCGAGTCCTAAAAATCATACCCCATCAACATGTAAATCCCTAGTAGAGAATGGAGGTCTAAAAATCAAGGTCCTCTAATGATCTGACATTCTATGATACCATTTTTTCGTGGACCAATCTGATTCAACCGTAAACCGGTCACCAGATCCAAACCGCGACATTGACCAAAGGGAATTACTGATCCCCATGGGATAGAAAATATTTTCGAGAATCAAAAGAGTGAAAAAAGTGAATGATATAGTCCAATAATAAATAAAATAAACAAAGCAGCCTAATATCTACATATATAACATCCAAACTGAACATATTTTATACAAATATTTAAATATAACAAATCTGCAAACACAAAATACAATGACCAAACTGAACCTGATGACTACAACACATCCATGTGACCCCAAAGGTCACCCTTCAATACCAAACCAAACCATCACCCATGGTGATCAATACCAACTTGAGAACCCACAAAAAATCTTGAAATAATAAATAACTATAGGCATGAGTATTAAAACTTAGTAGGTATACTCGATCAATTTATTCCCAATAAAATTACTTTAAAATAAAAGAAATATCAACCACTATTTTGAAAAATATATATATAACCTTAAAACAAAACATGGTTCATTTCCCAATTACATTCTAAAAGAATGTTTGTTTCCATTAGTGATATCTTTTCATTTTTAAGGGGAAAGTGATGCATTCATTTTAAAATGGAACAAGATAGTATAAAACACTTTTTTCATTAAAAACATTTTTTTTATAATCCTTTGGAAGAAGACTCATCACTTTCCAAGAAGGACACCACACATGTGAGCACTATAGTAATCACATAATAAGGGAAATGGAAATAAATTCACTAGAGTAACTAAGTATCTCAATAATCACTGGAAGAAGCTATGTACCAATATACATGGGTGAACTTTGGAGATCATGAATAATATAGAACATGATAATACATGATACCCATCCCCAAAATAATTCCTCACAAAATGATGATCCAATAACCCTAAACACTCATGACCACCCTAACTCATGACAGAATGAGGGGAAAATACCATAGTAATAAAAATTATATACCCACCTTCTATGGGACACAAGCTATTTCATAATCTAGATAGTGCATCAATCATTCTGAGAATGTTATATCTCTATTCTAGGTTCCCATGCCTCACATATAATGGAGGTGAGCTATCCAATGCCAATCAAGCATCCAATCACATGCATATATAATAACAATTTAACAACATACATTACCCTAAGCCACTCCAAGTATCAATATCCTTTTCTATAAATTTATAAATTAGTAAATGGGTCTCAAGGATTACCTAGAGAGGAAATCCCCCCCCATTCACATAAACTAGGAAATAGAATTATATAAGGATGGTTATCATGATAAAAAATTACCACATTCATCAAGGTGAAAAAAAGTCCTCAAGATTCTTTCAAAAAAAACTAAGATTTATCAAAGAACCAAATAAAATTTTAAAAAGGGGTGTAAACACACAATTTAACATTTCATAATAATTTTATAAAATTCACTTTTTTTAGATAAATGTAACATTTTAAGGTCAATCCATTTTCATTAAAATGTAAAATGGGCCATTCATCCCCACACATACCAAATACACATTTCCTTTAAATACAAAAAATCTTTGAAAACACATTCAAGAAACTCAGATCATCATTTCACATATCAAAATTATATTCAAAAAGTTAAACCATGCATTATATGTCACAAAAAACATGAAAAGGCCAATAAGGCATTTCATCGAACACTTAGTATGAAATATATAGTAAAACAAACCAATTTATCACAAAACAAGGGTGAAATAACCATTTTTCACACCTAATAACTATTTCAAGGAACATATATAAATATTTAATATTAAAGGAAGGTGTGAAAATCTTGAAATAAATGAATCTTAAATTATAAAAGGCAAGTTCAAGGGAAACCTACCTCAAATTCATAGTGCATTAACAATGCATGCCCAAAAATGAACCAGTAGGGTTATGAGAGAAAAGATCTATCAAGTGAAACCCTAAAAAAACTATAATTTTACACCACCATAGGTATGAAAATAGGTCAAATATGTCCACTGGGTTTATTGGAGAAAGGGAAAATGGAATAAAATAAAATAAGAAATAGAGGGGAGCCCTAACATTTATAATACAGTAAAGATTCACTAAGAATCCACCATAAAATCTACATAGAGGTTCTTGGAGGATAAAAAAACCATCAGATGATTTTTTATCATTGGTTTCAATTGGGGTATTCTAAGGGAAGAAACCCCATTTAAAAATATTAATAAAAGACAAAAATAATCATTCATGAGTGGGTTGTATGGTTAGCTCACACTGTTTAAAAAACTATGAACAAACCATGTAATTAGCTATTGTCTAGTGTTGCATGGGCTTTACATTTAGTCTATATGGTTAGTTAAACCATGTGAAAATAGTGAGATCCCTCCACACTAACCTGAATTATTAAACTAACTACGAAACTTAATCGTGTGACCTGGAAAAAGTCCCCAAAAATGACCCTTATACTCCCAAACTCATCTAACTCATGGTGATAAACCATATGATAGGCATACCCCATAAAAAGGGGCCACTAAGAGTGTTACAAACTCATTTGGCAAGACACCTCATCCCCATACCTTTCAGTATAACAAAGAATTGGTCCAAAAAGCCACTCCAAATCTCCAAGACATAAAATTTAATTCTAGAATACCTGGAACTCAGGAGAAAAACCAAGCACAAAAAAGGTACTCTGAAAAAATATAAAAACAAAAATATGGGTATGACAAAAGACTTGTTTTCAAAATAATTATTCAAAAACATAGAATATCATATAAGATATAGATCTTAAATATTTATTATTCAAAAATCTCCTCCTAATCAAATAGGTACTATTTAATGAACATGACATATGTTTCATATCATAGCATGATATTTTGGAGAAAAAATAATTTTAAAGAGAATAATGAGAGTACATTTCACTTATAGAAGTTAATATAAAAAAATAAAACCTTATACCGGTCAAAATGTAATGTGAATATAATCTTAGATCAAAAATATTTTAAGTTATGTTTGTGATTTTTTAAAGAGTTATATTTTGATACAATAGTGATCTTAAAGAATTATTTTCGATATTGTTAAAAAAATAAATAATTATGAAATTAAAAAAAAAGATCTATGTAAATTGTTTAATTTACTAACATTATAGAATTTGATGTCGTAAAGTAAAGAATATCGAACCATTATTCAAAATTTTAACATCAGAAATATAATTTCTACCCTCAAAAGTAATCAAATCACATTTATTTAGAGATGATACCCTTTAAAGGACTTTAGTGAGTTGTTTGACTAGATGCTCACAATGATATATGTTAACAATTATATCAAGATTTAATGAGTTTAACAAAAGCCTAAAAATTATGTAACTATAAGTTATTAAGTATTTCATTCTTAATATATATGATATTATAACTAATGTATAATTTTATTAAGTATCATTAAAAGAGTTTAAGAATAAAAAAAATGTACCATGTTTGTTATACACATGGTATGTAAACTTTTTTATTCATTAACATAAGCTTCATAGGACACATGAAGTGAATAATAATTATCCTCTTTATGTATGAATTTGATTTATCTGTAACCAATGTCATTATAAAGTATAATAGGATATTACACAAGATTATGATTAACATGAGTAAAATTTCATATAAAGATCCTGAATTTCCACATGAGACACAAACTAGGTTTTGTGTGTTCTATGACCCATGAAATGTACCATAAAAATAACATAAAGTACTAATTTATTATACTAGGTGTACATGTTTCATATTTGGATTTACTTATACAAAAGATATATAAGATACCTATATTGAGAACATTCATAATTTTTTACCTTTCGTTTTCCAACGTTGAGGTTGAGTTAATAAAGGGATGGTTGGGTATATAGTTGATGATCCCATCAATTGAATTCAATCAATTTGTGATTTTTTCTCTCATATAAGGAGTATGAGATATTGACCTTCATTTTTGGTATATATAAGGAGTTTATGGTTGTACCTAGACAAGTGATATGTGATGTTCATAAATATTGTATCTGGGGAACATGATGGGCTCATCCAATAAGGTCAATAACATGTGATCTGTTCATCTATCTAGTCTTATACCTAAAGAATCAAGAATATATGATTGACATTGTCAGGGTCCCATGTTTACATGATTTGTTGGAAAAAATGATTAATTTATTATGAATATATATAAATGATAGATCATGTGGATGAAAGTTTTGAGATACATGTGTTTTATAGAGATCACTCTATATCTCTTTTTTCCTTAAGTAGCACTAATGATATTATATAAATCACTCTTTTCTTATGCTTATGAATTTTGGAATTTATATTTATCATAATTACTAAAAATCGACATGGAGTTCCACTTTATGTTTGAATGATTGTGGATTAAACTTTATAAAACTTATAGGGTTACCTTAAATGTTCTTTAGAGTTTCCGAAAACATGTTTTGGATGGACATTCCCAAAGTATTTTAAATTATTTGATACATAGTGATGAAAATTATTTATTTTTAAAAGTATTTTAGAAGAAATCTATATGGATTTTGGGATATTATTTTATAATTTATTATATATAACACAATATAAGGTAAAATGTACAAATTCAATGTGGATTTATTTTAAGTGAATATTAAAGGATGTGTTATCTAAATATAAAAAAAAATCATCAGAATAAATTTTCTATATTGTAGGTTACAAGAAAAACAAAATAATATTTTGATGGTATAACCAACATAACTTTTAGGATTAATTAATATGTAATTATTACAAATATGATAAAAAATTCATATCCAATGAAAATTGTAGATTAATTGACTTGATAAAAATTATTGAACCAAAGGAGGAGGATCATCACATATAATTTATAATTAATTTATGAGAAGATATTGAATTACCTAAACATTTAATTCTATCTTCATTGATGATATAGTTGACTATATCTCATTGTAACATCATTATGCTATAGGATCCAAGTATAGAATCCCTCTAGGGTTGATCCCCATGTGCAATATAATCTATGAACATTGTTGTAGAATCATCGAGTACTATCATAGTCAACCCTATCCATGAGCATTGTTAGGGGTTAATTATGGAAGAATTATTACTGAGTGAGAAATAACTCTTAATGTTCTCTCTTTATCTAGAGAGGGGAGGATATGAGAATCTAGAAACACGCCAAGGAGCATCTGGAATTGAATAAATATTATTTATTCTACCTTGTTAAATTCAATCATAGAATTTATCTAAGATCTCATATACACTTAGTGTGTGGACCTCTAGGTCTCTTTTTTAGTGGCATTAGGCATAACCACCTAAATTATATGTTTAGTGTCTAGAAACATGCCAAATAATCCATTGAGAAAGAATTTAACAACAAAATTATTTCCAACCTACCTCTAACCTTTAAATTTTAATATAATTGTTTTATCAATATATCTCAAATAAAGAAGGTTGAATGCATATTCATTCAACCTGTATTCTCAACATCTTATTCATTGACATTCCAAAAATGAAATTTCCCATCGGAAACCATGACCATAGATTTACATGGGCAGGCCCAGTCCCATAAAATGACTTGATATAACAAATATCATCCAGAGACTAAGGGGATAAATTCTTTGATTCATTATCCATTACAAAATATCAATCGAGACAAACCAAAGCAATCCTACTTTTTGACATGAACATGTTGTCAAAATTTTCATCAATACATAAAAACATTTGAATCATTATATATATTTCTGATAGTTTATTTGATACAAAATTTTAATTTTTTTCTATTATTCTTCGATAATACTAATAATTTAACCCCATTCTTGGTTAATATCATGACTTTTGTGGGCCTTGTGAATCTTTTACTTAATTATATTATCGGTCGACAAATAATTTTTAATATATATAAATTTTGGTTATTCCAAATAAGTTTTCAATCATATCTTTCATTGAAAATATAATGTTTAGTGATTTAAAAAGCATCGAAAAATTGTAAAGGAATGGACTGACCATGAAATTTCTTCTTGTGACTAATAAAATCATCCAAGGAATAAAAAAGGTATGGATCCACTATGAGATCCCTACTTACGGTCAATCCATACACTATAAAAATGATATTATAGATATTTTGTGTGATAATGTAAATCAACAAAGAAACAAAAGGATTTGTACCGCCATATAAATTTGAAAAATGGGAGATACTGTGAATCATATTTTACATAGACTGTTAGAGAACCCAAAAAAGTAAACATAGAACTTCCGTATAAAAAAATAACTTATTCCTCATCTTGTGGTTGAGAAACATGATTGACTGCACCACCTTCTTATGCCCACAATATAAGTCAACTATCTAGGATTATTGGGATAAAGGTGAGCCACTTAGCTAGGTGATTCATGACTGTAAACAAATTGAAAATGAGAACTTCACCAACATGTTTTTCTGATTGCACCATTTGAGAAGTTTAAATCATTAGAGAATAAATAGATAGATGTAAAAAACAAAGACCTAATCAATCTCATAGGAAAAATCACTATGTTATAAATTTTAGTTCCTAATATTTATAACAGTTCTAATTTTCCAACTGATGATGGAACTATTTGAGTTATAGACACTCTTGATGCATCAAGAAAGAAAAAAAAATAGAGCTTGGAATAACCATGTGGAAAATTAGTAAAATTCAGCAGTTTCCAAATATAGGTCCATAAACTAAAGTCCCCAGTGTGTTACATTTAAGACCAGTATAATTATTTAATTCCATGAGCTTAGAATGTGAAAATTCACACATGAAACTTCAGTATTACATAAAAGGTAAGATTAGTGAATTAACTCTAAAAAAGGTGTGGAGCTTGATCATAGGAAGAGTATGATTCAGTCAGGGAAGATTATTATTACATAAAAAAATTATTATGGCCTTTAATTTTGAACACATATTTACCATCCAATAAGTAATAAGGCATATCTCTAGGATGATAATAAAGGAAAATTCCGGAAAATTTTGAAGAAGAGAGGTTCTTTAACTTGTGTCATGGAACCCCAAGAGATATTCCTTATTTTTTTCACTAATTCTATAAACCAAGAAGGGTGATAGATGATGATTGCTCACTATAGAGGTCTATCTTATATCATCACTCAATGATCACTATTTTTTATTTTTTATTTTTATTTATCATTGTAATTACTCCAATGATGTTTACTAGGACATTTGTTGTTGCGCCAAGTAGAACTCCCGCATTTCCCTTGTTAATGAATTATGGTCAATCAGGATTCATATTAATTCCTATGTGGATATTAATGGTTTTAGTTAGTTATATGATTATCTAGTTTTATATTTCAATTTTTTGTACTCATTACTAGGATTTCACACATACTCCACTTGAACTTAAATCATTTCATATGATATCAAGAAGTGAGATAATTTAAAGGTGATCAGAGTTATTTTATCAACAAGATAGGGATGTATAAGGGATATATTTATTTATTAATAATATAATAATATTTATATTTATAATACTTTATATGATCCTTTTATAACTTCTTACCAGCCATTCATTAATAATAATTCATTATTTTCATTGTTTTGTGTGCATTTTTTTCACGGTTCCATAGTCATATCATTTACGTATAATTATAGATTTTCATTTCAAATAAAAATAAAACACTTGAATTGAAATAAAATGATATTAAATCACAAAAAACTTCAAATAGTCCAATTTATCATTTTTCTTTCATACATGAGGATTATTCAATTGAAAAAGTGTTATTGTTAAATATTTAGTTTGTTTTGAGAGTTTTTCTAAACACCACAATATAGTTTCATTTTATTTAAAATTATGAGTATATATTAGTTATAGAAAATATAATGGGATATAATATTCTTATTTAAATATTATTTAACTATTTTAATATCTTTATGACCATCCATAATGACCGTAATTGAAAATGAACAAAAACATTATTCACAGAGGCGATTATCCAACATTTATTGGACAATAGTTTCGTTTCTTTGAATAAGAGAAGGTATTAAAAGTTATGTATATAATATATATCTTTATATAAATAAAATTATAGTATTTAAATGATTAATTAAATATTATGTTTGGATGGATGAAATAGATAAAGAAAAAATAGAAGAAGAAAACAAAATAAGAGAGGTGTTTTGAGAAAATTACCTATTGAATTTCACTTCCTTGAGAGACACTTGAGGAGATTGGATTTTATATTTTGTGGATAAAAAAAGTTAGTGGAAATGGTTATAGTGATTATGAGAGGTTTTGGAAGAGGATTTATGTGATTCAAGGATTTTGGGATGAAATGGGGTGGTGACGGTGATATTTATACTTGAGCAGAGGTGGGTTTAAGTGAATAAAAGAATGATTATGTTATAATTGACACCCAAATTGAGGTTGAATTAATTTCAAAAAATTATATTGTTAATTAATGTTTTGGAGGATGGATAGGGTTGAAAAATATATCAACCAACCAAAAATATTGTATGTTTTAGATGTGTTAAGCATTTATATTTTAACTTTAACCCTTATCACTAATTTACATATATTGCAGAAAATAATTTCTTTACCACAAATTTTTTTATATAAAAAATATATTAAATTTAGAAAATAATTTTTAAATTTTTATTCCAAATGTATAATATATTTTAAAAAATTTAATTCATATAATTTTCAAAATTAGACTTAAAATTAATCCAATAGTCATAATAGAAAACATGGTTTTAAAGTGAAAAGTTTAAATGTTTATATATCTGATTTCAAATCGAAATTGGTTAAAATTACCTAAATTTGTTATATAAGTGTATAATTTATTTAAATGTACATTTTAACCAATATAAATCATAATATAACTATATAAATAAATCATAGAAAAACTAGTTTTTAATTAATATTCAATATTTTTTACTATTTATCAAAATATAAAATTTCTCTGAAAAATACCAAAATTTCACCCTAGGATAAATTTGATATTAAAACTTCAAAAATTAACTTTATTTTTTCAAATAAATCTTATACAATTTTAAAAATTTATATTTAAAATTTATGAACCATCAAAAGGTGAAAAATAGACTTTTAGAATAATATTGAATGAATTTAAAAACATTTGACTTAATATATATTAGACAAATTTCATTAGAATCTCTTACTAATAGTGATTAATTTAATAATTAAATACAAAATGACATTGTGGGAATGAAAATAATATTTTATAAAAACACTTTCTTTAAATTCAATTGGATTTTATTTTCATTTCTAAATAATTATTAATAAATGGTTTAATTTTATCAACATGTGTAAAAATATTTTCACAATTCAGTTAATATCATCCATTTCATATATTAACATGGTTATATGATAACTATAATATTTAAATAATATTTTAATAGGTTGATTAAGCATGGTGTTTTTCATAACCTAAGCTATCAGAAATATTGAATTTAAAAAGAGACACACCGTAAAATCTTTATGTGTTACAAGTTACAATTGGAAGAAAAAGCATTGATGATAATCTTGATCAGGTTAACATGAATTTAAGGGAAATGTGTGAATATAATGTTAATATTAATAGCTGATATTAAAATTAAATGATTAATAATATAGTGAACTCAAAACTAAAATAATTGTAACATTTCCTACATTTCATGGATTATCTGGTAAAGACCCTAAAAAGAATTTCGAATCATTCACAGAAGTTTGCAATGAATTATGAAACAATGGATTCAAAGTGGTTTAAATTATTTTGAAAAATTTCCCCTTATCACTTAAATGTGAAAACAATGAGTGGATTTAAAACCTACAAGGTGGAGAGGTCACCTCATGGGATGAAATATAGTGGACTTTACTCCTAAAATTTTTGTGCACTTTAAGGAGTTATCATCTTAAAAAGGAAGCACATATAATCATAAAAGAAATTGGAGAAACTACTTATGAGTTTTGGTAAGGGTTTAAGAAACTAAACACATCCCTCCTACACCATTCTTATAAAGAACTAATTTATTGATATTATTTTACCAATGATTGATGAAAAATGATCAAAACATACTAGATTCTTCTTTGTGCGGAGAGGTAATTGATTAGTAACCCATTTAATTTAGATATCTAATTGAAATAATTTTACAAAATTCCAAAAAATATAGTACTATAAATGAAACTAGAGTTGTATATGAGGAATATATTTCCAAATCACATTTATCAGATAATAAAATTGAAGAAATAACATCTCTTATGAAATATCTAGCTGTGAAAAAAGTGTAGGATTTCTCATCCACCATACCCACAATATTCTTCAAACATTTTTATTTTTAGGAAAATTCCACTGATGGATTCCCTCAAGTTCAAGGGATTGAAAGATGTGATTCCGTGTTCTATAGAAAATTATAGAAACTACCATGTATAAAACAATGATTTAAATATTTTCCCATGAATAAATTTGATGTTGGGAGAAAAAAACAAAAAATAACACCATTACACCAAGTATTTCAATAATCTCACCAATATCCATTCCAACCCCCTATGTTCCATAGGTAAATATTACAATATCCATGAGTTATCAGGAAGGAAAATTTCAAGAACATTCCATAAAGGACATGATGATATAATTAATAAAATCTCTCAATAATAAACAAACCACTCTCACCATCCATGGATGAGAGCTAAATGAATTTAAAGGATAGTTTTAATAGCCCATGGTCACCCTTAAAAATATGATGACTCATAGATCATAAAATATTACTAATTAACCAATTCTTAACCATAAATTAAACTGGTATTCCTTTGTATTGAAGAGTAAAAAGTAACTAGAAAACCATGAAGAATCACCCTATAATATCGAAGTTTGAAGTGAATAACAACATGTACTAAATGAAACATTCCAATATATGTTCATCAGTATAAGGATATTCCAAGGAAGTATTCAAGAAATTAGAGTTTGAAATTCCCCCATTTGAATCCATCTTCCAAATTACAAGGTACAACAAATTCATTGAAGATATTTTCATTAGTATAAAGATATTTCATGGAAATTAAGAAGTAACATTTTGTAATAAATTTTCTTCTATTTTTACCCATTAAATATTTTAGAAATTCCACAATCGGGGTACTTTCACTATAAATGCAAAATTAGTAAGCTTAATTTTTCTAATGAATTCCACTATTTTGATATTAAATTAATGTAATTACTTTTTATATTTTTAGATGAGCCAACGCCTACCCAGCAGGTGTTTTTGATGTTTTATTGGTATTTGTATAGGGTTACCCATTACCTATTTAATTATAAATTATCAACATGTAAGAAATAAAAAGGTAAAAATCACTCTCCCATATTCTAGTTAAACTATTAATTGAGACATCTAAAACCATAATTAATGAAAATTGAGGAACCCAATATATGAAATTTTGTGAGGAAACAATGGATTTTAACATCCTTGACTCAATGAAACACCAATATAAATAGTATTCTATTTTTAAATTTAAACATTTTAGATAACGTAGTTCTTATAGAGAGGAAAATTAATTGTTTTATTACATAATTTAATTAGAATATGCATTAGAAACACACAAACATATTCAAAAAACTATTCTTAAAAATGAACATTATCGAGAGATAGTTTAGAGTGATTAAAAATTTGATGAAATTTATGAATGTTATTTGTAGGAGTTACTAAATTATTATAATAATATTTATACCTTGAATATAAAGGTTTTCAATATAGAGAACATTCAGATGAAGGAATATCTAGAAAAAACACCTGAAGTGAAACTTAAGTTGATAGCATCAAAATTAAAATATGCCTTTTAATGGGAAATGAGAAACTTCCAGTTTTAATATCAAATAATTTTGAGTTGATAAAAAACATCGATAGATAAAAATTATTGAAAATAACGATAGGGAAATTGGACATACATTAGGGGACATCACAGGGATTATCCCTTCCAATAAAAAGTTTAGGATTTTACTAGAAGACAAATCCAAACAAGTGAGACAACCCCAAATAATTATCAATCCAACCCTTCTTGAAGTAGTACTAAAATAGGTAGAAAAACTTTAATAAGAAAGAATAATCTATCCTATAGTGGAATACAAATGTGTGAGCCCCATCAAGAATTTCCCAAATAAAACTGGTTTAAAAATTATGAAAAATAAGATCAATGATTTGGTTCCCATGAAAATTCAGAATAAGTGGAGAGTTTGTATAGATTATAGGATATTTAACCATATTAAAAAATGACACTTACCCATACCCTTTGTGGACAAATAATTGGAGAGGCTTGCTAGAAAGGTATATTATTGTTTACTTGACTAATTTATCGGTATTTTCTGGCCCCAATCGTATCTAAGGACTGAGAAAAGACCACCTTCACATGTCCCTTTAATATGTTTCCTTAATAAAGAATGTCTTTAGTTATTTACAATCCCTCAGATACCTTTCAAAAATGAATGTTATGTGTCTTCTTAAACCTGATTAAGAACTACCTTAAGGTATTTCTAGACGACTTCACTATGAATGATTATTATTTAAAACTTTCCTTAGAGAGTTCAGAAAATATTTTAAAAATATATGTTGATAAAAACATAGTTTCAATTTTTGAAAATATCCATTTAATTATAGGAAAAGGAAATACTTTTCACCATTTAATTTTTATGGGTGGAATTGAAGATGATTACTAAAAAGTGGATGTTATTTCCTCTCCACCTTACCCCACCACTCTGATATACATTAGATCCTTTCTAGGAAATGTTGGGTTTTATAGAAGGTTTATTAGGGACCTTAGAAAAATTTATTATTCTCTAAAAAAACAATCAAGAAGGAAAATGATTCTGTTTATGATGATTCATACAATTTTTTTGATAGATATAAAGAGTTATTAACCACTTCTATAATAATCTATCCACCAAATCATAGTTACCCCTTTGATGTTAAATTCGATTCTCCCAATAGACCTATAGGGGATGTTCTTTCACAAAATATTTATAGGATCCAACAAGTTAAATACTACCCTTCACATACCCTATAAACATCCCAGATTAAATACACAAAATAGAGGGGCTCATTTAGACTTTCCAAGCTCTATAAAAATTTCATTCTTATCTTTTAGGAAGTAAACTAACTATTTATTATGATCATGAAGAATTGAGAATTTGGTTAAGAAATATGATGAAAATCCAAAACTAGTTACATGGATGTTGCTGTTATAAGTGTTTGACCTAGAGATTAAGGATAGAATGAGCTGTAAACATACTCTGGTAGACCACATGAGCATGCTACCTCACAATGTCAAGTTAAAGCCAATCCTAAATAACTGTCTGGATGATTCATTCCATAGATAGAAATTGTACAACCTCACCAAAGTACCCTAGTACATTGACACAGTGAACATTTTTATCAAGAAAAATATAACCTCCTTCTATTCTAAAAAAATAGTAAACTGATATCTTTCTCAAAATATTATGTTTTAGGTGGCCCTTATTTATATAATATTTTCAATGAAACAATTAGTTGAGGATGCAATCGTGAAGAGGAAATGAACTTTGTGCTTTCATTTTTTCCAAAAATTCCACATGGAGGAAATTTTGGACCTCAAAGAACCTATATAATTGTTTTAATATGGATTTATTGGGCCCTAAATTTTTCAAAATTCATATGATTTTTGTAAAATATGTCCCAAATATAGGTTCAGTTGAGGAATTTCCCTAAGAAATGAGGCTCCCCAAAAAACAATTATTTTTTATGGGATGTCTGATATATTTGGAATTTACTTCATGGGATTATTTATTATTTAATTTTTATTATCATAAATTTTATTGGAAGAATAATATTCATTTTATTAGATTTAAGAAAAAGATACACAAAATAATGATTCAAAAATGATGATTGAGTTTCTAAAATCAAATATTTTCATATGATCAAAATTACTCAGGATATAGTTAGGGAAAACGGAACCAAATTTTGTAACTAAAACATTGAGTACCACATAAAGAAATATGGAGTGGACCATAAAGAATCATATACCTATCACTAAAATAAAAATGGATAGAATGAGGTGTTTTATAGAGAATTCAAAATAATCTTAGAGAAAATAGTGTAGCCTAACATGATATACTGGAGTTAGAAAATAGAGGATGCTCTATGGGAATACAAAAATTCTAAAACCCAATTTGGTATGTCGTCATTTATAATATATTATGGTAAAAAATACCAATTTCCTATTGAGTTTTAACACAAAGTCTATTGGGATTTCAAAAGAGTGAACATGGAGTTTGGGAAATCCAAAGAATGGAGGAAGATATAAATGATAGAGATTAAAGATTTTAAAAGAGATTCCAATGATAAATCACTACTTCAAATGGAGAAAACTAAATTTTTTAATAAATTTTTTATCAAGAAATGGGAATTCCATGTTTGAGACAATGTGTTGTTGATTTCTTCAAGGATTATGATTTTCCTTGGTAATATTCATTCTTATTATACTATACATACATAGAAACTAAAAAAATCTCCTTTTGGTGTAGTTGATATTAAAGGACAAAGTTTAAAAAAACTATTTAAGTTAAATAACTAGAAAATGAAGAAGCACCTAGAGGATTTTTGGAATAATCCTATGGAGGAGTCTACACTATACTATATTAATGATAAATAGAGAACTGCTAAGCTACCTATTTACTCCACATTTTTCTATCACTTATTTTCAATGTTTACTTTTCTAAAATTTTCATATTACACTGAAATTAAATATATTTTGAACCATGTGAGTGGGAGAGAGAGAAAGTAGTCTTAAGATGTAAATACCATTTTTTCTCTTTTAGAGGTTCATATAGAAAAAGTAAAAAAATATGTGTTTGAGTTTGTAAATATTGAAATTAGGTTTATTATTATTTTATATTTTTTCAACCTTTCTTAACCACAAATTTTATCCTTTATAGTTAGAATGTGTAATTCAATAATTAACGGAATTCACTAGTTTTGATGTTATAAGAATTTGATGATTACAGAGTCAAATTGGTTACTTTCTTCATATAAATTTGTCCTTAGAACTAGTAAATAGAGTGTGAGTTAAAATATTTTGTGGAATCATAATTATAAATTGAAGACACTAAGAGTTTTGAACTAAATACAATGTAAATTTACCTCTATCAGAATGAACACCTTAGAGAGATATCTCAAATAAAATTGATATAATTATTTTGAACCTTAAACGAAAATATGAAATTGGGAACCCATAATGAATATATGAGACAATTGAACTATTTTTGTGAGCATACCTCTATAAATTTTAATAATGTTTTTTCATAGTTCCTTCCACATACATAGTGGAAAAAACTAATAAAGTGTCTAAGTAAAAAATTTATTTATTTATGTGAGGTAAATGTTGAACCCATGAAAAAATAAATTGACTTATAAATAAACATTTGAGGTATATTAATAAAATATAAAATTAAACTTTGGTTTTTGGTAACTTAAGAAAGAGGAAAACTAGAAGTTTTTTTATTAAAATTTTGATTCCCCATATATCTCATTTGACCACTTCTGGATTTTGAAACATGATTTAATTAATGTTAGGTGGTTGTTTGATTAAAAAAAGAGGAATTATATTTTTTAAAAATGATAAATCTTAGATTTTATACATTTTTGTTTTGTAAATTTTAATCTAAGCAGGTTGAATTTCTTATTTTTTTATTCCTTTTTGAATAAATTGAAATTAAATGTTAATATTTCTTGGGATTACAATAGTCCAAGTGTAGGGGGGTGATGTGAGCCAAAAATATTTGCATTTATATCTGTTTTTCTTTGATAATACCCATAATCTATTCCAAATATTAGGTAAAGTAATGACTTTTGTAACCCTTTTAAATATTGAAATTAATTTTTTAATTATTTAACTATTGATTTTTAGTCCAAGTAATTATTTGACAAACTAATTTATTTAATCGTATCCTCCACTAAATACAAAAAAAATTCATTTGAAGATCATAAAAAAAGGGAAAGGAATGGGGTGACTATGAAATTATTCCTATAGTCAATCCAATCATCAATGAAATAGAAAAGGCATGGATAGACCATGATATCCCATATTATGGTTTATCCAGCAAAAGAACAAATGATAAAATAGAGCCTTCACATGATAGAGGAAATCAAACAAAGGAAAAAATGTTTCTACCACCATATAAATTTGAAAACGGGGAGTGATTATTCCTTATATTTCACATCGACAATAACAGAACCAAAAATGAAATACATAGAGAAAACATACAAAAAAACCATACACACACCATCTCATGGTCGATCAACCCAATCGATTATGCCACCTTTTTTTGCCCAATATATACTTAAACTATATATGAATTGTGGGATGAAGGTGAACTACCTAGCTAGGGGAGTCACAGATGTACACTGATGTAATGAAAGATATGCACTTATCCATTCATATGAGAACACCATTTTAGAAGCTCAACTCACTAATAAATAAATATATTCATGGTGAACATGAAATCCAAAGGTAATCATGATCACTAGAAACGAACACTCTACTATATATTTAGTATGGAATGATTTACAATTGTTTAAATTGACCAACTCATGATAGAATGATTTGAATTATATACTCTCTCGATATAGCATGATAAAGAACAAAATAGATCTTGGAATAATCATCGGTGGAAGCAGTAAAATTTGATTCTGTCTTGATATTGGTCCACCAACCAAATTCAATTATATATTCCAATTAAACCTAGGAGAATGATTTAAGTCCCCACAGTGGGAATGTGAAAGCCCACATGGGACACTTTCTTCTTCTACTAAAGGTGTGGAGCAATGAATTAACTCTCAAAAAACAAGTACATAGCTTGATAATGGGAAGAATGAGAACTGGTTAGGGAAGATTATTATTGAATAAGATATTTATCACAAGACTTGATTATGGACATTTTTTTACCATCCATCAAGTAATAAGTCACAACTCAATAATATAAATAAAGTAAAATTCTTGAAGACTTAGAAGAAGATAGGTTATTCTACACACATCAAGGAACCCTAATCATTATTCATTAAATTTCACACTAATTCAATATGCCTTGAATAGGGGATGGATCATGAATACTTGATCTCAGTGGTCTTCTTCTACCATCACCCACTGATCACTCTATTTCTTGTTTTCCTATTTTTTTATCATTTTAATAACTCTAATTATAGTTCACTAAGTCATTTGTGGTAATTTTAAGGAGAAATCCTTTATTCCCCCCATGATAATAAATTTGGGTTGATCAATTTTCATAATAAATCCTATATGGTTATTAATGGTTTAAATCTTTTAGAGGATTCATTGGGTTTTAGATTTTCTTTTCTTTTACTCAATATCGGGATTTCACACATGAAACATGAACTAAAATCATTTTAGGAAATATCATATAGTGGGATAATTCGAGTGTGATCTGAGATATTCAATCACCGGGATAGGGAAGTATAAGGGATACAATGGTCATTATATTTCTCTATCTAAAATTAAATGACTAGATAATATTAATCAGTGAGATATCAAATTATTAAGGAAGAATAAAAGCAATTGTATAATGATTTGATAGGGGAATGAGGTAATTCTATTAGAATAAACCACTATTCATTAAAATTATATTTAAAATAATTAATTGCAACCACTCTTTTCATCACATTCAAACCCACTAAATAATATTTTAACACACACATAACTCTATATTATCTGAAGACAACCCATGTCCCACTAACACTACATTATATGTATCTTCAAAAATCATTTTTTGAGCTCCCTATGACAGAAACACATCACTAATATTAAATTCCAAGGATCAATACACATGTTCATAGATAGGAACATACAATGAAACATATAAATGTGGATATCCTATTAGTGTTTATGTTCTCATAACCTATTATTTTGGAAATTAACAATGGCTAACACCATGAGTAAGTGTCTCAATATCTTATGTGCCTCTTACAATTGATATCCTATATGGTATTTTTCCAATCGGAAAATATCACTTAGACAATGAACAATGTTCAAGAATAATATTATGGCACCTCTAGGTTCTCATCATAGTAGGGAACTACTATAACAACTAAGAATGACATATATTCTACTAACATTATAACATACCAATATTATGTATAATAACAACAATGATATTATAATAAATCTTAATTAATAAGGAAAAGATGTTATCAATTACTAAAAATGTTGTCTCTAGGAAACCAAATCTGAAAGAATCCTAATTTCAATAAAGACAAAATAAAATAGCTTTTAGTACACTAGATATCACTTAATACTCATACACCTACTGACATAAAGCATTTTTCAAGGGGACCTCTATGTTTTCTTTTATAGTTAATTTGATCACTGCAACTTTACTTTTTTGAGAAAAATCCCTCGAGAGATGAAACTAAAATGTATATGCTTTGTACATTTGTGTGATCTTGGTTATTTAGAGAGAGCCACCAGGATAGTGTTATCATAGTAAACTATGAATGGATCTTTAATCTCTTAGAATCCTCAATATACTCACATTGTTTTATAGAATCAATGAAAAATGGAAAATTTGAACTCTTCCAACTCACAGATCATCCATTGAGACCAACATGGTATTCAAACAATGAATTTAGACCATTATGACTTGTATGAAAAGTAGAATATGTATAACTCATGATGACTATGTATTCATTTTCATCATAAAAAACATTAAATACTTTTTACACCTTAGACAATTAATTATATCCTTAACAATAGACCAAAATGGTCCATCTAGGTCTTCAGGTTATCTTCTTACCATGCTCAAATGATATTCAAAATCAAACCTCATACATTACATGGAATACATGATAGATCCTATCACAAAAGTGTATGGGATATTACTTAGTTTATCTCATTACTATTGTGTTGGAGGACACATTTTCTTATTAAGATGTTTACCATGTGACACTGGAACTAATCATCTATTGGATTATTCCATTACCAAAACATTTATTATCTGGTAAATATATATACCTTGAATTAGTTTGACCAGCCTCTTAGATCCATCAAAAATGATCCCAATCCCTAGAATGTAGGTTAATTCACTATGTATTTCATGGTAAATCACTTGATAAACTATTCCCTAACAACATTCATGTCTAGTTTATTATTTATCGTTAGTAATATGTCATCCATATGAACTAATTTGAGAAAAATTGTACTCTGAATAAAATTATTTTAAAAACATGGATAACATTCATCCATTACGAAACCAAATTCGTTTATATCTTTATTCGATTGAAATTTCTATGAATCAGATACTTTCTTTGATACATACATTGATATATATAACCTGAATACCTTTTTTTGGGATTTCATGGTGTTAAAAACCTATCTAGTTCTGTAATATTCTCATTCTCTTGAAGGTTACCATTAAGTAAATATATCTTGAAATCCATTTTCAAAATCACATAGTCATGGTATGGTTCTATGGAATGTCAAATTCTGATGGAATATAAACTTGTGAAAAGGTTTCATCATAGTTAATTCCTTGACACTTTCTAAACCCTTTTGACACTATCCATGATCTATAGGTATTTAATTTCCCTTTCATGATTATTTATCACATTAATATTCATTTACAGACAATGGGTTTTATATAAAATGGGAGATCAATCAAAAAACAAACATAGTTTTGATACATGGAATCCGTATAAAAAATCCAGGATTCGTGATATCTTGCATATTTTGAGATCTCTTCTCCATCAACATAAGAGATAGGATCGTCATTGTCAACCAATAATAGGACACCTTCATTAGTGACTAGAAAACCATATCTCTCTGGTTGTCTTACCTATCAATAACTACTATATATTACTTGTGTTTTAAGAACAACATCTTCCATGAGGACTATTGGAATCAGTTCTTGTACCCACTATTGCGTATATAAAGCACTAACATTATAAAAGTCACTCTTTCTACCACTATACTCATAGAGTATTTGATACTTTTGAAGAAAGATGGTATGTCTTCCAATAATTACATTCTTGTTTAAAGGTTTGTATATATAGTATCGCCTTGTTTCCTTGGGATACCCTATAAAGATACACTTAAGGCCTGTGTGTGTTGGTTTTTTTACATGATACATCCTTAAAAAATTCTTCACAACCCCATGCTCAAAAATGTGAAAAAATATGATTCTTTCAACTCTTTAAATGTAAGGGAATACTATATTACACTTTTTTAGGTTTTCAGTTTATTACGTATAATGTTGTTTGTAATTCATATCTCTAAAAGTATAATGGCTAGCTTGCATGAATCATCATCTACATTACCATGTGTAGAAAGGTATGATTATTATATTCACTAACACCATTACACTATAGTGTGTAAGGTAGTGTGATTTTAGATTAAATCACA
The DNA here is from genome assembly GCA_963277665.1 of Viscum album. Classification (NCBI taxonomy): domain Eukaryota; kingdom Viridiplantae; phylum Streptophyta; class Magnoliopsida; order Santalales; family Viscaceae; genus Viscum; species Viscum album. Next base: position 63,324,492 of record OY728154.1, on the reverse strand, counting down.
TACTCCCATAGAAATTTGAAATGTTCTTAGTTAATATATTTTCTGTCTTGATCCAATCAAGGTTTCCTTATCTTCTTACCAATATGATTCTCGACCTCATTCTTGAACTCTTTGAACTTCTCAAAGTATTTAAACTTATAACTCATCATGTAAATACAACCATACCTTCAAAATTCATTGGTAAATGTAATAATGTATGACAATCTACCTCTAAATTATAATTGAAATGGTCTACACACATCGATGTGAACTAATTCTAGAAGACCAATGTCACTTTCATCTTGACCACTGAATAATGGTTTTTTCATATTTCATTGTAAATAAGAATGAAAGAATTCAAGCGGATTTTTTCACAAATTATTCTAAATAACCATCTTGATATAACGTTTTGAAACAATTCTTATTTTTGTGACCAATATGATGATACTAAAATTTTGTGTCATATGAGTCGCGTGTATTAGTTTTTTATCAATTGGAAATATTTGGTTTTCATAATTTTATACATTAAAAACGTTATTCAATGGTTTCATACTATAACATATGATATCTTTTTAATATTATTAATCTTTATTTACAATCATAAAATTAATCCATCCATGTATAATAAATAAATGGAAATAATGTTTTTGGTAACCCTGGGAACATAATAAAAATTCATTAAAACCAAAATCACTCTTGTCGGTAATGTGAGATGGTAGTATCCAATGGATAGAGCATCTAACCATGATCCATTATCATCCTATTGATCCACCTCTCCTATTGTAACCTTCCAAAATATACCTGGTTCTTGTATTTGGTTACAAATTTGAGCACCACATGAAATATTTAATAACCAACTTATAAATATAGAAATATTATACTTAATATTGAATGCACATGAATATTCCCCTTGAATCCATATTTGGGATCAATTTCTCTTCCATCATCCCTTCTTTACTCATTAAAAACATACGAAATCTTATTTATTTCTGTGACAATATATCTTATTCTTCATCGATGGGAGGTGTTATAGATCCTTAGGCATGGAATAAGTATTTGACCACTTTTCCCCATTTTCCCCTTTTTATTCACTATATGTACAATGATTTTTTCATTCCCCCATGTCTTTATCAACATAAATGATAAATTTATGATGTAATGTTAGTTTATCCTCACTATTTATCATGTTATAATTCACAATAAAACCTGATAAGACTTTAGGTAGTGAAGATATACTATGATTTGGGCATAGCTCATCAGGGGTGAAATAACCCAATATTTTAAATCACTAAATGTATCCAATCACCTTGAATACATGTTCCCTAGTCATAACTATATCTCTAAGATAGAATATGAACAATTAATTAGAGATCCTCTATCTCTCTGATCTTTCCTTCTCTTGATAGATATCCATAAAGTGAGAAATTATGATATAAGTATTTATATCCTCATATTTATTTAAAATCTCATTAAACATATTGAATGGCATAAAACATTGTATATCTATAGCATCATACACATGTTTCATATATAGGTATAATTATTCCAAAATAGCCTCTTTTGAAATGAAATCATGAAGTGGGATTTCCAACCCATTCAATTTCTATTCCCTGTATAGTATAACATGTAAGATCCTCTACAATTCCTTGAAAATTTCACTAGTGTGAATGATATATTTAACAATTATTGGTCAATGTTATATTTTTGATTCCATTTAACATTTAATTTCTATAGATTAAGATCAGATAATTAGTACATGTTTTGATTACAAAAATATATTAGTAAATTCAAATTTAATTAAATTATATTAATCTACCACTAGTTTGAGAAACCCAATAGACTTATCCATTAGTTTTAGAATATATTATCACATATATATTCAAGTTTAAATGATCAATATTCCTCTTCTCATAACTAATAATTGGGGTTGAAAAGAAATTTCAAGGCTTTGAGGTTGGAATTACTTAAAAATTGTATTTACTCATAGATCCTCATTCCATTGAGTGCATTATCCAATCTGGAAATACATTTTAAATATTTCCACAACCTTTACCTCTTCGTTACACTACATAAATATTGGGAAACCAACCCTTGATGTAAAATATGTTATATCAACCCAAATATTCTAGCTAAAAATTATACAATAATTGAAATTCCCCCAAGTTGGGTTAGTGATTCCCTTTAAACTATGAGTTTGTTCCTATGTTCAATAGTGTAAGGATATATCAACTAAATATTTTAATTGAGTTATTTTTATCATTATTCATAAATCCCATTTTTTCATTTCACATGCCCTACTAACATTAAGTGCATTTTACTTAATTTATTAACCATGTATGGTAAAACATTTCCACATAATCTGGTTATATCTTTTTCCATATTTCATTCTAATTAATTCATTTATTATGTGATTGTAAAATATTGACAAACATAAATAATTTTTCCAGGACACTTATAGAAAAAAATAGTGGAATGGTCATGATATTCTCAAATGGTTATTTTATATAGGGGAAGAAAAATTTGCCCTTGAACATAGGGGAAAACACCATGAACTGTAGATTTGTTCATGTTATGTTATTCCATATTGTCTCTTATATATTGTATCAATTTATTTTATTTCATCACTATAACTTGGACTGCCTCCTCTCAAATAGGAGATCCATACATACATAACCTTTTACTCATACATAGAAGAGGGGATCCAATGGATTGGTTAAAGGGGTTTTAAATAATTAAACTAGGGGCACACATGCCCCTACATAAAAAGGAAGAAGGGTTGACTCAAAGAAAATAAAAATTAATTTAACCAAAATAAATTAAATAAACCAATAACATGCATGGGTTGGTCTAATATCATGATCATCCACACATCAAGAAAAAAACCTAAATTTTCAATCCAGTTTATCAATTATTTATATTCATTTTTAATTAAGTCAATGTTCCAATAATTCATCAAATTAGTTCACTTTATCTTAATTCTATCCAACCATCTTTAACTCACTAAAATCTATATATTTAAAAAAATAAATTTCATGCCAAATTAGTGTTGTTGAAAAGTTTACTTAGTGGAAACATCGTGTGTTCCTTGAAAATTTAACATGGGATTAAATTTATTATATGTATTTTTAATTATATGATATAGTGTGTAATGTAGAATGAGAAACATTTGTAACAAATAATTAATAAATTTAACTATACATTCAATTATTCCCTCTATGAAAAATTTCCAAAACTTTCAGTAGTAAATGACATGGTATGTAATATTTGACAAAAAATGTATTTTACTTATGATAGTGTTCACAACACATGCCTTGGGATTGGCCATGTTCCATGATTGTGGAAAACCTTGAGGTATGTGGTGTGTCGGAAAAATTACATGGCATGTATCCTGGTAGCTTTATTACATGTCTGTCCCTATGTCCTGAATCTGATACATGACTCACTAAGACACCCAGTGGTATTGTATGTGAAAGGATAGGGACTACACCACATATAAGGTACTTAAATGGAATGTTGTTTTATATTCCATGTGTTGGTATATACAGATCTACTTGCTAATATGATTTGGTCATATATTAGATCTGATTGGGATAGATTTATCTGAATTTATCTCAAGATCCATATGTGAAAAAAATTAGATGGTGTGTGTATCAGAAGGGAATAATGTATACTCTGATTTCTTCAAGAAGAACCTTTGGCTCCTCTAGAGGGTATTAATTATACGATTCTTCATTTGTAATAATTATCCAATTACTAATTATGTTATTGAGAATGAATAAAGGGAAGAGATGCTTGTTTTGGAAGTTAAAATGAACAATTTTATATAAAATAAATTGACAACAGTTGCAACCAATCAATAAATTATAAATTAAAATTCTGACCACCCAAATACATCTTTTAGGTTCCAAGTGCAGTGGAATCATCCTTTTATGTTATGACTCACAAAAATTTTAGTATTAATTTATAAGTAATAATTTCCACCCAAGATCAAAATCCCATGCTTAATGAAAATGATTGATTACTTGAGTATATTAAATCTCTAGAACCAGAGGATAAGGATATTCACATTTATATAATAATTGATTTTTGATTAGATATTGAATTACATAAACTTATAATTCTCTTTTTTCCAATGATCTGACTAACTATAACTCATTATACCATTATTTTACTACAAGATCCAATTTTATAATCACTCTAGTGGGGATAAATACTTATACCATAATCTATGAACATTACTATATAATATATTTGTTATAGAATGATCAATCCTTGTTTCTTTCATTATTTTTGGTTGATCTCAATGTTATTCTTTTCAATTTAGTAAGAAAGATTTATGTTCTCTCACTTGATTGAGATGGGAGAGGAGAGAAAACTAGATATATTAATATTAATCTAAGGATTGAAAGATTATAAATCTATCTATTGTACACTCTAATTGTGTTTTTGGAATGCGATATAATTATATATTTTTTATGACAGGTTTAGGGAGAGAAAAATTCACACCAAACCCTTTCCATATTTATAATTATTAATTGGATCTTGTCCAATAATAATAATAATAATAATAATCTTTTAAAATGTGAAAAACCTTTAAGAATATACAAATAAATAATATTTATAATATTTATAATCAAACCATTAAACTCGGTCATCTTTCCTTCATCCACATTTACCGATCCTAAAATAATGACAATTTATTTAATAAATAGACATCACTATATTATTCACTGATAAATATAAAAAATATTATATTGTCACAAATTGAAAACAAATATTTATTATTATTTTTTAACTCACTAATTATTTATAATAACTTGTTATTAATTTTTTTAAATCAACCAAACCAATATAAATATTATTTATTCTAAATTGTTAAACTCTATACTAGAATTTAAAAATTGTGGGTAAAATTAGTGTGTTACACTCTAGGACTTTTTCTTAGAGAAATTATGCATAACCACATTATGTAAAAGGTTATAATCTAGAAAGTCTCTAAGAAATATAAAGATAAATATTTTAACATCTTAATGATGTCTAACCTCCCATGAACATTTTCCGTGAAATATAACCCTTTATTACAATATCTCAAAAAAATAAAGTTTCATACTAGTATCGTCAATATTTAGGCTCGATGTATATTTATTTGAAATTTCATAACTGAACTCACTCGTCAAACACCATGTCAATCAATTTATTCCAGAAGTTACATTCCCCTCAATGTTTCTGATATATCAATTTTCATTAAGAGAACAAAGGGAGAAATCCTTTATCACATTATCAATTAATGAAATATATCTTTTGATGCACCCAACATATCTTACTCTTCCATGAGCATATGAAATAATATATTTACCCAATATATTTAAGAACAAGAGTCATGATACCATTTAATGATAATATTAAAGCCTATGGATCAATACACATGTTCTCAAATAGGAACATTCAATGAAACATGGAAATGTAGATTTATTATTTACAGGTCTGTTCTCATAACCTTCTTTCTCAGAGAATACCAAGGGTAGAAATAATGAGAAAGTATTTAAGTGTGTTATGAGCCTTTACACCTTCATAGACTTTATTTTGGGTCTCCATTCTGATAATATAATCCTTCTATATAATAAGGTTCAAGAATAATGTCATGGTACCTCTAGGTTCTCATCATAGTGGGGAACTACTATAACATTTCGAAGTTACATATGTTATAATTACATTTTCACATAAAAATATTATTAAAAATAAAAATAATAATGTGATAAGAAATCTTATTCAATAATATAAAAATCTAATCAATTACAAAAAATTTTCAGACCTTGGTATCCAACTATATAATATATAATATTAAATGATAATTGAAAGCTGCAGGGCATAACTTGTATAAATAAAAGGCTTAATGTATGTTTTATATTGGGTATATTATAATTTATGTTCTTAGAGGGGTGATTAGGATTATCTTTGGTTCATGTGAGTGTTCCTAAGAATTTATGATTTGGGCCATAAGATAATTCTCTTGTGAGAATATTATTTCCAAAATAATTCACATTACCCTAAAAAATGATATAAAATAGAATATACATTTTTTAAATATATGATAATTACACTGAGTCCCTTCATGAAATATTCCCTCTAATATATTCCCCATAATAAGTGATAAAAATTATATTATTATTATATTCCATGAAATTACCATAACTCATCTGGTAAACAAATAATTATTACTTTCACTAATATCTAGAATAAATATTTATTTTAATATTAATTTAACTAAATAAATATTTATTTATTAACTTACAAATAATAAATAAGTGTCTAATAAATATTATATTTTCTAAATTTAGAATAAAACATATCTAATATTTAACTCTCATATATTCTAAACTCAAATATATTTGATGATTGAGTTTATATGATTAATATTAATTAAATAATTATAAAATCAAATTTTTGGAATACTATTTTTCTAACAAATAAATTCAAATAAAAATAAACTATGATTCATGACACACATAGTATCAAACCCTCTAGGAAAATTTCTTACTGGAATTTAGTGAGGTTTTTTAATTTGAAAGATCTATATCTTAAAATACATTAAGGAATCCATATAGAACAAAGTTAATGTCACACTAAAAATGTAGGTTTCATACATAGTGAAAGGGTCCTTTGATGGTATGAAAAATTAATATTTTATTCATAAATCATGTGTATTCATTACTTTCAAAGATCAAAAAGTCATGTACAATTAGAAAAGTAATTTTTTTAGTAGATAAAATTTGAAAACATAAAGAAAAGGATATTCACATGTAATTTGTAATTAATTAATGAGTAAATATACAATTACATAAACACGTAATTCTATTTTTTTATGCTTTGGTTAACAATATATTTTTATAAAATCATTTCTATATATGATTCAAGTGAAGAATCCCTCTAGTGGTGCTCCACACATGCTCCATAATCTCCGAATGATGCCATAAAATTGTTGGGTTCAAGCACGACTGGTCCTAATTTATTACATTGTTCATGATTTATTAGAGTATAATTCTTCTAATGAGAGAGAGAGAATAATATCTCATGATATTATTTCATTGGCCTGAGATAGGTGGAGATTAGGGAAATATAGATATATTTATCCCTATCTGGAGCAAGATATAGTATCACTCAATCAATTTTCACACCAATTGTGTTTCTTGGAAAAGATATAATTCAAAATTTATTATGACTGGTTTATGGATTGAAAATCATACACATAGACTTTTCCATATTTAATATTCTTAGCTTCCACCATTTCCATTAATAATAATATTATTAATAATTTCTTGAAATTTGAAAAAAATTACTAATATAAATAAAAATCATTTACAACATTTCCAATTAGACAATTAATTTCAGTCCCCACTCTCTTTTCAACATGCACTAATACTAAAATTATAACTATTTAATAAATTAATGTCACTATTATTCTATCATAAATATAATACATATTATATTCATAAAATTTTTATTTTTTTATTATTTAACTCAATTATTATTTTTTAATAACATGTGATTGAATTATAGTGATCAACCATACCCAAGTAAATAATATTTTTTCTGACTTGTATAATTTATTAAATGAATTTAACAGAGATTATAGACATACTTAGTAGGGATTTTTCTTAAGGGAATTAGATATAACTAGTGAAAGTTCAAGGTTAAAATCTAAAAACAAGTCAAATCATCCATGTAGAAAGAATTTAATGTTTCTATGACCTCCAACCTCAAATGAATGATTACTGTAAGATATAATAAGTTTATTGTAATATCTTGAATTTATAAGGTCCTAAGATCATCCAATATCTGGAATACAGGCCCTTCCATTTCTATCAAAAGTCATGAAATTTAAAATTTTGTCATGGGATAAAAGGGATAAATCCTTTTCTCACATAATCTATTAAAGAAACATGTCTTAGGACACACACAACATATCGTACCTTGATCAGAACATATGTTATTGTGGTTTTCATCAATAAGTAAAATCATATGAGTCATAATATACCATAATTAATATATTAAAGTGAACGTACCATTAAATAAATTCATGCACAAAAACATCCAATGACAAATGGAAAATGAATTTCCTATTGACGGTTCTACTATCATAACCTTGTATCTTAGAGATTACCAAAGGAGAACACCATGAAAAGGTCTCTCAATGTATTATGAGTCTCTTAACCATGATAGGCTGAGTTATTTTTTTCATGTCAAATAATATCATCTGACCATAGATTATGGTTCCAGAATAATATCATAAAACCTCTAGGTTGTCATTATATTTGGGAACTCCTATGATATTTCATAATGAAAAATATTATTAATAAATTATCATATTAAAATTTCATGCAGAGTAAAAATAATAACGTGATTATAAAACTTCATTAATAATAAAAACACATAGTTAACTATAAGAAACTCAATTGTTGGGAACTAACTCCTATAGAATTCCAATTTCCCTAGATCCGACTAATAATAACTTTCAATCCACTAGCTCTCACATGATACCCATTCCTCTTCTAAGAAAAATCCTTAGTCCAGGTGTCTTCCACATTTTACGTGGTGGTTACTCTTCTCAATGAAACCTCACTGCATTGAGAAAAATCCATCAAGAGATAAAACATCCTAAGTATGTGATTTGTAATTTGTTGTGACCTCAACTTTTATATATATATCCACCACTAAAGTTCTATTATTGTAAATTGTGATAGGGATTTCACTACTAGGTACCATATCAAGATCTTGGAAAATGTTGTGATTCCAAAATGCTTCCTTTTCTGCAATAGAAGCCAAAATATACTTGTACTATTCAATATAATCGGGAGTAACTGGATAATTTGAACTATTCAATCTCACAACTCCTCTGTTGAGAAAAAATATATATAGAAACTAAAACATTAGATAATTCTGATCAGACTGAAATCTATAATCTATATAACCCATGATGATTAGATTTTCATATCCACAATACACTAAGAACATATCAGTAATTTTCTGTAGATACATAATGATAGCCTTAATAGTAGTACACTACTATTCACCTGGATCTACTTGTATATATCTAACTTGTTTAAATCGTTGGAAACATCAAGCCTCATACATAACATGACATACATTATTGATCCTATTATAAACGCATATGAGATCTCACTCACTATAAATATTTTATCTTCTGTCTGAGGAAAAATTTTCTTATAAAATATTATTCCATGTTATAATAGAACCAATCCTCTCTTGGATTGTTCCATTTGGAACTTATTTAGTTTTAAGTCAATGTATATACTTTTACTTTCCCCAAGAATCAACTTGGATCTTTCACACATGATCTGGATTCCTAGAATGTAATCTTCTTCACCTAAGTCCTTCATGGAGAAACACATTCTTAACCATTAACTAACCTCTTATAAGGTTTTTATATCATTTATAATTAGTAATATGTAATCATAATATACTACTATAAAATAAAATATGCTCCCACTAAGCCATTTTTAAACACATGACTCACATTTACTCTTAAAGAACCTAAGTTATTTGATGGATTCCTAGATCCAAATATTATAGGACCTAAATGATTTCATTAATCCATAGATGTATCCCTATAATTTTAATACCCTTTCTTTATTTCCTAGAGTTATATAACCTTATCATTAAGTCATATACACATCCTCATGAATTTTTATATTAAGGAAAGTTGATTTGATATATATTTTCAAAATTTCATAGTCATGATAAGATGATAAAGAATTTTTAATGGGTTTAAACCTAGGAAATAATGAAATGGTTTTATTATATTTGATGCCGTGATATTGTCTAAACCCTTTATCAACTAGTTGTACTCTATTTTACTTTACCTTACCTTATAATCTGAACTGTCTATCGACTAACCATAAATTCCAAACAAGTTTTACATTAACTAGTGGATCGATCAAAACATGAAATTGGGTTTTTTACATGGATTACCTCACAAATTTCATGGATTCTTGCAATATTTCTACTTTTAGCCTCTATACTACCTCCCAGTAAGAGAGAGGATCATTATTGTTAACCAATAATGAGACACCATCAATAGTGACTGGGAAACCATTTCTCTCTGGTTCTCTTACCTTCCTAAAACTACTACATAACACTTGTGTTTCAAGAAAACAAATTCTACAGGGACATATGGAATTAGTTATTGCACCAAATATTGTGTATCTTGAGTATTAATTTCATCAAATCAAATATTTATCCCACTATCCTCCCTAAGTATATGCAATTTCTCAAGAAAAATTTCCTATCTTATGATAGTCACTTTTTTACCCAAAGGTTAGAATATAAATGATCTCCTTGTTTCATTAGTATACCATATAAATATACATTTTATTCCTTGGGGTTCTATTTTTTTACTTAATCTATCCTTAACAAATTCTTTATAATACCATGAATGAATGTGGGAAAAAGCTGGTTTCTTCCACTCTATAACTTAGAGATAATATAATTTTACACTTTAATTGGAACTTAGTTATATATGTATTATTTTGTTTATAACAAATAAAATAGAAAGGATAATGGAATTCTTGTGTGGCTCATCATATGCCTTACCGTGACTGATAAGGTACAGTTCCTCCTTTCACTAATAGTATTACACAATCACGTATAAGGTGAAGCTAGTTCAGATAAAATCCCAGACTCCCATAGAAAGTTGATAAAGTTTTGATTATGATATTCATCACCTTGATATGATTAATGTTTATTTATCTTATTACCAATATTATTTTCAACTTCATTCTAAAACTCTTAACCTTCTAAAAGGATTCAGACTTATACCTCATTAAGTAGATATATCCATACCATGTCATGTTTTGATAAAAATTAATAATGTATGATATTAAACCTCTTACCTCTACCTAAATATTTCTGCACACATTAATGTTTACAAAATATTGAATCTCTATATCCCTTTCACCTTAACCATTGAATGGTGGTTTTTTCTATAACCTTATAAAAAAGGGTCACATTGTTCAAGTGGATTAAGCTCAAAAGAGTCAAAGTAAAAGTCTTGATATAGCTTGGTAAAAACATCCAATTTACCTGAACAAGATAGTGATTCCATATTTGGGTTTTAAATGAGTCATGTGTATTTCATTTCATTTTCTATTTACAATATTTGGTTTTCATAATTTAAAACATAAATACCATTATTTAACAATTCTGTACCATAATATATTCTATATTTATAAAATAATTATCCCTTTCTCCGAAGCTAAATATAAATCTATCCATATCTAAAAAAGAAATGGAAATAAATTTATTGATATTACCTGGAACTTAATAAAAATTTCTCAAAATAAATTAATCATGTTGACAATCTGAGATGATAGTCTCCAATTTCTAGAGCTACTAATCTCGATCCATTGGTAGCCTGTAGATCCATATCATATCTATTAATATTCTAAAATATACTTGGTTCCAATATTTGGGTAAATATGAGAGAACCAAAAGATATATCTAATACCCAGAATGAATATATAGAAAGATTACACACAATGAAAAATGAACCTGAAGATGACCCTTTCTTCATCAGCTGAGTGAAATTCCTTTTCTAGTGTCAATTCATACCCTAATAAAAACATTCTAAATCCTATTCATTTCCTGGTGATTGGATATTCTTCTTCTTGGTAGGACAGTGCTCCAAATCCTTATACTTGGATGAGACTTTGCTATCATTTTCATCTTATTAATTTTGTTATTCACTATAAGGATAGTGGGGTTTTCATACCCAATTTATTTATCAACATAGGAAATAAGTGTAAAAAGTTCTAAAAATTTCTTCTCACTATTTCTAATTTTATAATTTATGGTAAAACAAGAGAAGTTTTTAAATAGTTAAAATAGAATGAGATCCATTCGTAGAACATTAGGGATCTCAAAACGCAAGATGTTCAGGTACTCAATGTAACCAATTATCTTGACTACATGGTCTCTAGAAGGAGCCGACTCTCCAAGCTTGTATGTGAAAATTGTATTAGATATCTTATATCTCTCTGATCTTGCCTTCTCTTGATAGAGATCATTAAGGTGGGAAATGTTTATATGTGAATCAATACCTTCATATTGTTTAAGAATATTTTTTTTCTCAGAGCATATAATGAAATTCTGGAAATCCATATATTCTTCCACATGGTTCAAGTAGAGAGATACTTAATCTTTATTACCCTATTTGGAAAAGAACTCAAAAAGTCAGTCTTCTAGCACATATAATTTCTATTCATGGTGTAGTATAATCTGCATGAAATTATACAATTATTTGAAAGTCACATTAATGAGAAGGTTAACCTTCTCTATAATGGATCGTAATGATATTATCTAATTATTTTTATTTTCCATTTTCTACAAATTAATATAAGACAATTAGTACTTTTTTTATTACAGAAATATATAAATAAATTCAAATTTAGTTAAATCACATTAATCTACCATTATTATATAGACATAATAACCCTAACAATTAGCTTCATAATATCCTGTCACATAGATATTCTCATAGAATGTATTCATATTCACCTTCCCATAACCCATACTTAGGATCGATAAGCTATTTGAAGGGTTTTAGTTAGGTGTAACATTGCAACTATATTAACTCATAGTTTCATGATCTATTTAGTGGACTCTATAATTCTAAAATCCCATTAAAAATTTTTCTCAACCTTTTTCTTACTAGTTACACAAATTCTTTTGTAGTATTTAAACCCTTGATGTTAACCAAGTTATGTCAACTAAAAACATCATGTTAATAATTCCACAATAATTGAAAGAACTCAAAATTAGGATGGTCAAACACTTTAAACTGTGAGGTTAAAAATAAAAAAAGTTGTGGAATAGTATACTGAATTAATATTTTATTCAATGATTTTTATCCTTATGTGTAAATACCATTTTATTTTTTCAAATTCTATGTTAATATAAAATGTATTTTACTTAAGTAATTAACAATGTATAATTAAAAATATATGCATAATCTATTTATATTTTGTCATATATTTCTTGTTTTTCAATTCATTTATTAGGTGGTCATGCAACATTCACCAACATAAATAATTTTACCATGCATTTGAAAGAATAAAATATAAGTGGAATGATCATGAGATTATCTAATGGTTAGTTAGTCTTGTGGATTATAAACTATCCATTGGCCATTGAAAAAAAACCATGAATCATAGCTTGGTTATCGTTGTTTTATTCCACCTAGGATCCTATGTATCACCACAATTAGTTTCACCTTAGCTCCTTGACTTGGAACACATCCCCTCAACTGGGAGCTTCATCCATACATAATCCATTACTCACACACAAATAAGGGTACTCAATGGATTTGATAGAGGTGGTTTATAGAAAGATACCACAAGTATTTAAGCCCTTTTATAATAACATGGAGATCATGACTCACAAGCCATCAATTTTAATTTAACAAAAATTAATTAAAAGAAACCAATATAATAGAAGGGAAGGTCTAATCTCATTACAATCCCCACATTACGCAATGAGCATACATTTCTAATCTGTTTTATCAATTACTTTTATCTATTCTTTCATTAAGACAATATACCATGAATTAATCTAATTAATTAAATTTATATTAATTAAATCCAACCATCCTTCACTCACCATCATCAATAATTTTAAACAAAATTAATTTCATTTAAAATTAAAGTATTACACAAGTGTAATTTTTGGTAACCTCATCTGTTCATCGAAAACATAATGTCTAAATATATTTAATAAAAAATTGTTAATACAATTATATGTGATAAGCCATATACTGAACGAAACATTGAAAAAATAATCAATATATTTATTTATATTTTTAATTATTCTCTCCATAAAAATTGAGAACAATATAATTAGAATAGTACACAACATGTATAAAATTACACAATATGTACTGTCTTCTGTCCATGTTCGTAACACACACCTTGGATATTGGTATGTTTGGTACCAAAAATATGTTCTAAGTACACAATGTTTTGTCCAACATACTAAAGTGGCTAAGGATTAGTTAAATACCACATTTATGGGGGTGAATCAGTGGTATACTATTATTAAAACTGCTTTTACTTTTTATTCAACCTCTATGACAGATTAAATTCTTGATCACTCAGCTTTAATACTCAGTATCACATGTAAATTAATAACTACAAATAAAATAAATCAAACATTCATTTACACGGTTCGGTATAAAGACATACACCTTTACATGTTAGTTAGAAAACCCAATATCAATTCCCCACTATATTAAAATGTGATTACAATGGTAATTGGTTTAGACCCCCAAACTATAACCTTCAATTTCATAAATCTTGACCCACTGTAGAGAGATCAATTAAAGATAATCCTCTACAAGATCATTAGATCACACTGGCTTGTGTATAATTCCAGCACATTTATAATGATAGTGTACTTGCTCAAATAATTCTTATCATTGAATATAATCAGTTTCCTCATTAAAATAGTGCTTGCTAAATAATTCATTCTTCTTCTTAAAACCTGGCATCACTAATTTCTGAAAATGTGGATACCAAAACTTTTGAATCACAAATAGAGATAACAATCTTATATTCAGTCACAAGTCACTGCACACGGATCATGAAATTTATATTTCTTCTATGTTTCTTCAAACATCATGCATGTATGAAGTATATTTCATGGTCTTGTCAACTTATGCATGCATTATTTAATGTTCATGGATATATTCATATTTTAATTAAATTTCTTGTGCATGTAGATATTTGTTTTTTAAACACCCTAACACACACAATGTTCATTTTCACAATCCCTTCACACTGGCTCAAATATTTATCTCCAAACTCAAATTATCCACTATTTGATACTCAATGTATGTGTATACATGGAGGCTTATATATACTACAGGATTTTTTTTGATGTATGTGGGCTTTAAAAAATCTTTCATAGAAATGATATGAACAGGAACTATCTACCTTCTTGTGAACTCACCTTCTAACACAAATACCACTTGCATAATACACATGCATATACATCATGCACGACACCCCTCTCTTTTCACAAGATTCACATTGCCTTCAAGAAAGTGTTATTCCTTGACACACATAGACTTTCTTCCCATACTAATCCTCAACCCTTTAAGCACAAAAACTCAAATGGATTCTAGTTGTTAATGTGTGAACGTATTCTTCACAATATGCATTTTAAATATACATTTTTACGAGGTTACTCAAACCATTCTCACAAGATATAGAGAAAAGAATATAAATCATGATATCTAAAATGATTTAAAGAACTCATTTCCTCATGAAACAAAAATATTGTTGCATAAACAAGTAGTTTTCTCATGGTATTAAATCTTCTTTAAACAAACACTAAATGCATGGAAACATTTGTGAACTAGAGAGATTCATGGTGGATCTCTTGCACTAGAAGTCTTAACCTCTCAAAATTTCAATTCAAATCATGGAATAAGGCCTCATTATTTATAGGCAAAGAACCACCAACATACCATGTAAATACTACCTCACTTCATGCTTAAAAATTTTCTCCTTCATGACACGATAATCATCATCACCAAAATATAAAATTTTTTACACTCATCATCACATCAGTTTCATCTTAATTTTATCATGTAGACAACATTTCAGGATATTTTGATCAGTTTTGATTTTTTATAAAACATAGAAGATGATTATAAGTCTTTATTTGAGATTCAGTTAACATCATAGAGATATCCCAATGCACAGACGTTCTCAATGGATTTCTGGAGAATATGATGCAGTTGAAGAGATTAGATGAAGATCAGATTGTTTAGATGAAATATTAAGTGATCAGACAACCAAGATTATTTTTGGTGCTATAGTATTTGATCCCCCACAAAAAAAATATGGCCATTTATTCCCTCCTTTAAAATGCATGAAATAGTGAGTGGTGTCCAAGAATAGGTTATAAGACACTCATTACTTTCATTGGCACTTCCCCATACAAGCGTCTTTCTCTTCCACTATGTTGTCCTGCATGGTGGCTCACCATTTCTTCTATTCCCTCATTCTATATCATGCTTCCACTCACCATTTCACATACAGGCTTGGCCAGGGTAGGCTCCCTCAATTTTGGTTGACCCTATGGGGTGCCACAGAAGGCCAGGGTTGAGCTAGCTAGGCCATTATTGTGGGGTGGATAATTTTTTATAAAGAACCAGTTTTTATAAATGAAAAAAATCTAAGTATTATAATTAAATGTAAAGTAATTTGAATATAATTAAAATACAACCCATAAATAACAATTCTTACAAACACCATGAATAAACATCTTTCTTTCACATGATAATCACAAATGTTTTACTTCTTCATGTAATAAGAGATTCATATTACATGGAATCATTCAATATTATAAGCAATGCTATAAAAAATTTGCCCTCCATTAGCACATTTAAATGGAAATTATTGAACAATTCTACCATCATCACATTGAAAAATCTTAAAACATATTTAAATATTTCACCAAAAACTCATTGAAAATATATTAAATTCATTGGAGAATTCACATACATAGAGTGTGAATTAATTTTTCACAGAATTCCACAGCCCGTGTTGTGTATCCAATACTTTTCATTCTTAGGACTCCAAATGTAATTGAACATGTGATAACAGGGACTACAAGTCTTACACAGTGGTTAAAAAAATAATGTATTTATTTTTATTGTGGTTTAGCCTATTTAAATCCAAACAAAAAATATACTTTTATCAAATCTTAAATCAAATTTTATCAGCTATGACCCAATAGTGAAAGATACGAACATGAAAATAAAACTACATAGAATTTATACTGAATGTACAGATCATGTATTCTAGTTTTATTTTAATTTAGAACATATGGAACCTCCATATGGTGTATCTGAGATAGTTCTTCTTATTTAATTATTAACTTATTACTAGTTATGATATCAAGAATGAACAAAGGGAATAGATTATGATGTTAGATAAAATGAATAATTTTAAGTAAAATAAAATATGAACACATTAAACTAATCAAAGAATAATAAAAAATTATAAATTAAACAGTTGATGTAGCAACTCGAGTTTTGGCCCTATCAGACTTTGGAACATTCTTATGAATAATTCTAGAGCTAGGCATGAATACGGCATGCTATTTCGATGCCCAGTGTGCCCGGAATAAATTTTATTAAAATATTATGTATTTTTGTACTATTCAAGTGGTGGTGTGTGATATCTCCTAAATGGTAGCTCATAACGGGAATCTAAGTGCACGGTTGCATCTGGAAAATGCCATTTACCCTAGGTGGGGTGTAAACATTGTGGGCGTGGGCCTGTTGTGAGAAACGCCACCAGGGGCGTTTACGTAAATAAATGGAAAAGTTAATTTATGAGCATCAGCTCAAATAACTTCTTAACAGAGTCTCAGATCTCAATTCTGAGTCCTCTATTGCATTCAGAATACCGTGTTTACCCTAGGTGTGACATAATTTTAGTTAGTGCCGGGTGCTGGGTCAGAGGCGAGTTGGCGGGGAGTTAAAATGTAGTTTTTATTTTAAAAAAAGAAATCAATATCCCCCCCATTTTTTCTCTGCACAGGGAGAACCCCTTCCTATCCTACCTCCATTCTTCATCAATTCAATCCTTGAACGTCTGTTTTCAGTGCTGATCATCAGTAGATCAATCTCCAGCACGTCTCATGCGTCGTTCCGCACCTGAAGCTTCAGCGATCTGCCAAAAGATAGGAATTTTGACTTTTGAAATACCAGATCTCCTTTGGTTTGTTTTTGCTCCATTTTGAGCCGGCAGATGTTTAGATCCAGTCCTGCGGGGGTGGGGGGGGGGCAGATGCCTTCAGATGCGCATTTGGACCCCCGGGGTGCCCCCTACGGCCCTTGGAAGGTCCGCCGGCGCGACACCAGCGCAGCGGCGGGCCATGGGATTCGATCGGGACCGATGCACCAGCAGTAGTCTGATGCCAATTAGCGTCGACCTCGAGTGGGGTTTGGCTGCGCACTGCACCCCGCGGCGGCAGCGGCGGCCGGGTCGGCCGGCGCGGGCTGGTCTGGCTCTCTGGGTACACGAGGGTTTTAAAACCCTCGTCTCTTGCTCCCTGGTGATCTGAATCGGGTGCCGTCTACGGTGACACGACCCTGGAAACAAGGAGAACCCTCTGGTGTAGCTTTGGGGGATTATAAGTTTGGAATTATTTCTCGGGTTCTAGATACGTTGAATAAAATCATGATATTTTATTATTTTTCAACTTCGGGCTATTGTCTCTTCTATCCGGAGCATCTGATTGATGTGCCATCGGTGGAGTTGAGACCCTGATGGTACAACAGACTTTTCAAGATACTTTTCATGTGTTGGGACCTAGAATATGGTGTGGGCCCCATGTGGCCGGGTTCCGGTGTTTGTGGAGAAACGTGACTTTTTTGCCGGTTATCTGTTTTGGACAATCGAGTAGTCGATCCCGTGTGTTTTTTCGAGGGGATCACAATGTTGTGATCTGCTTGTCGAGTTTTCGGATCGTGGTGTGGGCCCCACCGAGGCTGGCTTTGTTGAATTGTACCTTTTTCACCGGGTGTTTGTTTGGGACGATCGAGTAGTCAATCCCATGTGTTTTTCTGAGGGGATCGCAATGGTGTGATCTGCTTGAAGAGTTTCAGGATTGTGGTGTGGGCCCCACCCAGAATGACTTCAGTGAATAATACCTTTTTCCCTGGGTGTTCATTTGGGATGATCGAGTAGTTAATCCCGTGTGTTTTTCTGAGAGGATCAGAGTGGTATGATCTTCTTGATGAGTTTCGGGATCGTAGTGTGGGCCCCACATGGGCAGGCTTGGTGAATAGTAATTTGATCACTGTTTGTCTGTTTTGGGCGAGTAAACCACCTATCCTATGTGTCATTCTGTGGGTATTACGACGGTGGGCTCAGTACCGGCCTTGGAGGTTTGCGGTGTGGTGTTGTGATGGGTTGCTTGGGTTAGCGACGTTTGGAACAGTAGTGGTTGAGGGTGATCCCTTGGTTCGTTACTATGAGGGTTCACATGGCATCACAACCTTTGTTTTGGTTTGTGATACTCTCGATGGGATGTTTAATCTGTTAGAGTTGTGGCATCCCTCCAGTGGGCCCGAAGAGGGATCCTCTATCATTGTTTCCCTAGATCGTTTTCTTGGTATCGCTGTTACCGCTTATCCTCGGGCGGTGATCCCCAATCTAGTAGGTTAACCCCATAAGGTTTGTGGAATCATCGCGAATATGATCACCTACGTAGTGGTCCATGCTCAATAGGGTTATTCCATCATCAGGTACATTATCCCCTACTCAGCGTGAGGTTTCTGTAGGGTTGTGGCATTGTCAGTTCGATCCCCTACAGTGAGAGATGTACCAGATAGGGATTTGGTGTTGTCGTGACTGTTGTAACACAGGTGAAAATCCTCTATCTGAGTAATGTGTTTCTGTCGAATTCCAGATCGGATTGTGGTATCCCCTAGCTGATCCTGGGAGTGGTCCCCTATCTGTGAGTTCTACGATTGCCGGATCGGGTTGTGGTATCCCCCAATGGACCCTAGGAGAGATTCCCTATCTGTGAGATCTTCATATACTGGTGTGGGTTCTGGTATCCCCTAGCATACCCTAGGAGAGATCCCCTATCCAAGGAGTTTTGTGTTTATTTTGTTTCAGTGAGGTTTCCTCAGTGATGTTATCCGACTATTGTGATCTCTCGGGTGAGCATCTGAGATATTTGTGTGGGACCCGATGGAGTGTATCTCTCAAACGAGTGTCATCTAGGATGACAATGATCATGGAGTGTGTTCTCCTAATTGTGAACTGTTTCTGGTGTTGAGGTCGGTACCTCATGTGTCTTGATGCGTGAGATGAGTATATCTGGATGTTCATTTAGAGACCTGGTTTTTGACCTATAAGACTTTGGAATATTTCTACATATATTTCTAGAGCTTGGAGTCGTGATGGCGTGCGATTATGAGGCCCGATGAGCCCGAAATAATGTTTACAAAAAATATTAAGTGTTTTTATACTATTCATGTGGCAGGGTTGTGTTCTCTCCTAAATGTTAGCACATATCAGAAATCCGAGGGCACGGTTGTGTCCGAAGTGTGCTGTTTACCCTAGGTGGGGTGTAAAAGTTGTGCGCGTAGGCCTGCTGTGAGAAATGTCACCCAGGGGAAAAATATTCATTTTAAAATAATGACTTAGTGTTTTTTTATCACTGATGTTCTTTTCAAATAACATTCGAACAAAGTCTCGGAATGGAAATCTGATATTTCTGTTGAATTTGAAATGGGTTGTTTGGCCTAGGCGTGATATAAAATGAGAGGGCACGATAGTTTCGGATTCCGCACTAAGCATATTTTTCTATAAATAGAAAACAAAAGAAGTTTAGAGCTGGGGGTTTTCCCTTATCTTCTCTCTCTCTCTCTCTCTCTCTCTCTCTCTCTCTCTCTCTTTCTTCAGCATTCTTTGTCTTTCCTCACCGAATCTACGAGTGACCACCGCCAGAACCTTGGTGGATCGAAGCCGGAGCGTCGTGGACGCACCACCAATGACGCATGACCGATTCGAGGTAGGATTTTTGGTTAATTTTCCCACCATTGTCGATTTCTTGAATTTTCATAAATTTTTTATTCAAATTCAAAAATTCTAGAATTAGGATGATGGCTAAATGAACACGAACATCGTCTAACCCCTGTTTTTTTATTTCTCATTTTTGGGTGTTCATCCTCCCAATTTTCAGATGCACCAAAATCTTGTCGGATTGTCAATCAGGGGAAAGAATTGAAAAGGCATTGTCCTCAGGATCCTTAACCCACATTTGGTCTTGAGATCTGACCACCGGAGCTGTGGAAGTGGCCGACGGAAGCCCCGACTCTGGCAAGGGCTGTGGCCGGAGGTTGGGTGTTAGGCAGCGGGTGCAGCCGGTGGTTCGGACAAGGTGGCCGAGCCGGGTGTGGCCAGCGCAGACGGGGTAGCTCCAGGAGGAGTCAAGATGGTAGGTGGTGGGTGCGGTTGGTTGGGATGGCGGCTGCGACCTTGGGTGTAGGTGGTGCGACAAGCTCGAGTTCCCAGTGCAGATGATGGCTAGGGCTTCGGCGCGATGCATCAGGCATGGGAAGGCGCCCTGGGGTGCAACATGCCGTCTGAAAGTAGAGCGGGGAGCCCAGGTGGCCGCGGGTAGCGACAGAGTGGAGGTTTCACAGTAGTACGCTCTACAGGAGGTGGTGATGGTGTCAGCCGGTCACGGTCAAGGGAGGAGCCCCAAGGTCCGCACCTTAGGGGGGGGGGGGGCAGCGAACAATGACCCGTATCTCGCGGGTACTGCTGGTGTGACGCGGACGAAGACAAGACATTGGCCGGTCTTCGTTGAAGAATCAGACCTGAGGTGGGTATGGTGTTGCTGGAGCAGGCCGCAGCCAGTGGGCCGTGGTGAGTCGGGCCGGACCCGTAGTTGGTCCGCGGGCCAGCGGTCTGGACCGGGCCATTTTGGGCCCCCTTTTGTTCAAGGGGGATAATATCCTAAACGATGCGTCTGTTTGACATGCCGTCAGCGGCTGTGGGTTCGTGTGAGAGAGACGGGATTTGTGAGGTGGATTTCGTTGTTTTTGAGTTCTGAACCATAAAGGAGGGTGACCTGGAATGCCTTAATTTATTAATATTAAGTTGTTATTAAAGCTTGCGACGGACGTGCTTCGCCAGCCTGACATCCGTTTGACGCGCCATCAGAGGCGTTGTGGCCCTGGAGTTGAGACGTTCCTTCCAAAGTTGGTTCAAAACCTTTGTAGTTTGGTATTGTTGCTCGGTGGAACGACACACTTAAAGTGACTAATTAATTAATTAATTAATTATTCTTATGTTGGGCCTAACTCCTGTTTGGGATGTCCGATTGACGTGCTGTTAGTGAAAGCATGACCCCAGTCCTCATGCAGAATATTTGTGATTTTTCAGAAGAGTTAGGGATGGAGACAAGGTGTAGGCCCCAGAGGGGCTATTTCACACGTTTTATAGTGAAACACCACTTTTTCACCTGATACCCATTTGGGGTGTTTGAGAACTCTTTTTTGAGTGTTCTTCTAAGGGGATTGCGATGACACAATCCAACCGCCTAAATTCAGCTCTGAGTCATGGGCCTCCTGAGGAGGATCTCAGACATATGTTTCATTTTTATGACTTATGATTCATATGTCCGTTTTGGGAAAATGAATAGTCTATGAATCGTGGTTTTCTGCAAGGAACGCAATGGTATGATCGGCGTGATGTGTTTCGGGGTTGAGAATGTGGGCCCTATAGGGCCCCATTTTCATAACGCGGGGAGTTGCAGCTTCTACATCTTGATTCTGTTTTAGGCGGTGTCAGCGGTGTTTTGACCCTGACATCGTGGCGAAGTTGACCAGGGTGGTTTCAGGCGTTGAAGCTGAAGTTGAGGTGTGGGCCCCATGGGCTGTCTTTTAAGTTGTGTGCAGCGTACTGTGACTTTTTCATCAGACGTCCGTTTAGGGCATATGAATAGTCGATTTGGCATGTTTTTCTGAGAGCATCACGATGGTGCAGTTCACCCGACCTTTTTCGAGACCGAGGGGAGGCCCCCATGACCGTATGAGCATAAAGCGGTGTTGAATAACATTCCATCGGGAGCCCGTTTACAACGAGTAAATAGTCTATCTCACGTTTTTTCCATGAAGATTTCAACAGTGTAATCTCTTTGGGCATGAATAGCCTCTTTCAAGATCTAATTAAATGTGAAAACATGAAAGGGAGTTGGTTGGAGGTTCCTTTGATGCACTCTGAACCTATACATGGTAGCAGTGTTAGTGACACCCAGCGATGGCATGGGAATTGCGAAGTTATCGGACCACTTGTGGGTTTACCCTCCAGCGGGGATGGGTAGTGGGTTACCCGTTGATCTTAGGGTTTACCCTCTAGTAGGGCTGGGTAGTAGGTTACCCATTAAATTTAGGGTTTACCCTCCAGCAGGTTTGGACAGTGGGTTACCCATTCAACTTAGGGTTTACCCTCTAGTGGGGCTGGGCAGTGGGTTACCCGTTCACATTAGGTTTTACCCTCCAGCGGGGCTGGGCAGTGGGTTATCCATTCAACTTAGGGTTTACCCTCCATCGGGGCTGGGCAGTGGGTTAACCAACAACCTCTTGGGGTTTACCCTCCAGTAGGGTTGGGCAGTGGGTTACCTGACGACTTTCTTCAGACTCAGCCCTTTCTATGAGGATAATCAGGGACTTTTCTCTGTGATTACCGCAGCGGGACCCTTGGTTGTACGGTTTAGCGATGAGACAGGTTTGTCGTATGGAACTGTTGGACTTCAGTGATGGATATCCTTTGATCACCTGGCGAATTTTCCTGGGCTGAGCTTGGAGATAGAGATCCCCTTACACACTCATTCGGGTTTCTTGTTGATCATATATATATACACACATATACACCCTTCTTTTTTTCCCATTCCTTGGGTTTGGATACTCTCCTTCTAGGAGGGGCGAAGATGTGCGGGGTATGCCACGTGCTTTCCATGTCTATCTCTTCTTGAATTGGACAATTTTACTTCCTTTCTTTCGTTGGGATGAGCTGCACTCTCTCTATTGTACCCTTACACTATTCTTATTCTGCCTACTGCTCACTGTTTCAGTTACTCCTTTGTTTCTCCCTCGAGCTTTCGGGGCATCCTACTGAGTATATTTATACTCACCCCTGCTTTGGCTTTCCCATACTTGGTGTGCCTTTGTAGATGACAGAAAGGTCGATCAAGACTATGGAGGAGCGTAGAGGACACAGAAGCATGGGCTGCATTCCATGGTTGTATTAGTAACTTTAGGCGTGAGTCTTACTTGTTTTTTACTTTCTTTTACAAGTTGTCAAGTTGTGGCACCTTTCTAGTTAGGCGCGTGTTTTGACCTTTCGGTTCAGTTTACTTGTCCTTCGAGTTTTCATCACATACATTTCTGTTTTAGAAGTTGATTCATGACTGAGGTTGGGTTATAGTTGTTTGTACTTTGGTTTCCTATTTTACTCTACACTTCTTTAGGTGGGATTTGTGTGTTTGTACAGGTACTTAGCCAAAGGACTCCCTGTGATTGTTACACCTTTGGTGCTTATCACCAGCCCATGGCCTATGGGTATGGGATTGGGGTAGTTGCGGCTCAAGACCAGTAGGGTCGGGTCGTGACAAAGTGGTATCAGTGGTGGTTCGTTCCTTGAGGAGTTTTTCAGACATCCCTTAAAAAGAATTGGTTGAGTTTGGGGGCAATAGTGTCAACGTGTCTCGAAAGCGACTCTCATGCCAGGGAGTCCAATGATGGTGCGGCGACTGACGTATCCATCCACCAGGACCCTGATAACCCCCTTGTTGACTCAGCACACTAAGACACTTGTTGCAGGGAATTTGGTTCGTGCATCATATAGGATTGAGTCTTTGACTGCCCTTCTTGAGTCAGCTCCCCATCGTTTTTGGTATATATATGATCATTTTACTGTGGCACTCATTGATCGGATTCAAGATATCTCCATGATGATATCCATCCAGGATACTAGCTCTAGTTCGTGACAATGACTCCATGAGCGATGATGCCTTCGTTCAAGATCCTTCATACAATTACCCATTCTCCAGGAGGACAGGTAGTAGAACCTCCACCAGTGGAGTAGCAGATAGTACCGACAGCGATGGACAATGACGAGCATAGGCTAGGCCTGCTACATGGGTTCTAGAATTAGAGACCACTGAGGTTCCATGGTGATCCATACCCTCAGATAGTAAAGGGTTTGGTAGAGTCGCTAATTCACCTCTTGAGGCTTGTTCAAACACTGACAGGTTGATGGTGGCTTTGACAGCCAGTTTTTTTTCCACCAAGCAATTTGGATTTAGTAGATCTAGGGTTACCTAGATGCATGATGAGTTGGTACTCCTGTGGGATTACTTCAAGTAGTTGTTACATGAGGACTAATACCCCTTCTACGTACGCTTTTTACAGTTTCGGGAGCTACTGGAGTTTCAGCAGGGAGTGATGGCAGTGGCTGAGTACGAGACTAGGTTTGCAGACCTTACTCGGTACTCTTTGGACGTGGTCCATGATGGAAAATTACGAGCCTAGAAGTTTTAGAGAGGTCTCTGTAGAAGTGATTTGTGCTAGCGTAGTGCCCTTGTGCATCCTCACCCATCTAACGGTGCTGGGGAAGGCACTGGTGATGGAGAAATTTATGTTAGAGGGACGTCAATTGACAGGTCCTCGATGATGGAGGTCGCCCCTTGATGAGACTTAGGCACATGGTTGGGGACAACGTAGAGCACTGAGATAGCCTAGGGAGGACTAGTTCTATTTTTGTGATGTGCGAGGTCACATGGCATGAGACTAGTCGACCAAATGTGATGAGTTTTTCTGATAGTTGGTAGATTCACCACCACGAAAGAGGCTATGTTGTAATTAGAGAACTCTTAGGTGAGGATAGGGTGGTCCCTAGGTAGGCGGTGTTGGTGGAAAATCAGGAAGAACTGTGGTTGGCAGACGACGTTTTGAGGTCATTCCACCACCACTAGGTGGCCCATGATGGGCTCAGGCAGCTGATGGATGGGTCCACGTGCAGCTGTGTACTATGGATGTCTACAATCCTACAATGCATGTGATGATAAGAGGTAACCTCTTTGTCTTTTTCTACTTTTCTAAGTAGAACTTGTTAGAAACTTCATGAGGTACTCTTTTCGTCAAACTCCTTGTTCGAGGGGTTACTGAGGGAAATTCAGGGCGTCAGTGTAACCCTGTGTTGGTGTTTTCTGACGTAGCTTGGAATTCATGGAAATGATGGGTTCTTCCCCCACTGAGACGCATTTTTTGTGATGCGATAAAAACCATGAGGGAGATTCAGTACCGCACAAAGTGGATAGTATTGAGGTGTGGTGGATGATTCCATGTGACATGTGCATTCATTGCGGGGTTGTGCGGTGGAGTGTCAGAGCAGGTTCTAGATTTGACAGTGGGGCTTTCCTGCTTGAACTCCCTTTGTTGAGGTTCCACTAGTGGGTTTGGAAGAGTGCCTGTTTTGTGGATTACTCTCCTTACAAGAGGTTAAATGACACGTGGGGTATGCCACATGCTTTCCGTGTCACATATTTGGTAGTCAGATGAGTTTTCTTTCCTTCCCTATTCGTTGGTACCTTGCATGATCAACATTAATCTTGATACCATTATCAAGTAATGGTCGAGGTGATGGAAACCCCATAAAAATAACTACATGCTTCACTATGTGGTGCTGCTGGTGGTGGTCCTTGCACTGAGAATGTGAAGACACAATCTTCTCAGAGAGCGCTTTATGGTTTGCTCAGACCGCCAATTTCTTAGGTGCGTCCTCACCTAAAAAGACTTGAACCTGAGATGATGGTGTTGGTTGAAATTTCATCAAGACTATGACTTTGAGTTAGTCTATCTTCTTGAAAATGGAAGTTTTGTAGCAGGTTCCCTTAGAAGAAAGTCCCAGACTCATCAGGTGCGGGAAGTTTCGTAGTAGTTAGGTTCCCTACAGCTGACCTTGGTGGAGAAAAAGGGTACAGATTTTCTGCAGTCGATTGTGTTGAATCATCCATGTTTTTAGCATGTAAGAGAGTCTCGATTGTGATGCATCGACTGTGAAAACATGTATGACCAGGTCTCCATGGGTGTTTCACCAGATGGTTATTCTGAAGGTGGGAATCATGAGACCATGTCCTAGGAACAAACCATAATTTTGGTCGTGGTGTGGAAAGTAGAGGTTCACCCAGGGAAGTCCCTCGAGTTTCTTTGGGCCGTTTGGGAATCGTGCAAGAGTTTGAGAGGTTGCCTACCGTCTTTCCCTACCCTCCGAATAGTAGGAGTGGGTGCAAAACGTCTTTCACGTGTCATAGCTGATGAGGTGCATGTGTGTTCCTACACTTTTCATCAAATTTAGCAGACTTTATGGGTACGAACCATCCCTTGGTTCGCGTGTTGTTCTAGCATGGTGTTGTGTTTGTTTTCTTTGGAGTGGGAGAGCTAGGTGTGAGCTCTGTATCCCGAGTTGTTTTTTCTGGTTTTGATTTTTGGGGAAGAAAATCTTGAAGGTGGGAATGATGTAGAGAACCAGTTGTTTCCTTGTAACACTTTGGAATATTTCTATATTTATTTCCAGATCTAGGAGCTAAGATGGCGTGGGATTCGGAGGCCCAGTGTTCCCGGAATATATTTTTAAAAAATATTATGTTATTTTATACTATGCACGTGGTAGGGTTGTGTTTTCTCCTAAACAATAGCTCAGATCGGAAATCATAGGACATGGTTGCATCCGGAGCGTACCGTTTACCCTTGGCGGGGTGTAAAAGTTGTGGGCACGGGCCTGCTGTGAGAAATGTCACCTAGGTGAAAATCATCATTTTAAAATAACAAGTTAGTTATTTTTATCATTGATGTTCTTTTCAAATAACTTTGGAATGAATTGTAGGAATAGAAATATGAGACTTCTGTTGAATTTGAAATGGGGTGTTTTGACTAGGCGAGATATAAAATGAGAGGGCACGACAGTTTCAAATTTCGTGCTAAGCGGATTTTTCTATAAATAGAAAAAAAGAAGTTTGGAGATGGTGGGTTTTCCTTCTCTTCTCTCTCTCTCTCTCTCTCTCTTGTTCTTCAGTGTTCATCATCGTTCTTCACTAAATCGAGGAGCGACCACTACCGTAACCATGGTGGATCGAAGTCGGAGTGTCGTGGATGCACCACCAATGACGCACGACCAACTTGAGGTAGGATTTTTGGTTAATTTTTTCACCTTCATAGATTTCATGACTTTTCAACAAATTTTCCTTTAAATTCTAAAATTATAGAATTAGGAAGATGACCAAATGAACATGGCCATCATCCGAGACTCATTTTTTTTCTCATTTTGGGAATTCTTCGTCCCAATTTTTGAATGCGCCAAAATCATGTTGGATTGTCGATCGGGGGGGCAGGCATTGTGAAGGACTTGTCCGGAGGATCCCTAACTCGAGTTTGGATTTGAGATCAGACTACCAGAGTGGTGGCATCAGCCGATTGAAGCCCCAGATCTGGCAAGGGTGGTGGCTGGAGGTCAGGCGTCAGGAAACAGGTGCGGTTGGGGGTTCGAATGAGGTGGTGGTGTCAGGTGTGGCCGACATAGACGAGGTAGCTCCCAGAGGAGTCGAGATGGCAGGGGTCGAGTGCGGCCGGTGGGGACGGCGGTTATGGAATCGGGTGTAGACGGTGTGGCGAGATCAAGTTCTAGGTGTGGATGACGGCTGGGGCTTCGGCGTGGCGCAACTGGTTGGGGCGGATGCCCAGAGTTGTGGCGGGCCATCCGGAAGCGGAGCGGGGAGCCTAGGTGGGTGCGAAGGTGCACCCAGTGGGCAGGAGAAGCGACGAAGCATAGGTGCTGCAGTGATGAGATCCACAGGCGGTGGTGACGGCGTTGGCCGGGCACGGTCAGGGGAGGAGCCCCGAGGTCAGCGCCTCGGGGGGGGGGGGGGGGGGGGCGAACAAGGAACCACATCTCCTGGGTCCTGTTGGTGCGACGCAGACGATGACCGGCCTTTTTCCAGTCTTCTAGGAAGACCCGGATCCAAGATGGGTCTTGTGTTGCTAGAGCGGGTTGTGGCTAGCAGGTTGCGGCGAGTCGGGCCGGACCCACGGCTGGGCCGCGGGCCGGTGGTCTGGACTGACCCATTTTGGGCAACCTTTTGTTCAAGGGGGCTTATATCCTATGTGGCATGTCCATTTGACACCCCGTCAGTGGCTACAGGTTCGTGTAAGCGAGATGATCTTTTTGAATTGTCTTTCCTGGTTTTTGAGTTATGTGCATGATGTCTGGTGACCCAAAACCCCTTAATTTAATAATATTAAATTGTTATTAAATCTTTTGAAGGACGTACTTTGTGAGCCGGACATCCATTTGACATGCTGTCAGAGGCGCTGTGGCCTGGGAGTTGAGACGGTCCTTCAAAAGTTGGTTTGGAACCCTTGCGGTTTGGTTTTGTTGCTCGGTGGCACGACATGCTTAAAGAGAATAATTAATTAATTAATTAATTAATTAATTACTTTTTCTTCGGATCTAACTCATGCTTGGGATGTCCGATTGATGCGTCGTCAGCAGCAGTGTGTCCCCTGTCCTCGTACGGACTTTTGAGACTATTTCTAAAACATTCAGGCTGGAGACAAGGTGCGGGCCTCACTGGACCTAGTTCACACGTTTTAAGGTGAAACACCACTTTTTCACCTAACACCCATTTAGGGGTGTTTGAGTACTCGTTTCTGAGTGTTCTTCTGAGGTCATAGCGACGACACAATCCACCGGCCTAAATTCAGCCTCGAGGCGTGGGCCCCACAAGGCGGCTCTTAGACATATACTGCGTTTTTATGAATTATGCTTCATATGTCCGTTTTTAGAAAATTAATAGCCTATGCCTCATGGTTATTTTCAAGTAACGCAATGGTAAGATTAGCGTTACTAGTTTCGGGGTTGAGAATGTGGGCCCCACAGGGCCCTGTTTGCATAACGTGGGGAGTTGCAGCTTCTATATCCGAAGTTAGTTTTAGGCGCCATCGGCGGTATTGTGAACCTAACATCGGGGAAAATTTGACTAGGGGGGTTTTAGGCGTTGAAGAAAAAGTTGATGTGTGGGCCCCACGAGCCGTCTTTTAAGCTGGGTGCAACGTACTGTGACATATTCATCAGACATCCATTTGGGGCATATGAATAGTCAATTTGGGATATTGTTCTGAGAGCATCATGATGGTGCAGTTTGCTAGACATTTTTCAGGACCAAGGTGCGGGCCCCACGATAAGCCATATGAGTATAAAGCGGTGTTGAATAACATTCCGTCAGGAGCCCGTTTCTAGTGATTAAATAGCCTATCTCACATGTTTTTTCACGAGAATTGCAACAGTGTAACCGTTTTGGGCATACAGGGCCTCTTTTGGGATCTCATTAAATGAGGAAACATGAAAGGGAATTGGTCAGAGGTTCCTTTGACGCACTCTGAACCTACACACGGTAGTGGTGTTAGTGACACCTAGTGACAACACATGCATTGCAGTGTTATCAGACCAGTTCCAGGTTTACCCTCTAGTGGGGATGGGTAGTGAGTTACCCATTGACGTTAGGGTTTGCCCTCCAGTGGGGCTAGGCAGTGGGTTATCCATTCAATTTAGGGTTTACCCTCAATCGGGGCTGGGTAGTGGGTTACCCCTTCACCTTAGGGTTTACCCTCCAACGGGGCTGGGCAGTGGGTTACCCATTCACCTTA
This sequence comes from Viscum album, assembly GCA_963277665.1. Classification (NCBI taxonomy): domain Eukaryota; kingdom Viridiplantae; phylum Streptophyta; class Magnoliopsida; order Santalales; family Viscaceae; genus Viscum; species Viscum album. The sequence goes on along the minus strand of OY728154.1, from coordinate 63,294,200 downwards.
GGGTTTATCCTCCAGCGGGTTTGGGTAGTGGGTTACCCATTCATCTTAGTGTTTACCCTCCAGCAGGGCTGGGCAGTGGGTTACTCGACGACCTCTTGGGGTTTACCATCTAGCAGGGCTGGAAAGTGGGTTACCCGATGAATTTCATCAGACTCAGCCCTTTCTATGAGACTAATTAGTGAGTTTTATATGTGATTATCAGAGCAGGACCCTTGGTTGTATAGTTTAGTGATGAGACAGCTTTGTCGTATGGGACTATTGGGCATCAGTGATGGATATCCTTTGAACTGCAGGTGACTTTTCTTGGGCTAAGCTTAGATATAGAGATCCCCTTACCCACTCGTTCAAGTTTCTTATTGAGCAGATATATATATATATATACTGCCTACTTTTTTTCCCACTCCTTGGGTTCATTTACTCTCTTTCTAGGAGGGGCGAAGACGTGCGGGGTATGCCATGTTCTTTCCGTGTCTAGCTCCTCTTGGATTGGATGAGTCTACTTCTGTTATTTCATTGGGTTGAGTTGCACTCTCTCTATTTTACCCTTAAATTTTTCTTTTCCTTTCTACTGCTCACCATTTTTGTACCTTATTTGTTTCTCCCTCGAGCTTTCGGGGCATCTCACTAAGTATCTTTATACTCACCCCTACTTGGGATTTTCCTGCACTTGGTGTGCCCTTGTAGACGACAGATAGGTCGATCCAGACTACGATGGAGCATAGAGGGCACAAGAGCTTGGGATGCATTCATTGGTCATTAACCATCAGGTGTGAGACACACCAGTTGTTTTATTTCATTTACCCATTGTCGAGTTTTGGCACCTTTCTAGTTGGGTGTGTGTTTTTTCATTTCTATTCATTTTACTGGTTAGTCTACTTTTCAGCACTTACTTGTTCTGTTTTAAAGTTGATGCATTACGGAGGTTGGGTTATATTTTTTCATACTTTGGATTGCTTTTTTACTCTGCACTTCTATAATGAGAGGGTTGTGTGTGTGTGAACAGGTACATAGGCAAAGGCCTCCCAGAGATTGTTACTCCTTCGCCGCTTGTCCCCAGACCTAGGCCTATGGAGGTGGGCTTGGGGTAGTTGTGGCTCGAGACTGGTTGGGTCAGGTCGTGACAGTTCAAGGAGTATGTATAGCCATACACTTGGACTGGGTTGACTAGTTGTCTTTAGCAGAGGATGGTCATGATGTGGAGTTTCTCTCTTCTAGGTTCCCTCAGGCTTGGATGAGCAGACTGTTGCCTTTCAGTTTCTCCCTTTTGGTTTGGGTTTTTGGGGTGCCTACTGTGTATTGTTATACTCACCCTAGAATGGGCATTGCCCACAAATGTTTGTGTTCTATGTAGACCACATACCTTTCAACGGAGATCCTAGAGGACCCGGATTAGGCAGAGCTTAGTGAGCAGGGTTGGAAGGGTTTTTTACTGGATATGTGCCAAGGATCTTACCGTAAGGTGTTATTTTTTGTAGTGTTTCCACTTTTTCTAAGGAAGTTAGATGCTTTGGTAGTTTTCTTTTGGTGGGTCCTGTTTTTCCCTTTTTGTACTGCTGTTGCACTCTGGTTTGTGATGATATATGCATGAATTTTATTTTCAGTTTTATATATCTCTTCACTGTCTCATGGAGGTGAATGTGGGTGTGTGTGTGTAGGTACCTTGGGTTAATGCCTCTCATGGGTATGATAGCCTACTCGGCACTAGATGTCTACCCTTGTCCTATTGGAGGTGGGATTGGGGAGTCGTAGCATGAGCCCTGTTGGGTAGGGTCATGACAGAGTGGTATCAGAGGAGGTTCCATGTTTGGGATCTCAGAGATTAGCTGGTCTAGCTGTGAGTTTGGTTTGGGTTGCATAGCGTAAGTGTTATGAAGTATCGAGCTCGAATTTTAGGCTAGAGACTTTACTGTTGGTGCGGCAGCTGATGTATCTATACATCAGGACTCTAATAACCTGCCTTTTGACTCGGGACATTTGTACCCCGGTCATAGGGGAAAACGGTACATCCATCATATAGGAGTGAGTTTTGGGTTTTTCCTTGTCCTTCTTGAGTCAGATCCCCAGTTATACTCTTTGAATATGGAGCGTCTTGATTGTATTTCAGGATGCCTCTACGATGAAGGCCAGTGAGGGTTCTGAAGTGGGGTTGTTGTGATGATTCGCCCCATGTAGAGGATATAGACCTGGGTGCAGGTTCTGAGGCTGCATGTCTAGGTGGTCTTCTAGATGATCCACCACCTGTCGAGTAGCTAGTTTTGTCAGGAGTGTAAGATGAGGTTGCATGCAGGATGAGTGCATTGCACGAGTTCCAGAGGCAGCGAACTCTGAGGTTCCAAGGTTATCCAGACCCTCAGGCAGTTGATTACTAGCTCAAAGTAGTCACCCGAGTTCTCCGCCTGGTGAGGACACCCCCTAGATCCGATGGTGGTCCTAGCAACGAGCCTGGTTCATGGTTTGGTCAGGCGATGGTGGAGTTTGGTGACGTAGTCCCACGATGAGGAGACTCTCACGTGGACAGAGTTTGAGAGGCTCTTCAGGTAAGAGTTCTATCCGGTGACGCTGAGGTCAGTACGGATTCAGAAGCTTCTATAGCTTCGACCAGAGGACATGACCATGTCGGAGTACTCAACGAGGTTTACAGACCTGTCGTACTACTCCCTGGATATGGTTCGATACCTATTATTTAGGGCTAAGACCTTCGAGCAGGGCCTATGTAGGTACATTTTGGAATGTGTGGTTTCCTTGTGTCTCCCCACCTATGCTGGAGTACTGGAGCGGGCCCTAGTGGTGGAGAGATTTCTGGCTGAGCAGACCCAGCCTGTTAGTACTGGGCATGTGGGAGATGAGTCCTTGTCAGTTGAATCAACATCTGGTAGCCAAAAACATACTTAGGGGTCCGGACGTGGCCAGCGTTTTAGGAGGCGACCCAAGGATGGAGGATCTGAGGCTCAAGGATCATAGGGCTCGTAGGGTAGTTTTTTTCAGCCGCAGGAGAGGCGGTGTAATGCTTGAGACGGTTGAGAACATCTTGGTAGATATTGTCCGACCCGTCGTGCTGCTGAGAGGGAGCCAGTTGACAGACCACCTTAGCAGAGGCAGCATCTCGAGCAAGGAGGTCCACAGGGCGGCGGGCGTGGCGACGGAGCTGGTGCAGCAGCAGGAGGTGGTAGGTGGTATCAGTTTCCACCACCCCCACCCCCAGGTGGTCCACACGAAACTCAGGGAGCTAGGGGACAAGGGAGAGGTTAGCTGCATGCCCTAGAGGCTGTTGAACTAGAGGCTCCGCAGTTGGATAGAGGTACGCCTTGTGTTTTTTCAACTTTCTGCAGTAGTTTTTTAGACAATGTTTAGTAGTACTCTTCCCTTTCTGGTGCTTGCTCGAATTTTTTAGGGTGTTGGTATGATCTTGTGTGGGTGTTGTTCTATGTGCTCCGAATTCATGGGGAAGAGGGATCCTTCCCCCACCATGACGGGTTTTTGTGACGTGATCAAAACCATGTGGGTGAGTCAATGCCACCCAAAGCGGATAGTGTTGAGGTGTGGTGGATGAGTACCTCTGACTTATGTTTTCAGGCCTGGGTGTTTGTTGGTGAACTAGCTAGCATGGGAGACCCAGTTGAGAGTCTAGTTGCTTTCCTTGTGCTTATTGATTTTCGGGGACGAAAGGTTCTAAGGTGGGGAGGATGAAGCGAATCGGTTTTTGGCCTTGTAAGACTTTGAAATATTCCTATGAATAATTACAGAGCTAGGCGCGTAGAAGGCGTGCGATTCTGAGGCTCAGTGTGCCCGAGATAAATTTTATAAAAATATTAAGTATTTTTATATTATGTACATGGCGGGGGTGTGTTATCTCTTAAACAGTACCTCAGAATGGGAATATGGGGGCATGATTGCGTCTGGAACATGTCGTTTACCCTAGGCGGGGTGTAAACTTTACAGGCGCGGGCCTGCTATGAGAAAATCCATGAGGGGAATTTTTGTAAATCAATAGAAAAGTTTATTTACGAGTGTCGGCTCTAATAACTTCTGAATGGAGTCTTATATCGCAATTCTAAGTCTGCAGTTGCGTTCAGAATGTTGTTTTTACCTTAGGTGCGACATAATTTTAGTCGGCACCGGGTGCCGCATCGGAGGCGAGTTGGCGGGGAGTTAAAATGTAGTTTTTATTTTAAAAAAATAAAAAGAAAACAAACTCTTCCCCCCCTCCCATTTCCTCTCTACACATGACGAACCCGTCCCTCCCCTACCCCAGTTCTTCTTTAATTCAAACCGTGAACATCTGTTTTCAGCGCCGATCGTTAGCAGATCAAGCTCCAGCGCGTCGCAGGCGTCGTTCTGCACCTGAAGCTTCAGTGATCCGCCAACAAGAAGGCGTTTAGAGTTTTGAAACCCCGTATCCTATTTGGTTCGGTTTTTCTCCATTTTGAGCTTGTATATGGGTAGATCCGGTCCCAGAGTGTGCACATATGCCTTCAGAAGCGCGTTTGGACCACTGGGGTGACCCCGGCGGCCGGTGGCGGCGGGCCGCAGGATTCGATCGGGACCGCCAAAACAGCGGTGGTCCGACGCCAATTAGTGGTGACCCAGAGTGGGGGTCAGCTATGCGCTCACGCATGCTACGCCGCGCCACGGGGGCATGGTCCACCGGCAAGAGCGGTCGGCGGCGGCTGCAGGCCCAGGCCGGCCCAACCCTCTTGGTACACAGGGGTTTAAAAACCCATGTATCTTGCTTCCTCATGATCCGAATCGTGTGCCGTCTACGGAGACACGACCCAAGAAACGAGGAGAACCCTTTGGTGTGGGTTCATGGGATTCGAAGTTCGGGATTATGGCCCGGGTGCAAGAAACATTGAATAAAATAATGATATTTTATTGTTATTCGACTTCGGGTCGTTGTATCTTCTATCCGGAGCATTCAATTGACATGCCGTCAGTGGCGTTGAAACCCTGATGGTATGAAGGACATTTCAAGATAGATTTCGGGTGTTGGGACCAAAAATAGGGTGTGGCCCCCATGTGGCCGGGTTTCGGCATTTGCGGAGAAACGTGAATTTTCTGCCGGGTGTTTGTTTTGGACGATCGAGTAGTCGATCCCGTGTGTTTTTTCGAGTGGATCGCAATGGTGTGATATGTTTGATGAGTTTCAGGATCGTGGTGTGGGCCCCACCTTGGCTATCTTTGGTGAATACTAACTTTTTCACTGGGTGTCTGTTTGGGACGATCGAGTAGTCGATCCCATGTGTTTTTCCGCGGGGATCGCAAATGTGTGATTCGCTTAACGAGTTTCAGGATTGTGATGTGGGCCCCACCCAGGCTGGCTTCCGTGAATAGTAACATTTTCACCGGGTGTCCATTTGGGATAATCGAGTAGTCGATCTCGTGGGTTTTTTTGAGGGGATCTCAGTGGTATGATTTTTTTGATGAGTTTTGGGATTGTAGTGTGGGCCCCACATGGGCAGGCTACGATTAATAGTACCTTGTTCACCAGTTGTCCATTTCAGGTGAGTAAACCACCTATCCTGTCTGTTTTACCCTGTTGATCATGATGGTGGCCTCGGTATCGGTCTTGGAGGTGCGCGGTGTGGCATTGGGGCGGGTCGCTCGAGTTAGCGATGTTTGGACAAGCAGTGGTTGAGGGTGCTCCCTTGGTTTATTCCTATGAGGGTTCGCATGGAATCACAACCTTAGTATACGTTTTTGATCCTCTCGATGGGATGTTTAATCTGTTAGAGTTGTGGAATCCCTCCAGTGGGCCCAGAGCAGGCTCCTCTAGCATCGTTTCCCTAGATCAGGTTCTTGGTATCATTGTGACAGTTTATCTCCGGCTGACGATCCCCTACCTACCAGGTTAACCCCATAGGATTTGTGGCATCATTGGGAATATGATCCCCTACATAGTGGTCTGTTCCCAGTAGGGTTGTGGCATCATCGGGTATACAATCCCCTAATTAGCGTGAGGTTTCTATGGGGTTGTGGGGTTATCAGTTCGATCCCCTACAACGCGATATGTACCTGATAGGGTTTTGGAATAATCATGACCATCGTGACATGGGTGACGATCCTCTATCTGAGTGACCTGTTTTTGTCGAATGCCAGATCGGGTTGTGGTATCCCCCAACAGATCCTGGAAGTGGTCCCCTATTTTTGAGCTCTACAATTTCCAGATCATGTTGTGGTATCCACAAGCGGACCCTGGGAGTGATCCCCTATCTGTGAGATCTTGGTATACTAGGGTGGGTTCTAGTATCCCCTAGAGGACCCTAGGAGTGATCCCCTATCTATGGATTTTGGTTTCTATGTTGTTTCTGTGAGGTTTCCTCAGTGACGTTATCTGATGAGTGTGATCTCTCGGGTGAGCATCTGAGATGTTTGTGTGGGACCCGATGGAGTGCATCTCTCGGACGAGTGTCATCTGGGATGACAGTGATCGTGGAGTGTGTTATTTTATTTTTCAACCATCACTAGTGATGAGGTCAGTACCTCATGTGTCTTGATGCGTGAGATGAGTATATCTGGATGTTTAAGGGGTATATATGGGCATACATCTGGACTGGGCTGACTAGTTGTGTTTAGCCAAGGATGGTCACGAGATGGAGTTTCTATATCATATGGGTTCCCTCTAGCTGGGATGAGTGGACTTTTTCCTTTCAGTTGATCTTTTTTTTTTGGGTTTTTGGGGTGCCTACTGAGTATTGTTATACTCACCCCTGCACAGGCTTTGCCCGCACATGTTTGTGTCTTGTGCAGACCACATGCATTTCTATGGAGTTCCAGGAGGACTCGGATCAGGCGGAGCTTAGTGAGAGGGTTTGACAGTGGTTTTTACTGGAGCTGTTCCGAGGAGGCTATCGGTAGGTGTTTTTTGGGGCAGTTTTTTCCCTTTTTTGGAGTAGGTTGGATTCTTTGGAAGTTTTCTTTTGGTGGACCCTATTTTTCCCTTTTTATACTGCTGTTGTACTCTATTTTAGGATAGATGTATGCATGCATTTTTTTTCCAGTTTTATATATCTATGCATTGGTTCATGGAGGTGTGTGTACATGTACCTTGGGATAATGCCTCCCATGTGTGTGGTAGCCTACTCAGTGCTAGATGCCAACCCCTGGTCTATTAGAGGTGGGCTTGGGGAGTCACGACCTGATCCCCATTGGGTTGGGTCGTGATATGTGACCCCTCTGATACCACTAGTAGGTTCTAGGTGAAGTTGAAGCCTCCTTTGTTGGTGTGAAAAACTTGCATTTTAGTCGTGAATAACATGTAATTATTTATTCACATGATCAAAAATTCATTTCCAATTTAAAAACTATATTTACAGTGTATATTAAATTACTAAACTATAAACAATGGATCTTTAAATTTAATTTTTAATTAATATACAAGAAGATGTACAATTAACTCAATTTGTTATTCTATGTTTTTTGATGATCCCATTAAAAAGATCTTATCATTCCATCATTAAACTATAATATTCCAAGTTCCAAATCCCTCTATGGGTTATCCAAACATTGACTACAATCTTTGAACAATGCTATAGAATTTCTAGGTGCAACCATGAATGATCTTAATCAATTTTGTTTTTCATGGTTGATCATAAAAGAATTATTCTAGTGATAGTATCAAATCATAATGTTCTATCATTGTATTAAGACAGTAGGGGTGTACTATAAGTATATATATCTATCTATCTCCATTTCTTGATAGAGTCTCAATCTATTCACATTTCACACCCATTGTGTTTTTGAAAAGGGTTAAAATTTATATTTATTATGGGAGGTTTAGTGTTGGGAAATCAAACACAATCCCTTTACCATCATTAATATTATTAATTCACCCCATGTAAAATAATAATAGTAATAATTTTATTAATCACTTGACCAGAGAAATAGATTAATAATATAAATAAATATCATTTACATCACCTACAATCATAAAATTAAGCTCGGTCTACTTTCTCTCATCAACATTGATCAATCCATGATTAATGGCTATTTAATAAATAAATGTAAAATTTTTATTCTATGATAAATATAATAAATATTATATTATCCAAAATTGTAATTATTTATTATTATTATTATTATTTAAATCAATTATTCATTCAAATAAATTGTGATTAAATAAGGTGACTAACCACTTCCAAATAAATCTTATTTATTCTAAATTTTTTACTTCAGTTTGACTGATCTTGATAATATAATAAGTGTGTGACCCTTAAGGATTATTTCTCAATACCATTATGCATAACCATCTAAAGTAAAAGGGTAGAATATAGAAACATTCCAAGGAACCCATAGAAATATAATTTAATATTTTAATAACATCTAACATCCTATAGACATTTACTATGTAATATAACATATTTATCATGATATCCCAAATCAAGTGTATTGAATATTAGTGCAACCAAACGATATTCTTGATGTATCATGCTTTTAATTTCCAAAAATGAACTCCCCCACCAAACACCTAGGACATAGATTCATTTAGTCAGTTCTATTCCCAACAAAGAGCAAAAGATATCATATTCCTTTAAGGGACATAAAGGATACATCATTTCTCCCATTGTCAATAATACAATATCACTCGTGATACACCCAACATATCCTACCTCATCGCTAACATATTTCATCATGGTTTTAACCAATACATAAAAAAACATGATTTCTGATATCCAGTAAGGATAATATTAAATATAAGTACCAATATACACATTTGTATATAGGAATATCCAATGACACATGGAAATGTGGATTTCCAATTGATGGGTATGTTCTCATAACCTCATATCTTAGATATTACCAAAGGAGAATTACATTTGAAGGTGTATCATTTCCTTATGAGACTAATAACCTTAATATCGTATATTATCCATGTTCCATTAGACAAAATCATCCAGCCAAAGAAAAAGGTTAAAGAATAATGTTATGGAACGTCTAGGTTATCATCATAATGGGGAATAACAATGACCTTTTATTGTGACATATATTATTAGGGAATTATCAAAAATAAATTTAATGTATAGGAATAATAATAATTTGATAATAAAAAATCATTAATAATGACAAAATGTTATCAATTTTTAAGAAAGTAAGTTACAGGGAACAATCTCCAATGGAAAATAACCTACTATGAAAGATTACTATATAATATAATCTCTTTATGTCATTAAGGTTTTGAGAGGTATCATTTCTATGATTGATAAAATTATTAATATTTTCATATGGTATACTAAGTAGGTGGGGGAAGGGTTATTGTTATTATTGTAAGGGGATTTTGAAGCCAATTTATAAAGGTTGGGTTAATTTGAGAAACATGATGGAGACCATGGAAGGAATGAAAGCTAAGTTTACAAGGGATATCATTAAAGGGAAGTGTCAATGGGCCATGGTTAAGAAAGATAGATATTATGAGGATTATGTTAGTTGGGTGAAATATATATAGATGTTATTGAAATTGGATTTTTTTCATGATAGGATGCTTCATGACAGTTAACGATAAGGTGTGATGGGTGGTAATCCGAGAAAACATCATGTTTTGGATGGAAATATCTGTTGGATATATTCTCTACTTCCTAGGATACCCAGTATAAAAAATCTCTTTTATGAAGATGATCATGCACCCAGGTCTTATCAATTACATTATCTATGATGAACAAAAGACTCTATATTCATATATTTATTAGGTTAAATAACCTGATAGGTGTGTTTTTTAGACTCAATCTCATGCAATTTTAGTGTGAGGTAATTTTAATCATTGGTGTATTAAACAAAGGATACTGATGAGCGGGAGGGTAGGATTTTTTGTATTAAAATACCAATAAATATGAATATCCTTTTTAGGATAATGAATTATAAGGAAATTATTATTGAATAAAATATTCGGAATAAGCGTATCCATTTGGTCTCATGTTTATAGTGTTGCAAAGATCCAAAAATGGGGTAGGCTGGGAATGTTTCCATCAATGGTCTCTAGATATGATTTATTTGTGTGCTTTTTGTCTATAGTATGGAAATCTGATTGCATGGAGGTTCCAATTAAATCTTCATATCAACTTTTTTTATGGGGGAATACCAATAAAATAAAAAAACCAAATATCCTAGATTGATCTTTGTTATAGTGTGTTGGAAGATATAGGAGGCTAAAAACAAAGTTCAAGAAGGCATACATAGTTCCGTTTTATATAAATTCTTGTGCTCATATTCTTTATAGTTCTAGAACATGGTTTTCTCTTTCTAGGAAAATTGATCTTGGATGCTAGTAGGGGGTTACACCTAAGAGGATCAGCTTTCATAGTGAATATTCGTTGGGATCAGAAAGGTAGGTGGGTTAAGTGGAATCCACCCAGTGTTGGTTTGAAACATGAAATTTATGGGTCTTTAACTCAGTGTGTTATGATATGGGGTGGTTTTGTTTATGATGGCTTAAAATCAGTGTTATATGGGTTTAGTTATTTCTATGGGGAAGAAAATTCACTTGGGGTAGTGACTAGAGCCTTCTATAGTGTCCTTTCTCTATACAGGCTCCTCAATATAAGTATTGACTTGATGGAGTCAAATTCCAATATCCTTTTTTGTATTTTAATGGGTGAAATCTAATGTTATATGGTATATGGTATATCTCATCGTAAATTCTAGGTTTCTCATTGGAAAATACAGGGAGGTTATTTTCACTTGGAAGGGGGAAAACACTATGGCTATCATCATTGATACTAAAGGGGAACCTAATGATAACCTTATTTTTTATAATTTTATGCGTGATTTTCCTTGATATTGTAACCTTATTATCAGTGTTGATGCCTTAGGAATATATTAATTTATACCTTCTTGACTTTAAGGGCTTATGAAATAAAAAAGAAAACCATGAGTGATTAATATTATATCTTTGTATCGATATCTCATAAAGTATATTTAATACTTATAATATCAACAAATATTCTAGATTTATCATTGTCCTTGAATCTAATATGAAATCATCAATAAAATACCTTGAATATGAATTTAGTTAGAAGATTACATTTCAATAAAAGTGTTAGTGATATAATATTTTATTAAAATGAAATTAAAAAAATAATTTATTCACTTATTCAATTAATTTCATATCACTTATGATGCGCCAAATGTTTCATACCTTACCATAAGAAAATTTCATGATAGTTTTTTCCAATATATCAATGTTTTTGATTCATGATATAAATAAATAATAATACCAAATATAAGGACAAATAAACACATCCATAGATTGGAATATCTAATGGCACATATAACTTATAGAGTTCCTATTCATATGTTAATCCTCATATACTCTTCTCTTGGAGATTACTAAGTTTGGAATCTTGTATTTTTATTTTATAACCTTTCATTACACTTTACAAACAGAGGATCCATAAAGTCTTGTGTCATGGAAATTAGGAACATAATACATGAAAAAAACATAAAAAATTCTTGTAAACCACTTGTAAGGATTCATAATAGGTTCATCAAAAGTAAAAGTACAAAATCTCATAACCTAGAGAAATATATCAAAGGAAAGGGTGAGCAGAAGGCCCAATAAGTGTAAACAAGGGAATTAATTTACTTTTGATATCAATAAGGAGTTGATAAAAAAACATAATGACATGAGCCATAAAATAAGTGGAATATCATAATAAAAATAACATGATACATAACTTGAATATGTGGCTACATAATTTCATTTATACATTCATGAACATATCACCAAGGTTCATCCCTATGGTGTCATAAAAATTTACTAAGGTTATTCACCAAGGACCTGTGAAACTTGCATCTCTAGAGATTAATTCTTCACCCAATCCATTGGAGTGCTATCAAGACACAAACATAATATTTATTTATTTTCACATGATCCACATAGATTATAATCATACATTTCATAAATAACCCATAGAGATTAAAAGAAATGGTTTTCACTTCAAAATCGTGACATTTTAAAAGTGCTTAAAAATATGATCATTATGTCATTTATAACCCATAGAAAGGGAGTGAGGGTTATATATATGTCAATTACAGAATCAAATGAATCATTTTTATGTATTTAGGAAAACACATAGAAACTAAATAGGTCTAATTATTCAAATAAATAAAATAAGATAATTTCATGAGAGAAATAAAGAGAAATTTTGAGATGATAATTCTACAACATAATGGCTATATAACATCATTTGAGAAAACAATAAAAAGAGAGGTTACAAGGGTAACCCACTCATAAATAAATAATAATATAGTATAAAGACAAAATAAAATGTAGATAAGAACATGGTATGGATATTTTAATGACATACCACATGAAAAGGAAACTTGAAAGTAAAGGGAAGATGTCATTTTCTTTTACAAACCTTTTTGGCATCCTAACGACTTCACATAAAAATTCAGAAATTCCTATGATGAGAGTTGAATGAGTATCTAATTATTTGTACATAAAATGGAAAGAAATATTAATATAGAATAACATAACCCCACATAATAAAATGAAATCTAGAAGACATTACATAAAAGATGTCATAACTTAAAAGTGGTGGGTGAAATGTTCCCTTACCTTGAAGAGTTACTTTGAATGCTCGATGGTTGGGACCTTTGGGGATTGAGGGAACCTTGGGAGGACTCCTTATGAGGTAAAAAGACCATATCTTCTTTGATGATCATTTTGGAATGAAAGGTATGAGGGAATGTCTTCGTATTTATTGTAAAAGTGAGGGAATATTTAATTAATTTCCAAAGGACACCTCATTAGTGGTATTTACAAAACCATGGGCTTTCCTATGGTATTTGCCTAGGGTATTGACCACTTGGGACATATCATAACATATAATATTAAAAAGTTGACCAGAATAATTACATCATTATTACATCATTAATGATGTCATTAATCACACCAAAACTCAAAATTTTATTTTTACTATTCAATGGATAACAAAACATTTTATAAAAATATCATAAATTCAAAGTAACCTAATATTTATGTTCTGAATTCAAAAATTAACTCCATTATATGAAAATAATTATCTAAATATTTTTAATTAAATTTTTAAATAAAATAATTATTTATTCTAAATAAAAACAACTCTAATACTATAACTCGTTTGGTAAAACCTTAAGAAAGTAATCAAGGTTCCATAAAATTAGCATATAACCATAATATAATAAAGTAACAATTCATGTCTAAATTTTAAGAAAATAAATTTCCATTTTAAATTATTAAATTAATCATAAAGTTGTAATTAAAATATTTATGACATACAAAAATACCAATACTTATACTATGATCATTTTTTCACTTTTATGGTGTCTAACTTATATATATACATTCATGGGTGAGGTTTCTATTTTTTTGGCCAATTCACTATTCATTATTATTAATTATTCTTCATAAGGGTAATATTACTATTCAAACTTTATTAATCACCAAAAATTAAGTTGATCTTATTAAACTATATATTTCTTACTGATCATGACTATAAAAGACCATTTATGGAAAATCATTTCACATTTTTGATTATTTAAAGTTTACATTAATATTTTAGAATACTAGTTTTGTTCCAAAATTAATTAGTAATATGGAACTATAAATTCATCATATATTTTTCTAGATATTAGAAATTTTCCAACTTTTCCATAATAAGAAATAGAAATTTTATTTATACAAAAGGTTGACACAAGTAACTAATGTCGCATTACATATCCCCTTATAACAACTGCATTGGACCTATGTGTAAGGTGTTCTATGGTGATAGAATCTTGGGGCGGATCGGACAACACTGCCTGAGTGGTGATTTCTAATAGCTTGAACTTCTCCCTTAGGTGATTCTGTTCAAGCTTCACATGTTGATGTTCGGCTTGGGCTTGGTCCAGAGCAGAGCCCGGTGATTCTACATCCTTCCCAGGCTCTGAAAAATGGGATTCCTATAGCCCGAGTCTAATAGATGAGGCCATCAACTCTTCTTTATGTATTAATTAACCAAGACCACTAGTATTTATATACAATAATCATAACATTAAGAGTATTTCTTTCAACAATCATATTGACTGGCAGTCATATAACAGTCAAAACCCAATGGTATCATTTTAATTATACTCACTTTATTAATTAAAGGATATAGTTTTGATGAGTATAAAATAAAAAAACACACAAATATTGAAAAAAAATATTATTCAAAATTTTGGGTCATTACATTCTTCCCCCCTTAAGAAAATTTATTCCCCGAAATTTGAACTCATACCCTTAGAAGAGAAAAGGTGAGGGTACTTATACATGATAGACTCTTCTGGGTCCCACATGGATTCTTCATGTTTGTGGTTCCTCCACAACACCTTATCAAGGTGGGCATTCATGTTTCGTAGAACCAAGTCTCTACGATCCAAGATCTCCCCCGACTACTCCTCATAAGAGAGGTCATGTTCTAGTTGTACCAACTCTAGATTTATTACATGTGAAGGGTATGTTATGTACTTCCTCAAGATGGATTCATGGAAGGAATCATGAACTTGTGCTAGATTTTGAGGGACTGCAAGCCGATAGGCTACTGCTCATATGCGATCAAGGATTTCATACGGGCTAATATACCTATGGATAAGATTCCCTTTATTCCCAAACCTCATGACTCTCTTCCAAGGTGAAATTTGAAGTATGACCTTGTCAGCAATATCACACTCCAAGTACCTTAGACAGTTGTTGGCATATCTCTTTTTACGACTCTGATAAGCCTTAATATATTGTGGGATGACATGGATCGTTTCTATCATCTTTTTCAAAAGATCAGGTCCAATAATATTTCTATCCCCATCTTCATGCCAACTAGTAGAAGTTCTACACTCCTTACCATATAGATCTTCATAGGTTTCCATTCGAATTCTCAAGTGGAAACTATTTTTGTTAGAGAAATCAACTAATGGGAGATGTTGATCTCATCCACCTTTAAATTCCATTGATCTTATTCTCAGCATGTCCTCGAGTGTTTAAATTTTCCTTTCAGATTGGACATCTATTTGGGGGTGATAGGTTGTACTGAAATTAAAATCAGTGCTCAGAGAATGTTGAAGACTTCCCTATAAATTTGATGTGAACCTTGGTTCATGATCAGATATGATAGAAAGTGGAACTCCATGAATCCTTACCACTTCTTTCATATAAATCCTAGAAAGTTGATCAAGAGTAAAATCTTCTCGAATATAGATAACATGGGAAACCTTGGTTGGACGGTCTACAATAACCCATATCGCATTGTTTTCTTTAGAAGTTCTTGGGAAACTAGTGATGAAGTACATAGTGATTTTTCCCACTTCCATGCTGGTATGGGAGTGGTTTCAATACCCCTATAGAAAGTTTTCCCTCTGCCTTCACATTCTTACATACCAGGAACCTTGAAGAGTATTTAGCAATCTCCCTTTTCATATTATCCCACCAATAATGATCAAGAAGGTCCCTATACATTTTTGTGATGCCAGGATTTATAGATAAATTAGTTATATGACCTTCATCCATCAAATCCTTTATTTCTGGAATATATGAAACACATAGTCTTGTATGAAATTTCAGAACATCGTCTTGATCAATATTGTACACATGAAACTTTCCATACATCACAACATCAAACTTCTTCTATAACAATGGATCTTGTTTATGGTCTTTCTTGATCTTTTCTTGTAATTATGGTTGAGAAATCCATTGGGTTATGGTTGGTGATGTCCCTTACCTTATAATTTCTTGGCCCAAATTTACTAGGTCATTGATCAAAGGATCTATTTGAATCATCATCATGGATAGAACAACTCAGTCTTTCCTACTTAATGCATCAACAACTTTGTTTTCTCTTCCAGGATGATAATGAATTGAACAATCATAGTCTTTAAGAAGTACCAACCATCTCTTTTCTCTCATGTTCAATTCCTTTTGTGTGAAAATATACTTCAAACTTTGATTTTATGTGTATATATTACATTTCTCCCCATAAATATAGTGTCTCCATATATTTAGAGAAAAAACAACCACATCCAGCTCCAGATCATGTGTAGAAGAGTTCTTCTCATGAGTCTTCAATTGTTGAGAAGCATAAGCAATGATCTTGTCATTTTTCATGAGGACGCACCCAAGCCCTTTCAGATATGAATTTCTAAAAATAAAAAATCCTTCTCCACTTGAGGGAAAAGTTTACATGGATGTAGTTACCAATTTATGCCTCATCCCTTGGAAACATTCCTCACACTTCTTTATCCAGAAGAACTTGATATCTTTTCGAGTTATCTTGGTTAATGGATTATAATGTTGTGATTTTTTTTCACAAACCTCCTATAATATCCTAATAATCCAAGGAAACTACTAATATCAGTTATTGATGTAGGTTGAGGCCAATCCTCTACAAATTTTGTCTTTGTAGGGTCAATTGTGATTTCTTTCATTGGTTATAACGAGCCCCAAGAAAGAAAATTTTTGAAACTATAATTCACATTTTCTAAACTTCCAAAAAATTCTCTCCTTCCAAAGAGTTTTCAAAATAACCCTTAGATGATGCTCATGATCCTCGCGACTTTTGGAATATATCAGAGTATCATCATTAAAAAGTACCACAATTTTATCAAGGTAGTCCTTAAAGAATATATTCATCAAATCCATAAAATATAAATTTCATTATTCAGTTCGAAGAGCATAAACAAAACTCATAATGCCCATATCTTGATCAAAAGGTAGTTTTGGGAATATCTTATTTCTTCACCATTAATTGATGATAACAAGATCAAAGATCAATCTTATAGAATAATCAAGTCCCACAAAGATGGTCAATAAGTCAAAAATTCTTGGAATGAGTATTTGTTCTTCACAGTGATCCCGTTCAGTTCTCAATAATTAATACATAACCACACCGATCCATAATTATTCTTCACAAAAAGAATAGGTGCTCACTAAGGAGACACACTCGGTCGGATAAAACCCTTCTCCAAAATATCTTTGAGTTTTTTATTTAATTCTTCTAGATCCACATTTTCCAACCTATAGGGGTCTTTGATATTGGTTGATGTCCACGTACATGTTTAATGGGGAACTCAACCTCTCTATCTAGGGGAGGTTCATGTAACTCTTCAAGAAATACATCAATGTATTCCTAGATGATGGGGACATTTTTTATCCTTAAGCTCTCATTTCCTTTTTCTTCTTCTTCACCAATAAAATCCATAAAGAGGGGTATAAGAGGTTCTTCTAGACAAATATCAGGTTGAGATATCTATCCTTAGAAGATAACTATAGGTTTTCCATTCAAGACTACTGATATTTCATTTCTTATGTATTTGATCTTTGTATTATACATTCAGAGCCAGTCCATCCCTAGTATAATGTTGAATTCATTCATGGTAATGACTACTATATTTGCAATAAGATTGTGCTTGCTAAAGTAAATACTAGAGTTTCTAAACACTGACAATGTTTGGATAATCCCACCTGGATTCCGGACTGATAACTCTACTTTTAGAAAATTAGGGGTTGATTCTAAAATCTTTGCAAACATGGTGGAAATAAAGGAATGGGTAGAACCAGAATCAAACAAAGTACTTTCAAGCTTTGAGAGAACCACAAGAGTACCAGCCACTACATCATTTAGTGCTTCAACTTTATCCATAGTGATTACAAAAGTATGACCTTGTTCCCATGGCCATTGTTGAGGCTGATGGTGAATCCCCTCCAATTCCCTCAGATTTGGATAGTGATTTGAAAAGTTCCCAAGTTTTCCACACATATAACATTGGACATAAGGTAGGTAATGCACCATCTACCCTTTGTAATTAGTGTTTTGAAGTTGTGTCTTTACCTCAATATGAAAATTCTATGCGATATAGCCATCTCTTCCACACTTGTTGCACTTCCTGCTCCTGAGCAGGTAGTTCCCCGAATGCTTCTTCCCCCATTTATTATATGTGGGATGTTGTACTTGTTTTCCTCCTCTTCCATGATCAATGCTCATATCTAAGATTGTATCCACAGATCTATTCTTTTCAATGGATTTATGAGACCACTGCATCTCACCAAACTCATGTTCAAATTTCATTGCACTCTACATGATCTCCTAATAGCTAGAATAGTCTATATTGTCTAGATTCTTCGACAGATGAGGTCCCAGTTCACCGAATAATATATCAACCTTGCCATTTGGATCTATGAAAAATCAAGAGGTGTAACAGGAAAGCCTTGGGAAGTTCATATAGTAGCTTCCCACAGATTCATTATCCTTTTACTTCGGCTCAAGAAACTTCTTCTCCATTCTTGTTCCCATGGAATGAGTTAAATACTTACTGAATAAGATCCCTCTAAACTCCTCCCACTCCATAGCTTCAAACTACACTATTGGCCTCATGTTTTTAATTAGTTCCCACCCCTGATCAGCTTCTACCTCTAATCAATAGACAACCAGGGTGACCTTCCCTTACTCTGAATAGAGGACCACAAAAAATAACTTCTCTATAGAGCTGATCCACTATTTAGAAATCAATGTGTTGGTCGATCCACTGAAGGTTCATGGTCGTTGACACATAAAGGACTCAATAGACTGTTGTTCCCTTAGAGGTGAGATTGGTCTCTCAGCTTGATTCAAGTTATTTCCTATAACTTGAGCCAGTTGGTTCATCATTCCCATGAAAGTTTCTATCCTGCCTTCCATTGGAGGGCCGTTAGCACATGTTCCATTATGGTCATCATTTGCACGGTTCCTCCTATTCCCCTCTATTTTCATAAAATAATAAAACGTTAGTGAGAAAATTATTTCATTTATGAATCTTTTAACTAAAAAGGATTTTATTTCTTTAAACATCATGCTTCAACAATTACATTTCTCTATAAATCCTTTATAATGATTCATAAAAAGATTGTGATCGACCAAACATAGCCCTGGTGAGTGTCAAACTAGAAGTGTAGAAAGGCATGTTGTCATGTACCAGGATACCTCGGTTCAAACCAAAAACTCCATGTTAGAGTTTTCACTCCAAGGTATATCTGTGCCTGAGCCACATCCACTTGTTCATATCCAGACATGGATTTATTTGTTCGGAAACCATTTAATTAATATTTCACCAAAATACCAAGAAGTTTTCCTATTTTTAAAATTTTAAATCGGATTATTAATAATTTTTTCATAGCCTAATTTACATAAATAAATAAACTATCCTTTGATACCAACTATGGAATCCATCTTTTCTATTTCAAAACTATTCAATACACTTTACAAACAGAGGATCTTTAAAGTCTAGTGTCATGGAAATCAGAAACATAATACATGAAAACAACATAAAAATTTATTCTAAACCACTTTTATGGCTTCATAATTGTTTCATTCTAAGAAAAATTAATGCATCTCATAACCTGTAGGCATACATCATAGGAAAGGGTGAGAAGAAGGCCCAATAAGTTTAAACAAGGGAATCAATTTACTTGTGATATCAATAAAAACCTGATAAAAAAACATAAATAAATGATCCATAAAAGAAGAGGCATATCATAATAAAAAGAACAAGAATCATAAATTTAATAAGTGTATAAAAAATTTCATTTAGAGATTCATGAACATATCACCGAGGTTCATCCCCAAGGTGTCATAAAACAATTTCCAAGGTTATTCACAAAGGTATCCTGAAACATGTCATCTCTAGAGATTTACTCGTTACCCAATGAATTTTAGCACTATCAGGTCACACCATTAATATGTATTTATTTTCATGCGATCCACATATATCATAATCATACATTTCAGAAATTACCCATAGAGAGTAAAAGAAACAGGTTTCACTTTAAAATCGTGACGTTTTAAAAGTGCTTAAAAATATGATCATTATGTCATGTATAAGCCATGAAAAGGGAGTGAGGGATATATGTATGTAAATTAGAGAATCAGATGTATCATTTTTATGTATTTATGAATTCCTATATAAATTATATATGTTTGAGTATTCACATATAAAAAATAAGAGAATTTCTTAAGATAAAGAAAGAGAAATTCTGAGATGAAAATTCTGCCGCATAATGGCTACATAACATCATTTTAGAAAAAATTAAAAAGGTAAAGTACAAGGATAATACACTCATAAATAACTAATAATATAGTATAATGACAAAATAACATGTATATAAGATCATGGTTTGGATATTTGAATGACATACCACAAGAAAAGGAAACCTAAAAGGAATGAGAAGTAGGGACTTCTTTTACAAAAAAATTGGCAGCTTAAGGACATCACTAAAAAATTCAGAAATTCAGATGATGAGAGTGGAAAGGGTCTCTCATCATTTAGAAAAAAATGGAAAAAAATGAATATAGAAGAATATAACCCCGCATAATGAAAGGGAAACTGAATAAATTACATAATGGAAGTCATGACTTAAAAGAAGAGGGTGAAAGGTTCCCTTACCTTGAAGAGTGACATCGAAATCTCAAAGGTTTGGACCTTGGGGGATTGATGGCACCTTGGGAGGACTCCTTGGGAGTTAAAAAGGCTAGAACTAATTTGAAAAGTATTTTTCAATGAAAGGAATGAAGGAATGACTTGGTATTTAAATGAAAAGTGATGGAATATTTAATTAATTTTCAAGGGACACCTCATCAGTGGTATTTGCAAAACCAGGTAATTTCCCATGGTATTTTCCCATGGTATTGTCCACTTGGGACACCACCAAACATATCATACTATTCACAAGTCGACAATAATTATTACATCATTATTACATCATTGATTATGTCATTAAGCACACTGAAACTCAAAACTGTCCTTTTAATGTTCAACGAAAAACAAAACATTTTATAAAAATATCACAAATTCACTATAAGCTAATATAAGTCTTCTAAATTCAAAAATGAACTCTATTATTTGAAAATAATTTTCTAAATAATTTTTAATTTAAATTTGAAATAAAATCATTATTTATTCCAAATAAACAACAACTCTAATACTATAACTCATTTTTTAATATCATAAGAAAGTAATCAAGGTCCAATAAAACTATAATATAACAATAATACAATAAAGTAACAATTCATGACTAAATTTTATGAAAATAAATTTTCATTTTAAATTATTAAATGAATCATAAAATTGTAATTATAAAATTTATAACATACAAAAATACCAATACTTAGAATATGATCATTTTTTCACTTTTAAGATTTCTGAATTATATTTATACATTCATTGTGAAGTTTTTATTTTTCAGTCAATTCACTATTCATTACTATTCATAAGGGTAATGTTACTGTTCATAATTTACTATTCACCAAAAAATAATATGATTTTATTATACTCTAAATTTCTTACTGATCACAACTGTAGAAGACCAGTTTTTGAAAATCGATTCAAATTATTAATTATTTAATGTTTAAATGAATATTTTAAAATTATCTTTTTTCCAAGATTCAATAGTAGTATGGAAAAATAAATTTATCCTACATTTATCCAGATATTTTTTATTTACCAACTTTTCTATAATAAGAAATAACATTTTTATTTATACAAAAGTTTTACACAAGTAACTATGGTTTCCTTACTTAGCCCCTTATAAAACCTTCACATGATCTAAGTTTAAGGTGTGATTTGGTGATAGAATATTGGGGTGGCTTAGACAACATTGTCAGAGTGGTGATTTTTATTAGCTTAAACTTCTACCATAGTCAATTCTGTTCAAGATTCACAAATTGAAGTTCAGATTGGGCTTGGTCCAGAGAAAAATGTTGTGATGCTACCTCCTTCCCAAGCTCTGACAAATGGTCTTTGTACGAACCAGGTCTATTAGATGAGGACATAAACTCTTATTTCTATATCAATTAACCACTATCACTTGTATTTATATACAATAATTGTAACGTTAAGAGTTTAGTTTCCAACATTCATATTGACCAATGGTCATATAACTATCAAAACCCAATGGAATCATTTTAATTATACTCACTTCATTAATTAAAGGATATTATTTTGTTGAGTATAAAATAAAATAACACACAAATTTAGGAAACAAATATTATCTAAATGTTTGCGTCGTTACACTAGGTGTGAACTTCATGAGAAGAAGTCTCAATGTATTATCATCCCACAACACCTAATTATAAAATATCATATATATAAAATCACACAAATTTCATCTAGAATATATGAAATATGACTAATAATATATTTATAGTATTTTATGATTTTTATTTTTTAGGGGAACTAATATAAACTTTCAATGTGAAAAATAATCTAGGGAAATTCGAACATTAATTTTTTTCTAAATAAAAATAATAATGCATTAAGATATTCATTAATATTTTTGTCCTTAAATATTCCAGTAATTCAAAGTACATGGTTATTTTGTTCTGGGGAATAACACCAATATACTCAACCTTTCAAGCTATAAATTTTTTAATTGAATTGTTAGTTTTCAACTGATAAACATGATTATAATGAGGTATTATAAAGACTCACACTACTCACAATTAGACATTGCATCATTATAGATGAATATTAATTACATAACATAACATTATACAATATAATTATAAGGATCTATCACCCTTGGAATCTTGTATCCACAAACACCTAGTTTATAAGTGAACTACATCATCTTCCATTAAATTTTTTCATAAATAGAACCCTTCTTAGAAATATCATATATAAAAAATTTCTTCATAACCCAGGTAAAGGAAATATAAGAAAGTGTGAGATCAAATACTCATGAATGGTAAAAATTAGAGATAATATTTGATGATCATATGAATCATACAATAATAATAATGGCATGAAATTATGAAAATAACTTACAAATTTCATACCTAATCAATCATGGATCCTAAACATGATCCATGGTGTAAATCATTATCAATTCAAATACATGATTCATAAGAGTGATAAATAGTCACATTTTAGTAATGAGGCATAAGTTCAGGTCATATAAGCATGTCAACATAAAAAATATAGAAATTATTTTATATATCAAGCGTAACTACCAAGACAATCAAATCATAGTGGATTTGGCCTCAAAACCTATTTCCCATATCATAACAGATTTGGAATCATCACCTGTTTACCAGAGTGGATCATGATTATTTACTTGTTTACTATATTATATCAAGAGCATTTACTTTTTTACCATAATGTATCAAGAAAATCAACTTTCATTCCATAGTATATCAAGCACATCGACTTGTTTACCATTATTATCTTACTAGATATATAACATCACCCAATTTTTAGGAGGGATATATAATTCAAGGACCACCGAGAATATATTATATATATATATATGGGCACCATAAAATACATAAAAATTCAATATATCATTATATCATTACCCCTGCAAATAAATCAGGTTTCATATATAATTCATTAATTTGTCATAGCATAACCCATGGAAAATAAATTTGATTCATAAACATATCATCCTCATAAAAATAAACCATTTGGAGAAAGATTTATGGTTTTACCGTTGGATCATATCCCTAGTAAAACATAATAAACACTAATGTTTATTATTGTTTATGAATATAAATTCAATAAAAATATCACTAAAGCATTCTTAAGGAGAATATATTTCCCATTTTGAAATCACTTCTTTAAAATCTAAAAATTTCCCAATTATTAAGTAAAATATATTTATTGAAAAGAACCTTGGAAACCAATAAAGGAATATTTAAATCATTTTTCAGTCTTGGCGATGAGATATAACTTTCATGTCATTAATTTTAAAATAATGAACACTTTCACATTTTCAGTTAAAGTCAAAGTACGTTGTTTAGAAAATGACAAGAAGATTAATTTTAAACCATATGGTAAAAATTTAAAAAATTGTAAAAATGTATTTAAAAAATAATTTTATAAAAAAAATTTATTTAAAACATTTTCAGAAAATAGGGATAGAGTGAAATAAGTATTTTCAACAGAATAATGAAATAAAATGGAATCTTCTTAAAAATTTTGTTTCAGTATATCGAGTACTTAAATAGATGGAAAATGAAATAGAGAAATTTATTATCTTGAAATAAATAGAGTATAGTAATATTCATGAGTTTATTTAGAGATATATCATATAATTTTATTATCAAAAACATAATAAAAAAATCCCAATTAATAATGAGATTGTAACATAAAACCATTACCATTTTGGTAACTTTTGAATCATAATCCCCACGAAGGAACAGAACTTATAGGGATATGTAAATCCAAAAAAAATTTATAATAGTTAGCATAAAGTACATTAATGGGTAGTATATACACCAAATAAAATTAATATGTGGTGAATATATGTTATGGGCCTTGAATAAATAAAAGCAAGTTGAAAATTCCTTACCTCAAATCTCAACTTAATCCGTACACATTTGAATAAACTGTGTAATAAATATAGTTTTATTATATCTTTTTATAGAAACATACTAAAATATATGACACTATATATTATTTACTTATAACCTTTTATCATGCATTTATTAACAATTCTGTACTAAAATCACTATACATGGTGATAACTACTTCTTTTTTCTTGTATGTTTTGGCCCTGTATTTTTGTACTTGTACATTGAATATGGTTATATAATATAAATAAGGTATATAATGATATTAAAATTATTATAAATATATTATTTACCTATTTAGATTCATCCATAAAAGTAGATATAGAAAAATGAATTACACCGTTCATGGAGATGATAGGTCGTACACACACGTGAATGTTTTTTCCATTTTTCAACTGATAGAAGGATAAAACAGTAAATAGTAATTAATATTTACATAATTATTTTTTCATAATATCAATTATATATATTCATTAAATCTATCCTTATTACTATACATATCAAAATAAAATGAATAATTTATTACATCGATTTATGGAGGCGGTAGTCCACATGTATGTACAAGTGTCGTTATCCTTTTATAATGGATTGGAAGGCATAAAGTTAGATTTTATATTATAATTAAAAAATTATAATTATGTCATAAATAAAATATTTATATTTTAAATCCATCACTATATCCATCCACAAGAAGCAGGGATGAAAAATAATTTACATCAGTTCACGAGGCGGTCGTTCATTATAGACATTATCAAAAGAATCGTTTCCAATTTGATGAATAAGAGATGAATCATAGTAATTTCAATAACATAATATAATATAATTATATTTTCCAAACATATTTTATTATGAAATAATGTTTGAATAATATTTGATGGTTTTAGAGGAAAAATTAAAATAGAAACGCGTGGTTAAGGATAATACATTTTCTTCTGAAAACCTATTTTGGTTTGAACCTAAATCCTTATTAATAGGATTTTATAATAAAAAATCATATTGGAATTGGGAATGGAATTAAGGAAGGGATTTTATTTTGGATTTATTGAACCAAAAGGTCCTGGAATTGTGGATAGTATAGGATAGGAGATTCCCATTTATATGTGGGGGAGGGAACTCACTTGGAAAGTTCTTGAACTTTTCCCAAAAGAATAGAAAATAAAGAAGACATTCACAAGAAAAGTGATAAAAAAAGACCATATATTCAAATTTAGGAAAGAATAAGGTTCTAAATATTTCCATAGAATCATATTTTATAAATATTAAATGGAAAAAATACTCTTATATTTTGGTTTTACACCCCAGTAAACCCTTTTTTATCCTTAATGACATTAATTAATTTTTACTATTTTTAATATTAAATAAGACCACAAATTAATATGGAATAATTATTTAATTTTTTTATTCTTATTCCTTGTATGGAATAAATTTAACCTAATTGTATTTACATAAGTGTCAGAATTATATTTTTAATTAAACCAACAGACGTGATAAAAAAATATTTCTAAAGAAAACATTTTCTTAAGTATAAAAGGTTTTTATATGTAATTCCAACATTAATTCAATTAAAATGAAAAAAATTGGATTAATAATAGTTAAATTGAACTAATTTTACATCTTAAATTTTTTTACAGAAATATGGAACATTGTAAATTCTACAGATGAATATTCATTTAAAAAAATCAATATTTTCACTATTGATTAAAAAATTATTCTTTTCAAAAAATTATAAAACATTAAGTATAAGATAATTTTGAAATGTTTAATCCAAAAAATAAATTTATTTTTTCAAAAAAATTATAAAAATAGGGAAAAAATTCTATTATTTGTTTAGAGAAATAAATAAAAATCATTTTTTGAGAAAAAAATGTATTTTAGAAGCTTATAAGGACTTCAGTAAAAATTAAATAATTGTTTATCTAAAAACATAATAAATTATTTAAAAAATGCGGTCATTTATATTCATGATAGTAAATTTAATGACTAGATATTAAATTCCACATTAAATAGTAATATTTTAATAGTATATCTTAGTTTGTTTGAATTTCGTGTTGCATGTGATGCAAGTTATTGAAGAAATTAATCTTATTAAAATAAAATTTCTAAAAATTTCAATTTTTTATATTCTAAACCCTTTGAAATTAATTTCTCCTTCAAGATTCCATTACTCTATTACAAACTACTAATGATTATTCTGCCTCATCATATCCTTATATTCCCACACAACTTATTCAGGTTGGTTGTTTGGCCACAAAACATAGGTAAACTAAATGGTCTTGATTCATAAAACTTTTGTCCTATGATCTGGAATTCACATAAGTTGTTCTTAATTATAAATATCATGATATAATGGTTTGAAAATTTAGTTTAGTACTTGTAAAGGATCAATTATGTACTTTCTACATAGAAATACATTGAACACATCATGGACTCAAACAAGGTTCAGTGGAAGAGTCAAGAGATATTCCACTATCCCTACTCGATCAAAATTCCTGAAGGGGCTTATTAACTTAGGGATTAAATTTACATTCATCCCAAATATCATAAGATTATTTCATAGAGAAATCCAGAGAAAAAATATCTCACTAACATCAAACTATAGATCATGCCAATGATTTTTAGTATAACTTCTCTCAACCTAGAGTATCCTTGATGTATTGTTGAATAGATATGAAATAAATTTATATTTAAACTACTATCTCAAATACCAATATCATTATATACCCAAATTATTCCCAATAAGTTTAAGTTTTACACTTATTTCTATGGTGGGATTTATAAGGATCCATCTAAATGTTCAAGTTAAAGCTACAGTTTTAAGAGAATTCGACTATAGGAATGGGTTGATCCCAACACCCATTGATTTAAATTGAACATGATCATAGTATATACTCTTGGGTTGGAATTTATATCTCATATTCACCAGATATTTGAAGATGACACACTATGATGAATCTCAATTCTATATCAAGAGATTTCTGAAGACTTCACCAGAACTTTAAGGTGAAAATTCAAATCCTTATTAGAGAAAATAAAGTGTTAAACTCCATAAACCCTTAACACTTCCTTAATTCATATCCTAGAAATATGATATAAAGATAAATATTCACCAAAAATATTTAAGTGATCTAACATTGCAAGGATATTTATGATAACACAAATAGTATTATTCTTATTAGACATTTTGGGGAGCATGATGTAAAAAATGATGGTCATGTTTTCAAATTTTAATTATATTATGGGTAATAGTTGTAAAATATCATTATAATTTTGTCTCTTGGACTTAAACAAATGAAATACCAAGAACCAAGATACATACTCAACTATATCTCTCTCCATCTAGTCCCACCATAAATTCTCTTTCATATCACTACACATCTTTTTATTTTTTAGATGAACATAAAATAAAGAACTATAAACCCTATAAAATATATCATTATTAAAATATGGTATGGATGGAATTAATATATTTTTCTTAAAACTTATAATTCAGTCATAACCAAGGATAAAATTAGTAACATTTGTGATATTCTTCTATAGCTCTGCATCTTCCTTCCACGCCTCTTTAATCTTCACTTGGATAGATGGATGGACCCTCATTTTAGAAAGACATGATTTATTCAATTACATAACTATTTCAAGATCCATCCTATTAAAATAAAGAAATATTTTATCTGTTGTGATCCTTATAATAGATAAGATAGAACAATCCTTTTAACTTATAAAATTATCCACCTTGATCACTTTCTAGGGGTGGTACTGTCTTGAACATTCATAATATTTAATAATTTCTAACAATATTATCTGGTTCATATTAAACTATTTACTTGTGAATATATAATTTAAACATTTACTATGATTATATATATCACACCTTTCTCTATAAATATAATGCCTCTTTATATTTATGTAAAAAATTACCACATCTAACTCTAAATCATGAGTTGGGAATTGTTTCTCATGAACCTTCAATTGTCATGGGATATAATATTTAAATAGATCATTCTTCATGATATAGCATCTCAATCACTTTTTTGATGCATCACTATATATTAAGAAACCTTCTCAACTACAGAGTAATGTAAGAACATGTGCAGTGGTTAACCTTTTCTTCATTTACATGAATTGTTCTTCACATTATTTTTTCTGAAGGAACTTATCTCCGTTATAATATAACTATGTGCGTGGGTTAGTTATTTTTGGGAAATTATCTAGAATATTTTTGGAATATCCATCCATACCACCAAAACTCTAGTTCTCAGTCATAGTGGTTGGTCTTGGATAATATTCAATAACTACGTTCTTTCATGGATCCGTAGATATAACCTGTCTGGAGATTATATAACCCAAAAAGTGACACTTTTTGAATCAAAAATTCACACTTGGTAAAATGTTTTTACAACTTCTACTTTGTTAGGGTATTTAGTATAATTCTCAAGTGAGATTCATGGACTTCTTTTATAATTAAATATATAATAATATTATCTATAAAGACTACCAAAAACCAATCAAGATAATTTATATATACACTATTCATTAATTTAATGAAGATATTGGGTGAATTAGTAAGACCAAATGGGATCACTATATATTCATAGTCTCCATAATGTGTTTAGGATTTTGTCTTTGGTATAAACTCATTTTTAACCCTCAATTTATGACTTCCAGAATGAATCCAATCCTTGAAAATTTATTAATATTTTTGAATTTGATCAATCAACTCATCAATACGGGGTTGTGGATATTTGTTCATGATAATTACTAATTTTATCTCCTGATAATCAATGTTGAGTCACATTGATTTATATTTCTTATTAATAAAAAGAAGAGGTGCACCCCAAGGTGAAACAGTTGGCTGAATAGATCCCTCATTAATATTCTCTAGGATTTTCTTTTTAAATTATTTAAAATCAATCGGGTTCATTTTATATTGGCTATTTTAAATATGTGTAACAATGGGTATGATTTCTATTGATAACTAAAATATATGATTTGGTTGAATACTAGGAAACACCTCTATAAAAACATCAAAAAATCCCACAAAATAGGCATATCATTGATGATTATTTTATCCCCAACCATATGAGATAGGCACCAATTCATAATATGAATCAAGACCTATAAAATGGATATGATATCCCTTAGAAGTTTATATCTATAGTCTGATGGATAAATGATCATAGTTTGGTTTTTAATATCTAATGTTTCTTCATTTCCTTGGAAATTGATGTGTAATTTATATTGAAAAATCTTACCCATTTCTAATATTAAATCAAATTCAAACAGAGATAGAATAAAAATATTTTCAAGAAGTACATTCTCATTAATGTCAACCAGAAAATAAATATAGATGTGAGATGTGGTAATCATACCATTAAGGGGTTTCACTTAAATTTAAATATCTAATCATTAAATATATGAATTAATATTCCTAGACACTTTTCCCTGATATACTATTATTCATGGAACTAATATCAATCATGGTACATTAATTTTTGACAAAAAAATATAAACATTTGAACTTTTTCATTCTATATTAAATCCCATATTAAAATGGTTTTCATGACCATTAAGAACCTTTTCTAAAAGCAGTTGATCATGAAAAATCATTCATATAATGTATAAATAAATAAATATTGTTGTCATCATATGAAACGCTTGTATTAAACTAGGTTATCTATGGTCATTATCTATTCAAATCATTCATGATGGTTTTTAAATATTTGTGAATTTCAAAAATATATCCCACGTGAGTGTCAAACCAGGTGTACAACAAAGCCTATCTTCATGCACCAGGATATAGTAGATTAAAATACCAATGCACAATTTGTATAGTTATTACTCATATGTAATATTATTCCTCGTCCACATTCACTTGAAGTGTCTATAAAATGGTTTAATTTATTAGAAACCAATTACTCCATCCTTCTCTTAAATTCAAGGACATTTCCTTGTACTTTGAGTAATCCTTTACATTCTTAGTAATGTTTCCTTATCCTAGTTTTCCAAGATTAACAAAACCTTGATCTGATACCAATTGTGAATACACTCACTTATCATATATAGATATTAAATCATAATGAATTAATACTCATTACCTAACATAATGATTCATTTCAAAAACATATGGATCTAGTGAATTTTTAAACTTGCACACATAAAAAATTATTTATAAGTTTACAGTATCAGCTCCCACTATGTTCTTCAAACAAGAACCCTTATTAAGCATATGAAGAAAAATACATTTACTTATAACTAAAACCCTTATTAGGCCCATGCTTCAAGTTATAAGCCTCTAGAATATGGGGTACCATGATTGAGGTCATGTAATGAGTTGGATTGAGGCATTGGTGTGTGGAACCTATGTTGGGACACTATAACTAAATTCAATAGTACTAATTTTTTTTCAACATGATGATTTCAATGAATATTATGAGATCTAGTATTAGGTCAATATGAATTATTCTCCTCCTTAATTAATTCTGCATTGTACAATGTTATTTCTTCATTAAAATTGAAATCACACGTCTCATTATCAAAAAAATCATAAATAGAATTCAATTTCAAATTACTTTCATCAGACATAACATGAAAAAATTCATCAATAACCAAAGTTATTTTTTTATAAACTCTATAAGACTTAATAATATTTAAATAACTAAGAATCATACCTTCATCTAGTTTAAGAGAAAATCTAGTTGAATTATCCATAAAATTAAAAAAAATCTACAGAAAAACTCTATAAAATGACCAACGTTATAATTCATACATTTAAAAAACTTATAAAGTGTTTTCTTTAAAAGAGGTATTAAAATAATTCTATATGTAATATAAAAACTTGTAAAAAAAATTTCAACCTAAAAATATCGAGGAAAATTATATTCACTTGACATAGTTCTAGATATTTCAATAAGAATTATATTTTTTTATTTCTACAACACCATTTTTCTATTGTGTTTTAGGAGTAGAAAAATTATAAAAATAAAAATTATTTTAACAAATTTTTATTAATTATAAATTTTGAAATTCTTATAATTTATTTCTATGAATTAATGTTACCATATGTCCTTTTTTATTTTAAATTAAATTATAAAAAGTGTTAAATCAATATAAGGTGTTATTCTTATGTACAGAAAAAAAAGCCAACATAAATCTACTAGAATCATCAATGAAAATGTTTCAAACCAACCCCAGATAACATGGAGTTAGTGTGTTCCAATATTAATAAGAAAGATTACTAGGAATCAAATCCCAAAGAAACACATAGTTTAGTATTATTCTTAAAACATATATAAAAATGAGTCTTGTATTAAACATGACTACACCAATTACAACATTATTTTTCTAAATAATAAATAAATTTTGGGATTAATATAATCCATCTTGTAAATACTTTCATATCATTTATATTAGGCTTCATAGATTCTAAGATAAAGAAACATAACAGGGTGAGCTCAAATGATAAGTAAGGGAAAAATCTTGCGGATGAAATAATGAATCAATAAGAGTAATAATTATGTCATGGTAAATAACTGAACACACATACCATGCAATAAAAAACACAAGAAGGAATTTCATAAACAATATGAAAAGGTAATAATTGGAAACCCATTCCATTCAAATAACATGATAAAGAAAAATAAATATGGAATGGTAATAAACTAAAACACCTTCCATTTAATCAATAAACTGAAAAATAAATGTGTCCATAGATATGTTGACACAAAATCTAATGGATGAATAATAACTAAAACTAAATGAGGTAAGTTCATAATTATCATATTCAATATTTTCTAGGTAAAAGGAACAAGTACCATAAAGTCCTTTCAAAAGACAGTTTATAATATTGGGTAAAAACCTATCCGAAGTAGCTATCCAACTAACTCATCCCATGAGACTACTGATGTATTGATGGGATTTCAATTGCTAGTCCCTAACCCATAGTGATTTTTTAAAATATCCCTAACACATGTATTTAATCTCCAACGTATTCCTCAATTAAAAAAAGATTATTCCTTATCAAATATCCATGTTGAATGAACTACTAGGATTTATCAATACATCCCAAAATAATCAAATAAATTTCAATTTAATCACCATATTAAAAATGATATAAGGTTTATGAAATGAATATATCCATGGTAAATGATATGGATAATTAAGGAAAATTCAATGTTCAATGATCATGGGAAATTGAGTATCTAAAGGGAACTAAAAGTAATCAAGGAAGAAAATTTGAATACAATCCTTGTCCAAATCAATCATAAACCATCATAAGGAAGATTAAGGATGGTATCAATGAAACATAACCCAAGTGGAGTAAAATAAAGGGTTTTTGTTTTTGAGGAATTTAAATATTATAAAATGATATGTTAAAAATATTATTGAGGAAAATATTATTTATTATTGAAAAACCATTTGAAAATATTTTTATTTGAAAATCAATATTAAAGAAAAAACTTTTTAAAAATTAATAATTCAAACCTAAAAAGGAATATTTAATGGAATGAATGTAGGTAAATGCATACATGTCGTACGAGGTAAAAATAAGTTTCCTTTTTCATGGTTAAAAGGTTAGAAACATTCTATGTTAAAAAAGAGAAAAGGATATTCATTTGAAAAAATTGGTAAAAGATAAAAAGGGTAAAAATATATTCCCCAAAACAATTTAAATTTTTTTTTAAAACATTTTAACAAAACATGGATTTTAGAATAAAATATTTTCTTTGACTAAATAGAGAAATAATGTAAGGTTTTTAAAAAACCATATTCTAAAATATTTTTGAGTACCAAAGAGTGGAAAAATGGTACTAACAATTGAAAATGGTTATGAATAACAAGAGGTGATAAAATTAAAGGTTTTATTTAACATTGTTCATATAATTTATTCTAATAGAAATACCTTTGAAATATTAATAAATTTATTATTGGAGAAAATAATCTTTATACATTCCATAGTGTACCATACCACTTTGGAACATTTTAAATCCTAAATCTCATGAAGGAATAATATTTAATGAATGTATTAAATACCATTAAGAGAATTAAATTCATGATATAATATATAAAAATGGTTGGTAGATACACTATACCAAAGAAGTAAGTGGTAAACATGAAATTTATCTCATAGAAGTAAAAACATTAGATGAGAATCCCTTACCTTGTGTTTGACTTGGCTCATGTGTCTTTATATTCTTGAATAATAAAAGTATGTTAATTATTATATTTATTTAGAAACATTTCATATTTATAATAAATCATATTTCACTTACTACCATATTTTATATAACAACTTAATCAATTATATTTACGTTAGGTTTTTTGAACAAATTTTATTTATGTGTCAAAAACAAATTTGGTAGATAAAATATGGTTAAAGTGAACATTATGTAACATCTATAGAATAATAATAATAATTACC
Organism: Viscum album; assembly: GCA_963277665.1. Classification (NCBI taxonomy): domain Eukaryota; kingdom Viridiplantae; phylum Streptophyta; class Magnoliopsida; order Santalales; family Viscaceae; genus Viscum; species Viscum album. The sequence goes on along the minus strand of OY728154.1, from coordinate 63,260,480 downwards.
TCATTGTTATACTTATTCATATAATATACTTTTGAAAAAAATAATTAAATATGGCTATGGAAAATGAACCAATGTTACACTCATGGAGATAGTATGTTGTACATACACATTAGTAACATTCCCATTTTTCAATGATCATTATTGAAAGAGCATAAGAAACAAAATGTCATCATAGAATGATCATTATATCATAGATACCATATTATTTAGTCATAAATACTTATATATAAATTTCATGGGATGTAAAAGGAATCCAATTGTGTTGAGGAGGTGGTAATCCATTCATCCACAAAGGACGTTTTAACTTTGTAGGTGAATGTGTTATAAAGAAAAAGACATATTATATTTCCAAAAAGAAAATTACGTATTGAATATAATATATATTGTTTTTGAATTTATATATTTTTAATTATTTTTTTATACATTCCATGTATCGTGTGAATGAATAAAATCAATTTGAGGGGGAAATAGTTCACTCTTCCACAAACAATGTTATAATTTTTAAATAAAATGGAAAGTATAAATGTATGTGTTATAATAAAATTAAATAAAATTAATGAAATAATAGACATCATACATAACATATATAAACATATTTTTCATCATAATTACCAACATGAGATGAGGTAGAGGAAAAATGAACAATCATCATTTCATGAGGCGATAGTTTTCCATACACGTAAACATTATGTTCGTTACCCATTATATCTAGGTATTTTTAAGTGTAGGTGTGACCATTTTCATAACAAAATACGTGTATACTTAAGATATTATAGTTTCTATATAAACATGAAATATGAAAAGTTGAGGGAGTGTATAATGGAAATAAAATTAAAGAGCTTTAGGAAAGATATTACCTATTAATCGGGTATCTTCTTGTTGTTTGTTCCAAAAGGATTATTTGGATTGATTTTTTCCCAAGGGGAGGATTCTAGGATTAAGGTAGGTATTTTTATGAGTTATATTGGAAGATATTTTTCTATCCAATTTTTCTTGAGAGGTGTGACGAAGTTGGAGGAGAGAAGGCCTTTTACAGTTGAGGAGGAGTGGCACTCTTGTAACTTTTTGACAAAGGAATTATTCCAACATTTTTTTTATTTCAATTGGATCCAATAGTGGCAAAATTTATATTAAAGATTATATAGGGTCAAAATATGTCCATCCAATAACTCTTGGACAATTTTATATGTCTTTTTTGTCTATATGGTTAAGGTTTAGTCCCTTTTTAATCTTAATTTAACATTAATCATTATAATTAATTTTAATCCCCTTCACAAATATTTCAGGTGAAAATTAAATTTAATATTTTTGTAAATTATAAAATATGATGACTCCAAATATTTAATAATTTTTTCAGAACTCAAATAATATAATCGGCATGAATTTATTTAAATTTAGCCTCTCATGTGGGACAATAATGCAGTGTTTTTAAAAGAAAAACAGGTGAATACTCCCTATATTTTTAAAACAATTTCATAGTGAATTTCATTCTGATGACATAGATTGTAATAATATGATACAATTAAAAATTTAAACTTATTATAAGTAAAATTTAACCTTATAAATAAATTATATGAAAAATACATTTTGAACTAAAATTCAGTATTTTTAACTATTCATTAATAATTGATATATTGTGGAAAAAAATAAAAAATTCACCCAATCATGAATGTTTTGTTTTTATTTTATATATGAAGTTTTTTTCTCTATATTAAATAAATTAAACTTTAAAAATTCAAAATTAAAATGGATTCTCTATTAAAAGGTGGTAAAAGTTCTTAAATAAAAATATAGGTTTTTATGTGTAATATTGGGTTTGTTGTTATCTGATATTTATAAAATCTATTGGATGAATATCAATAATTTTTTATTGAATATATAAAATCTTTATTTCACTAATATCATTCAGTTATTGTAATTAATTTAATTTATTAATACAAAACACCTTTGTGTGCACTAAAATAATATTATTTCTTTTATAGTCAATTGGTTTATATGTTCTGTTATAACTAATTTGTAACTATTGAATTAATATTATATTTAAATAAACCATAACATTTAATAGGTTAGTTAATAATATTTATAATCACAATCATAATGGGATGTTTATATCATATTATATTAAAATAATAACATTTTAATGATACCTTGTTATTTGGTGAAACTCAGAATTATGTGTAACACAAGCTATCTAAGAAGGTCACTCTTGCATGTAACAAAATATATCAAGGAAGTTCACTCTTGCATGTGATGAAAGTTCACTTAGTGTTGAATTATTTAATAGATATAGAATATATTATTTTTATGGATGATTGTAATGTATTAGGTTAATTTATTCCATTTTTACACTTGGTGTTTCCTTTCATAAACACCATCGAAAAAATGTTTATACATTAGATTTTCAAAGTGTTGCATTCTCCCAAGATAAATTAAATTTCATCCTAAAAATTTTAACACAATTTTGGTGATAAATTGTTTGATATTTCCTATTTTGAAATCTCACATCCTGAGAAGAGTTTGTAAGAAATACTATATAAAAGAGATAATGATATGTATAAAGGTCACATTTACAAATATATAACCAGGTCTCTAATTAAGAGAACATTAGTGTAAAGTATAGATACATACTTGTTGAAAAGCCTAAATATTTATAGGGAGTTATTATGGTCATCAATCACAAACAATTGATTGTTAAATAAAAAGATGAGGGCCTCAAAACCATAAATCCTTGATGATTTGGAGAATAATTAGTACAAAAAAAATTAACGTATTTATACAACATTTTTTGAACATTTTCCTAATTTTGAGTAATTATTTTACTTTATAATAATTTAAGGAAATATACTTACCTGATATATCTCTATAAACAAAATTGCATCATTTTTTTGTGCTTTGATCTATTTTCAATTCATCTGTAACATCCTAGCCTTAATCAGGTACATAAAATATTTAATTTATTGAATTCTAATTAATTAAGTACTAGAAAAGAGTAATAAGATATTTAAATAAGATTTAAAAGAAATCAAGAAAGGATAAAGAGAAATTCTAAAATAAAAAAAATAAGGGGTTACTAGAAAAATGAAAATAATTAAAATGGTGGATTCCCATTTTTAATTATTTTTATTATTTTCCTTTCTATTTTTTATTTTATATTATCATTTTCTTTAATTTATTTTTTTCCATATATTTTATTTCTCTCTTATTTTTATCTTCTTTTCTTTTTCTTTTTTTTCTCTCATTTCTTTTTCCTATCCCCTCTCCCTCTCCCACTCATCACATCACAACCCTCATTCCCATCACACCAACCAACTTCCCCTTTAGAAGGCCACTACTCCTCCGACTGATGTCTAATTCCTTCGCCGTCAGGTGCACAATATAGCTTAGGGAAAGTATAAAGTTATTCAAGAGTAATCGTTTGATTACATTGATTATTCTACATGAAGTTCATCGCGGAAGATTCTTACCCTATTTTGGGGTTTTTTAAAATCTATCATTTTCATCCATTTTAGGTCAAATTAAAGTCTACTCAGATCATAGAGTCATTTAAAATTACAAGGTAGGGTGACTACTCACTTTCCCCCCATTTCATTGCAATTTATAAAAAATGCACTATTGTGCCGTTAGTCGGTGCCTGCCGGCTTTGTGAAATTTTATCCATTTATTTACTTAAATGGTTTTGTTTAATTATTTCAGACTTAATCATCTTAAATTAATTTATTTTAATGGTTCCAATAAGATCGAGCAGCCCTTTGGGTGTGCCGACATAATTGGCGTATTGTTTCGTTAGCGGGTTATTAATTAAATTAGCTACGGGTATTGCGCAACCCCTTTTTATTATTTTTAAATTAAATGAATAGTACTTTCAATTATTTCATCAAAGTTGGATACCCCTTTGGGCATGGCGACATGATCAGTGTATTCTGAAATTAGCTGAGTTTATTGTTTAATTGATTGCATGTGTTGCGAATCAACTTTTTATTGTAATTAAATTAAATAAATAGTATCTTGAACATGAACTTCAATTGTTGGATCATTGACACTTGTTTTGATGAAGAGTTTATTATTTAAATATGCATTATCCACTAATTTTTATATGATATGTATATGTCCCTGAAAATTTATTATGTTGAACTGTTAAATTTACACCTTGTGATGCACAGGTGTATCTGGTTAGTTTTCAAGCTGTGACTTTATATGCTGATTATGTCATATCTGTTGCTTTGAAAACATTATTTAAATTCAAGGCTAGGAAAGGAGGAAGGTCTTGTATTAAGGTCCATGCTTAGATCCTCCGTTCATGATGGGTTACCTCTATGTGCTGGGGGCGGTGTCGTTGGCTTTTTCGGACTAAGACTTCCCCTGACATTCTAATACATTTGAGAGATACTGGTTCCAAAAGGGCCCATTGGGACAGATCCATTGGAAATGTGGATAATCCAGGCTCATGTGACACTCAACCCCTTTTTGCGAGATCGGGACAGACTTAGGGTAGAGCCATGCCTCGAGCGATACTCGGTCTTTTGAAAGATTACCTGGGACGGGCTCGGTGTCATTTGGTAAACTGACGGATGTTTCATAGAGATTCCTTCGGGATGGGCTTTGACTCCAACTCTCAACTTGAACTTTAAATAATGAAGCACTTAAAGATTATGTTATTTCTAATTGAGTCTCTTGATAATTGAGATATTTCCCCTGATATGTAAAAGTGTACCTGGTTGACACTGGACTGAACCCCAAGTTAAGGCAAAATCTTGGGGTATAATTTTTCTTAGTTTTACCATGCTTTCTGGGTTATATATATATATATATATATGTATATATGCGTGTTCGGGCATTTTTGCTGACAGACACCCTTTCAGAATACCAGCTTAGGCTGAAGTAGTTGACTAGGCACGGGTGCCGTTTTTCACCCAGGCTGGCTTATTTATTTCATTGCACAAAAAGTAATTTATTTGAAATGGATATGTAATGGCACATTGTATTTTTATTTTTTCATGAAATGGAAAGGTTTATACACCGTGGGTGCTGGCCTACTAGGATTTTATCTCACACCCTGCTCGGGCGTTGCCAACACCTGAGTAGATTACATGCTCGTAGGTATTGACATGGAGAAGCATGCTGCTTTCAATGCTTGACTATTCATTACTGTTTTGGATGGATACTGGAGCAGTGGACTGGGCCTTGTTCACAATGCAGTTGCTTCTTGTGTATTTTCATTTAGTTTACCACTTTTTTGTGTTCTGTTTTTTGTACTTCCAGTTTAGACTCATATCATGGCATGCCACTCTTTTGTGAGTTTTCGCACTTGGTTTTTATTATTCAGTCAGATTATTTACATTGCTTCTGCTGTATTTTATTTATTCACATGCTTCCGCTACTTATTATTTATTGTTTTTCACTTCCACTATGATATTATCTATTACCTATGAGGGAATAGTCACCCCCATAAACACAAAAAGGGACCTCGCTGATAGTCGGCAGCCTATGGCATTCGGGGAGATTCACTTGAGTTTATATGAAGGACTGGTCCGGCCACCATCTTAGAGGTGAGCTAGGTTGATATGTTACAAAGTGGTATTAGTGGTGGTTTTTCCTTTTGTCTTACTGTTTGGGTTATACTGGAGACTTGAATATAGAGATTTGGGATGTACTATGTGCTTGGACGTAGCTAACCCATGTATAGGGGAAAACTCAAATTCCTAGGTGGGGATTCCTGTTATGGATTATGATAGTTACTATTGATATGATTTCTCCTTATGTGACTCACTTGTATTGCGTTGTTATTGTGCTAGTATTATTGAAATAATGAGTTCATCATTGCAACTCAATGATACGAGGGAAAAAACATCCCATGCATCATGATAGGAACTATAAGATTTAAATGCCATGCATATTTCCATTCCATATCTACTTTCAGCATGCATTTTCCTATTGCATGTGAGTGTTGTTATACCTAGTGGGAGAATTTTGAATTGTTGATTTATTAAATTTAAGGTTGTGTTAGTCTGCTATATGTTAGCGTAGATCAACCTAGTAGTGGGCTATAAAACTATTTAGTAATCCTTTTTAGTTGTCTTTTCTACATCAAATCCCATCTCTTGAGGCGGGTTGTCTGTTGTTTAGTGATCAGAGGCATGCTGTGTACCTAACCTATTTTGCACCCTACTTGTTTTCTCACCTTATTTACTCCTTGTCTAAGGGTGTGTTTGGGTGTTGTAGACCATTGTCACTGCAACGTATTTGTGATGTGTCTCAGGAGGGTGGCAATGAGTGCATTCCAAATATGGTGGGTCCTAAACCACCAGTTGTTCTTCTCATAGAGCCTCCCATGGTGCTACCTCCTGTTGATCTTCTGAGGGACCCTGATGCTCAGTTTAGGGATTGTCTCCTCCGGTTTATGCATTCAGTTCAGAATATTCCTAGACCTACCTCGTGTATCGCAGACCATATGCAAGACTTTCTATAGCAGCACCCTTCCACCTTCTCAGGAAGTTGGGGCCCTCATGCCGCATAATCATGTATAGTAGTTGTACGGTCTATCTTCGACCACCTTGAGACTCCTCCAGAGAGAAGGGTCAAGATTGCAGTCTACATGCTTCGTGACACTGCCAAACACTGGTGGGATGCTGTCTCTCAGGCTGCACAGGCCAGTTACCTGGAATGGGCCGATTTCCTAGCATCCTTCTACCATCACTTTTTTCTGAAGACTCTGAGAGATGATCATTCATGGGAGTTCCTACATCTTCAACAGGGATCTATGATTGTGTTAGAGTATTCTACTCATTTCACTGAACTTCAGAGTATTGCCCCATATTTGAATGGGGATGCACAGACTACTACGAGGAGTTTTGAGGATGGACTTGAGTACACTATCCACTCACAGGTGAATGTATTCCATTTGAGCACTATTATAGAGATCGTGAATCAGGCTCTGATCTCAGAGTGAAATGTGAGGGAAGCTTAACTAGTGAGCCATGGTGGTTCAGTTTTGAGACAGGGTGATGGATTTTATGGCAATAGGAAACATAATTTTGAAAGTGCACTTGGGGGAAATCCAAGCCAAACAACACATCATGATAGCTCTGTAACATTTTATCAGTGCGGCAGGGATGGTCACAAGTAGCAACAGTGCACGAGAGATCTGAAGGAGTGCTGATCTTTTGGCCGGAAGGGTCACCTTCAGTGTTTATGTTGTTCCTCCTCTTCAGCATCCAATGGTAGAGGATCCTCACTTGCACCTCTGTCAGGTATGGGATCTATGACTCCACAGTAGGCTGGAAGTTCTTTTTTCCACCGTTTAATCAGGATGAGGAAATGGTGGAGGTCTTGGTCGATGAAATCTTGTTCCAGACTATTAGCGTCTGCCGAGTGGACATGATCAGGACAACCAGGCAGCGTATTAGGGTCATGGATTAGGTCCCATGTATGCAGTGCAATCAACACCAGAGGAGGAGAGTGTAGGGCCATCTACAGATAGAGGTACTATTCTAGTATCCTCTACTTTAGTTTCTACTCTTTTTGATACCGACGCATCACACATTTTTATATCTGCTGCTGTTGTTAAAAGTAATGGTTTTCCAATTGATTACCTTTGCAGAATCATGTCTCTAGACACCCCACATGGGGTCAGGATAAATGAAATATTCCTGTGCCAAGAGTTCCCCCTCGAGATAGGTGGGTACCGCTTGGTTTTTAATTTCTATATCCTCAATATGTATGTAATTGAAGTCATTCTTAGTATCAAATAGATTTCTCCTTACCATTCCCAAGTGTATTTCTATCGTCGTCGGGTGTCCTTCACATCCCCTGAGGGTGACACGTATCTTCACAAAATAGAAAGAGACCTATAGGAAGACCGAGCTAAGATGAAATATGTAGGGTTGGGTAGAGTGACCTCTCAGTTGGCAAGTCTCTTCTTGAGTGATCAGGGAACACAACTCGCTGAATTCCCTCCAGTTGTGGATCTTTTCATGGACGTATTCCCTGATGATTTCTCTGGCTTACCTCCTATGATATTTGTGGAGTTCACTATTAAGATCATGCCAAGTGTGGAACCTGTGTCTATTTATCCTTATAGGATTGTTCCAACAGAGCTACTGGAAATCAAAAAAGTATTTTGAAGACCTTGAGGCTAAGGTTTTCATCAGACCTAGCAAATCGTCGTGGGGTTCACCTGACCTTTTTTCCAAGAAGGCAGATTGTACCCAAAGGTTATGCATAGATTATCATCGACTCAAACAACTCATGGTAATGAATCGATATACATTGCCTCATATAAATGATATCATTTACTAGATCTAGGGAGCAACTATTTTCTCCAAGATGGATCTGAGATCGGTATATCACCAGGTGCATGTGCCACCATTTGACATACCATAAACAACATTACGAAGCAGTTATGGATTGTATGAGTATCAGGTTATGCCATTTGGCCTCACGAATGCGCCGACAGTCTTTATAGCCATGAGGAATTGGGGTTTTCAACTATATGTTGATTCTTTTATGGAAGTCTTCGTGGATGACATCTTAGTGTATTCACGTTCCAGACACGACCATGCAACCTATCTTGAGATCGTGCTGAGTACGCTGAGAGCGCACCTTCTATACACTAAGCTCAATAAATTCCACTTCCAGATTGATAATGTTTACTTCTTAAGTCATATTATATCTGAATCAGGGGTATCAGTTGACCAAGAAAAGGTGAGCATCATTGTTTCATGGGATCATCCCAAGAGTTTCTTCGACATCCGTAGATTCTTGGGTCTTGATAGCTATTACAGGTGATTCATCTAGGATTTCTTCCACATACCAGTGTCTCTCATGACCTTGAAAAATAAAGGTGTACAATTCATTTGGTCAGAATCTTGTTAAAAGAATTTTTAGGAGTTTAAAAGAAGACTGACCTCAGCCTCGATCCTGATTCTACCTGAACCTAGTAAGAGATATATAATTTATTGTGATGCTTCAAGAATTGGACTGGGTGTAGTTTTGATGTAGGGTGATCGAGTCATGGCTTATGTATCCCACCAGCCAAGACCTCATGAGAAGAACTATCCTACACATGAACATGAGTTGGAAGTAGTGGTTTATGCTCTATGTTGTTGGAGACACTATTTGTTGGGTGAGAGATTTGTTGTTTACACAGATCATAAAAGCTTGAAATATATCTCCACTCAACAAGAATTTAACTTAAGGCAACCTAGGTGGGTTGAATACTTTTAGTTGTTCGATTTTGAGCTTTCTTATACCTCTCGTAAGGGTAATACTGTGGCAGACACTTTAACCCACAAGACACAGACTCAGGCCATGCAAGTAGCCAGTACTGGGTGGTAGATGATGGCCTTATTTTCAAATATTCATCTGGAGGATCAAGAGAAAAGTAGACAACTGGATCTAGCAGCTCATACAGTGACATACTCTCTTCTATAGAATGTCTGCAGGAAACAATTGATTGACCCTGAGGGTCTCGTTTTGAGGGAAAGTGTTACAGGAGAGAACCCACCCTCTGGTTGGGTTATTAATGGCAGTGAAACTTTCCTTTACACTGGTCGTGTATGGGTACCTTCAGGTATACAGGAAGAGAAGATGAATTATTCTGACACCTCTGTTTAGGTAGTTCATCCTGGGCTAACCAAGATGTATAGAGACATGTATCAATAGTATTGGTGGCGTGGTATGAAAAAGCAGATAGCAGGTTTCGTCAATTGGCGCTCCACCTACCAACAGGTGAAGGCAGAGCACTAGAAAAATATTGGAGTCCTACATCCTCTATCCATTCGAAAATGGAAATGGAATGAAATCACCATAGATTTCATTAAAGTCTTTCCAAGATCTCCTCGAGGCAGTGATGCAGTATGGGTGTTTGTCGATAGGTTGACCTAAGTTGGCACATCTTGCCCATCCTAGAGACCTTTATGACTAATGAGTTGAGAAGGCTATATATCTAGGTGATTGTGTGACTTCTTGTTGTAACTCATTCTATTTTCTTGGATAGGGATTCCCATTTTACTTCACGGTTCTGGAAAGGGTTGCAAAAGGAACTGGGCTCACAGGTACTTCTGAGTACTGCATATCCCCCCTAGACCGATGGACAATCCAAGAGAGCTATACGAGTGTTAGAGGATATGTTATGGGATTTTATCCTTGATTTTGGAGGTTTATGGGAGAAGTATTTACCTCTTTTTGAGTTTACCTATAATAACAGCTTCCATGAGAAAATCCAAACGGCTCCGTACGAGGATCTCTATGGTAGACCGTGTTTTTTTCCTTTATGCAAGCTGAAAGCAGGTGAGGTAGCTATGTTGGGTCCTCAGCTCATTCATGAGACTTATGAGAAAGTTTAGCTGATTTAGAAGCATATGAATACAACTTATTACAAGAAAAAGTCTTATATCGATCTTTGCCGCAGACCTCTGGTGTTCGATGTGGGACATTGAGTCTTTCTGTGTGTTTCTCTGAGGTTGTGTCATAGGCATATCAGGAGATAAGAGAAGTTGTCACCGAGATACATCGGGCTGTTCGAGATATTAGAGAGGGTTGGGTTGGTATCCTATCTATTACTACTACCTCAGAGGTACCATTCCATGCATGACATTTTCCATGTATCTCAACTTCGACAATATCATTCGGACCCATCTCATTCTTTTGACCCTGACGACATTGAGCATGACACTTATGTATCCATTGCGGAGCATATGATCCATATCCTTGACTGTAGCATGAACGTCTTCTGAGGCAAGTCAGACCCACTGGTCCGGGTGTCGTGGCAACACAGACGTGTTCTGAACGAGACCTGGGAGTGAGAGATGGATGCACATGCACAGTGTCCAGAACTCTTCTCTGGCGATGTTCCACTACCCTCAGAAGGGTAAATCGAGGACGAGTTGTCTTAAAGAGGGGGGTATTAATGTCTCGGCCTTAATCAATTATGGACCATTTTTACTTTATTATAGTCTAATTAATTAAGCGACCCTAGGTGCGCACCTCGATGTGGGTCCCGGGCAGCTTTTTATTTAATTTCAATAATTGCAGAGTTTTATTGAAAAATGTCACGTCGCGCTTTTGCGCGATGTTCAGGTTTTAAATAATTAATTAAGGATTGAAAAGGGGTAATAAGATATTTAAATAATATTTAAAAGAAATCAAGAGAGGATAAAAAGAAATTCTGAAATAAAATAAAGAGGGGGTTATCGGAAAAATGAAAATAATTAAAATGGGGGATTCCCATTTTTAATTATTTTTATTATTTTTCTTTCCATTATTTTGTTTTATTTTATCTTTTTCTTGTGTTTCCATTTTTCCTTATCTTTTATATTTCTCTTATTTTTATTTTCTTTTATTTTTTCTTTCTTTTCTTTTTCTTTTTTCTTCTCTTTTCTTTTTTCTTCTCCTCTCTCCCTCTCCCACTCATCACGCCGCACCCCTCAATCCCATCACACCAACCAGAATCTCTTTTAGAAGACCTCTACTCCTTCATATGTCATCTGATTCCTTCTCTATCAGGTGCACAGTAAACCTTAGGTAAAGGCTAACATTGTGAAAGTGGAATCATTTGATTCTGTTTAGTATTCTGTGCGCAGTTCGTCATAGAAGATTCTTAACCTATTTGGGGTTTTTCTTATAAAATCCTTTGTTTTCATCTATATTAGGTCAAATAAATGTGTACCATGGATCTTAGAGTCATATACGACTACAAGGTAGGGTTCCTACTGGCTTTCCCTCCGTTTCGTTGCGATTTATAAAAAACACACCATTGTGCCGTTAGTCGGTGCCTACCGGCTCTGTATAATTTTATCCATTTTAATTACTTTAATGGTTACGTTTAATTGTTGGAGCCATAATAATCTTAAATTAACTTTTCTGAATGGTTGAAAAAATATCAGACACTCCTTTGGGTGTGACAACATAGTCAGCGTAAATTTCCATTAGCCTGGTTATTAATTTAATTAGCTACGAGTATTACACAACCCCTTTTTATTGTTTTTAAATTAAATGAATATTTGTTTGAATTATAGCAACACAGTTAGACACCCATTTTGGCGTGCCGTCATGATCAGTGTATTCTTCCATTAGCTGAGTTTAGTTTTTGATTAATTGCATGTGTTGCGAAGAAACTTTTTATTGTAATTAAATTAAATAAATCATTGCTTGAACATGAACTTCAATTATTGGATCATTGGAACTTGTTTTGCTGAATCATTTATTATTTAAATATGAATTATTCATTGAGGTTGATATGATATGTATATTTCCTTGCATGTTGTTGTTTTGTACTGTTAAATTCATGCCTTATGATGTAGGGGTGTATCTGGTTAGTTTTCAAGCTACAACTTTATATGATGATTAGGTCATATATGCTGCTGTGAAAACTTTAATTAAATTCAGGGTGAGGAAAGGTGGAGGGTCTCGTATTAAGGGACACACTTAGATAATCTGTTCCTGATGGGTTACCACTATGTACTGGGGGTGGTGTCATTGGATTTTCTAGACCGAGACTTCCCCAGACTTTATAATACTTTTGAGTGATACTGGTTCTAAAAGGGTCCATCAGGACTGATCCGTTGGAAATGTGGCTAAGCCAACCTCATATGACACTCGAACCCATTTTTTCGAGATTGGGATGGACTCAGGGTAAAGCCATGCCTCGGGCGATACTTGGTCTTTCGAAAGATTTCCTTGGACGGGCTCAGTGGCATTGGATAAATTGACAGATGTTCCGTAGCGATACCTTTGGGACATGCTCAGACTCCAAATATCAACATGAACCTTAAATAATGATGAAATTAAGGTTTATATTATTGATAATTGAGTCTATTGAGAATTGAGATATTTCCCCTATTATGTGGAAGTGTGCTTGGTTAAGACTGGACTGAACCCCATGTTAAATCACAAGCTTCAGGTATACTTTTTCCTAGTTTTAACTTAATTTCTGGGTAATATATATATATATATATATATATATATATATATATATATATATATATATATATATATATGCGTGTTCTTGAATTTCTACTGACAGGTACCCTTTCAAACTACCAGCTTTGTCTGAAGCTGGTGACTAGGAACGGGTGTCTTTTGGGACTCTGGCCGATTTATTCATTTTATTGCACTACAATTAATTTTTTTTAAATGGTTATGTAATGGCACACTAAATTTTTTTCACGAAATGGAATGGTTTATACATCATGGGTGCCTGCCTACTGGGATTTTATCTCACACCCTCCTCGAGAGTCGTCGACACTTAAGTAGATTACATGCTCACAGGTATTGACAAGGGGATGCATGTTGCTTTCAATGCTTGACTGTTCATTACTACTTAGGACGGAGACTGGGGAAGAGGGCCAGGCCATTCTCACGATGCAGTTGATGTTTGTGTCTTTTATTTTAGTTGACAGTGTGTTTGAGTTCTGTTTTCCATACTTTTAGTTTAGACTCATATCATGGCATGAAACTCTTTTGTGATTTTCCGAACTTGGTTTTTATTATTCAGTCAGATTATTCACATTGCTTCTGCTGCAGTTTATTTATTCACATTCTTCTGTAACTTATTATTTGTTGTTGTTTACTTCTGTTGTGATTTTATCTGTTACCTATGAGGGAATAGTCTCCCCCACTGACACAAAAAGGGCCCTTGATTTTAGTCAGCAGCCTCCGACGTTCGTGGATATGCGCTTGACGTTATGTGACACATCGGTCTGACAACTGTCTTAGAGGTGAGCCAGGTCGGGACGTTACACATCCATTAGTTTAAGAAATGGATATCATAAAATTAAATTTATTTTATGAAGCACTAAAAATAAACTTTTAATGGATCACAAGGCCTATAAATGAGTGAAAAGTATAAATACTTTTCTATTAATATTTTCCAAAAGTAATATGGTGAAGACATTAATCTATAAAATAAAAATGAAAAAATAGAGGTTCATCATCATTATTTATTCATCAAATTTTGTAATTAAAAACAATGTCTTATTTACCAGAACATTGTGTAGGCCAGTGGTTGGCATGAAACCCTTATCATCATTAGGTAATGGGTTCAACAACCACAGCCTTTCCATATTTTATTAGTTGTCACACGACTTATAGTTTGTCCTTTTCTAAAACCAATTTTTTATAATTTCCAAAATATATATGATGTACATACTTTAAATAAGGTTAATCACTAAATTTAATTTTAATTAAGGTTTTAAATAAAACTTCAATATATAAATACTTCATTCATTTTATTTTTAAACATGTCTTTAATTGATCCAGGGATTATCCATAATATTATTTGTATGGTTTATAATCATGACACCTTATCATTAATCAAAAACACCTTAGCATTAACCTAGGTTATTCATTGTCAAAATATTTCTTAATGGTTTAAAATGAAAATGTGAATTATCCTAATCGTATCCCCCTAGGGGGGCCAAACAAGGTGCGCAGTAAGGCCCATTGTTGTGTTCCAGGTTACCCCATGTCCGGCGAAGGACACCTTATCATAGTTGTTTCTCCAAGATACATTTGTTCTAGAACCACATCCACTTGTAGTATCCAAAAAACTGTTGTATTGTAAGGAATACCCATATAATCTTTACCTTTCCAAAATTCTAGATTGTTCTTTTATTCTTGTCCTCAAATTATACATTGGGGTTAAGTTATCCAATATATATTTTACTAAATCTAGTTCCCATGGTTTCTACTTGGCTTCCTTTGATACCAACTATTGCAACCCAAACCTAGATAGATCGGAGTTAGTCTCTGATACTATTATATTTTAAAGATTACAAGGAATCAAATACCGAAGAAGCTTAGAGTTTAGTAGCTTTGGTAAACCAAATATATTAATGAGTATTGTATTACAAATAAATAAACTAATTACAACATAATTTTTTCCTAAATAATAAATAACTTCTAGGTAAATATAATCTATCTAATAAATCCATGAATATCTTTTATATTTCACTTTTTGAATTCCCATGGAAAGAAGCCTAATAATGGTGAACTAAAATGCTCAGTAAGGGAAAAATATAGTGTAATAAAAAATGAATCGTTGAGAGTAATAATTATGGAATGGTAAATAACTGAAAACAAATACAATATAATAAACAAACTATGAAAGAAGTTCATAAACACAATATAATGGTATTAACTATTCCCCATTCCATTCAAATAACTAAATAAAGAACAATAAATATTGTAAGGTAAGAAACTGAAACACTTTACATTTAATCAATGAACTAAAAATTATATATATCTATATATATGTCAGGGAAAAATCTCATGGATGAATAATAACAAAAACTAAACGAGGGAAGTGCTATGTTATGGGACATCATGTTTGCTAGGTACATGGAACTAGTACTGTTAAGACCTTTTGAAAGATGGTTTATCATATAGGGTAAAAACCCATCTAGAGTGGCTATCTAACTAACTCATCCCATGAGACTATTGATGAATTGATGGGATTTAATTAATCAATCACTATCCCATAAGACTTTCCTTAAATGCTCTGCAATTCATGCATTTTATTTCCAAAGCATTCCTCACATCGAATAAACAATATGCCTGATCAAATATCCATATTGAATAAAGTATACAGATTTATCAATATTTCACCAAATAATAAAATAACATTTGAATTAAATACTGTATGAAAAATGGTATATGGTTTAGTAAATGAACATATCCACGATATATGATTTGGAAAATTAGGTTAAATTCAATGTTCAATGGTCCTAGTAAACTGAATATCTAAACAAGATGTAAAGAAATCAAGTAAGTGAATGTGAATACTATCCATGGTCAGATCAATAATAAACCATCTAGAGGAATATTAAAGATGTTATCAATGCAATATACCACAAGTGGATTAAAATAAAGGGTTGCTATTTTTGATGAATTGAAGTATTATAAAAATATCTTTTAGAAATATTCTTGAGGAAAATATTATTTTGTTTTGAAAAACCATTTGAAAAACCGTTTCTTTTAAAATTAATTTTACATTTTTATAAATTGACATTTCACACCTTTAAAGGAATATTTTAATGAATTATGGTAGGTAAATTCCTATATGTTGTACAAGGTAAAAGGAATATTCCTTTTTCATGGTAAAAAGGTTATAAAAATAACTTGTTCGGGACGAGAAAAGAAGATTCCTTTAAAAACATTGGTTAAAGAAAAAATTTATAAAAATACATTTAAAAAATCATTTTAATTTTTTTTTTCAAAACTTGTTAACGAATCATGGGTTCTAGAAGAAAATAGGTTCTCTGAATAAAGAAAGAAATAAAATTTGGGCTTCATGGAAAACATTTTCCTAAATATATTGAGTACCGAAGAGTGGAAAAATCATACTAATACTTGAAAATGGTTATGAATAACTATAGTAGAGAAAATAGAAGGTTTTCTTGAATAATGGTCATATAGTTTCTTTAAATTTAAATTCAATGGAAATATCATTAATGTTTTTTTATTGAGGAAAATAATTTTTAAACATTCCAAAGTGTCCCATACCACTTTGAAACATTTTTAATCATAAACATAATGAATGTATAATATTAAATTAATGTATTAAATACCATGAAGATAATGGAATTCAGGATATAATATATAAAAAATGGTAGTAGATACACCACAAAAAAGAAGTAACTGATAAACATGACATTTATCTCACAGAAGTAAAAAGTGACATGATAACCCGACCCTTGAGTCCGACTTATCTCGTGTGTAATTATATTCTTGAATAATAAACTTCTATTAATTATTTACTTGATAAAAGTTTTCAGGTTTATCATAAACCTTTTTTCACTTATTACAATTTCTTATACAAATAATTAATTAATTACACTTACATTGGGTGTTTTGTCCAAATTAGGTTTTTGTGTCAAAAACACCTTTGGTAGATCAACTATGTTCAAAGGGGTCACTATGTAACATCTCTAGAATAATAATCATGAAATAATTATTATATTTATACAACTATTATAATTTTTAAATTGATCCTTAAATATAATTAGTAAAAATGCCCAATGTTACACTCATGGAGACGGTTGGACGTACATACTGACTGGAAATTATCTTTTTTATAATAAACACACTTTTTAGGAAATGTGAGAAACCAGTCTAGGTAATCCGTAGGTGAAGACTCATAGGAGAAAGCAAAGCTGTGAAAGCAAAGCCTCATCCTATTAGTGCTTTTCTCTCTAAAAATATTCTAGCTCATAAGGCATACCTTAGCATTAGGGTCGTTGCTAATAACATCTTCAAGACGACATGCCATTTTGTCCCAGGTTCGGACATACACTTCTTTGATGATTTTCCTATCATTGAATCCTCTCATCAAGATCATATCTTGTTTTTTGATCCAATTGTCCTGCTCATTATTGACCGCTACTTGAATAGTTCTTCCCATCATCTCCACCTCTTCCTATGGGATGTTGACATAAAGAAATTCCTCAACCATCTCCTCTTCAGAGTGGAGGATAGGCTCTATAGAGTCCTTTTCCACTCCGGTATTGTTGGCCATGTTTTTATTGTCCTGAACTGTACCTTGGGGCTTCTCCTGCACAATAACTACGAGGGCTGAAGACATATCCATCTTGCATGTTTTCAATTTTTTACCTGATCGTGTTTCGATTGGTTTTTGTAAATGTGAGTAGTCCCTGCATCCATTTCCATTATTCTTCCTAGGGGTTTGTCCCTCCAAATGAGCCTTATGATCCTCCTAATACTCCACACCATCTGCAATTCCTCTATCCGAGTCATTCGGTGTGTCCTGCATAGACTCATTGGTGTCCAAACACTCAAAGGATAGGTTATACATACACTTGTGTAACGTTCCAATTTTTCAATGATAATTATGGAAAGAAGGTAAGTAATGTTGTATATTTGTAGAATGATAATTATATCATAAATAACATATATTTATTCATAAATACTTATATATATATAATTATTATTATGTCAAATGAATCACATCATATTGAGAAGGTAGTAATCCAGACGTCGACGAACGACATTATCACTTTGTGTGTGAAAGAATAATAAATAAAATGATATATTATGTTTAAAGAAATTTAATTATGTTATAAATATAATATATAAGTTTTTTATGTATATATGTTTAATTAAAAGTGTCCATTATACATTCCGTGTATCATTTGAATGAATCACATCACTTTGATTGGGCGGTAGTCCACACTTCCACAAACAATATTATCATTTTACCGAAATGAAATATATAAATATATGTATTCTAATAGAATTAAAGAAAAAAAAAGACATAATAAATATAATTTATAACATATATAAACATATTTTCCATCATAATTTCCCCCGTTAAAAGTGGTAAAGAAAAAATGAACAATCGTCATTTCATGAGGCAGTAGTTCACCATACACGTAAACAATATATTCGTTACCAATTAGATAAAGTTGTGTATAAGTGTAGGTAGAAACATTTTCATAAACAATACTAGTATATTTTGGAAACTATAGTTTCTATATAAAATTTTAATAAGATTATTTGATGTAGTGGATAATGGAAATAAAATTAAAGTGCTTTTGGAAGTAAATTACCTTTTAATCGAGTTACTTCTTTTGGTTTGTACCATAAGGATTAATTGGATTGATTTATTCCCAAGTGGGTAATTATAGGATTAGGGGAGGTATGTTGAGGAGATATTTGGGAAGATATTGGTTTATCAAAATTGGCCAGAGTGGTTTGAGAAAGAGGGAGTAGAGGAGGCCTTTTATAGTGGTGGAGGAGTGACACTCTTGTAATATTTTGAGATAGGAATTCTTCCCACATTTCTCATGTTGAAATTGGATAAAATAAAGGTACATTTTCTGTAAAAGAAATTATTGGGTAGAAATATGTCCATGAAATAGATATTAGATAATTTGATAGGTTATTTGGGCCTTAAGGTTAATGTTTATTCCCCTATTAATTTTAATTTAACCTTTATCATTGTAATTAATTTTAATCCCTTTCACTAATCGTTTTGGTAAAAACAATTTGGTCTTTATATACATTATAAATTATGTTTATTCCAAATATGGAATCCATTTTTCCAAATTTAGATCTTATAAGTGGCAAAAATTAATTTAATTTTAATCTGACATACGGGATGACAATACATGGTTTTTAAATTAAAAAAATCCGAAAGATTGTTATGTTTTTATATTTAATATCAAAGTGAAATTGATTAAATGAAATAAATTTTATTAATTTTATCTAATTAATAATTAAAAACAATTATAATTATAATTTAACCTTATAAATAAATAATATGAAAATGTGGTTTGAACTAAAATGTTGTATTTTAAATTATTCCTTAAAATGTTATGTCTCTAAAAAATATCAAATAACAAAACTATCCTAATTTTTAAGTTTCAAATTATAATTTGAAGTTTATTTTGGAAAAATTAAATCAATTAATCTGTAAAAATTCAAATTTAAAATGGGTTCTCCATTAAATGGTGGTTAAAGTGACCTAATAAAAATATTTGTTTTTATGTGTAATATTGGGTTTGTTATTATATTTTAATTATCAAATATATTGGATTAAACCCCTTTGTGAGAAAAAAAATAAAATTTCTTTTATACCAAATTTGATTATATTTTCATTTATAATTAATTTATAACTAATTAATTCATATTTTATTTATATAAACCATAGAGCATCATAATTTAGTTAATAATATTCATAACATCTAACATAATGTCTTGGTTATAACATATTTCTTAAAATAATAATAATAATTTAATAATACATGTTTATTTGGGGAAGCTTGATCTTGTGTGTAACACATGCTATCAAGGAATGTTGCACCGACGTGTAATGCAAGCTATCATGTAAAGTCTCTCTAATGTGAAATTCATGATAACTTAGTGTTTTATGCATTTAAATCTATAAATATATTAAATTTATTTAAAATTGTAATGTATCGAGTTAATATATTCCCTCTGTACACTTGGTGTTGCCTGTCATACATGCCATCAAATACAATGTTCCCACATTCGATTTTATGGGAATTAAAAATAACCAAAGTATATTTCATTCTTATAACTCGATTAATTTTAGTATAATGAGATAAATAATCAGGTAACTACTGTTAAGGTCTATTAGTACTTATCTATTTTATTGTTCTGAATGAAACTTTATTTTGATTCCCATTTATTCAAGAATCATAAACACAAAGCTTCTCTCTCTTCATGGCAGGTAATCATAGAATGTTATAATTTTTATAGATAATATGTAATATTATAAAATTAAAATCACATTATTATCAATGAAAAATATTACTATCATTCTATATAACATTCAAACACTTAACTTGTTTAAATTTTAGTTAAGGAACATCTATAATATAAATATTTTCATTTCAATTAGAAAAACTTAAAAAAAATCATCCATAAAAAATAAACACTTATATTTCTAAAATTTTAATTATATTCCATCATAAAATAATTTATATATACTAATTAATTTTTTTTAAACATTAAATATCTAAAAATATCGAAATAAACATAGAATTTCAAAATTAAACTTCACTAAAACCTATTACATTAACTTTGGAATTATCTCAAAATGTAACAGTGTCTTCATCAATTTTTTTATCTAATAAAATTTTACGTGTCTTCAATAATATTCTTAGATAATCATTTTTTCAGGTACCATATGTCATTTTTGAAACTTTCAAGACATTTTTCCTATAAAAATATATTACTAGAAAATTTTGGTACCCAAACTATTATTCATCTAATCAAATTAGTAAAATTATATTGGGATACCGACAAATAATGTATTTAAGTATTATAAGGAACTATAGAAAAAAAGTATTTAAAAATATGATCCCTTGTAAATATCATTGATTTTTTAAATCAATGTAGGCAATAATATTAATATTATCCTTTCATTCCATATTGAAAGCTTGTAACCGTAAATGTAAAACCATTTTTACCTTTCACTAAATTATTTCGATACATTTATGATAATATCCTATATATCCAATGAAATATTTATTTTTATTTATTTTATTCAAGAACATAATTTTATGATACTTTTTATGACCTTTAATGAAAGGAGGAAAAAGTTTCTTAATACTTTCAACTCACGTTTTCAATTTTTCATTGAATTACTGAGCATATTTCAAATCATTATATAATTTAAAATGAGAATAAAAATAAGTATCCCTAAATTTTGTATTCTCTTGAAAAAAAATATTTTTAGAATCATATTTATCATTATTTCATTTAATTTTATTACATAAATCATCATATTTAAAAATATATTGTCTTAATCATTCAACGTCTTCTTTTAACTCAGGAACATTCAGATTTTCAGAATCATTGTTTGAGTTTGAGTAAATAGAATATAAATTATATTGTCTAACTACCTTAATACAAACCATGACTTATAGGTTATTAAACTCTTTGTATTTTAATATTTCTCTAGAATTTAATTCTTTGATACAACCCCAACTCATTATCAAATATATTTTCTCCTTACATTTTTTAACTTTATTATTTAGTTTTTAGATGTGAGGATTTATATCATATATATTCCTACACTAAAAAAATAAAAATATGAGGTATTATAATTACTAATCCCTATCTTATATCCCATGTGTTTTCCTTTATAGATATCCTTTTAAATTAGTTCTTGAATTCATTTTTTTC
Source organism: Viscum album (assembly GCA_963277665.1). Classification (NCBI taxonomy): domain Eukaryota; kingdom Viridiplantae; phylum Streptophyta; class Magnoliopsida; order Santalales; family Viscaceae; genus Viscum; species Viscum album. The sequence continues at coordinate 63,238,811 of OY728154.1, read as the reverse complement.
ATTTATTTGAGGACTCCAATAATAATCTAGGATATAACATCTTTAAATTTCATGAAGTTAATAATTAAAATAGTTAGTGAAAAAATAATTTAAAGATTTAAATTCTAAAACTTTTCTTTCTTTTTTCTCCTATTCAAACATGTACTTTTGTTTCACTTCACATCGATGAATTAATCCAATCATTTCATAAAGAGGGCACTCTTTTAAGTTCTTTTTTATAAATGGGAAATTTATTTTCATTGAATTTCATTAGATGTTCCATTAAGAAAAATTTTATGTGTACTATATTATTCAAAGTTTAACTAAGGGAATCTATTCCATTAAAAATGCTTGTGAATTAGCTGAATATATGGTTTATAGTTTTGTCTTCATCCATATTGAAGTCTTGGTACTAAGCTCAAATAATTCCAAGACAAGTTTGGATTAATTTTTCTAAGAAATGGAGACTAACTTTTAGAATGATAAAAATATCATGATTTGTATTACCCACACATTCATTATTAAAAAAATAATTTAATAACAAAATATAATATACTAACAAATTTTTTAATTTAAAACATATTTATCAGAAATGTTTCCTATAAGAGTATCTATGTTATCTTTTGGTAGTTTGTATGGTTTTAATGTGATTGACCAGTGTTCTGTGTTTAACTACTAGGGTATGACTCCATTATGGATTTCCAGTAACTATACTCATTTCTATCAATGTGAGTTGGATTATGGGGATTCCATCCTTTGTTTACATTCAATCACATCCTCTTATATTGTTCTTTTTTTCCCTAGACAGCAAGGTATAGGATAAAGCCTATGACAATGAAATATAAAAATCCTCTATATATTTAATAGTAATCAATTCTTGGTACTAGATGGGTTGTATCTATAAGAGAAATAGTAACCCCAATATATCCTTATCAAGGTCGACCTTTAATACCATATTTAGTTTGGAAATAGTGATGAAAAATGGTTTAGATGGGGGTCAATAGACTATAATAACAATTTTAAATATATAAATGAACATAAAAGTTAATTAGAAGAGAAAATAAATAAAAAATATATGTAATTTTTATCATTTTCCCATCCAAACTGGACTTTTTCTATTCTTATACCTCTCTACTCTATGATAGATAAATTTTGCACTAAATTGTGTTTTTAGGGTGAATCATAACTCGATTATAAGATAATTTTTGTAATTTATGTATAACCAAGACACCTAAATTTTTTATGGGGATCCAAAACATAATTAAATCACTAAAGTTAAATGATAAGAGTCACAACATTAATGGTCTTTACTTTATAACTTAGAAGCCCCAACTTGAATAAAGAATGAATGGAATATTTTAAATATAAAAACATTAAAAAGTGAGAGCATGTATGAGATATTAGAATTAGTGTTATAGATACAAGACACCAGAATTAAATAGAATAAAAATTAAATAATCACAAGTAATGTTTACTGAGAAATGTATTAAGATTTATCATAAAGGTAATAGTAGATGTTTATGAAGTTCTCATTTTTCACATGAAATTAATATCTTATAGATGGGTTTTCTTCTCATAGTACATGGTATGTATAACACATCAATGTTTAGAGTAAATATATTTTGGTTCAACAAATTTCTGTTCTCATGTTGGGCATACTTATAATATTCCAAAATAATTTAAATAAGATGTATAAAACTAACAAACCAACCTCTAACTGGGTAAAGTAATTCCATTTAAAAATTTATAATTATTAAAGAGACGGAAAATTATCATTCCCAAATAAACTTAAAAAAACCACTTGAATTTAAAAGATAAAATAAAAATAAAAATAATTTGAATAAATCATTAAACAGAATAATATATCTCCATAATATTAGGTAATTTTTTTTATAAATATTGTATTATAAAATAAAAATTAAACTCAAAAATTAAGATACTTTTAAATTTCACACAATATGTAATTATTAAAATTTTAGTTTTATTAAATTAAATATTAAATAATAAGTTTCAATAAGTTTGATGTCACTAAATACTAATTTAAAAAATATAAAAAAATAAATTGACTCAAAATGAAAACATTTATATAATAAAAATATATGTCTTGCATATGTGCTTGTGTAATGAATAAATTAAACACTAGTTAGATAAATTTAAAATACAATAAATAATTATTCACATGGATTCTCTTTAATATGTTTTTATTTTAGAAATAAATAAATTATTTTAGACAATTAATATAAAACTATAGAAAATGAAACAATAAAAATAATTAAAAAGAGTGTATTCTGGAAATTTTTAGTTTTTAAATTAGTAAAAATGTGTCAAATTGACCATGATTGATGGATGTCTGTGAGGTATATAATTTGTGGCCGGTTAACTTATTTCTTCATTAAATCATGTGGTTGGTTCAGATGATTTGTTGTTAGTTGATATAATGTGTATTCATTATAAATACCATATGAACAATTATATCGTGTGGTCACTTATGTTACTGTATCGAGAATGGTCGGTTGGTTGTTCAACATGCAGTAGGTTCACTAAATATGTGGTCAGGACATTTAATTACAAAAAATATGTTTAGTGATAGATTATAACCAGGGAAGATTCAACCCATTCCAACACTTTTGGTTTCAAATGTAATTATGATATTATCGCAAGAGAAACACATTGAACAACCTTTTATATACTATAACCAATGCCCTTGATTTTGTAGGTCATCGAAAAATGAATGCTACATGAAAGTTACGACTGGTTATATATCTTCAAGTTATCCCATGATATATTTAAGAACTTATTACAAAAAGTGGGAGGATTAGATTCACAAAATTACATTAGAAAATTCGACATGCACTAGGTGCGAGGCTTCTTAGTAGGTCCTCATTTTTAGAAAAATAAAAAGTTCGCCCAGTTGGAAATGAAAGTTCATGATAATTATTTTACATAATGTGGTAGGTTCATTTAATAAATTTCGATTACTTGACAAGATTCATGCATTGACTTTTATAAAACACAATCATGTTGTCACTTAGAAACAATACATGCGATAAATTTTAAGAAAACTATACATCCAAATTTAGAAAACACATGTAGTCCCTAGTAATCATCATACTCGATTAATATGTAGATTATCTAAACATTAGATTAAGCATTAAGTATAGTTTACTTAAATGTAGATAAATTCAAGATTTTACCAATAGGTCAAACAACATTTCAATAAAACATTTTTAAAGAAATACGCATGAAGAAAACACTAACATATATGAATTAAAATTTGTAGAAAAAATAAATGAAATGTTGTAGATTCAATATTTAACTTTTATAGAATCTAAATGGAAATTATATATTTTCTATAAGTTTAAATAACTATAGATAAATATCTTATCTTTCCAATGTAATGGGTTTTGTGTTAATCCAATCTATGAAACTCAAGTTCCCATATAATAAATAAAATACTATGTGGTAATGTAATAGATAAAATATTGTGAGGAATTTGAATATTAAAATTATAAACTAGAAACAGATAAAAAAACCTCAACACTTGAACATCAATGATGCTCAGATTGAGAAAAAATAAAATAGAGTGAAAGGGTTTTATAGTTCACCACCAGAGAATATAAATATGCATGATGAGAAAATTTAGAAGCTAAAAACAACCATACATAGAAGGTTAAATCATTTGAAGATATGATATATTACCTTGACATTATGTGTCTATAGAAAGTAATAAAGCTTAAAAATCTAAAAATTACATGACCCATAACTTCTGAAGCAACTAAAAGAAATATTTATTCCATAAAGATTTCAGATATATCTTTTACCTTAAAAATTATTAATAATAGTGTTAAATATAGATTATGATCATCCAAAGAAGATTTCACCTCAATATCACGGATGAAGGTATATCATAATGTAGTTAAAAGTAAGAGAACTAATACTTTATTGATGAGTAGTGAAGGAGAAAAATAAAAAACCATACAAATATTGTAACACCCTGAACCTAGTTACCCAAATTTGGTGCATTATTACATGAAATTGGCATGATCAGAAGGGATAAATTCAAAAATACCTATCAATTTTGTAGCCTTGGAAGTACTTGATACAAACAAACGTTTTACATTACATTATGAAATGAAAAAAAACAACATTTTGTCTCCTTTTAACACATTCATATCCCTTAGACTATCCTTGCAGGTCATTCATAATATAATTTTTTTCATCCAGGAAAAAATAAAACATAGAAAGGGGTGAGCTCAGGTGCTCGGTAATGATAAAAATATAGCATAAACTTTCATAAATAATCATAAGAATTTCAGGATATCTATAAGACTAAAACACAAGAATTTTAAACATAAAATTCAGCATAATATGGAAAAGATAAATAAAATAATTCCATTTAAGTATTCACATGGATATTCTTCTAGTTGAATAATCACATGTAATATCAATAGACAATTTCATTATGAAGGAATTAATAATGTCAGACATCATAACCATATAGTCATGGCATCATGCCAAGACTACAAATAAGATTTTTTCAAGGGCTTATGCCAAGAAACTAGTTTGTCTTATGATACCCACTGATGAATAAAGGAGCTATAGCAGGCTCCACCCATCACTTACTAAGTCCAATGCATTCCGCATCTGAAAAGGTTGAAACATAACCTAAACATTAGTATTAAAACTAACATAAGAAATGTTAATACTTTAACCATAAACCATGAATGGTATAAAAATTAAACATCCACAGTCAAGCAATTCACAAAACCTTCTTTACAATATAGAATATTTTATCATAATAAATCAACTTTAAACTATTTTTAAATCCATCTTAAGATGTTGACATAAATGAAATCAAATATATTTGAGAGAAATATCTATTTCAATTTTGAAATCATTTATAAGTAACATAATTATAAAATATTTTTAAAAAAAATTTTCTAATAATATTGTAATTGAAACTTCAAAGGTGTTATAATGGCTGAAAATAGCCACACCCACCGTATATGTTAAACAAACAATCTTTCCTTAATTTTTTCGAAAAGGTCGTAAAGGACCTTGTTTGGAAAATGACGAAAAGATTCATTTATAAACATTTTATAAAAATTAAAACAAGGTTATAAATGTCTTTAACCCATTTTCTTGGAAATAGTTAAAATGTTTTGAAATACATTTTTAAGAAATAAGGATGTGGATGATAAAGATGTCCCAGTAGATACTCACTTATAAACAACCTCAGATAATGAAGAGATTATAGAATTAACCATTACCTTGTACTTTTCCTTGATCGAGTGTATGTTAAACTCATATATAATTGTTAAATAATTGTTATTAAATTATACAATAACAACATACATAAATATGATATCATATATTATATTCTAATATTGCAAGTTAATAATATTTCAGTAGTATCATTGTTTCGGGTGTTAACTGATTCATTTTACTTTATATATTTTGTCATGTAAATCATTTTTGATATATATAGGACGTTTTTTATTCATATATATAATGATATTAAGTTCTTATACTTTATTTTTAATCATAAAATGAAAATTATTCTTGATTGGTTACGATGGGGAATGAATTTCATTGTATTCGTGGAGACGGTAATCAGTACGTATGCATGAGCGACAATATCATTATATTGATGGTGAAATTGTATGTAATTGAATAGTATATCATATATACATAATACTTGACATGTTATATTTTTTTATTTACATTAGTTATACTCATAATTTTACCCATCCAAATAATGATGTGTTTGAATAACAAACTACCCCACGACGTGGAGACGGTAAACCATACGCACACACGTATTGTGACATGTCCTTCATAGGATGGACAGAATAATGAATATGGTTTTACCATATTTTTAATAACATAATAATATGTGTAAGGTAATGGACTTATCATTTTGGTTAGGAAACAACATATAAAGAGGAAGTGGAAGAAGAAAAGAACTTTGAAATAGGTGGTGAAATTATTTCATCTTCTTCGGGTGTTACCTTTTGAGTTGATCAATAGGGCTCCTTAAGATGGATTTTTAATCAAATTAAGGAATCTTGGTCGAAGTGAGGGTAGTTGGGAGGATATTTTATTAGGGGTTGGCCGAGCTTAATGGCTTTGGAGGTGTGATTTTGATTGAAGGGGAAATACCCTTTTATAAGAGAGGTGAGGGTCACTTTAGGAGAAGCTTGAAATATTATTTTATTATACAATCATATTCAGTTTATAATGGATCCAAAAGGATTTATTTTTATGAAGAAGTGGTTCTGGGTTGAAAACATCTCAACCAATAGATTTTAGATAGGCTTAGGTTACTATATTAACCTTATCTTTTAGATTTAATTCTTAGTTAAATAGTTTAACTTTTACCATGTATTCTTATATTATTATAATAAATGGTTAATAAAGCTATTATAAAAATCCCAAAAAACCAAAAGTGGTTTATTATTAATACATATTACCTTATCTAAGTCCTTTGACCGAACCATAGATGTTTAGGAATATTATATCAATTAATAATATAGTATTTGTTTTAAAAAATCTTTTATGTCAAATTTGACACAATTTGGTATTTTGTTTTTCTGAAAGTCATAACAACTTTATCACTATGAAAAAATTATTTAATCAAACCTAACATGTTATATTATCATATAAAATTAGTTTAATTAATTAAAAATCTCAATTTACATTTATTTGGATTTTTATAATATCAGGTATTTTAATATTTCATTAATAAGGTAATTGCTGCATCATCATTGTCTCATAAATAAATTTAATCATTTAATGTTTAAAAATTATAAATAAAATAAAATTATTTATTAAATTGTATTAGATTCATAATTAATGTTTATAGTCAAATTTATCTTATGTATAACTCTATATTAAAAATGGTTTAGTTATTAAAATTTGAATTTAATACTTTTAACTCTTCTTTAAATAAAATAATAATAAATATCCTAATCTAAACCAAGTGGACCAAAAGGATAATATTTTATTCCTAAGGTTGATTTTGGTCTAAATAATCTTATCAAATATTATTTGGTCCTGTCTTAGAGTAATTATAATATCGTTTTTACCTTTAATTAGCCTATTTTATTTTTAACCGTGGTAAATAAAAGTCAATAGTTATTATTCACCAAAAATTATTTTCATCTTATTGAAAGACATTTTACTTACTAATGTCAACTGTTTCTCTCAGATTTTTGAAATTCAATTCACAGATTTGGTAAAATTACTTTTTATGCAACTTTGTAAATGTGCCTCGAAGCTGGGTAAATGACGGTAAAAAGTTAAATAAAATTTTATATATCTAATATTATTATAAAATGACTGCAATGAATTTCAGTGAACATATATAGGTATTATGTATCGATTTTTACCTAATATAAATTTAAATAAAATAACTAATTATATAAATAAAAGTCGGTTTTGAACAATAATGTAGTGTTTTTTTACTATTCATCAAAAATTGAAAGTTTTCAGAAAAATAATAAAAATTCACCCAAAGATAATTTTTGTTTTCTGAATCCAAAAATGAAGCCCATTTTGAAAAATATATTTTATAAAATTTCAAAAAAGTTGGTATTACTATTCATAATGGATAGTTTGATTCGTCATGGTGTGTTAGAACTCAAAGTTACATATAGTGCAATCTACTAAATTATTCAAGGAGAAGCATAGCATGGAAGCTTGTGGTCTTTCATTATTCCCTCCTTCAAATAATTTCATCCTCTAAATTTATATAATATTAAAACATAAAAATATTAGGGTGGTTCTTCATCATAAGTTCCTCGGGTTCCCACATTGCCTCTTCCATCTTATGGGTTTTCAATAGAACTTTCACCAGATGAGTTGTCCAGATTCTAAGAACTTGTTCTCTGGTATCAGGAATCTTGACAGGCACTTCAAAATAAGATATATTGGGATCCAATTCTATTTCTTCATAGGTGAGTACATGCATTGGGTTCGGCAGGTATTTTCCTAATAGTGATACTTGGATCACATCATGATCTTTGGAGAAACTTGGTGGCATTTCCAAATTATAAGCTACAAATCCAATTTCTTCTAGAATTTAAAAATGTCTGATGTACCTGGGACTTAAGTTTCTCTTCTTACCAAATCATATAACACCCTTTCCTGGTGATACCTTCAAAAAAACATGATCTCTTACTTGAAATTACAAATCTTTCCTTTTGTTATCGTCATAGAACTTTTTCCTATTTTGAGTTGCTTTGATGGGGGTTTGGATAACCTTCACCTTTTCCATTGCTTCCTCAAAAAGTTCTGGGCCTATGAGTTTCCATTCACCAACATCATCTCAACAATTTGGTGTGAAACATCTCTTTCCATAATACGCTTCATATGGAGCCATCTGAATACTTGAATTGAAGATATTGTTATAGGAAAATTCTACTAAAGGTAAATATTCATCCCACATGCCTTTAAAGTAAAGTGAGAAAGATCTAAACATGTCCTCTAAGGTTTGAATAGTCCATTCTGATTTTCCATATATTTTGAGGGTGGTAGGAAGTTCACAAACAAAGTTTAGTATCCAAGGACTTCTGATGAATTTTCTAGAATCTTGATGTAAAACAAGGATCACGATCAGAAACATTTGATAGGGGTACTCCATGAAGTATTACAACTTCATTAATATATAGTCTTTCTAGACATTCAAGTAGTAAATATTCACTTATAGAAATAAAATGTGTCGACTTGGTAAGACGATCAACAATAACCCATATTACATCATTCCTTCTATGTGTCGTTGGTAGCCCCATGACAATGTCCATCATAACATCATCCAATTTCCACTTAATTATGAGAAGAGGTTGCATGACTCTTGTAGGATGTTGTCTTCTGGCCATAACCTTTTGACAAACCATACTTCTTGAAACATAATCAGAAATCTCTCTCTTCCTGTTATCCCACCAAAAATGTTCTTTCAAATCTCTATACATCTTAGCGCTACCATGGTGTATAGAGAAATTGGAGCTATGAGCATCATCCAAAAATTTCCTTTTTAGATCAGGTATGTTATGAACACATTGTCTTACCAAATTTAAAAATTCGATCTTTATATACAAAGTCAATCAATCTACCATTATTAGCAGCTTTAATTTTATTCATAAAATCCTAATCATTAGTGTGAGAACTTTTTATCATTTTTAGTAATGTTGTATTGGAAACAATTTGAAAAAGTATTGATGTTTCACCTTCCAAGATTATTCCCATGTCCATATTTACGAGATCCATGAACATAGGATCCCTTTCCACTCTCATCTTGTTCAAAACTCCCTGATCATTTCTACTCAAAGAATATGCTGACTTATTTTCCTTCCCCGAATGGATTTTAGAGTGAAATAACAATATTTGAGTAGTTCAAGACATCATCTTTGCATCAGGCTCAGTTCTTTATGTGATAAAATATACTTTTAACTCTTGTGATCAGTATAAATCTTAGATTTTTTACCATATAGATAGTCTGTCTATATCTTCAAAGAAAAGATTATAGCTGCTAACTGAAGATGAAGAGTATGATAGTTTTTTTCATGAATTTTTAGTTGTCGTTATGCATAAGCAATAACCCTATCACTCTACATAAGGACACAACCAAGTCCTTTCATTGAAGTATCACTATAAATAAAAAACCCATCATTCCTCGATAGTAGAGTCAAGATAGAAGTATTGACTAATTTTCTCTTCAGTTCATCAAAACAATCTTCACACTACTTTTTTAAAACAAATTTATCCCCTTTATGTGTGGGATCGGTTAATGGGTTTCCCATTCGGGCAAAATTATGGATGAAAGGAAGATTATATCCTGCTAAAACAATAAAATTTCATACCTCAGTTATACTCGTTAGTGTTTTCCATTCTTGTATTGATCTTGTATTCTAAACATCAATAGAGATTCTATCATTAGAGGAAATATGTCCAAGAAATGAAATTTTATGAAGCTAGAATTCACACTTTCAAAACATCCCATTTAATTCATTTTTTCTAAGGGTTTTCAGAATAGTGCACAAGTGATTTTCATGTTATTTTTAACTTTTTTAGTATAACAATATATCATCAATTAATACTACAATGTAATCATGATATTTCTTGAAAACTATATTCATTATATCCATGAAAATAGATGGTGTGTTAGTCATTCCAAAAGGAATTACTGTAAACTTATAATGCTCATACCTGGTTCGAAATGTTGTTTTCGGAATTTCTTCCTTCTTCACACACAACTGATGATATCCAAATTTAAGGTCAATATTTGAAAAATATTTAGCTTCATGTAGTTGGTCAAATAAATCATCAATATGAGGTAGGGGAAACTTGTTCTTTATTGTTATATCATTGATCTCTCTATTATCAATGAACATCCTCATAGATCCATCTTTCTTCTTAACAAAAATAACAGGGGCTCCCTATGGTGAAACAATAGGGTGAATAAATCCCTAATTACTGAATTCCTCTAGTTGAATCTTTAGTTCCACTAATTACATTATGTCCATTCTCTAAGGGGTGTTCAATATGGGCCTTGAACCAGGAATTAAATCAATGGAAACTCAATTTCTCATTCTAGAGGATGTCTAGGTAAATCTTTTGGAAACACATCAACATATTTTTGCACAATAGTTATATACTCTATTTGAAAATTATTTTCCTCACCCAGAGTTATTTCATTCTATTCCTCCACAATAATTTAATTTAAAAGATCTACTGGGGGTGGATCTAGATAAGAATTAGTTGGCGATATTTCTTCTGTAAAGATAATGTACTCTATATCATCCTCAAAAATTGTAACCTCTTTATTTTTATAATAAATTTTCGCATCATGGTTCGAAATCCAATCCATACCAAGGATTATATCAAATTAAATCATGGTTATGATGATGAGATTAGCAGAGAAAGAATATTTATATGCCATAAAGGGAATTGATTCACAAAACATTGTTGCAATGATACTTCTCTTAGAAGTTTTGACTTCTAACTCCCTTATTAAATTAATTTGGAAATATCTAATTTTCTTAACAAACTCAGAAGATATGAAACAATTCAATGATCCAGAATAAAATAAAGCATTTTATAAACTTGAGAAAACCATTAAATTACCTGACACCATGTCTTTCAGAGCTTCAAACACAGGAGTACTTATTGCATAATCTTGGCCTTGCTCCCATGGCATTTTCTAAGGTATGTTTCCTTGGTGCTTAAGATATTCCTTTGAATAATGCACCATTTCTAAACAATTATTGCATTCAACATTGATAGCCTCTTTCTTTCCCTTGAAATCAAAAACATGGTGGCCTTTTTCACCATACTTGTAATAGACTCTCATTCCCTTCCGACATGTATCAGGTTGTTACTTCCCACATTTACCAAAGGATGGAAATTCAATTTTTCACTTCTTCCCTTTATTTCCATTTCCAGAGTGTTCAGTATTTCTCTTCTTCTCTTGATTTTATTTATAGTCGTAAGACTTAGATAATTCTTTTTTTGTCCTGATAGCACATGAGACAATATATTTATATGATGAGAAGGATTGTGAGACTAATGCCCGATAGATAAATGGTTTTAACCCATCAAAGAATTGATCAATATTAATATTTGGGTTATGTATATAATCTATTGCATGCCTTGATTTTCTTGTAAAGTTTTCCTCATACTTTGTGACATTCTCATCCTCCTTTTGACCCAAACATAGAAATTATCTTTCCATATTCGCTCGATGGTCACAAGGAAAGTATTTTTCTAAGAAAATATCTTTAAACTCCCTCTATTCTAAATTTGATACTTCTTCATCCTTCTTTTTGTTTTTAATTAATGACCAAAATTGATCTGAATCTCCTATGAGGCAATAAACTGCCCTGAAAACATTTTCCCTTTCACTACTCCCCAATGCAAGAAATCTTTTCTTTAAGGAACTTATCCACTGATCAGCTACAAATCGATTTGTATTCGCATTGAATGTTGGTGTTTTATTCCTCATGAAGTGGTCTAACATTGATCCTCTGCATTGTGGATCAGTTTGTCCATACGGGTAAGGTTATTATTCATAATCTAAGTGGCTTTTCCCAGTATGGTGATAAGCCAATCAACACCAGTTGCATCACCTACTCCTCTATAATTATTTTGAGTATTAGGAAAATCCCTACATGGATTAGGTGCGTTGATACAGTTTCCATTCCTTCCACTAGGCACCATTTCTAAACAATGTCATACACTTTATTAGTTTATGAATCATAATAAATAATTCTAAATTTTTAAAACACTTAACATAACTTGAACAGTTTATGGATATAATCCATAATGATAAAAATGTTTTATTTGAGAAGGTATATACTCATAAATCCTTCATAATGGTTTGTAAAGAAAATGTAAATTATCCTAAGCATATCTCCCAAGAGTGTCGTAACCAAGAGTGCAACAAGACCCATTGTTGTGTACCAGGATACGCCACATCAAGCCCAGAACTCTTTGTCAGAGTTTTCACTCCTAGGTACATCTGTGACGGAGTCGCCTCTACCTGTACGTATCTAGACAAGGATGAATTTCTTGGAAAATATACCAAATCTCTACATTACCAAAATTATAGGAAGTTTTTCTATACTAATCCTCATAGTCTATCTTAGGTTAATGTTCTCTAATAAGAGTTGTTCTAAATCTAGCTTCCAAGGTTGGTACTAAACTTCTTTTGATACAAAATTTAACTCCCTGACCCTAGTTACCTAGAGTCACTACATTATTACAAGTCATTGCCATGATCACATAGGATCAAATCCCAAAACACCCTTCAGTTTAGTATCCTTAGAAGTACTATATACAAACAGAAGTTTAACATTACATAATGAATTAAAAAACAAGAAAATTGTGTCTCTTTTTAACACATTCATCACCCTTAGACTATCCGTGCAGGTCAGTCATAATATACTTGTTTGTATCCTGGGAAAAATAAAATATTGAAAGTGTTGAGCTGAGGTGCTTAGTAAGGATAAAAATATATCATAAACTTTTATAAATAAGCATAAACATTTAAGTCAATGTATAAGAATAAAACATAAAACTTTTAAACATAAACTTCAACAAAATATAGAAAAGATAAATCAAATAATGTCATTTACTTATTCACATAGATATTATACTAATCGAATAATCATACGTAACATCAATCCCCAATTTCATTGTGATGGAATGAATAATAATGGACATCATAACCACATTATGAAGGCCTCATTCTAAGACTAAAAATAAAATTTTTTCAAGACCTTATGCTAAGACACTAGTTTGTCTCATGTGACCTATCGATGCATCGAGGAGCTATATTGGGCTCAACCCATCACAACTAAGTCCAATGCATTCCTCATATGAAATAGTTGAAACATACCATAAACATTCGTATTAAAACTAGCATAAGTAATGTTAATATTTTAACCATAAACCATGAATGGTTTAAAAATAACACATCTAGAGTAAAACATATCACAAAACCGTCAATATATTATGGAAGATTGTATAATAATAAATAAACTTCAAACAGGTGTAAAATCCATGAAAGGATGTTGACATAGATGAAATCAAAGCTATTTGAGAGAAATATATATTTATATTTTGAAATCATTTAAAAGTAACATGTAAATACCAGGATTTTTCTATGTGATTTTTTTAATTATATGGAATTTTATGAGTCCGCAAAAAATGACGGCACCTGATTCTGAGGCCCCGTGTGCACGGAATGAATTTCTGAACTTTTTTGGGTACATTCAGTAAACATGTGACTGAGTTTTTGTAACTTTTGTACTAGTGATCATAATTGATTTCTGAGGGCATCGTTGAACTCCCAGCACCGATATTCTCTTAAAGGTACTTTTACCTCGACTGTAGTAGGACAAGGGTGAAAGTTAGTTTTGTGTTTTTTATGGAAATAAAAATAAAATAAAGAACAAATTTTATTTTATGTTATTTTATTTTTAAAAACCTACCATTTGAATGTGAAGTGGTGGGGACCACCCGATCTTAAAACCACCCATTTTGAAATTAATGGGGGGGGGGATCACTCAACCATTGAACTCCCTCTTTAATGAGGGAGGTGGATCTTGGTTTTATATAAATTAATTATGCCAAAATCAACTTAATTAATGGCCAACTCTAGTTAAATTAATAAAACATAATTTAATATGTTGGCTATTCATTTTTGGTGGAATTGGGGAAGTGTTGTCAAAGGTTAGAGTTGGGAGAACATCGGAGAAAATTTTCCTCCAAACGAAGAACGCCCTCTCCAACGAAGAACATACTTCGGAATCAATAACGAGGATGACGCACGAGCTTAACTTCGGAATCATGTTGCGGAAGTGAAAATCATTGGCACCCTTATTTCCTTCTCCAACTTCATCCTGTATCACTTCCAAAGAGCAATTGAGGTACAGATTATTGTTTCAAATGCCCCTTACCTCATTCTTGTTGTTCTTCTTGAATCAAGATAAGTTATGTCGCTTGCTATCATTCTAACAGGGTGGGTGCGGTCCAAATGAACATGGACCAACCCCTCCACAACCTTTGTGGATTTTGTTGGATTTGAATCGATGGTGAAGTCCCGAGATGAGTGCGGGAGTCTACGAAATTAAGAATGGGCCACCGGGGCACGCCCAGTGAACTGAAGAACGTCACCGGTGACTGTGCCAGTGACCGGCACCGGTGGAATTCGAGAGCAGCGGCCCACACTCCGGCCAGCCTCCATGATGACAGTGGAACAAATGCACTACTGTAGAAGGGTTACATCCCGTCAACAGCATGAAGAGGCTGCAAAGCGCGTTCATGCTGTCGGGCGTGCATGAGCCATGACACAAGGCCGTGATGGCGAATGGAGGGTGGTCAGCTCACTGTTGGCCCCCGGTGGTGGTGTGTCATGTGACCACGCCACAGAAGAGGGCTGGCCGTCCGGTAAGCCTAGGAGCCTAGTAGGACCCTGTGTCCCACGTGGAAGCTGCCAGCGCCACGTGGCACTGGTCGGTTGACCACCCAACCCGAACGGTTGGGCCGTTCGGGGTACCTATAGGGTGCCTCCCCCTTGGGTGGAGGCTAGGGAGGACCCCACCGCGGGGCCACCCAGTTGAGGGCTAGTGTGGGCCACCCAGCGGGCTAGGCCATGCTGGTGGACCGGTCCGGACCCAGTGGGCAGGGCCGGGTTGGGTGGTGTCGTTCCAACTGGGTCAGATCAGACCCAAACCACCTTCGACCCCTTTCCACTCTTTCGACCAAACCATGCATTATGGGTGTCCTTTTGACAAACCGTTTGTGCCATCGAAAACCTTAGATCGAGAAATCCCTTTTTGTAAACCCCACTGGTGTTTTGGATAAAGTTGGGATATGACTGGGTTGGATCGAACACGAATCCAACTAGGCCCTTAGGACTAAAAACTAATAACTTAAAGATCGAGCGTCCGATTGAAGCACCATCTATTGCGTTGGGACCCCAATTACTTGGAGGTCCTTTAGGATACTTCATCGTGGGACTTAGTTACAATTGGAGTATCATATTGTGTCTTGGGGAGTGGAACCGTCCGGAATCAAGATAGCTTAGTGAGAGAACCCTGTAGCTGGCTGTAACATGAGAAATGGATCCTATGTGGGTATGTGCCTTGGGATCCTACGTGGGTCTATGTTCAAGAGTCCCACTGGGATCCGATCTAGGAAAGGCACGTGGGACTTCTATAATATCTTACTTGGGTCTACTATACTATGATCCTACATGGTTATGATGATTTAGGATCCTACGTGAGTCTGATGATTTTGGATCCTATGTGGGTCTACCTCTTAACAGAGTAAGATGATTCAGTAGTTACATCTAATCATCTTTTCTACCATACCTACGTCATAACTAGTGTGAGCTATGTCCTTAACTTTATGTTATTCTTCTGTGTGGAATTACCTTTGTGGTACTTAACTTTATTATGATACCTTTGTGGCATTCTTCTATGTGGTGATACCTTTGTGGTACTTACCTTTGTGGTGACACCTTTCAGGTATTCTTCTATGTGGCGATAGCTTTGTGGTACTTTCCTTCGTGGCGATACCTTTGTGGTATACTTTTGTATGGATTTACCTTTGTGGTACTTATCTTTGGGGTGTTATCTTCAGGGTAATCATTCCTCCATGGAACGGTTGAGCATTTGGAAAAAAGGCTTGGGCCTTGTGTTTCGTCATGAATGAGATGGGTATACTTGATATGTTAGGTATAAGAATGGGCTTATACCTTCGTAGGGTTTACTGTTTTTTCTATGCTTTGTGTTTTATCCTTTTTGGATTTTGTGGGACCTTTGAGGGTCTTGGGGTCCCTACTGAGTATCGGTATACTCACCCTTGCATGGGCTACGCTTGCACCTTGTTGTGTTTGGTACATGCGATGGACAACGCTGATGTAGGACGAGAGTTCCAGGACTGGAGGTAGCTCATAGGTGGGCATTAGACGAGGCATACCGTAGAGATGAGAATTCAAGGGTTGTACCTACCCTTTAGGTAGGATCATTGGAAGGTGTTCACAGGAGATGTTTTCAGTTTTACTTATACATTTCAGTTTTCCTTGTACATTCTAGTTGGGCTTGTATTCTATCCACTTTTACTTACTGTAAACACTCTTTTTTACTATACAATTTACTTGTGTTTATTTCTTTCTATGTTCTTGGGTTGTGTTAGTTATAGGTTATAAAGGCAATTCCATCCCAATTTTAGGGAATACACCTTTTGGTGCTAGTCGCCAGCCCTTGGCCTATGGAAGGCGGGCTTGGGTAGTCATGACTCGGGCCCCTAGGGACGGGTCATGAAAAATTGGTATTAGAGGGAGGTTATACCATTGAACTTTAGACAATGATCTTTTAACAGAAATAGTGTTAAGTGTTATGAGTGTGGTTATCAGTTTAAGGTATCTAGTATTGGTGCGGCGGTCGACGTATCCTTACACTAGGACCCTGAATTCTGATTTTTGACTCTGTGCATGAAAACACTAATTTTGTGTGTGTTTTGAAAAGTTTTCTTTGTGATCATTTTGAGTCAGCTCACCAGGTATAACCTATTGACTATGGAACACCTGTTTCTTTTCAGGATGCCTCCACGCAGACATCTAGCTAGGGTTCCGGGTATAGTATGGAATGATAGCCCACCAAGCCACGAGGCCTCGATGTAGGGCCCTTTATCAGTAGAGGAACTATAGGAGGCACCGGTGGTACCATTACCCATTGTCCCACCGATGCCACCAGCCCCAACAGTAGAGGGTTCACACCGCTTGAGCGTGTTGCATGAGTTCCAGTGCCAGAGTCCACCCAGGTTCAGGGGTGAGATGGACCCACAGGTGGATGAGTATTGGTTGGAGGCCATGGTGAGAGTCTTCCAACTGGTAGGGACACCATCTTATCTCATGGTGATTCTTGTCGCGAATCTTGTACAAGCAGAGATAGAGGTTTGACCAAGGAGGTCTGCAGGGAGTAAGTGGACATGGCAGAGAAGCTAGACATGTAGTTGGCGGTGGGTGACGACTCGAGGTGTTACCACCACCACCACCAGTTGGTCCACCCCAACCACAGGGAGCAGGTGGATAGGGGCGATCTCAGCTCCGGGCAGTTGATTCTTATGACCACGATGCTCTGGAGATGATACGAGGTATGATCTATGTCTACTCCACCTTAGCTATAGTACTTATAAACAGAGGTGCTATTCATTATTTTATTTCCATGTACCTTGTTCAGATCTTGGAGATTCCGATGGAGCCATTGGATCGATCCTTACAGATAGAGACTCTTACGGGAGAGGATTCGATGATTACAGACTTGTGCTAACAATGTGAGCTTAATCTCGGCGGCAAGAGTTTCGGCTGGGATCTCCTAGTAGCAGCATCTAGGCCTTATGACTTCATATTGGGTATGGGCTGGTTATCTATAGTGCATGATCAGATTGTCTGTATTAGGCACTATGCGTGGTGTGTCCACATGGATGAGACTAGGTTTACCTCACTAGTGAGAAGGGAGACTCTGAAGCATAGGATGGACTTACCTGGAAGAGAGTGCAGTCGATCACTAATCAGTTGGCTAGCCTTACCATGGGAGTGGTTGATGTGGAGAGTCCGAGCAATCCTAAAGTGGTGGAAGAGTACATGGATGTCTTCCCTGATGATGTTCCGGGTCTACGACCTTGAAGAGAGGTGGAATTTTATATTGACTTGTACCACGGGACGACATTGATATCTACACCAGTGTATCAGATGGATCCTACAGAGGTTAATGAACTGCAGGTAAAGCTAGAGGACTTACATGGGGATGGATTCATCCGACCTAGTGTTTCTCCTTGGGTTGCCCTGATTTTATTAGACAAGAAGGCAGATGTGAGCTTGAGAATTTGTGTTGACTATCGGCGCCTGAACCAGGTTACTATGAAGAACAAGTACACACTCTCCTGGATTGACCACCTCTTTGATCAGCTGAAGGGAGCATACTGGTTTTCAAAGATAGACCTCAGATCTGGATATCACCAGCTCAGAGTATGAGACGAGGATGTGTAGAATATATCTTCTAGATTTTGGTACGACTATTATGAGTTTTTGTTCATGTCGTTTGGCATGACCAATTCTCCAGTAGTGTTTATGGGACTCATGAATAGGATCTTTTATCCATACCTTGATCCTATTGTAGTAGTCCTCATCGACGACATTCTAATCTACTCGGCTATCAAGGAAGAACATGATTATCATTTGCAGATAGTTCAAGACACACTCCAAGAGCACCATCTTTATGGTAAGCTCTTGAAGTGCCAGTTCTGGATCTGAGAGGTTCACTTTCTAGGACATGTCATCTCAGAGGCTGGATTTGTAGTGGATCAAGATATGATTAAGGCGGTACTTTTTGGGATACACCTAGGGGTGTGATCGAGGTAAGGGGTTTCCTGGGTTTGTTAGATACTACCAGAGGTTTGTGCCAAATTACTCCAAAGTTGCAGCACCATTATCAGTATTGACAAATAAGGGGAAACCCTTTTTGTGGTCGGAGATATTCCAAAGGAGTTTTCAGGATCTATGGTAGAGGTTGACTAGTGCCCCCATCTTGAGTCTACTGGAGGAAGGCATTGGGTACATAGTCTACTGTGACACATTAGGGACTGGGCTCGAATGTGTCCTGATATCAGAGCAAGTAGTTATCGCTTATGTTTCTTGATAGCTTGGATAACATGAGAAAAATTACACTACCCACGACCTGGAGTTAGCAGTAGTGGTATTTTCCTGGAAGATGTGGTGACACTATCTGATGGGCGAGAATTTTACGGTTTACTCTGATCACAAGAGTCTCCAATATATCTTCTCTTAGAAGGACCTAAACCTGAGACAATGAAATTGGCCAGAGTTCCTCCAGCACTATGACTTTGATATAGTCTATACTCTTGGGAAGGGGAATGTTGTAGCGGATGAACTCAGCAAGAGATCTGGTATAAAACTGCTAGGTGAGGTGATAAAGAAACTGGCCGGTTTATGAATATTTTTTGTGGAATGAGATGGAGTATCTTTTCTTCAGTCTCTTACATTCACTCCCCCACTTCATCAGCAAGTTAGGGAGGCGCAACATGTGGACACAAACTTCAAGACTCGACGTGCTAAAATATCCACAAGACAGACACCTGATAGATTTTTTATGGTAGGGAGTATGTAATCATCTTCAGAGGACTTACCATGGTACCAGTGTCGCTTTAGGAGGAAGTTCTAAGGGTGTTCCACACATCCCCTCTTGCGGTACATCCAGGAGTGGTGAAGATGTACTAGGATATTCGATGATAGAACTGGTGATCTGGAATGAATAAATCAGTAGCAGAGTTTGTCTCTCATTGCCTCACTTGTCAGTAAGTGAAGGTGAAACACGAGGTACCAACATGCTTAGTTTAGCCTTTAGAGGTCCCAGAGTGGAAGTGGTATGGAATATCCATGGAATTCATGACAGGACTTCCACGTACATCCAGGGGTCATGATTATATTTGGGTGATCGTTGACCGACTCACCAAGTCATCCCACTTCCTACCGATCAGATAGTAGGGTTCAATAAAGATCTTGAGATGCCTCTATGTGCAGAAGATTTTGAGACTACATGGAGCACCCACGACGATTGTCTCTGATCATGATGCACATTTCACTTCCTATATATGTAAGGGGTTGCAGGAGGATTTCAGAACGTAGCTTCATTTGAGCACCGCCTTCCATCCTCAGATGGATGGTCGTACTGAACGGACCATTCAGACCCTCGAGGATATGGTGCTTTCTTTCTTCCTTGACTTCTGTAATAGCTGGGAGGATCACTTTCCCTTGGTGGAGTATTCATACAACAACATCTATCACTCTACCATTGTGATGGAACCTTTCAAGGTCTTTTAATGCCGACCTTGCAGATCACCTTTGTGCTAGACTGACCCAGGGGAGTCAGCCCTCATGGGACCATAGATGGTATAGGCTACCACAGAGAATATGCACATTATCCAGGAGTAGATAAAGACTGCACAGAGTAGGCATAAGTCATATGCTGACAGGAGACGGTGACCTCTAGAGTTCAAGGATGGTGACTGCGTCTTTCTATGGGTCTCACCCCTATGATGTTTGTAGGGACTTGGTCAAGGTGGAAAATTTATCTCTGATGTTAATTGAACCCATTCAGGTCATTAGAAGAGTTAGCGAAGAAACTTACCGCTTAGCTCTACCACCTCAGCTGAACATGGTGAACAACATCTTCCATGTATCCTAGATGAGGAGATACGTGTAGGACCCTTTAAACATCATTATCTGGGGTGATCTGGGCATCGACGATGGGGGGACGTTTACAGAGGTTCTAGTGAATATTGAGGATCTCTAGGATAGATTCATTCTTGGGTGATCGATACTATTGGTTCATGTACGTTGGAAGCACGAGAACCACCAAGAGAGCACATGGGTGCAGGAGGATCAGATTCATGCTCTGTACATCCACTTTTTTCCAAGTTTTTGTGTTGTGTCTTTCAGGAATGAAAATCCCTAAGGTGGGGAGAATGTAAAGACCCAAATTTTTCCATGTATTTTTTTTAATTATTTGAAATTTTATGAGTCCACGAAAAATGACGTTGCATGATTCCAAGGCCCAGTGTTTCCAGAATGAATTTCTAAACATTTTTTGGGTACGTTCAGTAAACGTGCAAGTGGGTTTTTGTAACTTTTGAACCATTGATCAAAATTAAAATATGAGCGAACTGTTGAACTCACAACACCAATATTCACTTAAGGATACATTCACCTCAATAATAGTAGGATGCGGGTGAAAGTTTGTTTTTGTGTTTTTCATGGAAATAAAAATAAAATAATGAACAACTTTAATTTTTTTTTTAAAAACCTCCCATTTGAATGTGAATTGGTGGTAACCACCCAATCTTAAAAACTCCCATTTTTAAATTAATGGTGGGGACCACCTGACCCTTGAACTCCCTCTTTAATGAGGGAGGTGAATATTTGTTTTCTCTAAATTAATTATTCCCAAATCAACTTAATTAATGGCCAAATCTAGTAAAATTAATAAAACAAGATTTAAAAATTTGGCTATTCATTTTTGGTGGAATTGGGGATGCGTTGGAAAATGTGAGAGTTGGGAGAACTTTGGAGAAACTTTTCCTCCAAAAGAAGAATGCCCTCTCTAGTGAAGAACACACTTCGGAATTAAGAATGAGGATGATGCATGGGCCCGACTTCAGAAGCATGTTTCCGTAGAGAAAATTGTTGTCACCCTCATCGCCTTCACCGGATTCATCTCTCGTCACTTCCAATGAGAAATCGAGGTATGGATTATTGTATTGAATACCCCTTACCCCATTCTTGTTGTTCTTCTTGAATCAAGAAAAATTACGCCTCTTGATACCTTTCTAAGACGGAGGGTGTGGCCCAAACAAACACGACTTGACCCCTCCACAGCCTTTCTAGATTTTAGTGGACTTGAATCAATGGAGACGTACCAAGACGAGTGCAGAAGTCTACGAAATGAAAAATGGGCCACCGGGGCACACCCAGTGATCTGAGGAATGTCGCCGGAGACCATCACCAATAAAAATCAAGTGTGGCGGCTGGCACTCTGGCCGGCAGTGAAAATAGTGGCGGCGCAACCGCGCCACTGGAGAGGGGTTGCGGCCCGTCGTTCGTGGTAGAGTAAGGGTAGTGGCTGGCACACGACTGACCATGTGAAGGGTTGGTGGTGCACGTTTGCACCGCCGGGTGTACAGGTGCCACGACACAAGGTGTGGCAGCCAAGGGAGGGATGTCGGCTCCCTA
Source organism: Viscum album (assembly GCA_963277665.1). Taxonomy (NCBI): domain Eukaryota; kingdom Viridiplantae; phylum Streptophyta; class Magnoliopsida; order Santalales; family Viscaceae; genus Viscum; species Viscum album. The sequence continues at coordinate 63,216,517 of OY728154.1, read as the reverse complement.
TCGGCCGCCGGTGGTGGCGCGGTGCGTAACCGCACTGCGAAGAAGGGATGGTCATCCGGCAAGCCTGGGAGCTCAGCGAGACCCCGATTCCCATGTTTCAGCTGCAGGTTCCACGTGGTGTGAGTCGGTCAGCTACCCAACCCGAACGGCTGGCCATTCGGGGTACCCAGGGGGTGCCTCCCACTTGGGTGGTGGCTAGGGAAGACCCCAATGTGGGGCCACCCAGCCATGGGCCAGCGCAGGCGAGCGGGCCACCTAGCACAGGCTGCCCAGTGGTCCGTTCCGGACCCAGTAGGTCGTGTCGACCCAAAAAGGGATGGGTCGGACCAACTGGGACGGACCAAACCCGAACCATCTTCGAACCCTTTCCAGTCTTTCGACCATAACATGAGCTACTGGAGTTCGTTTGACAAACCGTCTATGGAACAAGAAACCTTGGATTAAGATGGTACTTTTTTTAAACTGCAACTGAGGTTTGGATAAATTTGGGGTATGGGCGGGTTGGATCCAACACGAATCCAACCTGGCCCTCGTGAGTAAAAGGCCAATAACTTACAGACTGGGTATCTGATTGACACATATTCTGTTGCATTGGGACCCATATTACATGGAAGTACATTGGGATATTTTTTGTGGGAATTCATGGTAGGTGGAGTATCGACTTGTGGCTTGAGGAGTAGACCATTCTGTAATCAAGCGAGCTTAGTGTGGGAACCCTGTAGCTGGTTGTAACATGAGAAAGGGATCCTATGTGGGTCTATGTCATGGGATCCTACGTGGGTCTGTGTTTGAGAGTCCCATGTGGATATGATCTAGGAATTCCATGTGGGACCACTCTAGGATCCTACATGGGTCTACTATACTAGGATCAAATGAGGGTCTGATGATTTAGGATCCTATGTGGGACTGATGACTTAGGATACTACGTGGGTCTACCTCTTAACAGAGTAATATGATTCATAATTTACATATAATCATATTTTCTACCATACCTATGTTATATCGGGTTGGAGCTAAGTCCTTACATTTGTGGTATTCTTCTATGTGGCGATACATTTTTGGCACTTACCTTCATGGTGATACATTTTTGGTATTCTTCAGTGTGTCGATACCTTTGTGGTACATACCATCATGGTGATACCTTTGTGGTGTAATTATATGTGGATTTATATTTTTGGTACTTATCTTTGGGTTGTTATCTTGATGGTAATCTTTATTTTGTGGGATAGTTGAGCTTTTGGATAAAAGAGTTGGGCCTTGTGTTTCATCATCAATAATATGGGTATACTTAATAACTTAGGAATAAGTATGAGCATATACCTAAGTAGGGTTTATTGTTTTTTCCTTGCTTTATCACTTATCTTTTGAGGATTTTGTGGGACCATTGAGGGTCTCTGGTTCCCTACTCAGTATCGTTATACTCACCCCTGCATGGGCTACACCTGCACATTGTTGTGTTCGGTGCGGACGACGGACATCGCTGACGGAGGATGAGGGTACCAGGACTGGAGGTAGCTCAGAGGTGGTGTAACGAACAAAAGTTTCATTAACGGAAATCCCTCTTGATCTAATTAAATGTTTCTTTCTGTTTATATAAAATGTCAACTTCTTTGATTTTATGTTAATAATTCTGACCGTTGCTAATATAGCTGATGAACAGTGATCACATGATTAGTATAAATATAAGGCTTTAACAAATCCAAATTTACTCAGACAAAGGAAGCGATGGCCTCATCGAGAAAAATTTCCCCATATGAAGCCCATTTGTCGGAGCTTAGAAAAGAGGTGGCATCCTTGGGCTTCGCTCATGACCAAGCCCAAGCTGAGCTTCATCATGTCAAGCTCGAACGAGACCGTCTACGGGAAAAGTGGAAGTTGATAGAAATGACCACTCGAGCGATGTTATCCGAGCCACCCCAAGAGTCCGTCACCATCGCACACATTACCATTAGGTCTTATGCGGCTGTTTTAAGGGGTTATGTAACTAATCGATAGTACAATGTTCATGTACAATATTTTTTTTATAAAATAATGAATATAATTTCTTGTCATTATTGATACATTATAAATAATTTATAAAGTACAAATGGTGTTTTTAGTTATTATTTAATTAAGAAATCTATTTTATTAAATTAATGGATTTTTGAATTCAATAATATTTTAATAAAATATTATTATTATTATTATTAGATTAATTTTATTATATATAAATGATCATATAATTTTACGAATGCAATTATAATTTTTATTAAGGTTTGAAAGCCATTTTTGTAAAAACCCATGAATTTTTTATAAATGTCGGTTTTTATTTTAAAAGTGAAATTTAAAATATATAGAAAATTATTTAGATAAAATAAATATTATTTTTGGAATCAGGACGTTGAAATTTTCCAACGGTTAAATTTTCATAATTTTCTGAGACAGCCAAATTTCTGAGTAAAAAATAAAAACTGTTTAAATATATAATCTATTTTATGACATCATAATGACCCAATAGTGATGTAATAAAATACTATAATCTTTATTTTTGGCCAATATATGTTTTACCATTAAAATAATGTGATTTTTGGTTTTTTTGGCTTACTTTTATGAGCATTAATGGACCACTCAAGACTTTTTAAACACCTTGTCTTTTTAAATTAATTTCCATGGGAGTGTGACTCACCTCCACATATGCAACCCTAATATTTTAAGAAGTTCAGACTTTGGACTTATAAAATAATGTTTTCCTCTTCCCTTTTCCAAAAACCATGGGCAAAAAACATGGGATGGTTTTTGGTTTGGATTAATTTAATATAAGGGGTCCCAAACCTTAATAATAAAGAATTCCCTCACCTTCCCTATATAAACCCACCCAAGCTCCCACTTCCTCCTCACTCAAAGCCTTTTATGTTCGTCCAAACTCTGACCTACTCTCTCTATAATCCTCCCAAGGTGGCCCAAGCTCCCAAGAAGCCTCTCACAATCCTCTCTCTAGCCTTTGGAAGCACATTTCCAAGTAAGGATTTTTCTTCCTTTCTCATTTTTGTCCAATTTTTTTAAGTTATTTTGACCTTTTAATTTAAATTATGAATGTTTGGGTATGGTTTCTCACCTCCCTCATACATCAATCTTTATGTTAGAATGATGGGAGATCCCTTTATCTCAAATTAAATTCCTCCCATGTAAACCTGTTACTATGTCGAAATTCCGAAAGGAACTTCTCTCTCATCTTTTACATTCAAGCAATACTTTTGTATCATGAATCTTAATTCCACTAAAATTGATGGGACATGTATCTATATGACCTCATTACTATCCATTACATGTAAATATGATGAGGAAATCCTTTTTCTCTCATCAACCATTTTTATGAATTCTTATGTCACACCGTTATGCTGTCGAAATCGCATCGATTTTCTAAGACAATGTCATTGTGTAGTGAATACCATGTCCATTTATCCATCAGGGGTATTCACCATTATTCACATTTACTTATTGATTATATTGTTTCTTGAATGAATTCCACATTCCTTTATCATGTAATAAATGATTATGTTTTATTAATCCATGTTTTATGATCCATGTGGCACACTTATGTATGAAATGAAATATTTAATAAGGGTGCGCCCTTATAGCGCTCCAATGCATTGGGTAAAGTATAGTATCATGATACGTCATGTGCAATGACTGTTAAATCATTCTAACTCAAGTGCAATGAGGGTTTACCCATGCTTTATGTGCAATGGGGATTTACTCATGCTCCATGTGCAACGAGCCTCGGCTCATGCTAATTCCATGTTAAGTGTTGTTGCCACATTTCCATGTAATGATTATCATGCTTTATCGTGCCTTTATATTCATGTTTTTCTTATTCTCTATTGATATTCCTATTGTCTAAAATTTATTGTACTCCTCATGTTATTCCATGTGTACTCCCTTACTGGGCTTTATAGCTCACCCTTTTCTTATGCATGTCCTCAGGTTATCCCATGCAATGCTAAGTATGAAGAAATGTAGTGGTCATGTAAAGGAAGCTTCCAAGAAAGATGTTGTATTTCATGTTTTAAGTTTTTATGTAATGATCCTAATCCCGAAATACACTAAAGCTCTCGATCGTCTTTGTTGTATCAAGTGAAGTTTTATGTAATAAATCATGTTTAGGTTTGTAATAAAAGTAGGGTTTTCATAGTTGGTATCGAAGGATATGTTTAGTTATTTTTGGGATTAGGATTATAAAACCCTAGTAAAGCCTTAGAGATAAGACTAAGTACAATATAAACATCCCTAAGTTTTGGTGAGTATTGAGTAAGTGGTTTATCAAGAAAATACATCCCTGTCTGGATACGAGCAGGTAGAGGCGGCTCTGGCACAGATGTATCATAGGGGTAAAACCCGAAAACACATGTTTGAGCTGGACTTGAATTGGAAGTGTTGCATGACAATGGGACTTGCTACACTCTTGGTTACGACACTCCCAGGGGATATGTTTTGATAAATTCACAAGCTTAGTATGAACCCTTATTAAGGGAATTACAAAAAAATGCACCTAAGAATATATGTTAGAAAGTAGATCATGAAAAGTCTAGATTGAAGCCTATAGACTCATGAGTAAAGGAAATAAAAGTTTATTTACAAGTCATAAACTTTTGTCTTTGGATTACCCTTTATGTGTTACTCCATAAAATTCTTTTTATTCCAGCCAATAGCCGGTAATAGGAGGACTCGGGTTAACAACCGATGTGAAGATCAGTGTGATGACTGTACTAATGAGATGCCCAATCCAATGGGGGTGGGAATCACAAACTTTGTCACGTTTCTCTCTCAACTAACGCAAGCACTGAATAGAAACATGGGTCAAGAGGAACGTCCAAACCCCCCTAAGAAAGAACAAGTCGCCATCGAGAGATTCATGAGACAAAGACCTCCTACTTTTAGTGGATCATCCGATCCCATGATCACTGAACAATGGATCAACTCCATTGAAAAGATTTTCTCCATCCTTCAATGTTCTGAACAAGAGAAGGTTTTCCTAGAAGCTTATCATATGGAGGGTGAAGTTGATCAATGGTGGACATTGATAAAAATTACGAAGCCTGAGGAGGAGATTGAGGCGTTGGAATGGAAGGACTTCTGGAAGATGTTTTTCGATAAATATTTTCCGCACACCCTCCGGCTTAAGATGGAAAGGGACATCCTTTATCTCAAGAAAAAAGATGAAGAATCTGTTGGAGTGTAAGAGGAAAACATCACAAGGATTTCATGATATGCTTCCTGCTTTGTCGTTACCCCCGAATGCAAGGTTGACCGCTTCTTTGGTGGGATGAAGCCTAGCCAGCGGAAAGCATTAGCGATCTGTGACTTCGACAACTATGGTGAAATTGTCCGATGTGCCCTCAAGGTCGAAATAGAGATCTGAGAATCACAGGGGTATCATGGGGACAAGAAGTGTAAGGTAGAATTAAATGATGGCGGTCTGATGGATAAATACAACGGTGCTAAGAAGATCCAGCACCCCACATTCCAAATGTGCGGAAAGAAGCACCCTAGAGTTTGCCTTAAGGGGATGAGGAAATGCTTCAGGTGTGGAAGAGAAGGGAACCTAGCTATTAACTGTCAGCAAGAAAGACCCTAGACTGCGATAGAGGAGAGGAATGCTCCGTTCGAACCTTAATACATTTTTAAATGCTACAAATGCAAAGAACCAGGTCATTTTGCAAATCAGTGCCCTAATCCAAGGGTTTTCGGAGACAACCAACAACCTCCAAGGTAACAAGGAAGAGCTTTTTCCATCACTTCTGCCGAAGTGAACCCCGAAAACGAAGTGGTGAAAGGTACGCTAGTTATTCATTCAAGAATAGCGAACATAATTTTTGATTCAGGTTCTACACATTATTTTATATCTCGAAAGTTTAGTAGAACAATCCCAGAACCACCACAAATCATGGAAGTGAAGATTTCGGTGAGTACGGAAAATGGGGAAATCATTGCATCCCATGAATATAAGTCCTCTCCTGCTATAATTTGTAAATTGAATTTCCCGGAGAACCTCATCATACTCCCTCTGGTAGAATTTGATGCAATTCATGGCAGGGATTGGCATTCCTTATATAGAGGCAACATAAATTGTTGGGAGAGGGAAATAAAATCCATATGGAGAATCGACCCCCGATTCTTTACAAGTGTAAGGAGGAAGATGAATCTCATTTAGCTCCATCATCTCAAGAGTGGATATTACTGCCTTAGGAGCATGCGTATCTGGCTCAGATGATTGAGTACAAGGAAGAAATCATCCTTAAAGAAATGCTTATTTTGAGGGAATTCTCTAAAGTGTTTCCCGAGGAACTGCCTGGTCTTCCTCCTAGAAGAGATGTTGAATTCTCAATTGAACTTATACCCGGGGCTTTACCAATATCCAAGAATCCATATATAATGGCTGTCTTGGAGCTTGAAGATCTGAAGAAACAACTACAGGAGAATCTGGATAAAGGGTTTATACGCCCATGTGCTTCACCATGGGGTGCACCAGTCCTCTTTGTCAAGAAGAAGGATGGGTCAATGCAGCTTTGCATTGATTATTGTGAACTTAACAAAATCACGATAAAGAACAAGTATCCTCTCCCATGAATTGATGACTTGTTCGATTAGCTGTGTGGAGCACAATACTTCTCCAAGGTGGACTTGCGGTCGGGATATTATCAAGTAAGGGTGAAGAAGGAAGATATCCCCAAGACTACTTTTCGCATAAGATACAGGCACTATAAATTCATAGCAATGCCTTTCAGACACACTAATGCTCCAGCAATCTTCATGGACTTAATGAATAGAGTCTTTAGAGATTACCTAGAAAAATTTGTGGTAGTCTTTAAAGATGACATTCTAATATACTCCAAAACCAAAGAGGATCATGAAGAGCATTTAAGAACTGTACTGGAGACTTTTTGCAAGGAGAAGCTCTATGAAAAGTATAGAAAGTGTGAGTTCTGGTTGAAGGAGGTCTCATTATTGGGCCATATCATCACAAGAAATGGTATATCTGTGGATCCCTCCAAAACAGATGCAATTGACGGATGACTGAGGCCAACATCGGTAACGGATATCTGTAGCTTCTTGGGGTTAGCTGGATATTATCAACGATTTGTGAGAAATTTATGACTATTTTCCAACCCTCTTACCAAGATAACTCTAAAGGGAGTAATGTTTTCTTGGAGTGATTAATGTGAAGAATGCTTCAAGGAGTTGAAAATGAGGCTTATCACTGCACCCATGCTCACTTTACCCACAAGTGGGGAACTTTTTGTGGTATTTAGTGATGCATCGAAGAAGGGATTAAGATGTGTGCTGATGCAGAATGATAAAGTGATATACTATGCCTTAAGGAAGTTGAAAATCCATTAGAGAAACTATCCAATGCATGATTTGGAGTTGGCATCAGTGATCTTTGCCTTGAAAATCGGGCGGAATTGTCTCCATTGAGATAAATGTAAGATATATACTAACCACAAGAGTCTTAAATATATATTCACACAGAAACAGCTTAATATGTTACAGAGAATAAGGATAGATCTCATCAAGGATTATGACTATTCAATCCATTACCACCCTTGGAAAGTGAACAAGGTGGCAGATGCCTAAAGTAGAAAGGATCCAACGATTCTATCAATGATGAGAATTGAGAAGGATCCAATCTTCTTAGACATGATGAAGATGGACATGGGAATCATAGAGAAGGGAACATCATCAATCCTTTCACAAATGATTGCTCAACCGTCTCTTTTGGAAAGATTAAAGGATGCTCAAAAGGATTATGTGTGAATTCAAGAAAAAGTGGAATCTATCAAAAAAGGGAAATCCTTAGAATTTAATGTTAATGAAGAAGGAATTGTGTGGTTTGGGAAAATACTATGTGTTCCATCAAGTACGAATCTGAAGAAGGAACTTTTGGATGATGCACATAGTTCAAATTTCTCTATTCACCCAGGGAGCACAAAGATGTATCGAGATCTTCGAGAAAACTTTTGGTGGGATAATATGAAGAAGGAGATTTCTGAATATAAATCAAAGTGCCTGGTGTGTCAGCAAGTGAAGGCAGAGAGGCAAAAGTCTAAGGGGATGATGCAACCATTGCGCATACCAGAATGGGAATGGGAAAACATCACCATGGACTTTGCCACCAGAATTCTAAGGACATCCAAAGGCAACAATGCAATATGGGTTTTTGTACATCGTCTTACAAAGTCTGCACACTTCGTTGCTATTAGGGAGGATTTCTCATTGGATCAAATGGCACAGATATATATTGGGGAAGTGGTAATTTTTCATGGAGTACCACTATCTATTATGTCTGACCAAGATCCAAGATTCACCTATAAGTTTTGGAAGAGTCTTCAACATGCTCTAAATACTGAACTGAACTTCAGTACGACCTATCATCCTCAAACTGATGGCCAATCCAAGTGGACTATCCAAACACTTGAGGATATGTTGAGAGCGTGCTCAATGGACATTATAGGAGGATGTGATCAACATCTTCCTCTAGTTGAGTTCTCTTATAATAACAGTTTCCACTCGAGCATCCAAATGGCCCCATATGAAGCCATATATGGGAAAAGGTGCAGAACACCGGTATGTTGGGATGAGGTCGGTGAACGTAAGCTGCCTGGACCGGAAATGGTCAAGGAAATGGTGGTGAATGTGAAAACCATTCAGTATCATATCAAGGAAGCCTAGAGTCGACAGAAGAGTTATGCAGATAATTTTCAACGAGACCTCGAGTTTAAAGTTGGAGACATGGTTTTTCTATGCATATATCCATGGAAGAAGGTCATGAGGTTTGGAATGAAAGGTAAGTTAAGTACAAGGTACATCGTCCCCTTAGAGATTCTTGATCATGTCGGGGTTGTGGCCTATCGACTAGCACTTCCACCTACTATGGCCAAAGTACATGATGTCTTTCATGTATCCCTCTTAAGGAAGTACATACCGGACCCTTCACTTGTACTCTCTTCTAAGGAGGTACAATTGGAAGATGATCTTTCTTATGAGGAGAAACCAGTGAAGATCTTAGATCGTAGAGAAAAAGTTCTACGAAATAAGACAATGCACCTTGTCAAGGTGTTGTGGAGAAACCACAAGTTTGAAGATGTGACTTGGGAATCAGAGGAAGTGATGAAGCTGAGTTACCCATATCAGTTTTAGTGTGGGAAAAGGAAAATTTTGAGGGTGAAATTTCTTAAGGGGGAATTATTGTTGTGACACAAAGTGTCATTAATGGAAATCCCTCTTGATCTAATTAAATGTCTCTTTATGTTTATATAAAATTACAACTTCTTTGGTTTTATGTTATGAATTATGACCGTTGCTAATATTGTCGTTGAACAGTGATCACATGATTAGTATAAATATAGTGCTTCAAAAAATCCAAATTTACTCAGACAAAGGAAGCGATGGACTCATCCAATAGAATTTCCCCATATGAAGCCCATTTGTCGGAGCTCAGAAAAGAGGTGGAATCCTTGGGCTTCGCTCTTGACCAAGCCCAAGATGAGCTTCATCATGTCAAGCTCGAACGGGACTGTCTACAGGAAAAGTGGAAGTTGATAGAAATTCCCACTCGAGCGATGCTATCCGAGCCACCCCAAGAGTCCATCACCATCGCACACCTTACCCTTAGGTCTTATGCGGCTATTTTAAGGGGCTATATAACTAATCAATAGTGTTATGTTCATGTAAATTATTTTTTTGTATATAATAATGTATATAATTTCTTGTCATTATTGATACATTGTAAATAGATTTTAATGTAAAAATGGTGTTTTTATTTATTATTTAATTAAGAAATCTATTTTATTAAATTAAGGGATTTTTAATTAAATAATATTTTAATAAAATATTATTATTATTTTTATTAGATTAAATTTATTATATAGAAATTATAATATAATTGTACGAATGCAATTATAATTTTTATTAAGGTTTGAAAGCCATTTTCGTCAAAACCCATGATTTTTTTATAAATGTTGGTTATTATTTTAAAAGTAAAAATTAACATATTTAGAAAATTATTTATATAAAATAAATGTTATTTTTGGAATCAGGACATCGAAATTATCCAACGGTAAATGTTTCATAATTTTCTGAGATAGTAAACTTTTTTAGTAAAAATTAAATACCATTTAAATATATAATCTGTTTTATGACATCATAATGACCCAATAGTGATGTAATAAAATACTATAATCTTTATGTTCGGCCAATATATATTTTACCATTAAAATAATGTGATTTTGGGTTTGTTTGGAAAACTTTTCAAAGCATTAATGGACCCCTCAAGACTTATTAAGCACCTTGTCTTTTTAAATTAATTTCCATGGGAGTGTGACTCACCTCCACTTAAGAAACCCTAATATTTTAAGAAGTTCGGACTTTGGCCTTATAAAATAATTTTTTCCCCTTCCCTTTTCCTAAAACCATGGGTAAAAACCATGGGCAAAAACCATGGGATGGTTTGTGGTTTGGATTAATTTAATATAAGGGTTCCCAAACCTAAATAATAAATAATTCCCTCACCTTTCCTATATAAACCCAACCAAGCTCCCACTTCCTCCTCAATAAAAGACTTTGGAGTTCATCCGACCTCTGCCCTACTCTCTCTATAATCCTCCCAAGGTGCCCCAATCTCCCAAGAAGCCTCTCACAAGCCTCTCTCTAGCATTTGGAAGCACGCTTCCAAGTAAGGGTTTTTTTCCTTTCTCATTTTTGTCCAATTTTCTTTAAGTTTTTTGCCCTTTTAATTTAAATTATGAATGTTGGGGTATGGTTTAGCACCTCCCTTATAATTCCCTATTTATTCTTGAAGGATGGTAGATCCCTTTATCTCTCATTAAATTCCTCCCATGTACACTTGTTACTATACTGAAATTCCAAAAGGAACTTCTCTCTCTTATTTTACATTCAAGAAATAATTTTGTATCATGAATATAAATTCCACTAATATTTTTTGGACATGTATTTATATTACCTCCTTAATGTCCATTACATGTAAATATTATGAGGAACCCCTTTCTCTCTCATAAACCATTTTTATGAATTTTTATGTCACGCCGTTACGCTGCTGAAATCGCATCGATTTTCTAAGACGATGTCATTGTGTAGTGAATACCATGCCCATTTATCCATCAAGGGTATTAACCTTTATTCACATTTACTTATTTATTATAATGTTTCATGTATGAATTCCACAGTCCTTTATCATGGAATAAATGATTATTTTTTATGAATCAATGTTTTATGATCCATGTGGCACACTTATGCATGAAATGAAATGTTTAAGAAGAGTGCGCCCTTTTAGCTCTTCAATGCATTGGGTAAAGTATAGTATCATGATATGTCATGTGCAATGAGTGTTGAATCATGAAAATTCAAGTGAAATGAGGGTTTACTCGTGATTTATGTGCAATGAGGATTTACTCATGCTCCATGTGCAATGAGCCTTGGCTCATGCTAATTTCATGTTAAGTGTTGTTGCCACATTTCCATGTTATGATTATCATGCTTTATCATGCCTTTATGTTCATGTTTTTCTTATGATCTATTTATATGCCTATTGCCTAACATGTATTGTACTCCTCATGTTATTCCATGCGTACTCCCTTACTGGGCTTTATAGCTCACCCTTTTCTTATGCATTTCCTCAGTTTATCCCATGAAATGCTAAGTACGAAGGAATATAGTGGTCATGTAAAGGAAGTTTCCAATAAAGATGTTTTATTTCATGTTTTAAGTTTTTATGTAATGATCCTAAGCCCCAAAGACACTAAACCGCTCGATCTTCTTTGTTGTATCAAGTGAAGTTTTATGTAATAAATCATGTTTAAGTTTGTAATAAAAGCAGGGTTGTCATAGGTGGCCATTAGACAAGGCATACCACAGAGACAACCATTCGAGGGATATACCTACCATTCAGTTAGGATCTTTGGTGGGTGTTTACAGGAGCTGTTTTCAGTTTTACTTGTACTTATCAGTTTTCATTAAACTTTCCAGTTTGGCTTGTATTCTGGACGCTTTTACTTACTGTACACACTCTTTTTATTATAAAGTTTACTTGTGTTTATATCTTTCTGTGTTCTTGGGTTGTGTGAGTTATAGTTTTTAATGTTAATTCCTTCCAAGTTTTAGGGAATACGCCTTTCGGTGCGAGTTGCCAGCCCCTGGCCTATAGAAGGCGGGATCTGGGTAGTCATGACATAGGCCCCGAGGGACGGGTCGTGACATAACATAATTTTAAAAGAAAACATTTATTTGGAAAATATTATTATAATATTGTAATGGATGCTTTTAAGGTGTTATAATAGTGGAAAATTTCCTCGTCTGTCGTATTTGTTAAAAAAAATTCTTTCTTTAATTTTATTGGAAAGGTCATAAAGGACCTTGTTTGGAAAACGATGGAAATATTCCTTTATAAACATTTTATAAAAAGTTAGAAAATGTATAAATAACATTAAAACATAGTCTAGGAAATAGTAAAATTCTTTTAAAATACATTTTTAAGAAACATAAATGTATATTATAAAGAGGTCCCTATAGATACTCACGTATAAACAACCTCAGATAATGAAGAGATTGTAGAATAAACCATTGCCTTTTACTTTTCATTGATTGAGGGTATTTTAAAATCCTATATAATAGTTAAATCATGGTTATTAAATTATACAATAACCACATACATAAATATTATATCATATATGGTCTTCAAATATTTGTTGTTAATAATATTTCAGTAGTATCATTGTTTCTGGTCATAACCGATGTGTTTCCCTTTATATGTTTTGTTACGTAAGTCATGTTTGATATAGATAGAATGTATTTTATTCATATATAAAATTATATTATGTTCTTAAACATTGTTTTTAATCATATAAATAAAATTATTCTCGAATGGTTATGATGGGGAATGAATTTCATCGCGTTCATGGAGACGTTAATCCATATGTACGCACAAGCGACTATATCATTCTATTGAGGGTGAAATCGTATGTAATTGGAAGGTATACCAAATATAAATAATTATTAACATGTTATATTGATTATTTAAATTAGTTATACTCATTATTATACCCATAAAAATAATTAAGTGTTTTAATAACAAACTACACCAAAACGTGGAGACGGTAAGCCATACGTACACCCGTATAGTTACTTATCATTCATAGGATAGATAGAATAAAGAATATGGTTGAATAATATTTATAAGAACATCATAGTATGTATAAGTTAGTGGATTTATTATTTTTTTATGGAAGCAACAAATAAATAGGAAGTGGAAGAAGAAAAGAACTTTGAAAGAGGGGGTGAAATTGTTACCTCTTCTTCGGGTGTTTCCTTTTTAGTTGATCAAAAGTGGTCCTTAGGTTGTATTTATGATCAATGTAAGGACTCTAGGTCAAATTGAGGGTAGTTGGGAGGATATTTTATCTGGGGTTGGCCAAGGAAAATTTATATGGAAGTTTGAATTTGAGAGAAGGGGAATTACCCTTTTATAAGAGAGGTGAGGGTCACTTTAGGAAAAATTTGAAATATTATTTTATTATACAATCATATACAGTTTATAATGGATCCAAAAAGATTTATCTTGATGCTAAGGTGTGGCTGGGTCAAAAAAATCTCAACAAATAGGTTTTTTATAGGTTTTGGTAACCATATTAGTCTTATTTTTTAGATTAAACTCTTAGTTAAATAGATTTACTTTTACTATGTATTTTTATATTATTATAATAAATGGTTAATAAAATTTCTATAAAAATCAAAGAGAACCCCAAGTGGTTAATTATTGATATATATAACCTTATCTATTTCCTTTGGCCGAACCATAGATTTTTATGAAAATTATATCAATTAATAATAATGTATTTGTTTTAAAAACTCATTTTTGTCAAATCTGACACTATTTGGTATTTATTTTGTGAAAGTCATAATAGCTTTATCACTTTGAAAAATTATTTAATCAACTCTAACATGTCATATTAGCCTATAAAATTAGTGTAATTCATAAAATTATCAATTTACATATATTTGGATATTTATAATATCAATTATTTTAATCATTCATTAATAAGGTAATTACTACATCATCATTGTCTCATAAATACATTTAATTATTTAATATCTAAAAATTATAAATAAAATAAAATTATGTTTGAAATTGTCTCATATTTCTAATTAGTTTTAATAATCAAATTTATCTTATGTATAACCCTATATTAAAAATTGTTTAGTTATTAAACTTTTAATTTAACACTTTTAACTCTTCTTTAAAAAAATAATAATAAATGTACTAATCTAAACAAAGTGGACCAAAAGGGTCACATTTTATTCCTAAGTTTGATTTTGTTCGAAATAAAATTATCAAAATAAATTAGGACATATGTTAGGGTAATTATGATATCATATTAACCTTTAATTAGCCTATTTACTTTTAACCGTGGTAAATAAAAGTCAAAAGTTACTATTCACTAAAAATTATTTTCATCTTGTTGAACCACATTTTACATACTGATGTTAACATTGTCTCTCAGATTTGTGAAATACAATTCACATAAGCGGTAAAAATACGTTTTATGCAAATTTACAAATGTTCTTAGAAGGTGGGTAAAAGATGGTAAAAAGTTCAATAAAACATTATATATCTAATATTATTATAAAAAAACCAATGAATTACATTGAACATATATAGGTATTATGAATCAACATTTACCTAATATAAATTTCAATAAAATAACTAATTATTTAAATAAAAGTCGGTTTTAAACAATAACGTAGTGTTTTTCACTAATCATCAAAAATTGAAAGCTTTCAGAAAAATACCAAAAAATCACCCTAAACTAATTTTGATATTCCGAATAAAAAAATGAATTCCATTTTGAAAAATAAAAAATATAAAATTTCAAAAAGTGGGTATTACTATTCATAATGACATGTTTGATTGGTCGTGGTGTGTTAGAACTCGAAGTTGCATACATCACAGGTCATTGTATTATTCCAAGAGAAGCAGACCATGGAAGCTTGGGTTGTTATAGATATTGAAATTAAGAAATGATAATAAAAAAATAAGAAAAGGATGAATTTAAGAAATTCCAAGAATAATATTTCCCTAAACCAATCCAAAAACTTGTAAATCTACCACAATAAATCCTAGTGGAAAATCTGGATATATTATATCAATTAGGAAGAGAATGATGGTTGTTGAAAGATATTGGTAATGGAAAAGTTTCAAGAATATGTCTATATATTATTGAAATAATAAAACTATGCATAATATAATGCCTAAAGTGAGGGGAATTATTGAGGAAACAAAGGAAAAACATACTATTCAAATTTTGGATCCACATAGAAAGAAAAATTACTATTGTAATAATATATTTGAATCATATGAACAATTAAATGACTATTGAAATTTTTTTGTCACTACATATAATAAATTATTGTATATTATATATCAATATAACCCATATGATAATATAAATAGGATACCACAATATTAGAAGAAACAAATAAATGAAATTGAGTCAGCATTTATGAGAAATCAGGTGAAGAAATATATGAACAATGTTACTCCAAAGAAGTTATGAAAAAATTTAATAATAATGTGACAATAAAAAAGATAAGATTATTCTATTATGTTGTGAAGTGCCACTTCATAGAACATTATAAAATGGACATGAATATCAATTTTCAAGGGAGCATACTGCAAAAAAATAAACTCAATAAATAAAGATAAAATGATATTAAAGTAGGGGAAGATATGTTATATGATGATATTGAATGATTTCCTTATAAAGGAACCTCAATGGTTATTAGAGAAACGTTTGGAAGATGAAAAAAGGTTGGAAACATATCCAGTAAATGTATAAAATGTTTTTATTTTCAAAAGACGATTAATGTGAAAAAGGGATATCACCAATGGTTTCAAGTTCAAAAACATTTTAAATTGTTAAGATGGAGTCTACAAACTAAAATAAGGTCGATAAAATGAAAAATAAGTGTTTCAAAATATTGAATGATAAGTTAGAATAAGATAAATGGATGTAAAATGTAGAGAAAACCCAATGTTCCATGGCTTATCGAGTGATGAATCTCATTCCACCTTGGAATAAAGATAAAAAAGGATACCATCCCGATTAAATAATTCCCGATGTGGAAACCTATATAAAATAAAAGAATGAAGTGGAAAAAAACATTATATATTCAAGGAAAAGGATAATTGGATTTAAAATGAAATATAATTCATAATTCTAAAACTGAAGATCTTATAAAGAACCAATTTATTCCCATTTTGGTAAGTTTTTTATCACAAAATATGTAATTGAAGTTGAATCATGAAGAAAATGAATGGTGAATGTTGTAATACAAAAAAAGTAAAAAAAATCATCTATCATGGTTATATTAATTGGTATTTCACATCCAAATATGTATCAAAATGATCGAATCATATTTATAGAAGAAACGTTTCATGGTGAAGAAGTATGGAGAGCCTACCTTGAGGGGGAGCTACCAATGAAGAGAAATATTCCAAACATTTATCAACATTTTTTAATCTATAAATCTAGATATCCTTGAAAAATGATGATATTATGGTATTATTTTATTTTTAAAAATCTATATTGGATTTATATTGTGTATTATTATCATTTAGGAGTGATTATCTTTCAAAATAGAGAGAAAGTATATAAACTTCATTGTTTTTTATTTTACAATTCAAATGGAGTGAGTATTTATAAAATTTATTAAAATTTTTATTATACAACCCCTAAAATGTGAAGATGGTGTTGGAATCCTTTTGAGTAGTGTATATGAATAGATTTGAATATTTTTTTAATTCAATGTTATTTTATACGATGGGTTAAACCATGGAGATTTAGATATGACTTTTAAGGTTCATTAATAAGAGATATGTGGTTCATACCTTCCCTAAATAAATAATAAAAATAATATAATAAAAGGATGGTAGTTTAAAAAATGAAATGATATTTCCTTTCATTTTAGAGATCAATAAGTTGGAGAAGATATTTAATATGGGGGAAAATAACCTATATTGACCATTTCATTTCTTAAAAGTAAGGAGGAGTAATGATTTTTTTGTCTTGGATATAATTATTATTTAAAATAAATCCAAAGGTAGAGATTGAAGTACTAACATTGATTTTATAAGTTGATGATATTTTTGTTATTAAATATTATGTTATTTTCAAGTGATATCCAATGTTTGATTAGTGATAAAAATACCATGTATTGTTAATAAAGGATATAATATCTAATTATCAATTTATATCAAAAATAATATTGTGTTTGTGAAAAAAATAAAAAATTTAATCTTCTTGGTGAAATTTATCAAACATAAAATTACTTATAGATATAGTCCTCATTGAAAATATTGGTTCTAAAAAGTGTTAATATTATTGTATACTATAGTTTAGAAGAGTGAAGTGGTAGAAGTTGTGTAAAACATTGAGAGTTCTCATTAATGGAGTTAATAGCTAGGTGATTTGGTAAGATTAAGACTAAAAGTATTAAATAATCTATCCCAGTGTTTTTAAGATTTATGTTACTTGTATTTATGAGTAAAAAACGCAAGGATGGATGATAATTTCCATTGAGTTAGAATATAGAATAGAAAAGGAAGTGATATACATTGAATAAATAATTTATATTGATTATTTAATAAACCAAAATCTCTAGGGAATGGTGATGACAATGAATATCATATTTTTCAAATGAGAAAAATAGTTTTTATGTTGATTTTATGTGTTGAAGAGGTTATAAGATGGTTTGAGGAAGTCTATAAGTGTCACTTTATTGATTAAAAAAATGTGGGTAAGCCAAGATATCATAAGGCTGAGACAACCATTTCCATGAGGATAAATAAACT
Organism: Viscum album; assembly: GCA_963277665.1. Classification (NCBI taxonomy): domain Eukaryota; kingdom Viridiplantae; phylum Streptophyta; class Magnoliopsida; order Santalales; family Viscaceae; genus Viscum; species Viscum album. Next base: position 63,198,615 of record OY728154.1, on the reverse strand, counting down.
AGTTGAAATATTGGGACAAACATTGTCATAAGGTAAGGAAATATTGTCCACAAGGTATATAAAAGAAGTATGTAAGGGTTAGACATGTCTGTATAAGGTTGGAACATGTTATCACATAATTGTTTTAGTCTTTTGATGGTTAATATATACCTCATAAGGTTAATACCACTAGATTTTTTTAATAAATGTTTAAAAATGTTTTTCACATGTCACTATAAGGTTGTTGATAGTTCTTCAAAATGTTTTGAGTCCTCAGAAGGTTTTACAATTGGGAGAAATTTAAGAAAATATAATGAATTTATGATCTTATGATTAAATGAATTTGGATGGATCTTGTAGTTAATTTCATGGATCCAACAAAATTAACTTTGATAAAATTTATGATATTTTGAGAAACTGGTCTTCAAGATGAGAAATATATGAACAAATCAAGATGTATTTTGTGATAATTTTCAAGTCATAATATAGAGTTTCAAGAATTGTCTATTGTGATGAAAATTAATTCAAATGAAACTCATGTTATGTTTTCAATTATAAAAATATCATGGTTCTATTTCTTTAAATGATTAATGTTTGGAGTTGATGAAAATTAAGGCGGTTGATAAATAGAATATAAAGAGGATCATTGTTTTTTTATTTAGGTATTTTCAAATATAATATTTTAAAATCATCAGTTGGTGATCAACATGAATAATGAAAATTATGATGATGATTTTAAGATTTAATATTTGAAATATTATATTTTAAATTGATTAAATATGACATAGTTAAATAATGTAAAATTTGTGGTGTAGATTAGTGTTTATATATTCATGATGAATCTCAATAGTGTTTATAGGAAGTATTCATGCTTTGAAGAGACATTTTCAACCCAAACTGTGAAATCTATAAGTTTACCAATACACCCATGATGGAAGATTATTTGTGGCTACTAAAAAATTAATTTTTTTTATAAATAATGAACTTAAAGATTCTATGGAATATTTTAAAGTTATATTTAAAATATAATAGATTGTAAATAAGATAATTATTAGGGAAATTACATCATTTTACAATAAAAAACTAAATATGTGATAAAAATAAATTATGATTGTAGAACTAAATTTGAAAAAGTATTTTGTATTTTCTAAAATATAGAAAATATTTTCTTATGTCATATATATAAATACGGATATAGTGAGTATTTAGTTTGAGAAGAAAATATCTAAGAGGTGTGTTTGTTGTGAGATATTGAAGAACTCTCAAACGATAATAAGAATGAAAATTTAATTCTATTTTAATGTGAGAAATATATTGGTATCAAAGATCAAGAAAGAAGTAGATCCTATAATAACTAGTGTTGTAGATGTTTGAGAAGTGGAATTTGAGAAGAAACTAACACTGCTACTGATATTATAATTTGTGTATTGACCCTTTCAGATATTGAGGTGATAATAGAGTCAATAAAATTATAGGTTATTAAGTTTTGGTTGTGAAACTATGTGATTAGATACAATTATAGATTGAAGTTCCAATAAGGATCTATGTGGTCACTGAGTGGGGGAGAATGAGAATCATTAATCATCTATATTTATGGATAGTGAGAAATTACGCTACTAGAAAACAACAAACAATAACAACTAGAAGAATATAATTATTTAAAAATTTCATTATTCAATTAGAGTTTCTAGTTCATGTCATTGTTTAGAAGTAAAAAAAGACCAATAAAACCACACGAAAGAAATAAATTTTATGGTTACAACATGAATGGAATATTCATCACTTGCATATAACTATAGTCCTTCCAATAATGCATGTGCTCCTCATACATTTAAAATCGTATAATAAAGTTTTTTAACATCTGTCACGACCCGTCCTTGGGGCCCGTGCCGTGACTACCCCAAACCTGCCTTCCATAGGCCAGGGGCTGGCGACTAGAACCAAGGCGTAAATACCAACAAAAAGGGAAGGCATTGCCTTTGAAAAGTAAACAAGCACCACAGAGTAAGCAAGCAGAAAAGTAAACACTAAGTAAAACTGTAACAAGTTGTGGTGAAAGTAAAAGGGGCCAGAAATACAAGCCCAACTGTAAAGTACAACTGAAAGGGGAAAAACAGCAACTGAAAAGAAAAGCCGCAGTGTCGAGCCGTCCTCTGGAAGTCCCACCTGAAGGGTGGGTACAGATAGCCTCCACAGCTCCTCGGGTCCACCTGACCTCTCCGAGTACATCTCGCCCAGTGATCCACCTCTAGGTACTGTCCTGCTCCGCACGCCTCCACCACGATCAGCGTTGTCTGTCGTCTGCAACAAACACCACGAAGTGCTGGGAAAGCCTGTGCAGGGGTGAGTATAAGCTACTCAGTAGGGACCCCGAGACCCCGAAGGTCTCCCGAAATCCACAAAGTATAAACCACAAGAAAGATACAATCACGAAGTAACAACCGACACTGCTTAGGTATATGCCCATACATATACCTAAGTCACCAACTCCCGGTCGGCTCCAACGTCCGAGCTCAAGCACAACCCAGCCCACACAGGAAAGAAAAACGTATACCCACACAGGATAGCACAACACAATCCACAAAGGAGAGTAAACAGTAAATCCACACAGGATAGTTCAACACAATCCACAAAGGAGAGTAACACAAGATTCAGCTCACACAGGTATACTTCTTCAAATGACGATAGAGATGATCAGATGTAGCCACTGATTCATCTAATCCGTCAGACCCATAAAGGATCGGAAGGCACTAACCCCCCCCTCCCCCCACAATGACCCACATAGGATAGATCATGAAGTTGGACCCAAAGCTATTGGAAAACTCCTTCTCCATCAAGTACAGTGGTTATGCCGCTACAACCAAGCGCTCCTTCGTCGTGGGTCTGCCGCTACAACCAAGCGCTCCCATGTGCCGTTACAACCAAGCGCACCTCTGTCGTGGGTCTGCCGCTACAACCAAGCGCTCCACTGTGCCTCTACAACCAAGCGCACCTCTGTCGTGGGTCTGCCGCTACAACCAAGCGCTCCCCTGTGCCGCTACAACCAAGCGCACCTCTGTCGTGGGTCTGCCGCTACAACCAAGCGCTCCCCTGTGCCGCTACAACCAAGCGATCCCTTGTGCCGCTACAACCAAGCGCACCTCTATCGTGGGTCTGCCGCTACAACCAAGCGCTCCCCACTAAGCTATACGTAACACACCGAGTCATTCGATCAGCAGTCGTCAAATCTCAACCAGCTCTAGGGTTCTGCACACAGCATGCTCGTTCCAGGAGGGTCCACTCCACGAGCTAAAAGGTCGATGCATCAACTGACATGCAGTCCGAAGTTGATGTATCCCAAGGTGTACCGTGTTGGTCACTGCCGAAAACACGGAGGATTCCCGTACTGGTCTCATCATCGTCGCAGTCGAATCGACCGATGATCTTTGTATAGTCGTCGTCGTCGAAGTCGCAGCCAACACTAGGGTTCCCGCGCACAGCAAGCTCGTTCGGGAGGGTCCGCTCCACGAGCCGAGAGGCTGATACATCAACTGTCACAAAGTCCGAAGTTGATGTATCCAAATGTTACGTATCGTCAACAAGAACTCAACGTCGCAGACGGTGCGTCAATCGGACGCTCGGTCTAAGAGTTATTGGCTTTTTCGTCCCAGGGTCCCGGTTGGTTTTTAAGGCAAAACCAACCCGACCATACTCCACATGCATCCAATCCTCAGGAAGAGTGAGCCAAAAGATCCTTCTCACTTGGATGAATCCACAAAAGCTGACGGCACGTCAATCGGACGTCCGTAGCTCAAGATATAAGTGTTTCCGCTCCGAGGGCCCGGTTGGTTTCGTGTACGAACCAACCCGGCCGAGCCCAAAGTATTCCGAAAGCTACAGTGCGATATACCGAAATGACTTTCTCGATCCATGGATCGCGTTGCCGCTGACGGCACGTCGTTCGGAGGCACGTAGCTCAGGTTACGAGCATTTGACCGAAAACGGTCCGAAGACGGGGGGTCCGGGTCCGGGCCGACCCGGCCCGACCCCCCTGGGTCGGCCGAACCGGGTCGACCCGAACCGGTTCGACCCGACCCGGTTCGACTCGGTCGGACTGGCCTGGCTCGGCCAGCCCGTCCCGGCTCTGCCGAGCGGCCGAGCGACGCGCGGGGGGGGGGGGGGGGGAGCCTCCACCCCGCGTGACACCCCCGCGGCACCCGCAGGGTGTCGCCCTGGACGACCCGAGCGACGCGGGGGGGAGTCGCCGCCCCCGCGTGACATCCCCGCGGCACCCACGGGGTGTCTCCCTAGACGACCCGAGCGACGCGGGGGGGGGGGGGGGGAAGCCGCCGCCCCCGCGTGACACCCCTACGGCACCTGCAGGTTGTCACCCTGGACGACCCGAGCGACGCGGGGGGGGGGGGGGGAGCCACCGCCCCCGCGTGACAACCCCGCGGCACCCGCGAGGTGTCGCCCTGAACAGCTGGATGCGGCTTCATCCGCGTCCCGTGCGCGCCGGACCCGCGCGGCCACGGGTCAGCGGGCGCCGCCGCCGGCTTCCGCGGGCCACCGGAGTCGCTTCGGTGGTCCGGTTTCCTTTTCGTCTGCGCCGTTGTTCCTCCCGGGTTCCGTTCTTCACTGCGGGATCATCAAACTGCCCTTGCGTCACGATTTTCCGTCGCCCGCCAAATCCGCACAACACGAAGAAGGGCGGAGGGTTGTCGGGCCGTGTTCCTTTGGCCCACACCCTCTGCGTTAAATAAAAACAACGAGAGAAAATAAATCAACACATGATACAACAATTTTAATAAATTAAAATTGTTCGTTTGCATCTGGTTATTTAATTTTAATGGAACTTCCACGGGAATAAGGGCATTTCCAAAACAAAAATCCCTACCTCGTAGTCGTCGTCGTACGCACGTTCTTCGCGGATTTGTTCGTCGTGGAAGGATGGGATCGTCACGTTGTCACGGAAAGGCGTCGTGTCATCACGGAATCCGGCGTTGCGTCAACGAACTCAACGGACCAAGAAACAACAGATTTAATTATAAATAATTAAATCCGTGTTTTGTTAAAAACCACAAAGGAGATTTAAATAATCACAAACACTCACCTCAATAGAAGATCGAAGGATCTTGTCGTGGAGGAAGGAACGTCACCGAAGAACGTCTCGGATGAAGCGTCGTCAAACTCCTAGGGTGACGGCATTCTTCGCGTTCTTCGCGTTCTTCGTGAAAGAGGATGAAGGCTCAAGAATTCCGTCTAGCCTCTCAACGTGTAATCCTCCAAATGCTGTGTTGGTCTTATTTTATTATTACGCCAACAAACGAAAAAGGTAAGTAATGACCCATCAATTCGTTGAATTAATTCAACGAAAGAAACTGTCCATTTAATTCACGAAAAAAAACTGCCCAATTAAATGGTGCGTTAAGGATTTAAGAAAACGCGTCAGTTGACTTTCATAATGACGGGTTTTCACGGGTGCATTACTTAGCGGAAAAGAAACGGCGGGGCTCGTGTAGGCCCCACCTCACAAATATCCTACCAAGAGGGTAGGATATTTTTGGATAGCATCCTATCCGGATCAACTCAGCTTATTCCACTTTTAAGTGGCTTCAAGTGGCTTCCATGTGGCTTAAGTGAAATAAAATAAAGTTTGTCGTACAATTATTTTATTTCTTAACTTTAAGCCCGAAAATTAAAAACCACACCTGAAAAAAAGCAACTCCAGAAGAGGCGTTTCTAAGCAAGTATCGGCGCTGTGATTTCATCGGTACCCTCAGAATTCGATTCCGGGAACCAGTTCAAAAGTTATAAAAAAACCCGCTCGTCCGTTCACTGAACGTACCCGAGCCAAACTTCGGAAATTAATTCCGGGCACACCGGGCCTCGGAATCAGGCGCCGTCAGAAACTGCGTTCTTGTAAAATTCCAAGAAAAATTAAGAAAAAAAATTTCCTTGAAATTTATGGGTCTTTACATTACTCCCACCACAGGGCTTTACGTCCCCGTAAAGCTTCACCACAAACTTAGGGATACAAAGGCGGTACTGAGCACACATCTGAGCCTCCCGCTCCCAAGTGCTCTTCTGGAGGTTCCCGAGCTGCCATCGGAAGTGCACTAGAGGAATCGATCGTCCACGTAGGACCCACTCTTGTCGATCCTCGATCTCCACTGGGACCTCCACAAAAGTCACCCCATCACCAAAGATCAGCTTTCTATGGTCAAAGATTGACGTTGGGTCGTGCACGTATCTCCTCTGCTGAGATACGTGAAAGATGTCGTGCACCCGGCGCAACTGTGGTGGTAGAGCCAGGCGATAAGCCACCTTGACAATACTGCTGAGGACCTGGAAGGGTCCGAAGGAGTGTGGAGACAACTCGCCGCTTTGACCAAACCTCCGTAATCCACGAGGAGGTGAGACCCACAAGAAGACGTGTTCGCTATCCTCGAACTCTAGTGGCCTCCGCCTCTTGTCAGTAAAAGACTTCTGTTGGCTCTGAGCTGTCCTCATCCGCTCCTGGATGACCTGGACCTTCTCTGTCATGGCCCCAACCACCTCTGGTCCCACATGAGCTGCTATGATTTCTTCCTTGCCGACAAGAGAAATCTGGTCTCATCCCCTGGATGAACCACGTTCTTTTCCTAATACAGTCAATCCCGACATGGATGATACTAAACCATACCAGGGATGACGTCGTAAGGCCTCGACGCTACTACCAAGAGATCCAACCGTTACTCTCTCCTCCAAGGGTTGAGTCACATTGTCGGCATTAGTGTGTGGTAACTGGGTCTCCTCCAGTAGGTACCTCTCAAGTGAGGGTCAAGTCAACAGTCTAAACCGGTACCTCTTAGTAACAATAGAAGAGAGGTCAAGGAAGTAAATGCCACAAGAAAAGGTGTATTTTATTACTGCAACTCAAGAACAAAGACACAAATCATCTACAAACATACATCAACAAAACTAGAAGAAACATGAACAAAGGTCTCCAGGTCTGGAGCTAGTCCCGCTCCTATCCATCTGCTCCCGGAGCTCCATGATCGTAGGCCCCAGCTGCCTGAAGCTGAGCTATCCCATGTCCTCCTGTCCCCTGCGGTCGGGGTGGACCTCCTGGTGGTGGTGGTGGCAACACCCCGAAGTGTCGTCCACCTCCAACTGCACGGCTAGCTCCCCTGCCATGGTCGCCTGCTCCTTGTGGCCCACCCTGATCGAACCTCTGCATCTGCCTGGGGGGCCCTTCGTCCATCTGCTGGTCATCCGTATGGCGGGTCGGACAGTCACGAGCCATGTGACCAACCCCTCCGCAGGATTAACACTGTCCGCTCATGGCATGTCGTTGTCCACACCGAGTGCCTCGCACAAATGATCCAGAGTCATGCTGTCGACCACCGGTAGGTCTAGTCCTCTTAGACCCCTGCGTCATCTGTCTACTGCCCGCCGCAGAAGACTCTGCCGCATGCCGGCTAGTGGTGGGTCCTGCTGCTGGAGACTGCTCAGCAAGGAAACTCTCCACAAAGAGGGCTCGCTCCAACACCCCTGCCTAAGTCAGAATGTTGAGGAAGATCATCGAAGCCCTGATCTCGTGCCTCAGTCCCTGCTCGAAGGTCCGGGCCCGGAAGAATGGGTCTGGTACCATATCTGTGGAGTAGCGCGATAGATCAGTAAATCTCACTGAGTACTGGGCCACTGTCATGCTGCCCTGCCACAGTTGTAGTAGCTCTTGGATGCGCACCGCTCGGAGGGTGGCTGGGACGAACTCGGAGCAGAAGATGCCCTCAAAGTCTGTCTAGAGGAGAGATGTCTCGTCGTTCACCTGGAGCATCAAGCTCCACCATCTGCCTGCTGCCGCGTGCAGGAGGCTCGCTACGAGGATCACCATGAGGTCTGCTGGTGTCCTCATTAATCTGAAAACCAGTACAACAGCCTCTAGCCAGTCCTCGGAGGCCTGAGGGTCCGTCTCCCCGCAGAACCTGGGCGGTCGCTGGCGCTGGAACTCATGCAGTGCACTAAGGAGACATGCATCATCAACCGGTTCTAGGGTTCTCCACACAGCATGCTCGTTCCGGGAGGGTCCACTCCACGAGTTAAAATGTCGATGCATCAACTGACATGCAGTCCAGTGTTGATGTATCCCAAGGTGTACCGTAGTGGTCACTACCGAAAACACGGAGGATTCCCGCAATGTTCTCATCATCGTCGCAATCGAATCCACCGAGGATCTCTGTATAGTCATCGTCGTCGAAGTCGCAGCCAGCACTAGGGTTCCCGCACACAGCAAGCTCGTTCGGGAGGGTCCGCTCCACGAGCCGAGAGGCTGATACATCAACTGTCACAAAGTCCGAAGTTGATGTATCCCAAAGTTCCGTATCATCAACAAGAACTCAACGTCGCAGACGGCGCGTCAATCAGACGTCCGGTCTGAGAGTTATTGGCTTTTCGTCCCAGGGGCCCGGTTGGTTTTTAAGGAAAAACCAACCCGACCGTACTCCACCTGCATCCAAACCTAGGGTGGAGTGATCCTAAATATCAGTCTCACTTAGAAGAATCCACCAAAGCAGACGGCACGTCAATCAGACGTCCGTAGATCAAGATATGAGCGTTTCCGCTCCGAGGGCCCGGTTGGTTTCATGTACGAACCAACCCGGACGAACACAAAGTTTTCCGAAACCTTGAGTGCGATATACCAAAACGGCCGTCTCGATCCAAGGATCGCGTTTCTGCTGACGGCGCGTCATTCGGAGGCTCGTATCTCAAGTTACGGGCATTTTACCGAAAACTGTCCGAAGACGGGGGGTCCGGGCCCGGCTCGGCCGTGCGGCCGAGCGACGCGGGGGGAGCCTCCGCCCCCGCGTGACACCCCCGCGGCACCCACGGGGTGTCGCCCTGGACGATCCGAGCGACGCGGGGGGGGGGGGGGGGGAGCCACCGCCCCCGCGTGACACCCCCGCGGCACCCACGGGGTATTGCCCTGGACGACCCGAGCGATGCGGGGGGGAGCCGCCGCCCCCGCGTGAAAACCCCGCGACACCCACGGGGTGTCACCCTGGACAGCCGGACGCGGCTTCATCCGCGTCCCGCGCGCGCCGGACCCGTGCGCCCGCGGGTCTGCGTGCGCCGCCGCCTCCTGCCGAAGCCGCGGCGGTTCTTCCTGCGGCGTGCCGAGGCGCCGCCGCCGGCTTCCGCGGGCCACCGGAGTCACTCTGGTGGTCCGGTTTCCTTATTGTCTACACCGTTGTTCCTCCTGGGTTCCGTTCTTCACTACGGGATCATCAAACTGCCCTTGCGTCACGATTTTCCGTCGCCCGCCAAATCCTCACAACACGATGAACGGCGGAGGGTTTTCGGGCCGTGTTCGTTTGACCCGCACCCTCTGCGTTAGATAAAAACAACGGGAGAAAATAAATCAACACATGATAACACAATTTTAATAAATTAAAATTGTTCGTTTACATCTGTTTCTTTAATTTTAAAGAAACTTCCACGGGAATAAGGGAATTTCCAAAACAAAAATCCCTACCTCGTAGTCGTTATCGTACGCACGTTCTTCGAGGATTTTCTCGTCGCGGAAGGAGGGGATCGTCGCGTCGTCGCGGTAAGGCGTCGCGTCGTCGCGGAATCCGGCGTTGCGTCGACGAAATCAACGGACCAAGAAACAATAGATTTAATTATAAATAATTAAATCCGTTTTTTGTTAAAAACCACAAAGGAGATTTAAAGAATCACAAACACTCACCTCAACAGAAGATCGATGGATCTTGTCGTGGAGGAAAGAACGTCGCCAAAGAACGTCTCGGATGAAGCGTCGTCAAACTCTGAGGGTGACGACGTTCTTCGTGTTCTTCGCGTTCTTCGCGTTCTTCGTAAAGGAGGATGAAGGCTCAAGAATTCCGTCAATCCTCTCAACATGTAATCCTCCAAATGTTGTGTTGGTCTTATTTTATTATTACTCCAACAAACGAAAAAAGGTAAGTAACGACCCATCAATTTGTTGAATTAATTCAACGAAAGAAACGGCCCATTTAATCCACAAAAAAAAACCGCCCAATTAAATGGTGCATTAAGGATTTAAGAAAATGTGTCAGTTGACTTTCATAATGACCGGTTTTCACGGGTACGTTACTTAGCGGAAAAGAAACGGCGGGGCTTGTGCGGGCCCCACCTCACAAATATCCTACCAAGAGGGTAGGATATTTTTGGATAGCATCCTATCTGGATCAACTCAGCTTAAGCCGCTTTTAAGTGGCTTCAAGTGGCTTCCAAGTGGCTTAAGTGAAATAAAATAAATTTTTTCGTACAATTATTTTATTTCTTAACTTTAAGCCCGAAAATTAAAAACCACACCTGAGCAAACGCAACTCCGGAAGAGGCGTTTCTAGGAAAGTATCGGCGCTGCGATTTTATCGGTGCCCTCAGAATTCGATTCCGGGCACCGGTTCAAAAGTTAGAAAAAAACCCGCTCGTCCGTTCACTGAACGTACCCGAGCCAAACTTCGGAAATTAATTCCCTGAACACCGGGCCTCGGAATCAGGCGCCGTCAAAAACTAAATTCTTGTAAAATTCCAAGGAAAATTAAGAAAAAAAAATTCCTTGAAATTTACGTGTCTTTACAACATCTCTAAGGACCCTCTGTCAATTGGATTTATATATTCCATTGTTTTTATTTAACTCGCCTCACACATATATTAATAAATTGATTCTAAATTCACTTCTCCTTATTGCACATCCATGAGTAATAATGTATTATTGGACTTTTGTTATGAAATTATTAATATAATAAATTATTTTTTCGATATAGTCACTCACATAAACTCATTCTCGTGTTTTTTTCACACTAATAGATTCCCTATTCATTCAATCGCATCTCTACACTTTTTGTATAATTCCTATACAATTTTTTTGTCTTATAATTCTTCCCACCATTTTTTGATACTTCTACCCACTATTCTTATCATACAAAAATTTTAGAAGACTTTAATCGATATTTCTTCCTCAACCAAGAGATTCTTTGGCTGGAAGCTTTTTCCAAAAAACTCCATCAATTTTCTCTCATTTATGTAACAAAACTATTATTCAACTATTAGTATATAAACCCATACTTTTAAAATCATAAAGAAATATAGGTATTATAAAAATTTAAATTTAAATTTCCTCACTCGTGTTTTGGGAATCCCTCTTAAAACATTCAACATTTTACAACCTTTAAACTTCTCAAAAGTAAGGAAACATCTTTAAAACATAGAGTTAATCATCTTCATCAAAATACCTAGTATAGGAACCCTTTATTTTTAAATCATAAAGAAATATAGGTCTTATAAAATTTTAAATTTAAATTTCCCCACTCATATTTTGGGAATCCCTCTTAAAACATTCAACATTTGACAACCTTCAAAATTCTCTAAAGTAAGGAAACCTCTTTAACAAATAGAGTTCATCATATTCTTAGAAATCCCTACAATCTTGTCAAGAATCATGGTTCATCCCATCATTAATGAAGCATTGAATTCCCAATTAACCATCATCACATTTAATAACAATACCAAAATCATTTTAAATATCTTCAAACCTTTTTCCTGATACAACATCATAACACCTATTCCCTCTTGTGAAAATGAAATATGTTGTTCCATCATTACATTATAAAAATATCATTAAATATTTTTTAATACTCTCCTTTCAAGAGGTGAAATTTTTAATAAACTTTCATCCTTTTACTTCACTAAGAATCAACTATTTTATGATCTTTAATCCGAAACATTTTTCCATTTACTTTATATAGAGACTTTAGTCCACTAATTCTATAACTTTTTCACTTTTCATTTTTTAAAAGTTCATCTATTATAAATAAAAAACAAAAAAATGTTATTGAGTATGATGGTTATATAGATGTTCATTTAGTAGAATCACTGCCTATTCTCTGACCTATGAAATGATTATCATAGATTCATCCAGTGGACAATGTATGATGAGTTTATAAAACTCAACCCAGTAGACACCATCCAATGACATTACCCAATGTCATATGTTTTTACTTCATTAGAATTGCACCTAATTTTGGACACAATACATGTATTTCTGATAACACTTTGTACCACCATAACATCATATCATTATAAACCTTGAAATTTGAATCATACAACTTCAATACTTCACATATTAAACTTTGAACAACCACACCTTTTACTGACGACATCAATATAGTGTACTCCACAAAAAATCATTGCAAGAATGTTGTAATGTGATATATTAAAATCCATCTTGTTACTGAAGATTGTATTATTATAACTTTTATTAATCATGATGTTTGGTTTTTTAATGATTAGATAAGAATCACCAATTTTTTTAGCCAAACAACTTTACTAGATAGAACAATGAAAATGATTTGATAACAATTTAGATCCATACATTGTCTTATTACATTCATCAGTTGGACTCCATCCACTAGAATCAGTATTCTAGACTCTCTCTGATCACCCTTATAGAGAAATAATTTTTTTCTAGTTATTAAAGTTGACAAGAAAACGAAAATGCTCAAGATATTATTCTCCATTAATTACCATTTTTCATCTTATCATAGATAAACCTCGAATCCTCTTGGCCTCAACAATCTCCCCCTTCTATGTTTTTTGGAAACTAGGGAACCTAAATCACTAAAAAAATAGAACTAAAGTAATGGATCACATATCAAATTATTATAAGCCCATGTGATTGAAATTAGTGTTGAAAATAAGAATGATTAAAAAAAATACCATGATGTCCATACAATGCTATTTAAGAATAATTTCTTCAATTTTTTCCAAAATTATTCCATTCAATCTAATCAGAATAAACTATATAAAATTAAACATCCTATATTGACATAAAAAATATGTTAAAATAGTTCAAACATGATGAAATCTTAGATAACCACTTTTTTCAAGTTCCATTAAATATATGCTCCCTAGATATGTAAAGAAAATTCTGAAGGATAGATTTATGGTATATATTTCTTTACCTTTTTGAAAAATATCCAAAGAAAATATGAGATATGGGATTGATATTACATACCTTATCCTAGAAGATACTAAATGTGTATAGCCATGATCAACCTTATATTAAAAAATGTTTACATATATAATGGTGTAGGAAATATTTTAAAAAATTTATCTATTATAGTAATAAACTCCATATTTTTTTATTTAATTCCACATTCCCTTTTATGAAGTGATTTTAAATATCAAATTTATTTAAATGTGAATATTTCAATGAATTCTTGGTGTGATATAAATAACATATATTATCACAAACCAATAGAGGAGAAAAATTCACATCAACCAACAAATCTCCAATAATGTATTCATCCATATTTATTGTACAACATATTGAGTGGAAACTACATACTTATATTTATTCATGGTGATAGTCAATTAATTTTTTTTCTTTACACGCCAACTCAAAAAAATTCACATAAATAATACTCCAGGATATGTGGATATTCTAACATAAATATAACCATCCAAATAAGATTCTGTATAACTAAACATATCAATATTTCTTGGTCAATTATTTTTTTGAAAATAATTTTTCCTTTGATATATCATATAATTATTTTTCCATATATAAGAGGATATTTTTCTGGAGAACATTAATACCTTCCACAAAGAGTGACAAAATACACAATATCTGGACTTGAAGAAGTTATATATGATAGTTTTCCAATCAATATTCTAAAATCTTTATAATCAACCTTATTTACTTTCACATATTTTTGAAACTTTGATCTCATTAAATTTGGTTTGGATATATGTTTTTAATCTTCCATGTTGATGTTCACTATATTTTCCTTAGTAAAATTATCTAGAGATAAGAAAATATACAAATTATTTTGACTGATTTGTATGCCAATATTGTGTTTCATTTCACCAATCATAGACAATTCAAATAACTTCTTCATCTCCCTGGAAAAATATTCACACATTTATTCATCATTCACTGTAAATATTATATCATCATCGAACATAAACAAAATTAGGGAAACCACATAATTGTTTTATGTATAGATTAATATCATCTCTTCCTTTATTGAATTTCAAAATTGTTAAGTAAGAATCCAATTTATAATGAAAATATTTTAGAGCATACTTGAACCCATACAAATACTTATTCATCTTTCACGCATATATTTCATCTTTACAAAACAAGAATCCACTAGTGTTTTCAATATAATCTTCTAAATTGTTCTCTCTATTAAAAAAATAAAACTTGTCCTCCGTATGTAATATCTTATACCATCATTAAACATTAATAGAAATGAATATTTATTTGGTTTCAAGTCTTGATATTATGGTAAAATTCACATTAAAATAAATTTATTGAATATGTGAGTAGAATTTACAAACCATTGGTTATTTTTTTTCTTATCACTTTACCCTTTTCATTTATTTTTTTTAGAAAAATCCATTTTTGGGTTGGAGTTGGAGTCTTAGAACCAAATTTGTGTTCATTATATTACATTTATATTCCAACAAGTGAATATTAACATCAAATTACATTTCTCTCACAGTTATGTGTGGATTTAATTTAATACTATTATAGAGTATTTGTTGCATTAAAAGGGGACAATATCCCCTGCTATGATGATAACATTAAAATATCATGATGATATTATTAAACTCAAGTCTATGGTCAAACAATATTCATGATATGGAACATAACATACTAACTGTAAGGTTTGAAAACTCAAAATAATATGAGTCCACTTCTTACGAAGTTCACACTAGGTAATATCCGAGAAGGAAGATTATAAGAATAGATCCTCCAGAAGGAATTAAAAATGTTTATGTGCCATAATATATTCTTCTCTATGAGTGTCTATCATGTTCATTATATTTTAACATTATTGGTTATATATTTCATGACTCACTCACTTATATATACTGTCATAAATCATGATGATAATAGTTTAATGAAAATTTATGTATGTTAGGTTCATCATGAATGATGTGTTATTATAGAATAAGTTGAGAAAGGATTTGGGCCTTCGATATTAATGGAAGTTGATATCATATCCTTTTATTGAAATATAACTAACACATTAAATCTCAGGGACATGGATTAATTCCGAGTTTATTTTAGATAGTCAAAGAAAGAAATACTAGTGGTATTGTTTGATGATATCGGTTTACAACCTGTTTTATGAGATATTGAGATAGAGGTATTATATTACATAATGAGCACTCATATGTGGTTAGAGATGTTAGAATATTAAAATCACTCTCTTAGGTTACATGACCCATTATAAGGTAATGATCTTCAAATTTAGGAAATATCAGTAAATGCTAATGTGTAAGAATCACTTAGGGTCACACACTAAGTGTTTCTTTTGATATTAACTAAACAATATTTTAATTTAATTAATGAAATCTATATTTTACTCATGAATGAGGAATAATTTTTTTTAAGATCAATAACCATATAAATTTAACAAATATTTATTTGTAAAGTATTTGATTAATTTCAAGGATATATAATATTTATTTGATTAGTAAGTATTTATTAAATATTTATTTTATATACTTTGAATAGAATATTATGTTTAGAAATATATATTTAATTCAATATCTAATTAGGCATTCAATAAATGATAAGGAGGACAAGAACAACAAAATTGTGTTTAGTGACAAATATTACTTTACAAGATGGAAAAATAATATTTTTCATTACACGAGTCAGCACATATCAAGAAATAAAAATAATATTATTATTTTAATATATTTCATGGGGTCAAACCAGGGTGTAACATTTTATTATGGGCCCTGGTGAAATTAATTAAATTAAAAACCTTATCACAAGGTCTATAAATAGGCCACTAATATATTCTTAAAGTGGTTAACTGAGAATTATTGTGAATAATGGATTTATGTCTAGCATCCTATTCTTCTTTATCACATTATCTCAAGAAAATGAAGATCAAAATAATTTCTTCAAAATCAAATAAATTTGAATACGTCAAGAAAAACAATTCTAGATGTTCAATTGACCATGCTAACATCTTAGGATTCCTAAATTTCATTAATAGATTATAGGAGAATATGTGGATCATTGCTAGAGGGATTCTACACATGTATCCTATAAGAGAAACATCGAATTACAAAAAAAGGATTTAGATGTTAAAAAAATATTATGAATAAAATTCTGAAGAATGATGTAATATTTCTATTTATTCAATTAAATTTATTAAAAATTTAACGCCAAAATATCTTTTCTTATTTCAAGCATATTTCTTGTTAATATTCATTTGATAAAATTTAATTTTTAATGAAATTCATTTGTAACACATTATAAAAATGATCCATTGAATTTGGAATATTTTGATTATGGATAGGCCCTGATAATTTCTTCTTCAATGGCTTTAACTATGGAATCTCTCATTTTTATTTCGAAAACATTTCATAACATGTAATAAAAAACATGATATTTTAAAGTTTAGTTTCAATGAAATAAGAAATATAATAAATGAAAATATAAAAAATAATCCTATTACACATGAAATTATTATTCATGGGTTCACCATATGTTAATTTTACTCCATCTCATATATTGAGTACATATATCTGATCAAATGGGTGAGCATGAACCCAATAATGGAATTATCATGGGATACATTTAGAATGTAATCATGAGTCATATTAATAATACCATGAGGTATAACAATACAACATGATTAATAGGACATGAGGGGAATTATGATATAAATAACATGAATCATAACATGTAAATGTGTCTAAAACATTTAAATGATACATTCATAATAATATCACCAGGTCTTATCACCAATGTATCATAAATAAAAATTACCAAGATTATTCAACATGGTATCATAAAACATGCCATCTCTAGTGACTATTTCTTTACCCAATGCATTAAAGTGATATAAAGGAATACCCTTAATATTTCTCAATCTCATGTCATCCATGTTTATCATAATAAAACATTTTTTCAATAACCCAAGGAGAATAAAGTTTAGGTTTCCTAAAAAAGGATTGAGTACGTAATTGCTTAATGGATAGACCATTAAATAATTTTTAACCCACTTAAAAGAAATGCCGTTTTAATATTTAAAAATCCCAAATTTAATAAATCAGATTAACATCTTGGATAATACCCATGGATATGTTTTTTGGTATTCAGAATATAATAATTTATTGTGTAAAATAGATAAATTCAAAAGTATATTCAGCAACACGTTGGGTATAAAACATGGATTTTGAAAGTGGTAAAATGTGAGAGTGAAAAGGTCTCCAACAGACTCAAAATTATTTATATGTAAGGTTATGATAAAAATCATAAGAAATTATTATAAAATACCCTTTATAAAACTATACAAAAAATAATTAATTGATTGGAAATTAGGATGGTGAGAACTCACTTACCTTCAAGAGTTTCTCCAAAATATCAAGGATGGAAACATGGGGGTTAAGGACAAATTGGGAGGACTCTTTGGGAGGATAAACTACATTTTATTCATGAATTATTTATTAAGTGTGAATGGGAAGTGTGAAATGTGTGGTTATTTATTTTAAAATTTAAGGAATTATTTAATAATTTCCAAAATAGTTCGTGTAAATATAGATTATGGAAAATGGGAAACAATTGTCTTACCCAGGGTTTGTTCTCATAGTCTTGAAAAATTGAGTGAAATTTTAAGATATTTTAATCTATTAGAACTGAAAAACCTTTTTAATACTTAATTTGACATGGAAAAGTATATGTTCCACAAAATAATGTTTTTAAAATCAAAAATTTTATTTTAGACTTTAGAAAGTCCCTTATAGGTTTTGAAATTGATTAAAATATTTTAGCATACATAATATTAATAAAATAACAAATTTTTTGTCACGTATTTTGGTTAGTAATTATTACATCATTATGAAATAAATATAAATTCATAAAACATACTAAAAACCCAAAAACTAAATTTTTTACTCTTCAAAGAAAAAGAATGTATTTTATAAAATTATAAAAAATTTACCTAGCCTAATATAGATGTGATGATATAATATATAATATTTATTTGATAAAAAACAATTCTTTAAATATTATAATAGTAACTTTTAAATATAAATATCCTTATTTATTTAAAATAACACTTTTTATGAAACAATAAAATTTATGAGAAATAAAAAAATTCCTACCACATCATAAAATTATTATTTTTATTTTTATTTAAATAAGAGTTTCTTAAAGGTCTATTTTATTAAAAAAATATTATTCATAATTCATGAGCTTATTATAAAAGTTTATATATTTTTAAAAATAAAATTATGTTTTATTTTCTTCTAACAATAAATTTATTTAATTAATCTTACCAAAAAATAGATTTTATGAAATAAAATTATTCATAAAATAGTATTGATGGAAAAACCATTTTATTTATACATAAGAAATTACACATTACATAACTAAGGATATAAGGACTTAGCCATAAAAATCACATAATCTTGTGATTTTAGACAATAATTTTCTTTCTTTAATTAATAATGATCTTTTAGGTTTATATTTTTATATAATTTGAAAAATATATTACATATTAATACCATACATTATAGGGGGACATTTATAATATGTATCCATTTTTTCTACAAAAAAAATATGGAAAACATGTTTTATTTTCATGAAATATCTTGAAAAATTGATCTTGAACACATCCTTAAACTTACTTATCCTTTAATACCATTGAAATCCATTTTAAAAATTTTGACGAGCAAAAATATCTCAAATAGGTATATAATATTAATTAATGAAATCATTAGTCCATAAATAGTTATAAAATTTTCCCTTTTTCAAAATAAACATTAGGATCAAAAACAAACATTTTCTTACCCAATAAATCGCTTTTTCTTCATAAATATTTCCATATAATTTTTTGTAATAAATATTAAAGTAAAAAATTAATATTCATACGTTTTTTTAAAACATGACAATATCTTTAGATACTTTTTCACAATGTTATAGGTTTCACCCTTAAAAATTAACATATAATTTCATTTGAACACAAAATCAATAAAATTAATTTTGAAAGCATTGGATTTCAATAAATATATATAAATAATAAATTAAAAATTTAGGTATATTGTGGAATCATATTATTTTCATACATACTCATGATTTAACCCATATAGGTACCATGAAAAAACCCTCACAATTATACTTTAAATGACACACTCTTTTATACTTGAAGTAACCATCACAGTAAACCATGGAATAACCATCAAGATAAAATTCTAATATACACAATGAATTAGAGGGATTCCATATAACTACTTGTATTTGGTTTATAATGGAACCACCATTTATCATAAATAATTCCCAAGAACCATAAAATAGTAAAAAAAAACCTGAATGATTTCATCATAAAAACATACATTGAGGAAAATAATTTAGATTAAAATAAAATTGTGAAGTTATTGAAAATAAAAATATAATAATTTAAAGGAAAATTCAATAAAAATTTTATTCATAAAGGGTGAAAAATATAATTATTCTATATAAGTATATAGAAATAATTATTCCTTACTTTTTGTTTTAAAATTCCCAAAGTTACTTGTTTTGGAAAATATCAAATAGATTATTTTCAAACCACTTTATAAAAGGTATTGATTATTTATAAAAGGAGTTAAAAATAATATAGTAATAAAAACATATTCTTTATTACATTTTTTTAGAAAATATGGATATGGAAGAAAAAGGTTGTTTTAACTGAAACTTTTAAAAGTTAATTTTTAAAATACACTCCCTTACCTTGAGTCTGACTCATGACTTGCAGTCATTGTCTTACATAATAGGAATATTATTTAAATTATTGACTTTATTTATAAAATTTTGTAATTTTATTATTACTTTTATAATACTTATTACCATGTAATAACAATAACATAATTATTTAAGTTCACATCAGATGTTTTGAAGATATTCAGTACTTGTGTCCAAAATGACATTGGTATGATGACTATTATCATTGTGGTAATTGTTAAATAAACTAAATAATAATAATTAAGTCATAATTATAATTTTTATACATCAATTATTTTTATAAATTCAACCATTAATTTTGTTTATGAAAAATGAACTATATTACAATCATTGAGATGGTAGGTTGTACCTATGCAAGAATAACATTTCCAATTTTCAATTATCATTATCTAGAGATGGTTAATATTATTTTATATTTAAATAATGAAAATTTTATCATATATTATATATTAATTATTTACATAGACTTATATATATCATTTATGTGATTTGGTGAGTAAACACTATTGCATCGCTTCATGGAGGTGGTAGTCAACATGTACGCAGAAGCGACACTATCGTTTTTCTGTGGATGGAAAAGTAAGAATGTAATTGATATATTATTTTTTAATAATGAAAATTATTTCATGAATATAAAATATTAATATTAATTCTATCATTATAATACATCCATGAGAGATCGTGATGCAAAACTAATTACATCAGTTCGTGAGGTTGTAGTCCTTTGTACCACAAATAATGAATTTTTTTCCCATTTGATGGAAGTGGAGATTGATATGGGACATTATACTGAAATAATAAAATATAAATAAATGGATTATACTAGATCTATTATTCCCTCATGGTATAATAAGGTTTTAGGTATGTTTAAGAGTAAACAAAATAAGAATTCTTGATTAAAATTATACATCATCATGGGAAAATCTTCTTTTCATTACAAATTAAGACCAATAATGGTATTGTTATTCCAGAAATAAGAACTATATAATGATGTTAGGTATTATAGGAAGGTAGTTTTGAATACTTTATGTTAAAAAATTGCATTTTAATTGTAATGGATTTAGAAAGAGGTTCCAAGGGAGGGGTACTCTTGGAATTTCTCAAAATACTAAATTAATTTAACTAATTTTCAATTAAAAATGGATACAAAGTGAGTTATTTATAAAATAATATTACTATGGTTCAAGATAATGTAATAAAATAATAAGTTGACAATTTTGAAAATATAAATACCCTTTCATTTGGCATTAATACTTATTTAAACATTTTAACTCTTACCATGACAATATGGTTTTTTACACATTGAGGGTTAATATAATTAATATAAAATTTATAACTATCAATAAATGGAAAATTATTGATATTTTAAACCTTATACCAATACCTTCTCCAAATTTTACAGTTTTATAAATTTTATATTCTTCAATTGAATAGTTATTACTATAAAATATTCATAATTATAACTCTAAGAACTATTCATTACTTTGACTTTAATAATATCAAGATAACACTAATAATTAGAAATTAATATTTTATTATTTCAATAACAAGGTAATTTAACCTATAAAATTATTTATATACAATAATAATCACAGATTATTTTTTTAACAATTTTAATATCATTTATTTTATTTTAAATTTAATTAAATAATTACTACATCAATGTTATGTAAGAATTTAAGGGAATTATTTACTCACGTAAAATTAAAAATAAATTAGAATTAATAAGTTACATATTTTTTATTTAAAAATTATATTTATAGTATAATATATGCTTATGGAAATATCATATTAAAAATATTACACTTATTAAAAACAAGAGTGTGACATGTTTGACTTTTCATTAATAAAAATACTAAAATGGTAATAATCTCATCAAAGTGGATTAAAATGGTTATAAATGTGACCCTTGGATGATAATGGTTGATATATACACATAAAATAATATTTTTTCAGGTTTTGTTCCATTCTATAGTTATAAATATTATATTCTTAACATAAATTATCTGATTTACCCTTTACCATGATAATAAAAATTACAAAGGTTACTATTCATATAATCCAAAAATAAAAGAGAACTATTTAATAAATGTGAACCTATTGATTCATAATAATTAAATTATTTTTAAAAATTAAAAATATATAATTTTTTTAATTTATTTTAAAATTAAATTGAAGAAACACCAAAAACAATTCCGGAAAAAATGTACTTTTTTAAATATAAAATTTTTTTATACTAAATTAATGTTTAAAATAAATTTCAAAAATAATAATTAAATTATTTTAAATCGATAATAACTAATAAAAATAAAAAAATAATCCAAAACATAGTTTTACCATTTAAATATTTCTAAATAAAATATAGTTTTTAATAAAAATCAGTATTTTTCACTATTCCTTGAAAAAAAATATTTCAAGAAAACTATCAAAAATTAATGTTTAGATAAATTAGATATTATAAATTCAAAAATAAAATTTATTCATTAAAATTAATTTTCTGTAATATCAAGAATGTAATTATAATAATAACCCATAAAAAAATAAAAACTGTTTTTGAAGAAAACATATTTTTTGAAGAGTAAAATGAGTTCATTAGAAACATAATACTTATTTAAAAATAATTAATTAATATATTATAAAATAATATTACCATTATATATTTCATAATGTGGTAAATACTATTCATTCCCACTAATTTAATTGATAGGCTATAATTATAAAATTTTATAAAATAAGATTTCATTGTTCGATTAAGCTCGATGTTGCATATATTGTATGCTATAGTAAACAATATATTTTTTAAAAATATTTGTATAGAACATTCCCACCCTTTTGGAAATTTAATCCCCTCATTTTTTAACTTAGTATTGGTAGCATGGGTTAGTAATTTGAAAATACCATTATTGGTATCCCACATTGTAGAATGGATTAATAAAAGTTCAAGTTGATATGATAGAAAAAAAGTATAAAAGTAACATAAGATTAATCATACTAGGATTAAATGTAGGTAAAAATGGACATGGAGTTAAAAAATAACCCCCAATTACTGATAGAGAGTGATAAAGAACATAGTCATGAGAAACTTATCCATAAAAAAATCCTTAACTTTTGATGGGTTAAATGGACATTGATTTGTAGATAAGAAAAGTAAAAAAATATTTCTTTATTAAAGATAATATTTCTAGACTTTAGGCATTCAATTTCCATATATAATAAGAACATAGGGAAATACATTTACTTGAAAATGAAAATATCATACTTGAATCAATTTCCACCATAAACTCAACTTTTACCCCAAATGATTAGTATGGATTTTTCTTGGCTAAATACATAGAATGAAATTACAAAGAATAACATAATTAAAAAAAGATAAAATTTTATATTAATCCTATATTTAGACTTTAACCAATACCAAAGGGGTTATTAAAAGAGAAGGTATTTCTACAAAATGAATAAACCTTTATATGAAGAAGAACTACATCAATCTCCAAAATTTTATAGAAATACCCAATGTTCAACATAAATCATTAAAAAAATTAATATCATTAAAATTACTTATAAATATAATATACTAGGATTAAAACCAAAAAATATGAAAGATTTGATCACATAGTCTTCTATGAAATTTTTTAACATTTATCACTAAATATTTCAATCACTTTTAATGTCTAATACTAAAACATTAATTTCCTCAAATAAAATCTTATAGTATTCAGTTTAACTTAATCATATAAGTATCCCAAAATCGTGAACATATTATGAAATAACATTAATCACTTAATAAAAAAATCCATTACGTCGGTTTTATATTCAATAAAATATATTTTCCCAAAACAAACTTAACCTTCATCTCTAATGTTTTCTAAATAATGATAGAAAATTATAGTAACCAAGACATCATGTAGGCTAGTGGTAAGCGATGCACCATTTTCACCCGTTAGTTTTGGATTCTACTCCTTCCGCATTACTAGACATGATGGTTTATCACATAATTTGTTGGATTTAGTTTTTTAAAACTATATAATTATTATAAAATTCCAAAAATTATGATACAATACTCATAACAACCATAATATATTTAATAATAGACAAATGTTTTAACCTCCAAGGTTTTCTCAAACCTTTCATTTTGCATCACAAATATGTAATAACTAATAATTTCCTTAGAATAAAGGATCATGTAATACTTAAAGGTTATCCCAACAATTAAAATAATTTACTTAAAATGTAAAGGTATTCTACATCAAATTATACTTCACATAAATCCTAAGGGTTGCATATATCCCAAAATTTCATTAATCACATTACAAATTCCAAACTTAAATCCTACAATGGGGTGTATGAGATATTGACCTGATGATCAACATTAAACTTATAAAATCATGATTCTATATATAACTACAAATTTAACCTTACATAAAAATATCATAATCTCTAAAGTTATCTAAACACTGATTTGATTCAAACTGCAAGAACAAAAACATAAACCTAACATAATCTAGTATTTGTTTATTAGAATTATCTTTCTTTATTTCCCAAATATATTTTAGGTTTAGAGTTTTAGATAAATAGGAAAATAAAATTCATATCAAAACCATATATTATAGGTTTAAACCAATATTAAATATCCATTTTTCTAACAATACCAATATTTGGAAAAACTATGTTTTCATTTCATGACATATATTCAAAAAATGATCTTGACCTTATATGTGTCTTTAATCTTCCTCAAATCCCTCATAAGAAGAATTTAAAAAGTTTTATGATAAATAATATATTATTAAATTTCATAAAAAGAATGAAATAAATCATTAGTCGATAAATAATTATAAGAATTTTTGATTTTCAAAATAAACATTAGGCTGAATATAAACATTTTCTAACCTAAGAAATCACCATTTACACCCCAATTTTTCCATTAAATATTTCATAGGAAATATTAAATCAAAAATAATACTTTTAAAGGTATATTTAAAAACATTATAATCTCTTGACAACTATTTCATAATGTTATACATTTCACCCTTAATAAGTAACATATACTTTCATTTGAAAATAAACTCAATAAATTAACTTGTGAAAAAATGATATTTATGTAAATACATAGAAAAAATAAATAAAACATATATTTAACTTCGGGAATAATTTTATTATCACATATAATTTTGTTTTAAAAATTATTATAAACATGAAAAACCCACATGGTTATACCTGATATAACCTTCACTATTATAATTGATGCAACCAACACAATTACACATAGAATAACCATCTTTGAAAACATCCAAAATACCAAATGTATTGGAGGATATCACCAATTCACACGTATTTGGATTATAATAGAACCACTAATTATCATAAATAATGAACTAGAACTATATCATAATAATAAAACTTGAATTCTTGCATTATAAAAACATACCTTGAGGAAAATCACATATTTTAAAAGAAAACTACACACATACAAAGGAAAAATTTTTATTTGAAAATTATCATGAAATATTTTAATGTAAGAATAAAAATAAATAATAGTTATGAAGGTGGAAAAATACAATCATACTGTATAAGGTAATATAACATTATTTTAGAACATTATTTTTGAAAAGTATCAAAGTACTTTATTTTGAAAAAAAAAGAAAAAAATACTTTTCAAACCATTTATGAAAAATTCACACATGATTAAAAATTACATAAAAAAATAATATATGAAAAATAAAAATATTTTTAATTTTTTTTAAATAAAATATTTTTTTTTTGAAAAGTTAGTTTTAACAGAAACATTAAAAAATAATCTTTAAAATAATATACCTAACCATGAGTCTCACTCATCAGATACAATATTTGTCTTCACAAATAAAAAAATTATTTTAATTATTTAAATTAATGATAATATTTTTAAAACTTATTAATCTTTTTATATCACTTATTACCATGTTATAACAATTTCTTAATTATTTAATTTCATGTCAAACGTTTTGATGATATTCAATTCTGTAGTCCAAAATGACATTGGTATGATAACTTTAGTCAAAGTTTTCATTATTACATAATATAAAAAATACTAATAATGAAATAATTATAATTTTTATATATCAATTATACTTTTCAATTAAAATATACCATATATTTATTAAAAATTAACTACGTTAAAATCATGGAGATGATAAGTTGTTCATACGCTAGAGTAACATTTTCATTTTTCAATGATCATTATAGAAAGAAGGTAAATATTAATTTATCATTATAGAATAATAAAAATATAATTTATATAATATTAATTCCTGAAATAAACTTTTTTATTTCATCTATGTTATGTGGTGAGTTGAAAGTAATCACATTGCTTCATGGAGGTGCAAGTACACATGTACAAACGAACAACATTATTATTTTTCTGTGCAAGGAAAGGTAGGAACATAAATGATATTTTAATTTTTTAGGATGATAAATAATTAATTAATATCATATATAAATATTAATTCCATTTTTAAAATCTCTCCATGAGATATGGTTATGGATAAATAATTACACCAGTCTGCGATGCGGCAGTCCACTGTACACACGAATAGTAAATTATTTTCCCATTTGGTGGATGTGGAGATGGATATAGGCCATTCTGCAGACATAATAACATATAATTATATGGAGGTTAAAAGATATATTATTTTATCAATGTTTAATAATGTTTTAGGTATATTTATAATGGTTTGACCGATGTTAAAAAAATAAACAAAATAGAAATGCTCGATTAAAAATGAGACCTCTTCTTTGGACAATTTCCTTTTCTTAATAACTTCAGAACACTAAGGGTGTTGTTTTTCGAAAAATAAGATATCTATAATTAAGGTAGGGTTTCTATCAAGTTATTTTTTTAGATATTTCCCAATCCAATTTTTTTTTAAATGTGATGGATTGAGTGGAAGAAGGTCCCTTTTATAAGGGAGGGGAGGGGCACTCTTGAAATTTCTCAAAATATTAAATTAATATATATTAATTTTCTATTTAAAATAGTTATAATGTTAAATTTATAATACAATATTATTATTGGTATAATAAATTTCATAAATTTAAAATTATATCAGTTTTTACTAAATTTATACCTTTATCTTTTGATTTTAACCTTTATTTATACCATTTATCTCTTACCATGAAAAAAATGGATTCTTACACTTTAAGGGATAATATAATTTAAATAAAATTATTTAAATCCAATAAATGTAATATGGTTTATATTTACAAACTTATCCCAATCAATTTTAAAATTTTTATATTATTAATATTTGTATATCTGTTAATAAAATATAATTTACTATAAAATATCCATAATGTTAATTTTGAGAGGTATTTATTAGACTGAATTTAATAATATCGATATAACAATTATAATTAGAAAGTAGATTTTCTTATATCACAAACATGTTTATTTATTCTATAAAATTGTTTTATTATATTAATTTTCTCAAATTATATTTGTTTTTAATATTTTTAATATCATTTATTTGATTTTTCCATTAATTAAATAATTACCTCATCAGTGTTATGTGAGAATTTAAGGTAATTATTAATTTACTAAATATTAAAAATAAATCTACATGATTAAGGTAAATATTTTATATTTAAAATTATTTTTTATTGTATATCATGTCCTATTTATAACATCATATTAAAAAAATTACTTATTAAAAACAATAGTGTGACATGTTTGAAGTTTCATTAAATAAACTAATATAAACATCATAATCTAATAAAAGTGGCCTTAAATGTTCATAATTTTTTAACCTGGATAACCATGGTTGATATATATACTAATAAATTAATATTTAGATAAAATTTTAATTTCATTTAATAGTTCTTATCATTTAATTTTTAAATTACTCAATTTACCATTTTCGTGTTAATTTTTTTCTAAGACTACTATTTATATTGTTGAAAAATAAATGAGATTTTATTTCTCAATTTTATCTTCATGATTCCAGAATCAGAATCTATTTTTCATAATTCAAAATGTTTAATTTTTAATATTAAATTTTAAATTAAACCAGTAAAACACAATGAAACATGTTTTTATAGAATAAATGTCATTTTTAAATATAAAATGATTTATATTAAAGTAAAGTATAAAATCTATTTAAAAACCAATAATAGGATTATTTTAAATCATAATTAATAAATAAAAATTTAAAAATATAACAAAACATAATTTTTCATTATAAATACTTTAAAATAAATACATTTTTTAATAAAAATCATTATTTCTACTATTCCTTGAAAAATACATTTTTCTAGAAAATTATCAAAAATTCATTTAATGATAATTTTGATATAATGAATTAAAAAATTTAAATATTCTATTAATATAAATTTTCAAAATTTTCTATAATTTAATTATAATTATCACCCATAAAAAACAATAAAACCCATCTTTAATTAAGACACATTTTTTGATAAATAAAATAACTTTACTTAAAATCTTTTACTTACTTAAAGAAACATTAATTAATAAAATTGAAATGATTATGACATTATATATTTCCAAATTTTGTTTATAATATTCATTCCCTGAAATTTAACAACTAGGTTATCATGATCATATTTAAATAATTAAATTTCTTTTTTTGTTTAAGCTTGATGTTACATATATTATACATTATCAAACATCATGTTTTTGTTTAAATTATTGGGTTGTCATAATGGCTTGGAAATATGACCCCTATTATACAAAAATATTCCTTAAGGGTAAGGTGTTCAACAGTGGTAATTTAATTGGGTGGATTGACTAACATTGATTGAGTGGTGATCACCACCAACTTGAATATATCGCATATGCAATTTATTTTAAGCCTCACTTATTGAAGCTATGAATGGGGTTGGTTAAGGGAAAACCCTAATGAGGCAACCACCCTCCCATGTTATAGAAGATGGTATTCAAATGAAATGACTGTTTTGGCTGAGGCCATCACTTATCCTTTCTGTATCAATTATATTTTTTCATTACTATTTATAAACAATAATTATAACATCATAATTATTACCAATGGGTATAATTCACAATGGTAAAATATACCAATAGTTATATTGACTAAAGGTCAAATTAATATTCTAATGCTCACATAACT
The DNA here is from genome assembly GCA_963277665.1 of Viscum album. NCBI lineage: Eukaryota > Viridiplantae > Streptophyta > Magnoliopsida > Santalales > Viscaceae > Viscum > Viscum album. The sequence goes on along the minus strand of OY728154.1, from coordinate 63,169,755 downwards.
CCCTATAAATACCACTTCATTCTTTCACTAAATATTCACTACAACTCATCATATGGTTATAGTTTCATTTTCTAAGAATTTTATTGTTTACTAATAGTTTAATTCATTTTTATAGTGTTGGGTGTGGCAGAAATTTTTCTATTACATTAGAGAGATCAATATTTTCCCATTTTGGATTTTTTGTTTTTTTCCGATTATAATGTTTGTCATTTTCATTAGTTTCATCATTTACCATTATCACGATCTATATTAATGAGATAATATTTTATTAGTTTCTCTAAATTTTTATGTGCATAATATTATAATATATCACCCACATTTTCTTAGGAAACAATATCATTTAAAAATCATGGGTTGTTACATCATTCCCCACTTTAGAAATTCCAACCGTGAAATCTCAAATCATATTCTCGGTTTAGAATAGATAATAGTAATTCTAATTCATCGTTTCCTCTATTCCCTATATTCTTCTTCATACTAATGGTTATTGCAAAACATTTTAATAATGTGAGTTGTCTCGTTGTGTAAAACAATTATATCTATAGTCCAATATCTCCACTCACTACTACTTATAAGAGTGGTCATGTTCTAGTTTTACCACCTATGAATTTAGTACATGTGATGGATTAGGTATGTACCTCCTCAAAAGAGATACATGGAATACATTAAAAACCTTATCCAGACTACGTAAAAGTGTTGTCCAATAGGCCACTACTCCTATTCGATCAGTTATCCCAACGTGATAATGTACCTGGGGATTAGCTTCTATTTCCTTCTAAACCACATGACTCTCTTCCATTGTTATCTCCAGAGGAAAAATTTTATCTATAACATCAAACTCAAAGACCCATCCTTGGTTTTTAGTATAGCCCTTCTGCTGACTCTGAGAATATTTTATATGTTTTTGTATAGCGTGAACATTTTTAGGCATCTCTTATATAATATTGAGCCCAAATAGATTTCTCTCACCAACATCATAAAAAAACTATGAGTTTCACTTAAATTCCCATGTATAGATTTTTAGGATTCCATTCGAATACTCGAGAGGATGTTTTTTTGTATGAGAACTCAATTCATATGAAGTGTTGATAACATCCACCATTAAATTCCATTAATAATATTCTTAGAATGTCCTCAAGTGTCTAAATATTTATTTCAGATTAGCCATCCGTTTACGAGATATAGTCCATACTAAAATTCAATTCAGTAATTAGTGAATTTTGAAGAATTATCTAGAATTTATATGTGAACCATTGATCATGATCGGAAATGATTGATAGTGACACCCCATTAATCCTCACCACTTCATTTACATATTTCATGGTATGTTTTTCAAGAGGAAAACCTTCTTGAATATTGATGAAATGGGAGTTATTGGTTATTCAATGCACTATAAACCATTTCACATTATGTCACTTGGATGTTCTTAGGAGATGATTGAAAAACTCAACAATGATATTGTCCCACTTCTATATTGGTTTTGGTAGTGGGTTCAATACCCATTTAGGATGATGTCACTCTGAGTTTACTTGTTGACACACCAAGCAACTTACTATGTAGTCTGTAATATTCCATTTCATATTATCCCACCAATAACTATCAGGAATGTCTTGATACATTTTAGTGATTACTGTATGTATTGTGAATTTTGAGCAATGAGCTTTATCCATCAGATCCTTCTTTATCTTTAGGATAGATGGGACACATATCCTTCTATATTATTTTAGAACATATTCTTAATCAATATTTAACTTAGAAATCTTCCCATTCTTCACAACATGTATCTTATTTTGTATCAAAGGATATTCACTTTAAGTTATTTTGATATTCTCCAGTATTGATGGTTGAGAAATCATTTGGGATAGGATTGATGATGTCGCTTCCCATTTGATTCACATGTAAAACCATACTTCTTCCTTGATTAATGATCTCATTTAATCCTCATCATTTCTAAAAAATGGGTTTTCCTACTTAATCAATAAACAACATTGTTATCTTCTAGAGAGATAATGAATTGAACTAACAATTTATTTAAGAAGCTCCAACCATATCTTTGAATCATGATCAATTATTTTTAAGTGAAAATCGCTTTTCCTTGAAAAACTGATCCAATAAATCACCATGTTCTAAGGTTCTTAATAAATTTGGTTATTTTATTTAATAGGCTTCTATTTGACTGGTCTTGGAGTTTGAATAGAGTAACGTATCAAACTTTATGGACCTTTGATGTCAAGCTACCAAAAAATGGTTCCCAAAGGTCTGTCTGTGAACTCCCATTCATAGTGTTTCAACTCATAGTGTTTCATTCACAGATTTTCATTCATATAGGTTGGATTCTCATAATGTACCATTCATGAATCTCCCATTGCGAGCACATGATGATTTTATGGTCTCTCTAAGAAAGTGACATTTAAAGTTGGGAAGTTCTTCATGAACGTGGGAAGGGTAGACTGTAGCTTAATGAAAGCAATATTCAGGGTTGTGAAGCCTTAAAACTCACAAAGCTAAAAAATATTCATTAATTACTCAAATCATTAGGAAATTTGTTCCCTATAAATAACCCACATGACTTCATTATATAAATAATATATGCTAAGCTACTATATTGCACTCTCAATTCATGAAACCATGTACATGAATCCATGTGAGTTCCCCCTTGACATGGATAGAGGCACCCAATGTGTGCAAAGTTTGGAAAATAGTGTGGCCAAACCATGTGACTTATAAATATGATGGGACATTACCATTTCACTGTTAAATTTTATTAAAACGTAAAACTATCTTCTATTTTATTTCCACCAAATATTTCTAGCTTGGGAGATCCATTTTTAAGACAATTCAATGGATTTTCTCATATTTTTCAATCTAGAATAAAATTCAAACATCCTTCATGCCATTTTATCCACATAGTTAAGTTCTTAAATTATCTTCTATTGTTATTCATATTTAATTTTTTCGACATAGTTATTTAGGTGCAAGATAGTAATCCCTATTTTTATGATTTTAATTTGTTCTTAATTTTTTCACCTAATCAAGATAAAATTAGAGCTCGATAATGGACTAGTGCTCTACTATATACCAATGTTAGATAGTCAATACCTTTCCCTCAAGGTTTTATGTTTTATATTCGTTTTTTTAGTTTTTCCACGCAATGGATTTCCCAATGTTTCCATTAAAATGAATTGAGTACCTTGATTAAATGAATCGGAACCTGTTTAGGTTTTCCACTTGTAACTTTGATATTTTTGGAGGTTGTTTTCCCCAACCCATGACATCCATGGGGTGTTTCTTTGTATATAATTTAATTAATACCACCCCGATGGGTGTGTGAGTACTCATCATGTTCTAGGGTACCTTTTAAAATTGAATTACCTTAAATTGAATGATTAGGAGATAGTGATGCCTCCTTTTACATGTTATGAAATTATGTTACATGATTTAGTTGATTGAATGTAAATTCTATGAATTGGATGAATTCATTAAATGTGAATTTTATGAAATGATTAATGAATGAGATGATGGAATAATTATGGTAGTGGATTCCTTGGGCAGTATACCTTGGATCCTGATTCCATAAGATTCCATTTACATTTTTACTCCATGGTTCGTGATTGCAGAAGTGGATGACATGGAAATATTTTCACATGGGATCATGATTCCATAGGATTCCAAGGGACATTCTACCCCTTGTATATATCTTTATTAGTCTCACATTGGGTATGGTCTTTTTACATTCTCTTCAGACATTGAAAAATTCATTATAGAATTTCTATTGAGATTCTCCTGGTACTCGATGTGAATGACTTGGTCTTCTATACCTAGGACCTGACCCTTTGTAGTCTAACATTTTTAATTATAAGGCATGTCCATGATGGATATTATACACTTGATTATATATATTGTTCATTGGGGATGTTTTACATTTGATTATATGGTGTAGCTATGGTATATATTTTGTGTTTCAGATTACACAATATTACTATTTTGGATCAGTTTCTCTTACTTTGTAGTTAGCCTATGATTATGGTTGATTTGTTTATAGTTGACCATCATTATAGGAAATTTATTTTTATTTTGAATATGGAAAGTATCACTTTATAGTTATAACTTTTTCCATGGCCATTGCACTTACAGTACTGATATTCCTATTATATGCCACATGCTGCTTATTTGTTTATACCCAGATTAGATAGGTTATAAACACCATTGGGGGTTTCCCATTGTGTGTCATCTCAAAACATGTTTAGCCCATCATTGAGTACTAATACATACTTCTTGGATGCAAGTAGGTATTGGGGAAATCACCTGTTGTATGATGATTGACTGTTCATTACTTAGGAGAAGGGGAGCACAAAACTGAGCATCACTAATGATGTTATCTATAGATTATTATATTTTCATTTTGGAACTTCTAATTCATGTATTGTAATGGATGCCTGAATACCTATTTTATATATTTTTAGATACATGGCTAGACACAAAATTTTTTATAGTATATTAATTTTTTCATTATTTTCATATTTTTATGTTGAATGTTTACCTTTTTTCAGTCTGTTTACTGAATTCGGTCATGCCTTTTTTCATTATTCCAATATGATATATACTAACATGAGGGAAAAGACTCCCCACATAAACACCTTATACCTTGGATTCCATTTGTTAGCCTCTGGAGTTCTGTGAGGCGTTATTGGGGCCATGTGACCCACATACTTGGGGCACCATTTAGTGGCATCCGGGTTAGGATGTTTCAAAGGGGTATCAAAGGAATTTTCATTTTTCATTTTTCAATTTTGAGACAATAGAAAAGATACATAGAAATTATTTTAATTTATTAATAAGTTTTTTCTTGGATTATTTAACCCATGTATAAGAAAAATCCAAATTTTATGGATTTTTTTTGGTTTTTTAGGTTTTTCCTATTATTGTTCATTTGATTCAAATGTTGGTTGAAACACTTATGGTTCAATTTTATGAGGATATTTGGTTTTTATCCAATGATATGAAGTTATCATATATCATGAATCATTTTGGAAAACTTTTAGATTTCACATGACATGAATCATGCCAAGCGATAAGGGATGCATTGCTTTATAGCATGTTATTTATGATGTGTTCCATACAAGATATATATGTTGTTTTGATAGAAGAGTTGGGTAAGGAATTAAGAAACATTATTTGTACTAAGAGTTCCTAATGTAATATAAATAGTTTATCCTAATTAACCTATAAAAGAACCCCAAAGAAATCAACTATGAAACATTGAGTCATATACAGTTGGTCACATAAACTAAAATATGTTATGGTATATATTAAGTTGATACTATATTTTAGTTGATCACGTTTTTTGGACCTTTTGGATTAGAAGAGGTGACTGATATAGTTCACCAATTTAAAGATAATTGTGATATAAATGTGACTTAAAATGGAAATTGAATTTTTTTAATGAGAGAACTAGACCATGACATGACTTTAGAGTGGGAAGTAGGTAGTGTCTCTTGTGATGTCTATGACTATTTATTTTTACCCAATCCTATATTTTGGTGTAAGTATAGGGGTGCGACCCACTTTTAGGAAGGGTTTGAACTATCCTATATTTTATCTTTGATAGTCTCATTATCTATATTCTTCAAGCTCTGTGATTCAAATTGTAGAGACATGCCACCCTGATGACCTGCAACCGCAAATCCTGAGGGTGGAAATGACATTAACTAAGAGGTGGTGGGAAATTGGATACTAGTAGACCATTCTATAGTTCTAGTTTTTTCACTATTATATTTACTAGATATAGGTGCTGGTGGACCATTTTGTGAGAGTTTTATGCACTTCATTAAGATTGTTTTGGGAGAATCGTAGCTAAAATCCTCTAAAGAAGAGCTAATATGTGTGTTCTAGAAGAAGAATCATCTTAAATTTTTGGGGGATGGAGGTACATAATCTACTGAGATATGGATTGAGAATTTGTTTGGTATATTTTATCAAATTAATACACCTCATATGAGGAGAGTGAATCTCATGAAATATATGCTTTGGTGAGTAGATAATCACTGGTGGGATATTTCGAACCAGGTTGATATGCTCTGAGATATAGATTAGAGGGACCTAAAAACAAGGTTTTATTACTAATTATTTTTTAAGACATGGATAGATGAAAGGGTTAGTGAGTTTATGAACTTGGAGTTATATTTTATTATATTTATCAATTATTCAGTACCCTTTTAAGAGATTTAGTGTTTTTATGGATATATTTTTCTGATGAGGCAAAGAAGGAGATATGATTCATAGAAGATCTCAATAATTCAATTAGATCATATATCAACATATTTAGGTTGAAAAATATTAATGAAATAATTATTCATGCACTGATTAAATAAAATAAAGTGAGGGAATATGGGGGTACAGAGAAGGGAAGTATAGTCACTCAACTAAGTGGGTAAACTAGCAGTTGTAGGAAGCGATGTTTTGATGCATTACATGAGGGAAGTAATTGTCAAGACCTTAGTACTAGTATCTCTTTTTTCTATCACTAGTGTGTCCGATGGGGGAATATGGGGAATTATTATGATAAATACCTAGTTGAGTTCTGATCTTTTGTAAGGATGGTCCACATACTATTAGGTTGGAATAATATAAACATTCACAAGAGTGGTTTGAATTGTGACTTTTTCACAATTTTTTCTGATTCCAACATTCAAATCTTTTTTTAATTTATGTAAATAAATGGAATTTTCTTCTGTATATAAAATGTGTAGTTCAAGTACATATGGAATGAAAAAATCAATTTTATAGTGGTTTGGGGGAACAATGATCTCTTAGTCCACTCCACCAATGCTCTCTCTATGAGCTTGTTAAACTTCCCACGAATGGTCATATTATCACATGAACTTAAAATCCAAAACAAAGTGTAGGTAGTTGAAACATTTACAAAAAGGATAAAATAGCCCCTTTTGTTTCTTTTATATAGAACCAATTATCTATATCTTAGTATAAGAAGGGTAAACTTCTCCATGACTGAGTTCAAGTAGTCAAAAATCCAATAAATCAAGAGTTTTGTTTATTGATGGTTTGGGATGTACATCCCAGTCACTGTAGCAAAAAATAATATAATATAGATCTTATTATTCAAAAATGAATTTCATCAAGAAACAATAAATCTTAAGTGATCCTAGTTTAAAATGATATTTAATAAAAGTAGAAACAAACAAGCACTAGTTTCACAGTAGTACAAGGTTTAAGGGAGAAAATATCTCCAAAGAGTAGCCTATTTCATAAATTTATAGAGCCAAAAAATCAGTATAGATTGTCAATATATCATGTATATAAAGATGTATTAAAAAGAATTTTAATATTATCACATAACATATCTTTTTAGATAATACTCTGTTCAAATATAAAACTCTATTTTAGTGGAGAATATCTAGGAAAAAATCTTGATAAATCATAGATATTGAAAATATAATTGAATAGGGGATTCATAACATCTCTTAAGAATGGGAGTGAATTTCTCAGATGAAAACAATTCTGTGAATCAATCATAATGATCCACTTAATTGGTAATAAAAAAATATATGAATCAATCTTTATTTCTGTCTATACTTCTATAGAAATCATAGTTTAAATTGTAGATTAAAATATCAATCATTGAATAGTAAAATGAAAGTTTCCTTCATAAAAATAAAAAATACCAAAAGTTGGGTTCAACTATGTAGCATTCATTATCAAAATTTAAGGTTGAAAACATACGGTTGATGAACTATACATTTATTTCTCAAATATAGGGTTCCTTACTTACATAGGGTTCTTTAACCATACTTTCTTCTCATTAGAAACTGTAAGGTACCATCCAAACATAATGTTATTTTGTGTATCTTATGGTTCATGGACTATACTTTCCTTGAGGCAGAACATTGGGATCAAAATTAATATAGGGACGAGAATCCATACTTCCCTTATTATAGAGTAATGTTCAATAAAAATGTCAGGTTCATGATATATATGCAACATTCTGAATGCAGGGTTCATTATTTATTATATTTTTATCATCATGGGATACGAACAACGTTTCTATAAAACAAAAAAAAATCATTTTGAACACTTTAACCAATATTCCATAGGCATTAATAACAAGAAAATTATTCCAAAATAAATACTGAAATGAATATTAATTTATTAAAATACACTTAAAGTAATATCCTCATTATAACAAATAGGGGTATTTGTGAGTATCAAAATCAATAAAATTTATAGATTATTGTTGAGAAAAAACATTCCCAACAGTATCCCCCATTTTGATGATCACCAAACCCATAAAATAATTTACAGAAAGATATAATATTTTTAAAACACTAAAGAAATAACATTTTAGAGAAAACAGTTTTTTATTAATGATTAATTTAATAAAATGATTATTTTGATTTCAAAGTAAAATTTTGATTAAAAAGGATACAATTGTTTTGATAATGTTGTGTCTACACAATTTTCTCATTCTTTTTTTGATATAAAAAAAAGTATAAGAAAAAGGATTAAAACACATTCAATTTTTCATAGAACAATAAATGAATTTTATAGTGTACTAGTTAGAAAAATGAGTCATAGGTTTTGGTAGTTGATATAAACATAGAAATGAATCAAAAGCAATATATATAAAATTTTGGAATTTTTATTATAAAAACCGAATAAATACATTAGTAGATTTTGTTTTAGAAAAATACTTAAACAACATGTCTGGTAGATTGTGAGGGGTATTTACCAGAAGTGGTTTCTGGTTCTGGTGAAGCATATGTAGCCTGAAAAAATGCCCTTTAACCCTCCAAAATGACCATGTAAACTTTTTGAAGGATAATCATCCATATTGCTTATAAAAATCATGAATCATTACTAACATTAAAATTTTCAATAAAATTATATTTCAGAAAGTCATGTAGATTTTAATCTATTTGTAGCAACAGAGAAATCTTATCTCTAAAATTATTAAGAAACTTCCGGATTCTGGCTTCATTTGTGGAAAGTTTCTCAAAAAGATATATCTGGGTATCCAAAATTAATATCAAAGGGGAAATATTACACCAAATAGGCTAAAACATTTCATTCATATCATCCATTACAGATGTGATTAATTGAAGTATTCTGATCAGGTATAATAATGTTGTATGTGAATAGTTGGAAGCTCTAGAATAATTTATACTCACCTTTATCTATACAAATTTAATTCCAAAATACCATTTTAAATCTAAAAAATATCTTTTGGAAATAGATTCTTATTTTAGTTTTCCGAACTGATCTATCACGTATCTCTTAAATGCATTAAAATCCATTTTTTAAATAGAATTTTCTCTTATTTCATGAGGACATATCCGAGTAGATATTAATTTCAATATTAAAATAGATGATTTTTTTAAATTATATAAATATTTCCTTTAAGCTTCTAGTTTTTACTGATGACTGGGGTCCTCCTCCTCTACCTTGTTAAACATTACAATAGGATCTTTAATCTGTTTTTTTAGAAAAACAGATGCTCCTTCATTAAAATTATTTGATAGATTAGACTCTTTTAAAACAGCTAAAGATTTAGACAACTACTTTACACCTAAAAAAGACATACCATCAGGTAATTATTTCCAATTTATAGAGAATGATGAAATTTTTACAGTGATTGATAAATAGTAAAGATAACTTGAATTTAAATGGTCTTAGTTGTCTCAATTACTAATTTTGGAACTTGCTGATATTCTTGAGTAGTTTCTTTTTGAGGATCTGGTTGAGGAACAACCTAATGTTCTTGAGATTTAATTTCTTCCTTTTTGTACACAACATGTTCTATTTCTTCCAAATTCACTTAACGAGTCACATCATCTGATGCTAACACTGGATTCTTATGTTTAGGTTATTCTCTGATCCTTTGACATTAGAAAAGTTCCTCATAGTTTTTTTCTTTTAAACCTTCTTTAGCAACATATGTAACATCATAATGAAGCTTTCTTTTAGTAGGTCGAGTAACACCATCTATAATGAATTCCCTAACTAATTTATTTCTCAATTAATTGAACCTGTAGACTTGAAATTTTTTCCCCCTCTCAATTACAGGTCCAGATTATTATTAGTCCTACACACCAATAGGAATCAATTTACATTTAATTGTACTCCAAAAGAATCCAAATTTTAATAGAGTACCAGAATTAAATGAATTGTTGTGGTTAAATTTATCTCAAGAATCAATATAACAAATCTTATTCTTTCTGAACAGAAGAAGAGAAAATCTCTATCCATAAGGATAGAATGAAATCCTTTCCTCTGAATGATAATAGTGACATAGATATACTAGCATATATATGAAAAATTTCAACTTGATTTCAATGATAAATAGAGACATAATATATATGTATGGGTATAAAATCTTTTCTATTTCAGAAACCATTGGAATTATAGTAGTTTAAATAAAATTTACCAAAACATTCTGTTCTTCCTCAAGATATCATACGAACATTGTCTTAATATTTTATGAACCAGAAGGAAATGAAATAATTTCTTATAACGTCTGATACTTATTTTCAATTGATCGAAGAAAAAAATGAAAAATAAATTTTGAGGGAACTTTAAAATATGATAAATTTCTCCTAAGGATATTGAAATATCCTTATCATTTACTCCTAATGATATTTATTCCTCCAAATCACCAAAATTAAATTGAAAATTTATATAAAACATCTCTAATTCGATATCATAAATAAAATATGTATTTTAATCATTAAATAGAAATTCCAAACCATAAAACTTAATATGTATCTTCTTCCAAATATTTTTCTCGTACATCCATTCAAATATATGACATTTCCTTAAAGAAAATTCTTGAAGGGGACACATTGATGCTTCAGATTAATTGGTTCACCTTCAAATATTCATTTATAATTCATCATTTATGATAATATGAAGGTTGAATGTTTTTAGATTATTGGGTTTGGAAGAAATATGAGGGCTCTGGTAGATTAAATAGTTTGTAAAAAACTATATGTAAAGATGATGTTTTTTCAAATAGATGGTGATGCGGTCTAGTTTCTCATGTCAATTATGTAACGTAATCATTAAATTTTTAATTTTTTGAAACCCCCCATTTAAAATGAAAAAAAAATATTTAAACAATTAAATGAAAATTTATTAAATAAAAATATTAAATAATAATTGCTAAAAAGTAAATAAATTAAAATAAAATAATAAATATTTATTTAAAATTAAATATTCATAATACCCACTTAATAAAATAAAAACATTCAGTGTGAAGTGGTTACTAAACTTATCATCTTGTTTATATTCATTATTTAAAAATTATAATGTTATATCCTTTTTAAGAACTTGATATCTTATAAGGTGATTCCTTATATCAAAATGCTTTGTCCATGAATGACTTATATACTATTTTTAAATATCTATAGCACTTGTATTATCTCATAAAATATGTATATTATTAATATTTAGACCAAAATACAATAGAGTGTGTTTCAACCACAAAACTTCTGCACATAAAGTGCCAAAGCACACATATTTTATCTTGGATGTTGATAGAGAAACTTAGCGTTGTTTATTACTCAACTGTGATAATAAATATTTTTATAAAAAATGATAGGGTTGATAATTTGTTTTTCGATCTAAACCTTATCATCCAAAATTAGCATCTAGGTATGAAATTAAATTAATATAAAATTTTTTGGATAAAGAAAGGATTGAAAAAATTGTCTTTTTAATATAACAAAAATTCATTTAATAGCTGAAAGATGGGTTTCTTTTGGATTTCACTGAAATCTAGCACAAAGGCAAACAAAAAATTTATTTCTGGTCTATTGGTAGTAGTATATGATAAACTACCACTTAAACCTCTGTATAACTTGTTGTTAATTGGTTTCCCAACTTCATCCAAATCAAGTATTATATTGGTACACAAGGGAGTTGTATAAGTCATACTATTTTCTAATCCAAACATCTTTAATAAATCAATAATATATTTACTTCCATTTAAAATATTTTAATTATATTTTTGATAAATATGAAATCATTAAACGAAATTTGAGTATCCCATCATACTCATTTGAAATTATTTTATCATTAGTTTTGAAAAGTTATTACAATTATTTGTAGTTCTGAAACTAAAAATTATGTAATCAATATAAATTTGTAATAATAAAAAATCATAACAAAAAGTTTTCATAAAAAGTGTAGGATCTACTAATCCCATAGAAAGTAAATTTTATAATAATAAAAAGATTAATCATTCATTCCAAGCTTTAGGAAATTTATTAAGGGTATAAAGTGATTTTGTATATTTAAAAATAGAATTCCGTTTGAGTGGATTTTGAAAAACAGTTGGTTGTTCAACATACAATTCCTCTATTAGATATCTATTTTAAAAGAGTAGATTTAACATCTATATAATATAATTGAAAATTAAAATGAAATTCATATAAAAAATGGTTTCTAATGGCTTCAAATCATGATTACAGGTGGAAAGGTTTCATTATAACCAATTCATTCTTTCTCGTTATATCCTTTAGCTAATAATCTAAAATTGTTTCTGGTTATGATCCCTTTATTATCCAGTTTATTTCTAAAGATCCACTTAGTTCCTATTAATGTATATTTTTATGGTCATGCAACTAAACCCCAAAATAAATTTCTTGTAAATTGGTTTAGTTATTCTTGGATATTTAACATCATAATCTCAGCTTCTAACATTTTTTTAATTGATTTAGTTTCTAACTAAGATAGAAAGGAATATAATTCATCAAGGTTTCCTACATTTCTTATTGTTCTTATTCCTCTTTATAGGACTGTTATAAATATTTCTAAATGATTATTTTTTAATATTCTAGACTGTTTAGGTAAATAAACTTTAGGTTCTTTATTTTCTTATCCTTCTGAATTGGAATGAATTTTATATAAATCATTTTTTAAATCCTCTTTATGAAATTAAATTCTCATGTTTTATATTGAGACTTTTTTTCATTTATTTAATCTTTCGGTTTATTGAAAGCGTTAGATTCATAAAATATCATAAGAACTTATTCTTCAATAATCCTTGACTTTTTATTAAAAACTATATAGACTTTACAAGTTGAATAATATCAGAGAAATATTTATTCATTATCTTTGGGATTGAATTTGAGAAGGTTATCCTCAGTATTCAAGATATATACCTAATATCCAAGTACATTAAAGTAATTTAATTCGGGTTTCTTTTATTCCAAAGTTCATGGGGTGCCTTTATAATATTTAGCATCATTAAAAATAAATTCATGATATAGAATGTTGTACTTAAAACTTCTACCTAGAAATAGGTTGGAAGACTGTATTTAATCAGTATAGTCCTTTCCAATTCTTGAATATTGTTTTCTTCTTTCAATAATTCCATTTTTTGAGGTGTTATTAGTGCCGAAAATGTGGGATTAATACCCAAATCTAAGAAAAAAGATTTAAATTTTTAATTCTTACGTTCCCCACCATGATCACTTCTCAAGAAAAATATTTTAAAATATTTATTAATTTGAAAAAAATTCCCAAATCTCTCAAAAAAAGTGAATAGTTCACTTTTGAGTTTTTGAAAATAAACCCATGTAAATATTGAAAAATCATCAACTAAAACATAATTATATAATTTATCGGCAAAACATTCTGTCATAGATTGAAAAAATAAATCCATATGGATAAATTCTAATGTTTTCGATGTATAAATATTTTTAATAGATTTTAATGATGATTTTCGTTTTGTACTAATTTAGAATACATAACAGAATCTATCATTTTAAAAATTTAGAGTAGGAAAATCAGAATTTAATTATTATTTTGATAATTAATTTAAATAATATATATTTCAATGTTCAAGTTTGATATACCAAATACATGAGTCATTTTTCTTAGCAGTTAAATAGTTAATTTATTTAAAAAAGGATTTAAGATCCAATGTATAACCATTTTTAGTTCAATGTGATCTGAATTTAAGATTTTTATCTTTAAAAAAAGAACATAAATTGTTAGATAAATCAATATAAAATCCATTATCAAAATGTTGGTAAATACTTATAGAGTTCTGTCTTAGCTATTTTATATATAGTAATTTGTTGACTAAAATTATTTTTGGATCTCCAACAGTTCCAACACCAACAATCTTTTCTTTTGCATTGTCTCGAAAAGTGACTAGAGATATATCCATTTGATTAAATGTATGGAAATCTTACGATTCTCCACTCATGTGTCTTGAATAAACACAATCCATATACCATATATTCTTTTTTTTTCTTTTGTTCTTTTATCTACAAATTTATTTAAACATATTTTTTTTGGTACCAATATTTTATTGGGTCCAGTAGTGTCAGCAAGAAATGAACAAGGAATCCAGATCTTTCTTATCTATCAATAATCAATATCACTTACTTTAGATACTTGTTTAGAAATAAAATCATTTTTAATACCACTTATGTGAGAATTACGTATATAATAGTTTTTAGTGAAATTAAATTGTATTACATAGTAATAATAGGTATCATTTTTTTTGAATTAATCACAAAATAAGTTTTATATAATTTTGGGGTTCCACCCTTGATTCACATTCCAAACATTTCTTTTTTAATAAAATTATTTCCAAGAATATCATTTATAATATTTTATCATTTTTTTAAAACAATAGTTGCACTTTTATAAGTTTATACATCATCCTATAATTCTTTTAACCTTTTTTCATGATCAATAATATTAGATGTAGACAAATTTAATTTTTGAATTATTTTATGATGTTGGTTTAGAATTGTGTCTCTTTCACCTAAAAAATCATTGTGAATATTTTTTATGATTTATGATTCTTTAATAAATAATTATATCATTCTTCAAGAATTGAAAATAATCATCTTATTTGTCATTTTAGAAGCTATCAAAGTTCTAGGCATAAGAATAATAATTTTTTACCTCTTCTTTTTCCTTATACATAAATTACATGTTGGATTTGATATTTTGGGGCTGTTTTTATGAATTAGAATTTTAGGGAATGATGGAGTCTTTAGAAACATACCAAATAGCTTTTATGGATCTTTTTTCCTTCATTCTCATAATCTACATCCTTCTGATATTTCGTTTCTCCCCTTATTCATTCATATTTCTGTTGGGGTAAAACAGGTCTAATGTGACTAAACATTTTTCATTATTAAATTCTTATTTCTCTCAGTTCCATTTCATCCTTCTCAAAGAGTTTTATGAAGACTATTTTCTTAATTTATAATTTTCTAAACATTATTACTATCTAAGCTAGTTCTATTTCAGAGTTAGAACAGTCTGAATCTTTGTAAAATTTGACTTCTTATTTTTATTTTCTTCCACAATTATATGATACCACCTTAAGGGAAGTGTTTTCCCTTTTTACTATAATCTTTTGATCATTATCTTTATATTTTATTTCTGGTTTATACATAATCAATGTTACATTCTGTTCATTCATAGTCAAATTATTGACAAGTCATGATTATTTAATAGTTACAGATATACCATTCTATTTAGAGAGATGTAATCTAAGTACTTTCAGTGCTTGATCTAACTGACTAATGGGATCTCCCAATACATTAATGTTATTGAAAATATCTATTAATCTTAAATTCATTTGTTTGATAATTCCCTGATAAAACATTCTAAATGTTTCAAACATTAGTTTTACAGTCACATACCTCATCTATGTGATGTTGTATTTTCCTTCATTTGTGAGAACTATTTTCTTCCACATTTAATAGGCAATAGGGAATTAGGATGCATGATTAAATTCATTAGGTCAAAGTCCAAAAATGATAGCATTGATTACCTTTGATTTGATATAATTTTCATCTTCTATTGTAGTATTCCATGTTTTGGATTATCAGGAATCACATAAGGAGTGATGATCATTGAATAAAATTTAAATCCTAGATTCTTCAGGTAGGTAATCATTAATGAATTCCCACATCAATAGTTTTCAGCATTAATAAATGTATCATAAACCATCGATATAAAATCGTTAGAATTATCCATTGTCATATTCTTTTTATATACAATATAATTTTGAGCTTTCTAGATCATTATCACAAAATATACACTTTGATATAAATTTTTTTGGTCAGAATAATAAAAATATACCCAATAGGGATGTTGAATTGTGTCTTTTCTATAATTTTCACTTATTCTAAATTCATAATCTCTTTTCAATTTATATAGATATGTAATGTTTTCTTATGTATGTGAAATTAGTAGTGTAATAATAGAAGGAATGAACAAAAAACATTTATAGTGGTTTGGGGAATCAGGATCCCCTAGTGCACTCTACAAAATGTCTCTCTACGAGCTTCGTGAATTTCACTAGAAATGCCATCTTATCTAAAGGCCTTCACATTCACAACATGAGTGTAGGTAGCTGAAACTTTTACAAAAAGGATAAAACATACCTTTGTGGTTATTTTAATCCAAAATGGTTATCCAAAACATAGTACAAGAAGCTGAATATTTTCCACAGTAGAGTCTGAGAAGTCGAAACTCCAATAAATCCAAAGTGTTTGATTTTTTGATGGTTACAGTTTTACTTAAAAATTACAGCATCATCAACTAAAAAAAGATGAATCATATTCTTTATAAATGAATTCCTTCAAGAAATAACAAATTTTAAGTGATCCTGGTTTCAAATGATCTTCAATAAAAGTAAAAACAAACAAGAAGTAGTGTCATAGCAATATGAGGTTGAAGAAAAAAATATCTCCCAAAAGTGGCCTCTTTTGTGAAATAAGAGAGTCGATCTATCTTTATAGAAAATATAAATATAATGGATACACACAATTATTCATAAGTTTTTTTATCTTATCACATAGTGTATCTCTTATGAAAATACCTTATCCAAATATATAAATCTCTTTCTATTGAGAAGATCCATGAAAATAACCTGATAAGCCATAGATATTAAAAATCAAATTGACCGGGGGAGTTATCAATTCCATTAAGAATATGAGTGATTTCATTTGATGAAAATGAGTCTTTGAATAAATCATAATTAGTATTTGAATTGGTCGTAAGTGATATTTGAATTTATCCTTATTTCTATCAAGACCGTTGAACAAATCACAGATAAAATCGTGAATGAAAATATCTATGATTGAATAATCAAATATATGGTTCCTTCATAAAACTACAAAATAATGAATCTATCGTTAAACTATGTAGCATTAATTCTCAAAACCTAAGGTTGAAAATATATGGTTGATCATATAAGTAATGTTCATGAACCATATTTTTATTTATCCATTGTAGGGTTCCTTACTTATGTAAGGTTCCTTACAAACATAGGGTTCCTTAACCATACATTAATATCTTTAAAAAATGTAAGGTCACATCCAAACGCATGGTTCTGCTATATAAAATATGGTTCCTGAACAATACATTCCTCTTTTTATAATGTAGGGATAAAAAGTAACATTGGGATGAGAATTCATGATTTAATTTTTCTAGTGTATGGTAAAATACAAATGAAGGGTTCAGAACCCGTACGCATTGTTTTAAACGTAGGGTTCATTCTTTACGCTACGCTTACCAATGTAGGGTATGAAAAGTGATTCTAGAAACCTATAAAATTAATTTGTAACACTTTTATTAATATTCCTTGTGGATTAATAACCTGAAAATAATTCTAGAATAAATATTTCAAGGAATATCAACTTCCTAAAATACACTTATTGTAATATCTTTACAAAAACAAACAAGGGTATTTTTGAGCATCAAAATCAATAATATTTATAGATTATTTTTTAGAAAATAAATAACCAAAACATGTAATTTTTTTCAGGAACTTCCCTCTAGAATGTAGCTGAAGTGGATCACATCTAACTATAGATTCATGATATGGATTCACAACTCCTCATTAGGTTTGGAGATGGTGTAGTGGCAATCATTCAGGATAATGTGGAGGTCATGGATAAGGTATATAGAAACCACATGTAACTAGATAGTAGAGTTGTCCTACGCTGGGTATTAATGTTCTTTTATAGGTCCAAATTTTGGATTAGATATATTCTATGTATCCCACACCTAATGAGCATAATATCTAACCGTTTATGGTGGGAGGTATGATTTTAGTAGCCTCTGTGATAGTTTATGATCTTTTCAATATAGTTTTATCTCATAGTTCCATATTTTTACCTATTTTGGAGATCCCCAGGCATGTTTAGTTTTATATGTAAATTATGACTGTAGATACTCCTTTTGGGATAAGAATGAAGGGTATACACCAATTCAGTTTGTTCCCCAAGAGATTAGTGTGCGTCACTTCATTTGGGAATTTTGTTTCTTTGAGATGATCAAGTTTGACTAAATACATGGGATGGACTGGATTTTTTATTATTGATTCCTTATTGATTGATATCACTGTAGGGTGACCTTCACATCACAAGAGGGTGGATTTTTATTCACAGGGTTTAATGGAATGTTCAGGTGAGGAGAGATGGACCACAGAATCTTGGGGTGAGCAGGATGAAATCCCAAATCACTAGGTTATATATGGATGACCAAGGATCTGGTGATGATGAATTACCTCCATTGGTTAATTTTTAGGGATGTTTTTCTTGAATCATTTTTGGGTTTCCTTTGAAGAGAGAAGGGTGGCATTCTCTATCGATCTAGTTCTAGGAGCTGCACTGGTATCCAATCATCCATGTAAGATGGATACCACAGAGATACATGAGATCAAGAGGTATATATGTAATTTTGAATGAAAGGGGTTTATATGACCCTATACTTCCCCAAGAGATTCTATAATACTTTTTGTGAAAAGGTGGATATTACCATCAGTCTATGTGTGGATTATCATAAATTAAACTATCTAATGATTTAGAATTTGTATCCCTTTATTACGACTAGGTGACATTTTTTATCTCATATGAGGAGCTTAAGTGTTATCAAAAATTTATTTGAGGTTAGGATTTCACCGAGTTGGTTTTTAAATTTCATAAATACCCTGTACAAATTTTAGTAGTATGCATGGTCTATAGAGTATCTAGTTATATTTTTTGGTCTCAGGAATGTGATGAATGTTTTCATAGTGTGGATGAACTGAGTTTTACTTAATTTTATAGATTTTTTTGGTGGTATTTTTGGACTATACAATGGTTTATTCTCATAATAGAAATGACCATGGAAAAAATCTTGAGATTATTTTGGATACATTGAGAGAGGATCAGTAATATGCTAAGCTTATAAAGTGTGACTTATGGATATATAATATTAACTTCATGGGTTATATTTATTAGAGTTGGTGTCTTAAAATAAACTATCAGTACATTTATTAGATGAATATTTTATGTATTAAATATTAAATTAAACATATTATTTCATATTTTTCATTTTTATGAATGAATTTAATTTAATAATGTCCTAGAGTATTTGTTGCATTGAGAAGTTCACTGTAGTTCCCCGGAATGTTGAGAACCTTTAAGTGCTAAAAAATATTCTTAATATAGTTCTATGGTTGGATAAAATTATATGATGAGAAACATAGTATATATACCATTAGGTGCGAGTACTCGTAAGCATATGAGACTTCTTCTTGGGAAGTTGGCACTTGGTATTCTCCAAGATGGAAGATTATGACAACATACCTGCCAGTAGGAATTTAAAATGATTTGGGTTCTTTATATATACCTATCTATGAGAATTTGAAATGGTCCTTAGAAATTAAGATTATCATTAATGAATGTCATGACCCACTCACATATATTTTCTAACGAAAATCATCATGTCATATGTTGGCGGGATGTAGGATACATTGGGTGTGTCATGAATGACATGTTATTAATTGATAATTCAAGGAAGCAATTGTCCCTTCAATATTTAGGAAATTTGATTTCATGAAACTTTGATTGAAATAGAACCATCACCATAAATTCAATGCTCATTGTGTAATGATGAGTTTATTTCACATAGTCAAAAGAATGATGTATCTTGAATATAAGTTGATGACATAGTCATGCAACCTTTATGATGAGATATTATTATAAATGGATTATATTACATAGTGAGAATTATTATGTGGGTGTATTCATTGTGACTTTATGTTCTTTCACTTGGGTTCCTTGACTCGTTGCAAGAAAATTATCTTGGACTTCAGGTAATCTAACATAATTCCAACAAGATAGAATTAGAGAGGGTCACAAATTAATTGTTTCTATTGGTATCTAATAAAAACTATTTGAATGAAATTGATGGAATAAATATTATTCCTAAGAACGAGAAATGATTTTATTCAAGTTATATTTATTTCATAAATTAAATAAATATTTATTAACTATATTATGAATAAAACATATTAATTTATCTTATTTAATATTTAATAAATATTTATTTAGTAAATTGTGAATAAAATATTCATTTATGAAAAAAAATATTTATACAAGTTTTTAATAAATTCCAGAGAATTTCTAATGGACCAAGACTATCTTTAGTGATAAAATAAATATTTATGAGTAGATAAATAATGTTTATCCATTTTTCACAAGTTTGAAGACCACAAAATGTTAATAATAATTATAATATTATATAGTATGGGATTAAATTAATGGTTATAATTATATTTAATGGCTATTATGATATTAGATTTTGTAACCAAAATCCCAACTCTATAAATAGAGGACTATGTTAATTGTGTAATTCATTCAAAACCAATTCCATATTTGGGAATAGATAACTTTTTTCACACAATGAATTCTTTATCGCCTCCTATATCCCCTCAAGATTGTAAAACCCAACAGAAAATATCTGGAGGACCAAAGAACGAGTGATTAATAATGAACAATAAAAGACCTTAAGTTCACCATGCTAGCACCTGACGAACTAGTGACATTTCTCAGAGATCATTAGAGCACCTGTGGATCACCGCTAGAGGGATTCTACCCTTGGATCCACATAGAAAATGAATGAAATCTTGAAGTTCATCTTCAGATGATCAAAAATCATCAACTAATAATGTTCTTAATCCAAAGTATATATTTTTTCTAATATTAAGTAAATAAACTATTAATTTGACATGAAATATCATCAATATTTTCTTGAAAAATCATTATTGAAGAAATTTTAATATATTTCCCTCCACCACAACACTTCCACTATTCCTAGAACTATCAAGTAGAAACAGAGGGGTCACATTTAAATTTATAATTATTAATTTCATTATTGATATATGTGAAATCATGGTTAGATTGTCATTTAATGTTATTATTTATATAATTCGAATTGAATTAACCTCTTATTGAAAAATTAATCATAATCATTTAGCGTTTCATTCTCTTATAGATTTAAAAAAAATTAAGAACGATCAGAGATACCATTTGGAAGCACCACAGCATTGGATAGTAATGTTGGGGTTACTCGACTTTGGCTAGAGAAAATGTCGTATACTTATTTGCATTGTATCTAGTGCCAACGAGCCTGTACCTTAGTGTTATAGGCTCCTGCTTGGCATCCAAAAGACCTTGGATCAAATTCGGGTAGGGGAGAATTTCTGGTACTGTAGCAGTACTGTAGTAGGGCACTGTAGTAGCGGTGGAACTATAGCAGTACTGTAGCAGCGGTGGAACTGTAGCAGCAACATCATTGAAGGGGCGGCTGAACTGTAGCAGGTACTGTAGTAGCACAGTTAATGTAGCAGTACTGTTCACCGAAGGGTCCTTTGGGCCAAAAAAATGGATTTCGAACCTTGTTTTCAGGCCACTTGGCCTTGGGCCTTTAGGCTATGTAATGGTTCTCCCTCTACCAAGTCTAAAGAGGTCTTTGCTTTTAATAATAAATTGAAGCTTCGGCCCAAACCTTTTTTTTAAAAAAATGTGCATTGTATCTAGAAGTTCCAAGCTATTAAAAACATGTAGTAATTTTATTACAAACTGAGCGTTGATTGGGCCAAATTGGTACACATCAACCAGACGCAGGGCATTAGCTTGTGGGTATATATCTTGTAGTTTGGATAAATTAACATGCTAAGTCCCTGAGGAATTGAATTGGATATACAGAAACTGAGGTACATGACACGCATCTGGATGTACATATCAAGTAGTCTTCTATTGTTGGAAAAAATTACATTTATGTTTAATTTTAAAAATTATAGCACTAAAACCTTATTTTAATGATTGGAACACCATTATTTGTTTGAAAATTTAATAATGGATTTAAATAATTTTAAATGATCAATTAATTTACTTTATTAAATATTTCATTAATGGTTTTAATTTTTATTTCCCATGAATAAAAAATTGATGGGTATCTGTAATTATGTTCAGATGATTATTATGAAGAAATGGAACTAATTAATTAACTAATTAATACACGTGTGTTCATCTTAATAATAAAGAATGAATAACGAAATGAATTCTATCTAGTTACTTTTTTCATATTTGTTTCATATACGACTGATCATGATCTTGACCAAGACCTCTTTATGTGTTAGAATATATTTAATTACATTTATTGCATGGTTTTAAAATTATTTAATATTAAATTTGAATATGGACACTATGTCATACCTTCCTCGATTATTATGTAGGACCTGTGTGTCCAAGGATATTTATATACTTCTATTTAACCAAACCTTTGGTTCCCCTCACCTACACATGAGTAATAATGTTGTGTAATTAATGGTGCATCCGAAGGTGGATGTAGATGGTTCGTGATAGAACCATAATGGAATCAACTCAGTGATACATAAGTGGAAATGTGAAATACTATAGCTCATTCCAAGTCTAACATAAGGAGGTATTTCCCCTAGGTCATAGGTTTATTTTTAGTACTCTCATTAAATAAACCATTAGATAAGTTCTTTATCATTTCCTTTAATTAATTAATTATTTTATGTAAAAATTCATTAAAATTAAATTTAATGACGTAACACCATGGTTACATAAGTGAATTAATATGCAAAGATTGAATTTAAATAAAATTTATTATGTGTAATTTTATAATCCAATCATGGTTAATTAATTAAGTAAACATACACTAAAATATCAGCAAGACATGTAAAGGATAAAACAAGATGAAAATATATACACAATAAAATACGGTCCTTCAATATAATATTATGCTTGACTAAGCCTTCTATTACATTACTAGGAAGAAAACTCTATAGAACAATGTTCTTGACCAATCCATATAAAGGAAAATAAATTTATAAGGGGAGTTATTATGAATGTCTCAGATTAAGTTAACCATTTTAAATCAAGAGGAGTATCCATTGCAAGAAATGGGGTAATTTTTAGGTAAGTGTTGGAAAAAATCATGTTAGATTTTATGGATTGGTGAGTCTACTCAATGAACCAAGGATCTACAAACCCACAGTTGTTATATAATGTCTTACCTAAATATGTTTAGAATAGCATGAAAAATCCTTATTGGGGTTACGAGAAGGGGAATATGGATCCTTTCCACTAAAATTTCGTAAAAAAATAGATATTTCAAGTTCAATGGTGAAGGCTTTTGGGACTTGATAAAATTCTGGAAGATTTAATAAAAATAATTAATTTATTATTTCTCACAATATTTATATTAAAAAAAAGTAATAATAATAGTTTATTTTAATTGTATAATAAAATGAAATGCTCATCATCCACATTATCCCTATGATAAATAATGGATAATGAGAATATCATCACTAGAAGTAACATCCAAGAGTGTTTTAGTTGACTTTTAAGGTTTTGGGCACAGTAGAAGCACATGGGTGGATGTGCCCACTTGGATTTTTGTCATTAACAATGATCAATCTAGGATCAATACAACGATAAACGCTAGTCTCCATGGATCGAATCATAGAAATAGACTAAGAAAAGGAAAGTCCTGAAACCACAATGTAGGATCGTTACAGGTTGATTATAATTAATTTAATCAATTTAAAAGAAATACCTTTTGGGTGTTCTTTATTTTTTGATTTTATTGATCACGTTCCAATGTGATTCATCGTTTCCTCACTGAATCCAAGTGTAGACTTCCTCTAGCGGTGATCCACACATGTACCTCGTATCACGGGATGCCTCTAAAGGAGTCTACGGGTCCTAGCGTGCAGAAATATTTCCTTGTGTTGTCCGCCTTAGATCGTCTTGATCCAATGGAAGACGATCTATCTCGGTCTTGAGAGCGTTCTTAGAGGAAGAGGTTATTTTGACCATAAAATAATTCTCCAAAGTTGTTGTGCACAACGATTGTTTTGTTTAAGGAAAAGAGTTTGGGTTGTGAGGATATTTTTAATCAGGTTTGAGGTTGTAGAGTTACAACAATAAATAAACACATTACCGGTTTTATTTATTTCATTAACTCCCTTTTGAAAACCCCATGTCGAGTCATTAATTCCTTGACATGTGCCCACACTGATTATAATAAATATAATTTAATGAAATGATATTTCCTCAAAATCCCGAATGGAAAAACTACACAACGTGTATTAAAAAATACACGGCAAGTACTTGTTTTCAAAATAAAACTACACGATGTGTAATCATTGATACACGGTGTGTACTTGTTTTATTTTATTCTTCCTCCAACATTAAAATGATATAGGCTTCCTTGAATAATTATTAAACCATGTATGGGAATGATCTTTATTCTACTTGAGATACTTGATTACACGTAGTGTGTGACCCTCTAGGACTCTTTTCATTGGAATTAAGCAGGCTTGCCTAAAGTCCAAGATTACTATCTAGCAACGGGTCAAGGCACCAAAGAGAAAAAAGTTGATGCCACATTGACGTATCACCTCATACGAATTCTTACTATTTAATTTAATCCCTTTGTCCCGATATCTCATCAAGCAGGTTTTATGGAAGTTTCATAAACCAATATGTTTGATCTGTCTTTTTTTGACTACCTGAAATAAACTCTTTGTTTACACCGTGGCCATTGAATTTAATGTGACAGTTCTATTTCAATAAAAGGGCCCAGATATAAACTTCCATATATGGAAGGCACAAATCCTTCCTCGACTTATCCATTAACAACATGTCACTCGTGACGCACCCAACGTACCCTACTTCCTGCCAACCGTCTGCATGACGGTTTTCGTCAGTAAATCTAAGTGCACAAGTCATGACATGAGTTAATGATAATACTCCAGTCTAAGGGCCATTACACACACTCGTAGATAGAAATGTCCAATGACACCAAGACATGTAGAATTGCTATTTGCGGTTCTGTTCTCATAATCTTCCATCATGGAGATTACTAAGTGTGAAATCCATGAGAGAGACTCTTCTTCTTACGAGTACTCTCACATGATGGTCTGTATACTATGTTTCCTATCATACTATGACATCCAACCGTATAACTTTATTCAAGAATATTGTTATAGCATTTCAAGGTTCTCATCATAGCGGGGATCTTCCATGACCTTATCAATGCAACAAATATTCTAGGACATTGTTATAACATAGGCATGCCGAACAATGAACAATATATAATAAGTGAACATTCATGTAATCAAAGTACAAAACTGTTGGTTATCAGGATAGCAACCCTTACCAACTCCAACTTGGACTAGATCCAACTGCCCATGACTTTTAGTCCACTAGACCTCACATGATGATCTTGTTTCTGCTGAGTCAAGGCTTTAGTCAAGGGGTCCGCCATGTTGTCTTCTGTGGAAATACTGCTTACTGCAACTTCACCTCTCTGAGAAAAATCCCTCAAGAGATGATACTTCCGATGTATGTGCTTTGTCCACTGCTGTGACCTTGGCTCCATTGCAAGTTCCACCACTGTAGTATTATCACAATAGAGTGTGATAGGATCTTTATTTCTCGGTACTACATCCAACTCTTTGATCAAGCTTCGCATCCATACTGCTTCATTAGCTACCTCAAATGCTGCACTATACTCGAACTCTACTATAGAATCTACCACCACACTTTGCTTTGATCTCTTCCAGCTCATTGCACCTCCATTAAAACTGAAGATGTATCTAGTATATGACTTCATGTCATCTTGATCAGTCTAGAAACTAGCATCTACATGTCCTCTGATGACTAGTTCCTCATCTCCTCCATAAACTAGGAACATATCCTTAGTACACCTCAGATACCTAAGGATAGTCTTGACTTTTATCCAATGGAAGTCTCCTGGATCATCTTGATATCTGCCTACCACACTTAATGCATAAGCAACATTTAGCCCTGTACATTGCATAGCATACATGACTGACCCAATCACGGATGCGTAAAGGATACTTTCCATTCTCTTTCTTTCCTCATGTGTCTGAGGAAACATTTTCTTGGAAAGATGAATGCCATTTGACATTGGAAACAATCCCCTATTAGACTGTTCTATACTGAATCTCTTCAGTATCCATTCAATGTATGAACTTTGACTCAGGGCCAACATTCTCTTGGATCTATCACGATGGATCTTGATCCCAAGAATATATTCTGCCTCGCCCAATTCTTTCATGGAGAAGCATTTATGAAACCATGCCATAATTGATTGTAAGATAGGTACTTCGTTTCTATTTAGTAATATGCCATCGACATATACTATTAGGAAAACAACTGCACTTCCACTAAACCTGTTGTAGACACAAGGCTCACATTTTTTCTTAACAAATCCAAATTCCATTACAGCTTCATCAAAACAAATGTTCCCTGACCATGATGCTTTCTTTAATCCATAAATGGATTTTTGAAACTTGCATACCATGTTGGTATCCTTTTGAGTCACAAACCCTTCAGGTTGTGTCATGTAGACATCTTCCTAGAGGTTCCCATTAAGGAATTCTGTTTTGACATCCATTTTCCAAATTTTAAAGTCATGGTAAGTGATAAAGGAAAATAGGATTCTGATAGATTTAAGCATTGCAACCGGTGAAAAGGTTTAATCATAGTCAATTCCTTGATGATGTCTAAAACCTTTTGTAACCAGTCATGCCTTATAGGTGATGACTTTCCCCTTCATGTCCAGTTTCTTCTTGAATACCCATTTTTTACCAATATGAATTACATCAAATGGAGGATCTAACAAAATTTAGACTTGGTTTTGGTACATGTAATCCATTTCAAAATTCCTAGCTTCTTGCCACTTGGCAATGCCTGTTCATTCAACTGCTTCCCTGTAGGTAAGAGGATCATCATTGTCAACCAATAATGAGTCACCATCCTTAGTGATAATAAAACCAAACCGTTCTGGTTCTCTCACCTCTCTCATGCTCTTACGCATTTCTTGTATCTCTAGAACAGATTGTTCTTCCACAGGTCTTTGTGGAATCTATTATTGTACTGAATCCTCTATATCTTGAGCCTCGACTTCATCGAAGTCTATCTTTCTCCCACTATCTCTTTTTGAGATGTACTCCCTCTCAAGGAATATGGAATGTGTTTCCACTGTAACCTTTTTGTCTGAGGGGTTGTATAGGTAATATCCCCTTGTGTCCTTGGGATATCCTATAAAGATACACTTTGTGCCTCGGGGTGTAAGTTTGTTACCTAAAGAGGCCTTAACAAATGATTCGATACCCCACACATGTAAATTCGATAACATGGCTTTGAATCCACTTGATAACTCGTATGGAATACCATTTATCGATTTAGTTGGTACTTGGTTTTGTATGTGTGCTGTTGTTTGTAATGCATATCCCCAAAAGGATAATTGAAGATTCACATGACTCATCATTGATCACACCATGTCCAATAGAGTATGGTTCCTCCTTTCACATACACCATTCCACTGAGGTGTGCAAGGAAGAGTGAGTTGAGATAGAATCCCAAACTCCCGTAAGAAATCAATGAAGTCCTGATTAAGATATTCTCATCCTCTGTCTGAGCGGAGTTTCTTAATCTTCTTACCAAGCTGGTTCTCAACTTCATTCTTGTATTCTTTGAACGGATCAAAATAATATGACTTGTACCTCATTAAGTTGATATATCCATATCTACTAAAATCATCAGTAAAAGTTATGAAGTACACGAACCCACCCCTTACATCAACTGAAAATGGTCAACACACATCTGTGTGAACTAATTATAAAATATCTTTAGTTCTTTCACCTTTCCCACTAAATGGGGCTTTATTCATTTTTCCTTGTAGACACGCATGACATACACCTTGTGGTTTTAGTTCAAAAGAATCTAAATACCCATCTTGATTTAATTTTGTCAAACTTTTCTCATTAGAATGACCTAGCTGGTGATGCCAAAGTTGTGTGTGGTATGATTCATGTGAATTTACTTTGTCATCGATTGACATTACTTGGTTTGTGTAGTCTAACACATAAAGTCCATTATATAAATGTGACCTACCAAAACAAATGCTATCTTTATAAAAGAAGCAACATCCACTTCCAAACTTGAAGATTAATCCATCAGTATCTAATCTGGATACTGAAATAATGTTTTTGGTTACATAGGTTACATAATAACATCCTTTCAAAACCAATACCATCACAGTAGGCAATGTGAGATGGTAGTCTCCGACAGCTATAACAGTGAGTCTGGCTCCGTTGGCTGCTCTTGGATCCACCTCACCTCGGTCAATCTTTCTGAATCTACTTGGTTCCTATATTTGGATATAGATGTGAGCACCACAAGCAGTATCTAATACCCAATTGGTAGAAATAGATAGATTGTATTTGTCAGAAAATGCACCTGAAGCGTCCCCTTGCTTCCTTGGCTGGGTGTAGTTTTTCTTCCAGTGGACCTTCTTGTCACATGAAAAACAAACACCCTCATGTTCCCTCGCCCCCCCTTGGATCTTCATTTTCTTGGAAGGCCTTGAAGATGCTTTGGGCTTAAAGCTCTTTGGCTTCCCAATCCTTTTATTCACCATAAGGACATAAATTTTTTCACGCTTCATGTCATTATCCACTTGGCGAATAAGGATAAGAATATCAGACAGAGACTTCTCAATGCTGTTCATGTTGAATTTCACAACAAAGTTTGAGAAGCTCCAGGTAAGTGATGCAAGAATGAGATTGGTACCTAGTTCTTCAGGGAGTTTAAACCCTAGAACCTCCAAGCGCTCAATGTAGCCAATGAGCAAGACAACATGAGGCCCAACTGGGACACCCTCTCCAAGTTGATTTGAAATAGAGCCTTGGAGATCTCAAACCTTTACCATCTTTCTCTCTCCTACTATAGACCTCGGAGGTGCTCGAGCATGCTATAAAAATCCATGTCTTCCTAAGACTTCATGAGATCACTAGACATTGATGATAGCATCAACCATTGAATGTCGATTGCATCGTTCAAATGTTGATCATAGACCAGGAAATCTTCATCACTTTCCACTTGGGTGGGCGAATCAGGAAGTGAGGACTCCAGCATGTAAAACTTTCATTCATGGCATAGGGTAACCCGAAGGTGCCTAAACCATTCCTGACAGTTATTGTCGGTGAGGATATTGTCTTTATCCAGAATTGATCGCATAGAATATGTGGTTGACAAGTTTGTCATTTCGATTCTACAATTTAAAAGAGAAGTTTTATCAGTACCTTTTGATTACATTTTATGAAATAATAATAAATGAATTTATTAATTCTCACACTATTTTATCAAGTCCCAATGGCCCTCACCATTGAACTCATAATGTCCAGTTGCTTTGACATTATAGTTACAAGGATTCATATTCCCCTTCGTATAACCACTACAAGGGTTGGCCAAGCTATTTAAAGGTATTTAGGTAGGTAGGTCTTTGCAAACTATGAGCTTACAGTTCCTTGATCTGTTGAGTGGACTCCCCAATCCTGAAATCCTGACTTGGATTTACTCAACTCTTGCCTCCAATATTACACCAAGTATAGAAAGGGATACTCATCTTGATGTAATATGGTTAAGTCTACCTGAAACCTTTCCTAAGGTCTTCCTTTATAAAAGTCAGTGTCCCAACAAGGGTTGTTAAAACACATAGTTTTATTGTGTATTTCCTTTAATCAAGTAACGGAAGGCTTGGTCTGACTTAATATGGTATTGAGGGATTTTAATCTTTATGCGTAGTTTCGCATTATCACATTCTTGTTAATATTAAGTGATTCTTGATTAAGTGATTAACCATGTTCTGATAATGTTTACGCATAGTCTAGTTTTTATTTTATTCCATCTTTCCATGATTTTTTATTTCATTAATTATGTGGTCACAAAAACACATACATAATAAATAAACCATGCAATCAAACAGAAATAAAATATGATGGTATGATCATGAGCTTCTATTGGTCAGCTTATCCAGTGGTTTGATAAGCTAACCCTGACCTAGGGAAAAACACCTTGAAATGATGGTTCGTGTTTTGCAGCTCCCACCTTTCCACCTTTGTATCTTCTTGGGTTGGTTTCACCTCAGCTTCGGGTTTTGAACCGTCTCCTCTGGCTTGGGAGATCCTCCATTACATGGGTTTACATTAAAAAAACCATGGGCACGTAGGACCTACATTTTATTGGAAGAAGGCTCATAGGCCAAAAAATTTAAATTAAACAAATTTAAATGAAACCATACACATATACAAAGGGTCTTTGGTCAAGCTCATGATCATCCATAGCATGCAACGACATTTACGCATATTTAGAATTCAAATTCTTTTAATCGTTCTATTATTTAAGATGAGTCGTGCTTTAATTCAATTAATTATTATCTTATAATTAATCAATTATTTATCTTAAATTCCTTTCTGAATTTCCTTGGTATTCTTCTCATCAATATCCCTTGTACATGTCTTTTTACTTCTAGAGGAAACCTGGTGAAATTTCTGGAAAGTACACAGCATGTAGTTTATATTTACATGGTGTGTATCTATTTTCACCTTTTATCCATAGTACACGTCAGGGCTTTGGTGTGTTTTCTGTACTTCAGAAATTTTTTAGTACATGGCGTGTAGATAAATCATACACAACATGTACTTCCTTTTTATGTGGTAACCGACTTGGAAATCCTGTGTACGCGAAACACGACTTCTCCTTGTACACGGTATCACCTGGACCAGATCGGACTACACGGCGTGTTGCTCCAACATACACGCCATGTATTCTGGTTCCCATGTGCCGTTTAATTCTGGTCAACACGGTGTGTTAAATACTTAAGTGTATTCAATTCATACGGCGTGGTTTGGCGGACCAGTACCGGTTCATTGAACCTAAGTACACGGCGTGTAGTTTTTATTACACGCTTTGTACTCCCGTGTTGTACAGACAAAAAGAGCGGCTCCTCCAGATGAGTTCCTAATTTTTATTTTAATCAAAATTAAAATTAAAAGGTTGTTTCTGTGATATGAATCAAGAAACGAAGGAGGAAGAATAGATCTTGTTTATTCTGATTTATAGAATGATTTATTTCGAAATGAATCAAATATAAATGCATAAATTATCAACAAAAATTAAATAACTGTAATCAACATTGTATCCTCCCTCTGATACCATTTGAAGGATCGAGTTGCAGTGGAAGCGCATGGGTGGATGTGCCCACATGGCTTTTTATCATTAAAAATGATCAATCTAGGATCAATACGACGATAAACACCAGTCTCCACGGATCGAATCACAGAAATAGACAAAGAAAAGGAAAGTCTCGGAACCAAAAATTAGGATTTTTACAGGTTGATTATATTAATTTAATCAATTTAAAAGAAATACCTTTTGGGTGTTCTTTCTTCATTGATGTTCTTGATCACATTCCAATGTGATTCATCGTTGCGTCGCAGAAGCCAATTCTAGAATTCCTCTAGCGGTGATCCAAACGTGTTACTCGTATCTCGGTATGTCACAAAAGGAGTCTCCGGGTGATAGCGTACAGAAACCTTTTCTTGTGTTGTTTATCTTAGATTGTCTTGATCCGATGGAAGACGATCTTTCTTATTCTTGAGAGCGTTCTTGGAGGAAGAGGTTCTTTCGGCCTTGAAAGAATTCTCCAAAGTTGTTGTGCACAATTATTCTCTTGTGTAAGGAAAAGAGTTGGGGTTGTGAGGATATTTATAATTGGGTTTGAGGTTGTAGAATTGTGACAATAAATAAATGCATTATGCGTTTTATTTATTTCATTAACTCCCTTTTGAAAACCCCATGTCGAGTCATTAATTTCTTGACATGTGCCCACACTGATTATAATAAATATCATTTAATGAAATGATATTTCCTCAAAATCCTGACAGGAAAAACTACAAGTCGTGTATTAATAAATACACGGCGTGTACTTGTTTTCAAAATAAAACTACACGGCGTGTAATCATTGATACACAGTGTGTACTTATTTTATTTTATTCTTCCTCCAACATTAAAACGATTTAGACTTCCTTGAAAAATTATTAAACCAGGTACGGGAATAATCTTTTTTATACTTGAGATACTTGAATACATTTAATGTGTGACCCTCTAGGCCTCTTTCTCATTGGAATTAGGCGGGCTTGCCTAAAGTCCAGGATTACTATCTTACAACAGGTCAAGGAACCCAAGAGAAAGAAGTTGACACTGCATTGACATATCACCTCATACGAACTCTTACTGTGTAATTTGATCCCTTTTTCTCTATATCTCATCAAGTAAGTTTTGTGGAAGTTTCATAAAACTATATGCTTGATTCTTCATTCTTTAACTACATGAAATAACCCCATCATTTACACCATGGACATGGAATTTAATGCGACAATTCTATTTCAATGAAAGGGCCGAGATATCGACTTCCTTTTATGAAAGGGACAAATCCTTCCTCGACTTATCCATTAACAACATGTCACTCGTGATGCACCCAATGTACCATTCTTCCCGAAAACTGTCCGCGTGATGGTTTTAGTCGGTAAATCTAAGTGTGTGAGTCATGACATGAGTTAATGACAATATTACTGTCTAAGGACCATTACACACGCTCGTAGATAGAAATGTCTGATGACACCAAGACAAGTGGAATTTCTATTAGTGAGTCTGTTCTCATAATCTCCCATCTTGGAGATTACCAAGTGCGAACTCCATGAGAGAGAGTGTCGTCTTCTTATGAGTACTCACACATGACGTTCTGTATACTATGTGTCCTATCATAGTATGTCATCTAACCGTATAACTTTATTTAAGAATATTGTTATAGCATTTTAATGTTCTCATCATAGCGGGGATCTACCATGACCTTATCAATGAAACAAATATTCTAGGACATTATTATACTATAGTCATGCAGAATAATGAAAAATATATAATTAGTGAAAATTCATATAATCAAGGTACAAAATAGTTGGTTCTAAAGACACCAACCCTTATAGACTTCAGGTTATTTTATTCCACAAACAGAAATCTTATGTTCTAGAATCCTCAATTCCAAATCTGTCTTTTCAAGAGGGGAGTGATGAATAGTTATTAGTCTATGAAATACATTTTTATAACATAATAGACGTTAAATTTTTTATGCTTTCATATATTTATAGTGAATTCATGGAGTCTCATGAAATCATGGATGCTTATATAATTCTTGTGAACCTCGGTGGTCTTTAGTAGGAGAGATATAGACATGAATGTTTTGGGATTTCCAAGGCACTATTTCAGAGTATGCTTGGAAGGAGTGCCCAAGTTGGGCCTCATGTATTTGATATCATATGATACATTGAGCACATAGAGGTTTAAGTGTGTAAACTCTCTAAATAACTTGGCTCTGATCTCATTCTGGCATATCTTCCTCAAATCTTCTCTAGTTTTGTTTATGAATTTTAAAATAAAAAACATAGAGAAGTCTCTACGAGATCTTCTAATCCTCCTTCACCAAGTAGATAACGTTATGAAGTACAATAATAATTTTGTCCTTATGGTGGAGAAAGGGAAAAATTAAGGAAATATCATTAATCCCAAATATTCCTTACACACTTCCAAGAAGAATAAGATCAAAGGTGAATAAAGGGAGTACAATTATCTCTATTTCGTATGTGGAAAGAAGGACCACTGGAATAAAAACTACACCAATTTATAAAAGTAAGTGGAACATTCCAGTACATTTACTTTTGATTGAAATTTATCTATTTATACAAATTGGGTAATAGATATACTTTTTTTTCTCATATATGTATTCAAATATAGGATCCAAGTAGATTCAGAAAAATTGACCATAGGTAGGTTAATATACAAGCAGCCAATGGTGATAGAATTTTTTTTGTAGCTATTTAGGACTACCACATCACATTTTCGACTAGAAAAATAATAGGTTTAAAGGGTTATTATTTTGTACCAAAAGTTACCAAAAACATTATTTATGTATCCATCCATGATTTGGATGGAATCATTTTAAAATTTAAAAGTGAATTTTTCTTCTTTTATAAATAAATCATTGGATATGGTATGAAAAATTTACATAATGGTCTTTACATATTGGATTATATGAACCAAGTTATGTAAATTGACAACAATGTTACTTCACATGAATCATACCACAACCAACATTGGCATCACCAACTAGGTCATGTAAATTAAAAAATATTGAAAAAATTACCTGAATATGGGTATTTAGATTATTTTGAACTAATTACATATGATGTATGTCACACATGTTTACAAGGAAAAATGTCCAAGGCCTCATTTAGTGGAAAAGGTGAAAGGGATAAAGAGATTCTCGAATTAGTTCATACCGATGTGTGTGGACCATTTTTTTAAAGTGTGTGTGTGGGGGGGTACTCATCCTTTATTACTATAACATATGATTTTAGTATATATGGATATATTTACATGATGAGTTATAATTTGAATTCTTTTGATAAATTTAATGAATACAAGAATGATGTTGAGAACCATCTTGGTAGGAAGAATAAGAAACTCTTCTTAGACCATAGTGGAGAATATCTTTATCAAGAAATCATTGATTACTTACAGGAGTTTGGGATCCTATCCCAACTAATCCATCCTTACATATCATTGTGGAATGGTTTAAGAAAAATGAGGAACTACACCTTATTGAAAATGTAGAGATCAATGTTGGTTCATGTGATTCTATCATTACATTTTGGGTATATGTGTTACAAACAACGTCACACATACAAAATAATGTACCAAATAAATTGATAAATGGTATTCCATAGGAATTTTTCAATGGAAGAGAACCCATTTTATTGAATTTACATGTGTGTGGAAGTGAATCATTTGTTAAGTACTATTATATTAACAAAATTACACCCTAAGGCACAAAGTTTACTTTTATAGGATACCCCAAGTAAACAAGTGGATATAAGCTATAAAGACTCTCAGAAAAAGTGTTTATAGTGGAAAGACACACCATATTCCATGTTATGGATAAAACATAAAAAATAGATATTGGTATTGAGAAAAAAATAGATGAACTCTAGGATCAAGGAATACAAGAGTCGGTACTGGATTTGATTCCACAAATACCCATGTAAGATGAAATAGTTCTTGAGATACAAGTTCTGCAAAGGAGTACAAGAGTGGTTAGAGAACCATAAAGGTATGGTTTTATAGTTAACAAGGATGGTGAATCATTATTAGTTGATAATAATGATCCGTTAACCTAAAAAGAAGCAGTAAGTGGCACAAATGTTTCCAAGTGGAATGAATCCATGAATTCTAAAATGGATTCCATGTATCAAAACCAAGTCTGTATTTTGGTAGATCCTCTAGTGAATGTAAGGAATGTTGGTTGGGGTATTCAAGAAGAAAATTGACATGTAAGGACAATTAAATACCTATAAATCACAATTGATTACAAAAGCATTTAAATAGCATTACTTCATTGACTATGAAAGAATCTTTTTTCCTGTAACAATGTTGAAATCTATATGAATTGTACTTTCCATTGCATATTACCATGACTATGAGATTTGGAAAATGGATTTCAAAACACCATTCCATAATGGGAACCTTTAGGAAGATGTCTACATGATACAACTTGAAGGGTTTATGACTCCAAATGATGAAAATAAAATATAAAAGTGGAAAAAAAAATTATTTGTTAAAGAAAGCATCGAGGTCATGGAAAACTCATTTTGATGTAGCCATAATGAAATTTTGTCTCATAAATATTGAATACGAGCCTTGTATCTACAACTGATTTGGTGGGAGGGAAATCATTTTCGTAATAGTATATATTGATGAAATATTAATTATTGGAAATGAAATACCCAAATTACAACTGATTAAGGCATGGTTGAATAAATTATTTTCCATGAAATAATTTGGAGAGGTAGAATATATTCTTGGGATCTATATACCTCACGATAGATCCAAGAGGTTTCTCGACCTAAGTTAAAGTACACACATTGACATGATACTAAAGAGATTCAATATGGAAAAATCCAAGAGAGTATTGTTTTCAACATCAAATGGAATTCATCCTTTTAGGAAAATCTATCCTCTGACCCAGAAGGAAAGAAATAGAATGTCAAGGATTCTATACACATCTATAATTGGGTTAGTCATGTTTGTTATTCTATGTACTAGGATAGATGTTGCCTCTGCATTAGGTTAAGATGGTAGACATCATGCTTATACAGTTTACCACTATTGGATTGAAGTCAAGACTACCCTAAAGTACATAAGTTATAGTAAGGATATGATCCTGGTTTATGGAAGAGATGAAGAACTAGTTATTAGAGGATATGCAGATGCATATTTTCAAACTGATCAAGATGACATGAAGTCAAAAATGGGATACATATTTCCTTTTAATGGAGGTGTTGTGAGATGTAAGTCCACAAAGAAGGTTGTGGTCACAGATTCTACAATAGATTATGAGTATATTATAGCTTCTGAGGTATTTAAAGAAGCATTTTGGAAGCCGAATTTCTTCCATGCGCTTGATGTGGTATCTAGTAGTTAATATCCCATCACACTCAATTGTGATATTATTGTAGTGGAGATATCACAAAATATTCATTATCACATCATTAGAAGAAGAAAATTATTTAGAAGTATCATATCTTTAGGGATTCCTCTCTAAAATGTGAGGTTGCGGAGAGAAATATTTCCATCAAAGACAAAGCGGAAGACACATTGACTAAAGCCTTGAATCTGATGAAATATGATTATCATATGAGGTTTAGTGGACTGAAAGATGTAAGAAGTTAGATCTTGTCCAAGTGGGAGTTTGTTAGATTTGGTGTCCAA
The DNA here is from genome assembly GCA_963277665.1 of Viscum album. Classification (NCBI taxonomy): domain Eukaryota; kingdom Viridiplantae; phylum Streptophyta; class Magnoliopsida; order Santalales; family Viscaceae; genus Viscum; species Viscum album. Next base: position 63,132,703 of record OY728154.1, on the reverse strand, counting down.
GAACCAACACTTTGTACTTCAATTACATGAATATTTCATGTATTTAAAATAAAATTAAACATATTATTGCATATTGTTCATTGTTTTTCATTACATTAATGTAATAATGTCTATGATTATTTTTCAAATTGATAAGGTCTTAGTAGTTACCTGTTATGATTAGAACATTGAAGTGCAATGAAAATATTCTTAATATGGTTCTGTGGTTGTATAACATATTATGAACGGACACATGTATATATACTGTCAGGTGAGAGTACTCATAATTATATGATACTAATTCTCATGATGTTCGCATTTAGTAATCTCTATGATGGGAGATAGAACTATCACCCTAAATTCCATGGCTATGGTTGAATGATGAGTTAATTTCAAATAGTCAAAAGAATAATATATTGATAATATTGGTTGATGAAACCATCATAAAACCTTTTTGATGAGATATTGTGACATATGGATTATGTTACACAGTAGGAATTCATATGTGGCCATCATCATTGCCACTTTTATTTCTTTTTCATGGGTACCTTATCTCATTGAAAGATAGTAATATTGGACTTTATGAAAACCCGCTTAATTATAGTGAGAGAGAATCCTAAAGGGTCACACACTGGTTTTTGATGTTGGTCTCAATTAAATTATATTTAAATTTAATCAATGGAACGGAGCAAGGATTTTATTCAAGTTATATTGATTGCTTAAATTAAATAAATATTTTAACCAAATTTTGAATAAAATATATTTATTTATTTTATTTAATATTTAATAAATATTTATTTAATAGTTTTCAGATAAAATATTTATTTAAGAGAATAAAATATTCATTGTTGTATTAAATAATTCAAGAGGAGTTCAAACGGACCACAATCGCATCCAGTGATAAAATAATTATTTATAAGATGGAAAATATTATATATCTATTTTTTACATATTAGAACACCAAAAAATGATAATGATAATAATATTATTATTATTATGTAGCACAATATTTCTTTAATGATTATAATTATATTTAAACACTGTTATGCAATAACATTTTTTAACCGAAATCCCAGCTCTATAAATAGATGATTGTCTCTGTTGCATAATCCATTTGAAACTAATTCCGTGTTTTAGAATTGAGAATTGTTAATAATAGTGAATTCTATCTTAACTACCCATCCTATATCCCTCTCAAGAATATGAAACCCAAGATATAATTTTTTCAAGACTGAAGAATGAGTGATAGAGAATGAACAACACAAGACATTCGATTCTCCACGCTAGTACCAAGATAATGAGTGGCACTTCTTGGAGAAAATTTGAGAACATGTGGATCACCTCTAGAGGTATTTTAACCTTGGATCCTTACAAATGCCAAAAAAATCTTGAAGGGCATTTTTTGATGATCAAAAATCTACAACGAAGAAGGTTCCTAAGCCCTGGTATTTATTTCTTTAGATAATAAATAAATTAATTATAAATTGGATGTGTAAGAACCTCAATCATCATTTTGGGAAATGATTATTAAAATAAATTTTAATACATCACCATCCATTGAAACATTCCCACTATACTTGGAAGAAACAATATTATCTAAGAGATAGGTGTATCATTTGAACTAGAGAAGGTGAGAGATATAGTTTAGTAGGAGAATCCCAAGAATTTATTAAACAAATAGAGTTTCTTGGGGATGAATGTATATTAAAAGAATTTAATAAATGACTTCTCATGCTTAATAAAACCTATTAGGAGATTGATTTAAAAAGTTAGTGATGCTTTTATGGATAAAAATATGTGAGATATACTTTCAGGATTTGAAAGGGAGACTAATTTTAGAGCCATCCTTGATTTTGACAGAGTGAAGTAGGACCAACACTATGAATTTATATGCATCAAGTAATGGTCTAGGTTAATTTATGTAATGGGAGGAGTGAGCCATGGAATACAATTATCTTCAGTTGAGGCCACCCGAGGTGAATTACGCATCACACAATCTCGATTTATCCACGGTTATTCATTCCTTGCACTGCTGGAGGAATTATTTATTGGGAGAGAATTTTCTGGTGTACAAGGACCACAAAATCCTCATGTATATATTTACACAACGAGATCTAAATCATAGGTAATGAAGGTGGGTAGAGTACCAACAATCTAATGACTTTGATCTTTCATATACTCTTTGAAATAGAAATGACATTTTTGATGCATAAAAAATGAGGACTTATATAAAGGTAGTTCAATATGCTAATAGTGATAGAAAAAATATGGATTTTCTTTTAGAGATGCACTTAGAGTTGATGGATAGTACAAGATAGGAATTCCTCCCATATTTAGCTTCAGTCTCTACTAATATGGATAGAGTGAGTATGAGACAATTTTCAGATGTTAAGGGCCTAGTACTACAGGGGACTGTGGAAGGTGAGGACCCACCTCTTGGTTAGAATTTTGTGGAGGATTAAATTATGTGTATCCATGGTTGTGTTTGGGTTCCAACAGAAATAGATGAGCAGTTGATGCGATGATTTCATGCCTCAGTTTGGGAAGTACATCCTGACATTACCAAAATGTACATAGACATTCATCCCTAGTATTGGTGGCAAGGGATGAAACATGAGGTAGCTAGTTTTTTCATTAGGTGGTCCACCTATCAATAGTTAAATTTGAAACACCACAAACATACAATATTATAGATAAATTACCAATTATTGAGTAGAAATGAGATGATGTCGTAGAAGATTTCATGACCGATTTTCCGAGATAACCTTGAGGTAGTGATGTTTTATGGGTTGTTGTTGACATGTTCGCGATGGTTACTCATTTCTTAACCACTAGGGAGAAATTCTTATTAGATAAGATTTGGAGGCTATATATCTGTGATATATTGTAGATTCACATGTTTCCTTATATTTCTTTATCAGATAGGGATTCCTGGTTTGAGTCTCATTTTCAGAAGAGTCCTCATAGGAAGTTCGGTAATCATGTTCTTTTGAGCATGACATACCACCCTCATACTGATGGAAGTTATAGGGCCCAATTAAGGTGCTTCGGAACATGCTGAGAGCATGTGTCCCTTATTTTGGAGGATCTTGGTAGAGGAATATTACCCTTATTGATTTCTAATATAAAAATATATTTCTGAAGACTATAAAAATGGAAACCTATGATGCTTTTATGGTAGGACATATTGATAAACCATTTTCTAGTTAGAGGAAGGTGATTCATCATTACTCTGACTATGTCTCATTCAAGAGACTTAAAAGAAGGTTTAGTTGATTCATAAATATACAGATACTACAAATTCAAGGTATAAATGTTATAGTGATCGCTGTCGATGATCTCTGGTGTTCAAGGTTGGGGATTGGGTATTCTTACATATATCAACGAGGCTGGGAAAAAGAAAAATTTGGAAAAAAGATAAATTTTATCTGTGATATATTGGGTCATTTGAGATTTTTTAGAAAATTGGGTTGGTATCGTATCAGTTCTAGTTACCTCGGAGGTAATAGTCCATGCATGATGTTTTCCATGTATCTTTGCTGCACCATTATCACTCATACCCATATCAAAATCTACATCCAGATGAGGTGCAGTTATAGGTTGATGTGTCATTTGAGGTGTATCATATTCCTATTATTTATAGGAGCACAATGGTTTTATGTAGCTGGTTAGTTCATACAATATAGTTTATATGGTAGATTATCCATTTAAAGGATGATTCTTGGGTGTGGAAGACCAATGTATGTTCTCAGTGGTCGAATTTATTCTCAGAGGATTCTTGAAAATTCTTAGAAGGGAAATTTGATGATGAATTTATTTAACAATGGGAGATTATACGTTCTCGAGTTTTAATATATGGTAAAGATCTTTTTATTTTTGGTCTAAACCCTTTGTTTTGACAAAATTTGAGTGAATATGAGATAATGTGATTTTGGTCTTGTTTGGAGATTTTTAAAATCCCAAATCCCTACTTTTTGAAAATATAAGCAAGGTCACACAATTGGAAGAAACTATGTCGTACATGCCTCACAGTTATTACTAACAGTGTGGGGATGAGAAGATGGGTGCTGGAGGCCACATGTTTTGTGGAAAACTTAAAACCTCAAAAGAAAATCCATATGAAATGATATATAATTTTTATAGTGGATTTCAGAATTTTTTGGATTTTGTTTTCCAGACCATGCGAATGAAACCATACGATGTCTCCCTTGACACAGAGAAGGGTTCATGATTGGCACATAGTTTAACAGACCATAAAACCCATAAATTTTAGTCTATGTTACCATCTCACCATTATGTATTTTAAAAACATAAAAATACTTTATATTTTCAATATAGTATACATATTAGGATTGAGAGATCCATTTTTTATCTAATTCCTAGGATTTGGTCCCATTTCTCGATTGGGACTCAAATTCAAACATTTTTCATCTCATTGGATCCACAATAAAATGTTCTTGTTGGAATCCTCTTATTTTAGTGCTCACAAATCATGTTTAATCATTTTTAATCATGTTTCATGAAGTTAAATTATGTTTACTCGTGTTTAATTTTTTTTACATATAATATTAATCTATTCTGTTAGTGTTTTACTATACAAGATATTTTGAAAACATTTGACTAAATAAGAGTCACTGTTACGGTGAAATCACTGTCACTATTAAGGATAAGACACCATTAGCCCAGACTCACTATTTGAAAACTCACTTGTGGAAGAAAATTTTCTAAGAATTAGATACCAGTAATATAGACCCACTGTAAGTATGTCTCACTTGTAGCTACCTCATTGTCAGTACAAAACATGATTTCTAGAAAAGGATGAGATATCGTTGCATTTGAAAAACTGATAGCTAATTCACCGTCAAATCAATCCAAAAAAAGATTCTCAAAATTTTAAAAAAGAATGAGATACCATAGAATTGACCTACCGACAAAGTGCCTATCGATATCCAAAATTTTCACAGAGTATGATCTACTGATAGCTAAGTCACCATCAAGAGGACCTAGCGTTAGAGTGACTCACCATTCCTGGGTCACTGATACTTGACACAATGTTCTTGATTTCATATTACAATGTCTAATACAATGATTATAAGACACCGTTCAGAGACACCATCACTTCTTACTCTATCATTTTAATTTTAATTTAATTCTAACGACCATATTTATGAAACTTAGTACCACTGATTATATTAATAACATTGTATATCTTTTGTAGACAACATTTAAATCGATGTCAAACTACAGTATGAGGTAAGAGGTACCAAAATGATATTGAGATCATGCATCTTATCAGATACAACATATAAAGACAATACCCAATTAAAAGGAAAGAAATTCACATAGTGGGATAGAAAAGTAGTGAAGTCGTGAACCTAAAAAAAACCATGGAATTCTAACTATGGATGAACTTCTGAGAAATAAAACAGAAGAACACATTAAAGAAAAAAAATGATCATAGAGAATAACTCATCGATCACATCAATACCTCACTAGAAACCAAATATAGAAGCTCTCAAAACACTCTATTTTTGGTCTGTTTCTATAAATGAACTCATGTTGCACTTAAAGACAACATTCAAGAGAATCAATATGTATTACCAATCACATAATGCCTTCTAACTCCTTTATCATTATTTTTTCTTTCTTGGGTGATAATTTTACATTATGAGAAGTCGACGTCTCTCTTTCTTAAAAACACACACTATCTCCTTTGTAAAATTTTAAAATACATATATATCTTAATAAACTATTTTTTTACCCCTTACACTCACATGAATAACAGTGGAAGAGGTCCCAAGATGGCTTATTAGTTTTTTTCACTCCCATGAAAACTATGGAAGAAGTTTGGTTGAACTAGAGTGTTTTGTATACTTTATTTTACCCTAATATCGGGTGTGGATCATTTTTTATTTATATAAACTTATTGGTGGTGGATGATCACCAAGTGGATGGGAGTATGTCTCAACTAGAAACTGAACCTCTTGTTGTTTTTCCATTGTGCCTTTCAAAGTACTATTTTCACTATTTTATCTTTTCATAGAATAAAACATTTCTTTATCATTTATAATTAATCATAGATAGTGTTTGTATTAGATTTTGGTTTAGTAAATTGATTTCAAATGTCAAAATAGTATTTCTTATTATTTCATCTGAGAACTAATCACTCTTTGAAAAATAATTTAAATGATAAAAAATTATATAAATCTACTATGCTTGAAAACTGGGTAATTTTTTATTTCAAAACTTGGGGAATTTTAAATATATTCTTTCGAACAAAATCTATTTAGGAACCGAATTCACCCACAATTTAGTGTCCTACTCCAAAAGATAATTTTTTATTAGAGGTTTCCTACTTTTGAGTTTTAGGGTTTTCAAGGTAATCAAATCATTCCAACTATGATTTTAGTTGTGTTTTAAAAATCTAAAAATTTATTTTTGTTCAAAAATTTTATTTCTTTAAAACTTTTTTGTATTCCTCAATAAGAAAAAAATATAAGAAAATGTTTCTACCAACTGACCTTCTTATTTTTGTGGTACACACTATTATTAATGGAATATTAAAATGAAAATTCATTTTTAAAGAATGTGTTTTGAAATCTATTCTAATATAGTAGATGAGTATATGATTCCTTATACTATGCGAAACACTTGGGATAAACCAAATAAATAATCGTATTATAATAATAATTTCAAATATATTTTTTCCTTATATTATGATATAGGTGATGAAGAATTAAATAGGATTTATACATGTTAAACATCTTTTGAAATTTGGGATACTTTAGAAATTTCACATGAAGGAAGCACTAATGTTAAGGAATTGAGGATTAAAAATATTATATGTAATATGATAACTTCAAAATGAATCCTGATGTACCTATATATAAAATTTATCTCAGATTTAATGAAGTTTTAAATATAATACTCTCACTAGGAAAGACAATCACTACAAAATAATAGATCATGTTAACCTTGAGATGTATTAGAAAAATATGTAGAGGGACATTAGTATCAATTATAGAATCTTGTGAGATTGATTCACTACCTAAAAAGGAGATGATAAGAAATTCAATGTTGTACGAGGAAGAGTTGATGGTTAACCTAGAAGAGGATGGTGAACCTAGAAAGAAGTCACTAGCTTTCAAAACTAATACATCCAAGAAAAAAGTAAAAATTCATGTTTCTACTATAAGTTATAGCAATAAAGATTCATCAAGTGATAATGATGAGAAAATAGCTTAGTTAGCCAGGAGATTTAAGAAATTATGTTAAAAGAATAAGTTCTTTAGAAAGCCTAGATACATAGGAAAATATGAAAACAATGGTAACTTAAAAAGGGTTTGGAAAAGAAGTGATAATACCAATGTGATATTTTGATATGAATGAAAAAGAAATGGACATGTTAAGGCAGAATTTCCAAAGATAGGGTGTAAGAATAAATATGATGATAATGATCGAAAGTACAAGAAGGAAACGAAGGCTACCTAGAGTGCTTCTATGGATATATCCAGTTAATATGAATCTTCTCTTCATGAAACGACATAAAAATAAATCATGTATTTTATGAAAATAACATACAATGTAACCCTAGTATCTCATGCATAGAATTCTTATTATTCCGGAGAAGAATCAGAATCTAGTAATTCTAAAAATATTACCAATGAATAAATGATTAAATACTATAAAATTATTGAGGATAAATACAATAATATAGAAGATAAATATAAATCTCTCAAGAAACAACATTATCTTTATGATACTGTTAAATATGAACTCACTACTAGAAAAGAGAATAATAATCAAAAACTCAATGAGAATACTGAACAAAAATTTTCTAATGATCAATTAATGAAATATTTAGAGAAAATTACAAATGGTAAAGATACCTTAGTTCAATTGCTAGGAAAACAAGTTGGTCTTAAATATATTAGTAGAATTTGTTATCAAACTATAAAAATAAATTTTTTTAAATCCAATTTTTCATCCAAATTTAGAAAATTTGGATTTATTCGAAAATTAATGAAATTTTTGCAAGTACTAGTGTGGAATATCTTTTACTGCTTCTAGTTATTGTGGGCCTTAAAAAGTTTATTTTTCTAAAACCTTAAAAACTACTAATAGAAATCCCATGAAGAAAATGTGGGTTCTTAAGGCTTTAGTTTCTAATATAACTGGACCTACGAAAATCTTGGTTCCAAATACTTTTCTTGATTAAACTAATTTTGTAGGAAATCTAAGTGTAGACTTCCTGTAAGATCTTATGGAACATTGACATTAGTTTTTCAAGACACATGACATGAGACTAATCTTTCTTCAATAACCTCATAAATAGTAATGCTGTACATGCCGTCTTTTTTTATAATTAAAAGGTAAAAATTATTCACCTTGTAAAAAGTTATAACACAAACTCATTTTCAATTTCTAATGTTCTTTTTATTGATGGTCTAAGGTACAATCTTCTTAGCATTTCACAATTATGTGATGATGGATTTCATGTTTAATTTCAAATTGATTTGTGTCATGTTTTCAATTCTAAGAAAGATTTAGTCTTTACTTAATTTAGAAATAAAAATGAATATGATGTTATTTTGGATTCATTAGATTCAAAAAATGTTTCTTTCTTATGTTCCCCTCAAAAATAGTCTGGTCTCTGGAATATGATACTAGGACACTGCAACATTAATTCCCTTTGACAGCATACTAGAAATGGATTAGTCAAAAATCTACCTAATTTTTTTTAAATGATAGTGTATGTAATCCTAGTCAAAAAGGAAAACACAATAAAATATCTTTAAAAACAAAGAAAAGAATTTCAACTTCTTAACATCTTGAGTTGGTTTACATGGAATTGTTTGTACCTTCTTGAGAATGATGTTAAAATGGGACGTACTATGTCTATGTTCAAGTAGATGAATTTTCTAGCTATACATGGACTTTATTTTTGTCTTACAAAAGTGAGGCCCGTTCTTATTTCACTAAATATTCTAGAACAATAAAAACATTATGTGGGATTAGAATCAAAACCTTAAGAAGTGACCATGGTTGTGAGTTTGAAAATCAAGAATTTGTATCTTTTCCTCATGAAATGGATATATTCATAACTTCTTTGATCCTAGGAAACCCCATAATAATGGATATGTATTAAGTAGAAACATATAGATATATGATATATCCTAGACTATGCTTAATGAATATGATCTGTCTATTTATTTTGGTGCATAAGTTGTGAATATAGATTTTTATATAATAAATTGATTTTTCATTTGTCATATCCTAATGAAAACCCCCTATGAGGTATTGAATAATAGGAAACCCAAGGATAATTAATTAAATGTTTTTTTTGGAATGTATTTATATTTAATAAAAAATATAATCTTGGAAAATTATCCTCCAAAAATGATGAAGTAATTTTCCTACGTTATTCAATCTCTAGAAAAGCTTATAGAGTATTCAATAAGAGAACCAAATGTGTGGAAGAATATTTGCATGCCAATTTTGATGAAACCGAAACACATGAATGAAAAAACTCATTAGAAAATATTAAAAATAATTTGTCAAATCTAGACATAAAATCTAATAATGTTGTGAAACAAGGATTCAATTTTTGAAAATATTCAAATTCTGATCAAATAGAACATGAACCGTTAGATAAACCTATAGTGAAAATACCTTATTTTCTTAAACCTGTACAAACTCTTAAAAAACATCATTTAGATGTGGTAGTTGGAGACATGGAAAATGGAAAATATACCAGAGATTCTATAAGAAACCATGTTGTACATCAAGACTTTTTGCCACAACATGAAGATAAGAACATCAATGATGCCATTATTAGTGAATTTAGGATGATGATTGTACAAGAAGAATTAAATCAGTTCGAAAGAAACAAAATTTTGAAACTTATTGATAGAACCATATATAACTTGACCATATGCACTATGTGGGTATTTATATAAAAATTAGATGATGCTGGTACTATATTATGAAATAAAGACAGACAAGTTACAGAAGGTTATAATCAAGAATAAGGAATAGACTATGAAGAAACCTTTTTCACTTGTGGCCTGACATGAAGCCGTCAGAATACTTCTATCTTATAAAACAAACCTAAATTTTAAAATTTATCAAATCAATGTCAAAAGTGAATTTCTAAATAGTTATATAGTTGAGGAAATTTTTGTTGAACAACCCCCGATTTTTGAAATCCTAATTTTCTAAATCATGTTTTTAAATTAATAGATGATTTTTATAAATTAAAACAAGATCCAAGAGTTTGGTATGATATGATGAACACTTTTCTTATTTCTAAATGTTTTTCTGAAGGTATAGCTAATCCTATATTTTTCATAAAAATAATTTATAATGTTTTTTAGTAGTTCAAATATAAGTTGATGATATTAATTTTGGATCTTCAAAAAATTATTTATGTTTTGAATTTTAAAAAATGATGTAAAATGATTTTGAAATGAATTTAATTTGTGGAATCAAATTCTTTCTTGTATTTAAAATTTTTTAATATAAAGAAGGTATTATTTTTAACCAAATTAAATATAAAAAACGATATTATAAGATGTTTTAATATGAATAATAATGAAATTAGTGATACTTCTATAAGTACCACCTATAAATTGGACCTTGATGAAGATGGAAAATCAGTGGATTAGAACAATTACAGGGGAATGAATAGAAGTCTACTTCCCTTAACTACTACTCGTCATGATATTATATTTAGTGTGTGTATGTGTTCTTTTGTTTCAAGAAACTAAAAGAGTCTCATATACTTTATGTTAATATAATTTTCAAATAACTCAAATATAATACCAAATTAAGACTTTTCTATCCTAGAGGAAAACTATTTGAATTATTTTTTTTATTTTAATGATAACTTTGGTGGTTTCAAGTTAGATAGAAAAAACACCTCTAGAAAATATCCCTTTTTTGTAATGTTGCTAGTTTCATGGTGTAGTCAGGGAAAACAATTTGTGGAATCATCTATTGTAGAAGCGGAATAAATAGTTTATGGTAGTTATTATGCTCAATTACTTTGGATGAAAATCAAATTACTAGAATACAGTTATGAGTTTAGGTATGACCTTATGAAATTTGAGGGAAAGTGTTATTATAATTTCTATGAATCTAGTTTCTCATTCAAGAACCAAGTATACTGATGATAGACATCACTTTTTGAGTTATAATTATCAAAAAGGTGATATATATATTGAGTTCATTGGAACAGAACATCAGCTTGCTGATATTGTTACTAATCCATTAAACTATGAGAGAATGAGTTACGTCAAAATTGAGTTGGTAATGATCAACATTGAGTGACTCACTATTCATGACTCACCATTGATGAATCAATGTCTATTACTCTACATTCTAAATCATTATTGATGACTCACCATTGATTAATCATCATTGGGAATCACTTTTGAAGTCTCACTGTTGTGAATCTCCAATTATGACTCACCATTGTGACTTACCACTCTATACTTAGTAATTTTTCTATCTTGGATTTTAAATCAATATTGTAATTTTTTCATTTTATTTTTTAATAAATTTTTTATATATGGTTTTAAAATACCTAAATGATTAAAATTTAATTGGTACAAGTAATTTTCTCATATACTCACTCTTTCTCTCAAAAAATTCTCTTCCAAACCTCTACTACCTTCTTTCCTTGAACTAAACCTTTCGAATCATTCAAACAGATCAAGTAAAGAACTTATCTAAGAAGTCACCCCAAGAGACTCCTCTTTGAAGGAAAGAATGGGTGAATCGAGAGCTCAAAAGACCAAAAATATTAAACCATTCCTTTCACATCAAGTAATAATTCTAGAAAAATAAGTGCATGAAAATTGACACTTATCAACTAAGTCATTCGTGTTAAAAGTGTTAGAAGAAAAAGGATGGTTGGAATGGTTCTCAAAAAATACGTAGCCACTTTATCCAAAGGTATTTTATGAGTTTGAACTATATTCTAATTTTATTCGCTCAAGTATGGCTGTTTTTTGGATCAGGTCAAGAATATATGGAAAATGGATTCTTTTTATTTTATGTTGTGGGATGAATTCTTAAATGTACATTGTGAAGGTATTTTTTAATATTATCAAGGTAGTTCTCCTACTTCTAGTGATATTTTTAGTTATGATATATCCTTGAATGAGCTGACTAGAGATGGAATTCCTAGAAGAACCATAGAAATTAATTTTTATAGAGAATGCAGGTTACTATTTAATTTAATTTAGTACCAACATTTCCCAAGGAAAGGGGACATTTCTTCCTTAAAACATCAAGATGTTTATTTTCTATATTTGATGAAATAATGAAACAAGATCAACCTTTGTCGATACATCATGGTTCATATGAGTGAGATGATTAATCATAACTAAAATAAAACTCATTGTTTTATTTAAATATTATTTTTGTAATGCTGAAATATAAATGAATAGTCAATGAAGATGAAGAAGCTGTGATAGATTATTGTGGATTTTATATCAAAAAAGCTATTTTAAAAAGATAAGTGTAGACTAGAATACTTGGAAGAGACAATGGTTGGAAAATAATGTGAATATTTATGAATAATTTAATGAATTGTGACAACCTTCATGAACAAAAGATATGGTTGACCCTGGTCGAGGACCGGATGAAGTTGAGGAGTATTCAGATGAAGACGAAGTAGATAAAGGAAATGAATTTCCTATTGATTATATATGTGACCCATATATTATAGTAATTCCTCAGGGAATTAATTTTGGATATCCTAGCCCTACAAAATATCTTCCAACAAAATAATATCTCCTAAGAGAAGAAGATAATGAGGAAACTGAATAATCTGAGGACAGTTAATATGCCAGTGTTAACGAAAGTGGTAGTGATGAGAAATAAGATAATAATGAAGGGGGATAGAATAAAGAATTAGAAGAAAATTAAAATCAATAAGATGAATAATAATAATAAGAATAAACTTATGATGTGGGGGATATAATTGATGTAGTTTAAGGAGAAGAAAAATAATAAAGTGAAAAAAATGATGGTGAAACTGGCGATAAAGATGATCCTACTTATAGGGATCAATGTCTTGTTGCAGAATCAAAAGATCTTTCTGAAAATGTTTTAGTGGAAAAGGAAAAAAAATTGGAACCTCAAAAATTTGTAGATTCAATGTTGGTTGAAGAGGAAGCTCTAGTTTCTCTTGTCAAAGAACTATTTTATGCCAAAAATATAGCACTTGTTGAGAGGGAAGCATCTGTTGAGGGGGATCAATAGGATCTATGACTTATTATACTATTAATAATTATGACACGATATCCTAGGAATGGGATATATACCTTGTATATGTCAGTCTCGGATTATTATATCTAGATTTAGATGATTAGGCATCTAATTTTAAGGGATCACTAATTGAAGAGTTAGATCATGCTTTGAGAATTCTTGTTAAAACAACTCCAGTAGTAGCTCCTGATCGTACTCCTTTAGTTTCACTTATTATGGTATATTTTGTGAACCTACATGACTTCAATGTTTTTAAAGAGGAATCATGATCAACTATTAGAATCCTCCTTCAACCCCAACCTATTCTAGTATATAGTCCTAGTGAAAACAATGTTGTTATGGTTTCAGAAAAGTTTATTTCACACATTTAAACTCAAATTATTTTAGATATTCAAGAAGAGAGGATGGAAAATAAAATTTCAAGTAATGATTTGGATTCACTTATACCTATTATTAAAGCCATTTCCTCTAATTATTGAGATTCTTTGGACAAGTAAGTGAAAATACAAGGAGATACCATTTATCAGTCTTCTTAGGATGATACTCATACATCTCCAAATCTTGATCTGGATATTTTATGATCAGATGTCAAAGATGTAGTAAATTATACCTCAACCTATACTTCTCCTTCATAGATTTCTGATAGTGCTATATCCAGAATAGTCATACAAGAAGATCTGCAATCTTTTTTGGGTAGTTAAGATCAAGAGAGATAGTGAAAATTTTGATAGAATAGTGACCATGTGCATGACATGGTGCGTTTTTACATGAAAGGGTCCACAAATTATCAATACTATATCACTAATAATGTATATTTATTCTTTAAAATGTTTTATAGAAAACATCATTTTGATATCCACTTTAATTACATGGATGAATATACGAGGATACCTCATATTACCCAAGCATTAAAAGAACAATTCAAAGAACTCAAGGAGCTTACTCCTACACTTCATATGTTAGTAGAGAACATTGATGATTTCAAAATAAAAATGGAGAAATGTGGGTAGATAATAATGGATATTATCAACAATCTGAAGCCCTATTTTTTTTGTATAGAGTAACAAAATTTATAGCTCCAGCGACCTTCTATAATCGTCATGTGACTGAGAATTTTCCATCAATTTCAATCTATCGGTCAGTTGATCCTTAGTTTAGAGCTACTATCACTCAAAACCCATTTTCTCCTCTTCCATCCACTATTAAACCATTTACCTTGTCTCCAGCTTAGTCACATAGTTATCTAAGGCTTGTTATCTATCCGGAACATACAACCCCGACCTATTTTCCTTAGATTCTTTCCCCTAATATACATTCTAGAGTTCCAATTCATCAGTTATATACCTCTACTCTACCTATCCCTCATGTTTCTCAATCTTCATATGCTAATAAGGGAAAATAAGTCATGTATCCATCCTTTGAGAAGTTTGGAATTTGGATTTTTTATTGATGGGGATGTATTTTGGTTCTTTTTCTCATCCACTAAACTCTCTTTTGATCATGAAATATATTTTCTCTTTTCATCCATCTAGTTCTGGTTATTTATCATTTATCATCTCATATATTTGTACCCTTATTGATAGTATCAAAAGGAGGACAATTAATATGAAATTTATTTTTAAAATGATATTAACTATGGTATTTAATTTTATTTGACTTATTTTATCTTTGAATTTAATCTCTGATGATATTTATGACATGTTATATAGAACAATTATTTTGAGCTTTCATCATTATGAATGGATTACTAATGCCAATATTTGAGATCATCAAAAAAATAAGGATCTAGAAGCATCATAAGTGTGGTGTTTTGGAGGAACCAAATTTTCTTTTTCTATAATTGATGACCAATAGAGGATCAATATGATGATAAACACCTGTATCCATCGGTTTAAATGAACTATTTAGACCGATAGAAGAAAAATTCCAAATCCAATAAAGAGGATCTTTAAAATCATGTTTATAATTAATTTTTTAATTTCTAAGGAAATTAAATACCTTGGTCATTAGTAATTTCTCGATTGATGATAATTGATTGACTAAAATGAACTTTCTAGATTGAATTCATTGCACTCACAAGGATCCAAAGTATTATCCCTATAGTGGTGATCAACACATTCTCCAATGGTCTCTAATCAATGCCAATCGTTCTCTACGTGCTAGTGCGACAAAGCCAATGTCTTACGTTGATCATTCTTGATCACTTATTCTTATGTCTTGATGAACTTATCCTATTCTTGAGAGGGAGAGAGGAGAGGAGTCGAGAGAGAAAATTGTTTGGCTCAACAATTCTGTAGCATCATCAGTTGTTCACACAATAGAAGTACCCATTTAATAATCGAAATGGGGTTTTAGTTACAATATTTAATTATGTAACAACAATTAAATGCAACTATAAACATTAGAGAAAATCCACGACTCTTAATAAAACTAATAGCACCATTATTTTTGGTGCACCAACTTGCACAAAATGGAACCATAAATAAAATCATATTCCACATAATGAAAATAGTATTATTATTATTTCTTATAACAACTAGATAAAAACATTTTATTAACATGTTAATAATTAATTTATCATTAAACACGGTCTGTTCAAAGTCTTCTTCCATTTATTGAACCCCTGAATAAATATTTTATTCTCCAGAATAATTATTTTATCATTAAAATAGTAAATAAATATTTATTAAATATTTATTATTCATAATCTAGTGAATAATCATTTATTTAATCTATGTGATCATTTTATATTGAATAAAATTATTCCCTAATCATGAGAATAATATTTATTCCATTAATTAAATTCAAATATAATTTAATGGAGACCACAAGAAACATTTAGTGTGTGACCCTAAGATACATTGTCATTGTAATTAAGTGGGCTCACCTAAATTCTAATATTACTGGCTAGCAATGGGTCATGGCACCCAGGAGAAAGAACTTACAGTTGCAATGGTGACATCCACATAAGAATACTCACATTTTAATATAATACCATTGTCACAATATTTCATCAAGAAGGTTTCATGATAGTTTCATCAACCAATAGGCTTGATACTTCATTCTTTGACTACATGAAATAGACTCATTGTTCCACCATTGCCATGTAATTTAGTGAGACAGTTCTATTTCAATCAATGGGTTGAGATATCATCTTTCATAATTAGAAGGGAAAAATAATTCCTCGACATATCCATTAATAACAAGTCTTTCATGATAAACCCACGTACCCTACTCCCCTTAAACATATGGCATGAAATGTTTTATCAATAAATGAAAGTGCATGAGTTGTGACATGTATTAATGATAATATTAAAGTATAAAGACCATTATACATGCTCACAGATAGGAATATTCAATGTCACCAAAACATGAGGAATTCTTACTAGATGGTATGTTCTCATAATCTCATGTCTTAGAGATTACTAAGTGTGAACTTCATGAAAGGAAGACCCATATGCTTTTGAGTACTCACACTTAACCGTAAATATACTAGGTGTCCCATCATAGTATGTCATCCAACCATAGAACTATATTTAAGAATACTATCATAGTACATCAAGGTTCTCATCATAGTGGGAAACTTCTATGACCTTATCAATTAGACAAATACTCTTGGCCATTATTACATCATAGTCATGATTAACAGTGACCAATTTAAAATAATATGTTTAATATATAAATAAATTTAATATTCATTTAATCAAAGTAAAAAATAGTTTTTTTTATGGAACCAAGTCTAACCAACTCTCACTTGGACTCTAGCCTTTCAGTACCCTAGACCTCACATGGTGATCATGTATCTGCTGAGTCAAGGATTTAGTCACGGAGTCCACCATGTTGTCTTCCATAGAAACACTAGCCACTGTAACATGACCTCTCTAAGAGAAATCCCTCAAGTTATGATACTTCTAAAGTATGTGCTTTGTTCGATGATGTGACCTTGGATTTTTTTCAAGAGCCACCACTATAGTATTATCATAATCAAGTGTGAAGGGATCTTTACTACTAGGTACCACATCCAACTCTTGGATGATTCTCTACATCAAATCTGCTTCATTAGCTACCTCAAAAGATCTGATATACTCATAATCTACTGAAGAATCCTTGACCACACTTTTATTTGAGATCTTTCTCCTCACCAAAACTCTATTAAAAGTGAAGATGTATCTCATTTACGACTTAATATCATCTTGATTAGTCTAGAAACTAGTATTTTTATATTCTCTGATGACTAGTTCCTCATATCCACCATAAACCGGGAACTTATCCTTAGTACTCCTTAGATACTTAAGGAAAGTATTGACTGCTATCCAATAGTGGTCACTGGGATCATCTTGATATTTTCCTATTGCACTTCACTCATAGGCGACATCCAACCTAGTACATAGCATGACATACATAACTGGCCCAATTGCTGAGGCATATGGAGTCCTTTATATTATCCTTCTTTTCTTATGTGTCTAAGGACATATTTTATTAGAATAATTAATTCCAAGTGATGTTGGAAAAAATCCCCTCCTTGATTGTTCTATACTAATTATCTTCAGTATCATGTTAATGTTTGTACTTTGACTTAGTCTGAGAAACCTCTTGGATTCATCAAGATAGATCTTTAGCCTAAAAATATATTCTACCTCTCCCAAGTCCTTCATGGAGAAGGATTTGTTTAACAATTCCTTAATAGACTATCAGACTGGTAGCTCATTTCTGATAAGTAATATGTCATCAACATACAATATAATAAAAACGACTGCACTCCCACAGAACTATTTGTAGACACAAGGATCACATTCGTTCTTTATTGAACCAAATTCCATTATGGATTCATCAAAATGAATGTTCCATGACCAAGATGCTTGCATTAATCCATAAATGAATTTTTGCAACATGCATGACTTATTGGAATCCTTTGAAGCCACAAAACCTTCTGGTTGGGTTATGTAGACATGTTCGTAAAGGATATCATTAAGGAAGGATGTTTTGAGATACATTTTACAACTTTCATTGACATGGTAAGAAGTAATGGCTAGTATAAATCTGATGTCTTTGAACATTGAAACTAGTGAAAAGGGTTCATCTTAGTCAATCCCTTTATGCATTTTAAACCATTTGGAAACCATTCATGACTTATAAGTACTCACTTGTCCTTATTTTTCCAATTTATTCTTAGAAACTGATTTTCAATCAATAAGCATTACATCCATGAGAGGATCTAGCAAAATCTAGACTTGGTTTTGGTATATGGAATCCATTTCAGAATTCATGGCTTCTTGCCACATGGAAAGATTAGTGCCGCTTACTTCTTCCTTTTAGCTAAGAAGATCAAGATTATCAACTAATAATGATTCACCATCCTCAGTACATAGAAAACCATACCATTCTAGTTCTATAATCTCTCTTGTACTCCTACATAGTTCATGTGTATTTGTTATAGATTCTACTTCCATGGGGATTTGAGGAATATGGCCCTATACCAACTCTTGTGTTCCTTGGGCCTCTATTTCATCGAATTCTATCATGCCCCACTATCTCTTTTGGATATGTTCTCCCTCTCAAGAAATATGGAGAGTCTGGACACTATAAAATTTTTCTCTGAGGGGTTTTATAGGTAATGTCTCCTTGTTTCCTTGGAGTATCATATAAAGGTACACTTTTTGGCTCGAGGTGTAAGTCTATTACCAGAAGATTCCTTAAGAAATTATTTGCTTCCCCCACACATGTAAATTTGATAACATGACTTCTCTTCCACATCAAAAATCATATGGAATACAAATTATCAATTTATTTGGTACTTTGTTTAGTATTTGTGATGCTGTTTGTAATGAATATCCCCAAAAGGATAATGGATGACTTTCATGACTCATCCTTGATCTCACCATGTCCAACAAGGTGCAGTTCTACCTTTCACTTACACCCTTACACTAAGACGTGTAAGGAAGAGTGAGTTGGGATAGGATCCAAAACTCCCGTAAGTAATCAAAGAGGTATTTATAAAAGATATTATCCACCTCAGTCTCTAGGGAGTTTCTTAATCTTCATACCAATATGGTTCTCAACTTTATTCTTCCATTCTTTGGACTTATCAAAAGAATCTCACTTATAACTCATTAAATTAATATATCCATATCTACTAAAATCATTAGTAAATGTTACGAAGTATGAGTACCACCTTTCTTTAGTTGGAAATTGTAACGCCCCGACCCCAGTTACCCAGAGTCGGTGCATTAATTACATAACATTAGCATGATCACAAGAAAGATAAAATCTCGAAAGACCGATTGGTTTAGTAGCCTTGGAAACACTAGATATATTCATAAGTTTTACATTATATAATCAAAATAAAAAAAACTACTACAACAACATATTGTCTCCATAGTCCACACTATTAACCCCTCATAATATCCCTGCAAGTCATTCATAATTTACTTCTTCACATCCTGGGAAAATAAAACATAGAAAAAGGGTGAGCTCAAATGCCCAGTAAGGATAACAATATAGCGGAAACTTTCATAAATAAGAATAAACATTTAAGGCAATGTATAACTAAAACAAAATCCTTTTAAACTTTAACTTCAACATAGTATGGCATAAATAAAATGAAATAATGCCATTTACTTATTCACATGGATATTCTACTAATCGAATAATAACATGCAATATCAATAACCACTTTCATAATGATGGAATGCATAATTCCATACTATCATAACCACATAGCCAAGGCCTCGTGCCAAGACTACAAATAAGATTTTTCCAAGGCCTTGTGCCAAGACACTAGTTTGCCTCATGAGACCTACCGATGCATCGAGGAGCTATAGCGGGCTCGACCCGTCACATATTAAGTCCAATGCATTCCCATATGAAAAGGTTTAAACATAACATAAACATTCGTATTAAAACTAGCATACGAAATGTAAATACTTTCACCATAAACCATGAATGGTATATAAAAAAATAGCACATCCACAGTCAAACATATCACAAAACCTTCAATACAATATAAAAGTTTTGTATCATAATATATCATCCTCAAATAAGCGTAAAATCCATTAAAGGATGTTGACATAGATGAAATCAAAACTCTTTTTAAAGAAATATCTCTTTCTATTTTGAAATCATTTAATAGACATATATTTATAAAATAAAACATTTTCTTTGAAAATATTCTTATAATATTGTAAGGGAAGCTTTGACGATTTTATAACGGCGGAAAATAACCGCACCCGCCGTATAAGTTAAAAAAAACATTCTTATCTTAATTCTGTCGAAAAGGTTAAAAAGCACCTTGTTTGGAAAACGACGGAAAGATTCCCTTATAAACCTCTTATAAAAAGTCAAACAAGGGTATAAATAACTTTAACCCATATTCTTTTAAATATTAAAATTTTTTAGAAATACATTTTGAAGAAACATGGATGTGGATGATAACGAGATCCCAGTAGATTATTACGTATAAACAACCTCGGATAATGAAGAGATTGTGAAATAACCCTTACCTTGTACTTTTCCTTGGTTGGGGTAGGTTAACCTCCTGTATAATGGTGAAATAATTGTTATTAAATTATAAAAGAATCATATACATTAATATGATATCATATATGATCTTTTAATATTGATTTGATAATAATATCTTAGTATTATCGTTGTTTCGGGTGTTAACTTACTTGTTTTATTTTATATGTTTTGTTATGTAAGCCATGTTTATAATGGATAGGTTGTATATTATTCATATCCATAATGATATCAAATCCTTAAACATCATTTTTAAATCATCAAATGATAATTATACTTTAATGGATACGATGGAGAATGAATCTTATCACGTTTGTGGAGACGGTAGTCCGTACATATTCACGAGCGACAATATCATTCTTTTGATATTAAAATAAAATATAAATGGATGTTATATCATATATAAAGAATAATTAACATGTTATATTTATTATTTACATGAGTTTCACATCATTATTATACCCACCCAAATAATAATATATTGAATAACAATTACACCACGACGTGGAGACGGTAAGCCGTACGTACGCACGTATGGTGACATGTTATTCAAAGGGTGGATAGAATACTGAATATGGTAGTACCATATTTATAATAACATCACAGTATATCTGAGATACTGGAGTTATTATTTTAGAATGGTAAGAACAAAGAAAGAAGAAGTGGAAGAAGAAAGGAACTTGAAAAGGGGTGGTGAAAACATTACCTCTTCTTCGGGTTCTTCCTTTTGATTTGATCAAAAGGGATCCTTAGGTTGGCTTTCTGATCAAACTAAGGCCTCTAGGTTGTCGTGAGGGAAGTTGGGAGAGTATTTGGGCAGAGTTTGGCCGAGCCAAGTGGCTTTTAAGGTGTGAAGAAATGAGAAGGAGGAGTGCCCTTTTATAAAAGGGGTGAGGGGCACCTTTGGAAAAGCTAGAAATATTAATTTATAATAAATTAATATTCGGTTTCTAATGGATCCAAAGTTGATTATTCAAAGGTTAAGGTGGGTATGGGTCGAAAAAAACTCAACCAATAGAATTTAGACAGGTTTGGGTACTTATATTAACCTTATCTTTAAGTATTAACTCTAAGTTAATTAGTTTCACTTTTACAATGTCTCTATGTATTTTTATATAATATGGTCCATAAACTTACTATATACATCCACGCGACCCCCAAGTGGTCCATTAATGATGAACCTATCATGATATAAGTCTCTTGGCCAAACCTTAGATTTTTAGGAATTTAATATCAATTAATACTATAATATTTGTTTTAAGAACTCTTTTATGTCAATTTTGACACTATTCAATTGTTGATTTTTGTGAAACTCATAACAGATTGATTAATTCAATAAAAGTAAATTAAATCAATCCTAATATATCATATTATCCTAGAAAATTAGTTTAATTCATTAAAAGTTTCATATTATATTTATTTGGGTATTTATAATATCAATTATTTTAATTTTTCACTATTATAGTAATTAATTCATCATCACTGTGTCATAAATAAATTAAATTATTTAATGTCTAAAAATTATAAATGAACTATCAATATGTGGTAAATCTTTTTATCTTTCTAATGAATATTTATAATCTAAAATCCAACATATATAACCTTATGTAAAAATTGTTTTGCTAAAAGATATATGCTTGTGTCATTTTTGTATTCATTTTAACTTAATTAAAATAAAGTGTCCTTATCACCTACAAGTGGCACCATGGGGTCCCAAAATCGACCCAAAGATGCCTATGGTCGAAAATGTATCAACCAATAAGGCTAGGACACGTTTTAGGGTAATTTAGTATTATTATAATATTATTTTTTAACCCTTATTTACCGGATTTACCCTTAACCATGGTAAATAAAATATTTACCGCAGTAATTATTCAAAATGTCTAAAAATAAAAGTTACCTATTTACAGAATTTGAACATCCTGATTCCAAATATGGAATCCATTTTTCTAAATTCAAAACACAGAAGTGGCAGAAATTAATTTAAAATTAATTCCCGTTGTCAAAACAAAAGGCATGTTTTTAAGAGATAATAACTATCAAAAGATTGACACTTGTTTATGTTCGGTTTAATTGTAAAATTATGTCCAATGACCAAAATTATATTAAATGGTAGAAATATATTCTAAATATACTTTAAAACCACTCAAATTCATAATTTATCACTATTAATTATTTTGATTAAAAAAGTTGTTTTTAATTAAAATTTAGTAATTTTCACTATTCATCAAAATATGAAAGTTATCTGAAATGTACCAAAATTTCACCTTAGGCTAAATTCGATATTCAGAATCCAAAAATGAAGTCTATTTTGAAATATAAAATATATATATTTTATAAATTAGGTATTAATATTCATAACGGCTAGTTTGATTGGTTGTTAGAACTCGATGTTGCGTACAACACACGCTATCGCATTATTCAAAGAGAAGCGTACCGTAGAAGTTTGGGTTGTTACATTATCCCCTCCTTCAAATAATTTCATCCTCGAAATTTCTAGAATACTATCACATGAAAAGACTCAGGTGGTTCTTCATCATAAGTTCCTCGGGTTCCCACGTTGCCTCTTCCATCTTATGGTTTCTCCACAAAACTTTTACCAGACGCGTCGTCCGGTTTCTCAGTACTTGTTCTCTCGTATCAAGAATCCTGACGGGCTCTTCACAATGGGAAAGATCGGGTTCCAGTTCTAATTCCTCATAGGTGAGTACATGCGTTGGGTCAGGCATGTATTTCCTCAACAGAGATACGTGGAACACATCGTGAACTTTGGAGAGACTTGACGGCATTGCCAATCGGTAAGCTACAACCCCAATTCGTTCTAGAATTTCGAAAGGTTCGATGTACCTGGGACTCAATTTACCTTTCTTACCAAAACGTATGACTCCCTTCCATAGAGATACCTTCAGGAAAACATGATCACCGACTTGAAATTCCAAATCATTCCTTCGATTATCGGCATAGCTCTTCTGCCTACTTTGAGCTACTTTGATGTGATTTTGGATTACCTTCACCTTTTCCACCGTTTCCTCCACCAGTTCTAGGCCTACAAGTTTTCTTTCACCAACCTCATCCCAACAGGTTGGTGTATGACATCTCTTTCCGTATAACGCTTCATATGGTGCCATCTGAATACTCGAATGGAAGCTATTGTTATAGGAAAATTCTACCAGTGGAAAATATTGATCCCACATACCCTGAAAGTCAAGTGAGCAAGATCTCAACATGTCTTCTAGGGTTTGAATAGTCCGTTCTTATTGTCCATCTGTCTGAGGGTGGTAAGCAGTGCTCAAATGAAGTTCAGTATCCATGGATTTCTGAATACTTTTCCAGAATCTTGAAGTAAAACGGGGATCACGATCAGAAACAATCGATAGGGGTACTCCATGAAGTCTCACAACTTCATTAATATATAGTCTTGCTAGACGTTTCAGGGGTAGATCTTCTCTTATAGCAAGAAAATGGGCTGACATGGTAAGACGATCAACAATAACCCATATTGCATCATTCCTTCTAGGAGTCTTTGGTAGCCCCATGACAAAGTCCATCGTAATATTGTCCCATTTCCACTCCGGTATGGGAAGAGGTTGCATGACTCCTCCAGGCTGTTGCCTTCCAGCTTTCACTTGTTGACAAACCATACATCTTGACACAAAATCAGCAATCTCCCTTTTCATGTTGTCCCTCCAAAAATGTTCCTTCAAATCTCTATACATTTTGGTGCTCCCAGGGTGTATAGAGAAATTGGAACAATGAGCATCATCCATCAATTCCCTTTTCAGATCAGGTAAATCGGGAACACAAAGTCTCTTCCCGAATTTCAAAATTCCATCTTCATACACAAAGTCTCTCAATCTCCCATCATTCACAGCTTTAATCTTCTTCTGAAATTCTTCATCATCGGTCTGAGAACTCTTAATCCTTTCTAGTAAAGATGGTTTGGCAACCATTTGAAAAAGCATTGATGTTTCACCTTCCCTGGTTATTCCCATGTCCATCTTCACTAGATCCATGAAAATTGGATCCCTTTCAATTCTCATCATGTTCAAAACTCCATGGTCTTTTCTGCTCAAAGCATATGCCACCTTGTTTGCTTTCCCTGGGTGGTAGTGTATCGTGCAATCATAATCCTTGAGTAATTCAAGCCATCTCCTTTGCCTCATGTTGAGTTCTTTTTGTGAGAAAATATACTTCAAACTCTTGTGATCAGTATAAATCTCACATTTTTCACCATAGAGGTAGTGTCTCCATATCTTCAAAGAAAAGATCACAGCTGCTAACTAAAGATCATGAGTAGGATAGTTTTGTTCATGAATTTTCAACTGTCGTGATGCATAGGCAATAACTCTATCATTCTGCATAACGACACAACCAAGTCCTTTCTTTGATGCATCACTATAAATAACGAACCCATCATTCCCCAATGGTAGAGTCAATATAGGAGCATTGACTAATCTTCTCTTCAGTTCTTCGAAACATTCTTCACACTCTTTTGTCCAAACCAATTTAACCCCTTTACGTGTGAGCTTCGTTAATGGGTTAGCCAATCGGGCAAAATTCTGGACGAAACGTCGATAATAACCTGCCAAACCAATAAAACTACGTACCTCAGTTATACTCGTAGGTGCTGGCCATTCTTGGATTGCCTTGGTCTTAGAAAGATCAACAGAGATTCCATCTTTAGAGACAATATGGCGAAGAAAAGAAATATCCTGAAGCCAGAATTCACACTTGCTAAACTTCCCATATAATTCATGCCTCCTTAGAGTCTTCAAGATAATGCGCAAGTGATTTTCATGATCTTCGTAGGTTTTGGAGTATACCAAGATATCATCAATAAATACCACCACAAATTCATCGAGATACTCCTTGATAACTCTATTCATCAGATCCATGAATACCGAGGGTGCATTAGTCAATCCAAACGGCATTACGGTAAACTCGTAATGCCCGTACCTGGTTCGAAATGCTGTCTTCGAAATGTCTTCCTTCTTCACACACAACTGATGGTATCCAGATCGAAGGTCAATCTTTGAAAAGTATTGAGCTCCATGCAGTTGTTCAAATAAATCCTCAATACGAGGTAGGGGATACTTGTTCTTTATCGTTATAGCATTGATCTCCATGTAGTCGATACATAACCTCATAGATCCATCTTTCTTTTTAACAAAAAGAACAGGGGCTCCCCATAGAGAAACACTAGGGCGAATAAATCCCTTATTACTCAATTCCTCTAGTTGTTTCTTTAGTTCGACTAATTCCACAGTGGCCATTCTATAAGGGGTCTTCGATATAGGCCTTGATCCAGGAATCAAATCAATGGAAAACTCAACTTCTCATTCTGGAGGATGTCCAGGTAAATCTTCCGGAAATACATCTACAAATTCTTTCACAACAGGTACATCCTCTATATGAACATTCCTTTCCTCACCGACAGTTATTTCATTCTCTTTCTCCCCAATAATTGAATTAAGTTGAGCTACTGGGGGTGGATCTAAATATAAATTAGGTGGTGACGATTCTGCTCTAAAAATAAGGTGTTTATTATCATTATCATCAAGAATCGTAACCTCTTTCTTCTTACAATAAATCTTCGAATCATAGTCCGAAAGCCAGTCCATACCGAGGATTATATCAAACTCAATCATAGGTATGATGATGAGATCAGCAGATAAAGAAAATTTATGTGCTCTAATGGGGACTGATTCACAAAACTTTGTTGCAATGATACTTCCCTTCGGAGTTTTAACTGACAACTCCCTTATTAATTCAAATTGGAAATATCTAATTTTCTTAGAAAACTGGGAAGATATGAAACAATGCGATGATCCAGAATCAAATAATGCATTTGCTAAACTTGAGGAAACCATTAAATTACCTGCCACCACGTCTTTCGGAGCTTCTACCTCAGCAGTAGTGATAGCATAAGCCTGGCCTTGATCCCTTGGACTTTTCTGAGGTAAGTTCTCCTGACGCTTAGGACATTCATTTGCATAATGCCCCATCTCCCTGCAATTGTAGCACTGAACGTTGGTAGCTTCCTTCTTCCCTTTGCAATCACGAGCTTGGTGGCCTTTTTCACCACACTTGTAACAGACTCCCATTCCCTTCAAGCAAGTACCAGGGTGTTTCTTCCCGCATTTACCACAGGATGGATATTCAACCTTTCCCTTCTTCCCCTTATTTCTATTCCCAGATTGATCAGCAGGTCTCTTCTTCTCTTGCTTTGATTTAAAGTCATAAGACTTAGAGAATTCCTTTTCAGTCTTGATAGCACATGAGGCAATGTCTTCGTACGATGAAAAGGATTGTGAGACTAACGCTCGACAGAGAAATGGTTTTAACCCATCAACAAAACGATCAATCTTACTTCTTGGGTTGCGAATATAATCTCCAGCATACCTTGCTAACCTTGTAAAGTTAGCCTCATACTTTGTGACATTCTCATCCTCCTTTTGTCTCAGACTCAGAAATTTCCTTTCCATATCTGCTCGATGGTCGCAAGGAAAGTATTTTTCTAAAAACAGATCTTTGAACTCCCTCCATTCCATATTTGATACTTCATCATCTTCCTTCATGTTTTGAATCAATGACCACCATTGATCAGCATCTCTAGTGAGGCGGTCAACTGCCATGATAACTTTTTCCCTTTCACTGCTCCCCAAAGCCTGAAATATTTTCTCTAGGGAATTTATCCACTGCTCGGCTACTAAGGGATTTGTATTCCCATTGAACGTTGGTGGTTGTTGCCTCATGAATCGATCTAACATTGATCCTCCACGCTGCGGATCAGGGTGCTCCATATGGGTAAGGTTATTATTCATAACCTGAGTAAGTTGTCCCAGTATGGTGATTAGCTGATCGGCTCCAGTTGCATCACCAGCTCCACTATAATTATCTTGAGCAGGAGGGCAATCCCTACATGGAGTGCGTGCATTGATACGGTTTCCATTTCTTCCACTAGGCGCCATTTCTAAACAATGGTATAAACTAGATCAGTTTATGAATCAAAATACATAATCCCATACTTATAAAACACTTAACATAAATTGAACTATTTATGGATATAATCCATAATCATAAAAATGTTTTCTTTGAGGAAGTATATACTCATAATCCCTTCAAAATGATTTGTAAAGAAAATGAGAGTTATCCTAAGCATATCCCCCGGGAGTGTCGTAACCAAGAGTGCAGCAAGGCCCGTTGTCGTGCACCAGTTCCCGTTCGAGTCTAGCTCAAAGCGGTGTTTTTGGGTTTTACCCCTAGGTACATCTGTGCCAGAGCCGCCTCTACCTGCTCGTATCCAGACAGGGATGTATTGCTCGGAAAACTCACAAAATCTCTACAATACCAAAATTCTAGGAAGTTCTTCTACACTAATCCTCAAAGTTCATCTTAGTTCTACGTGCTCTAATCAGAGTTTATCTAAATCTAGCTTCCAAGGTTTGTACTAAACTTTTTCTGATACCAACTATAACGCCCCGACCCCAGTTACCCAGAGTCGGTGCATTAATTACATAACATTAGTATGATCACAAGAAAGATCAAATCTCGAAAGACCAATTGGTTTATTAGCCTTGGAAACACTATATATATTCATAAGTTTTACATTACATCATCAAAATAAAAAAAACTACTACAACAACATATTGTCTCCATAGTCCACACTATTAACCCCTCATAATATCCCTGCAAGTCATTCATAATTTACTTCTTCACATCCTGGGAAAATAAAACATAGAAAAGGGGTGAGCTCAAATGCCCAGTAAGGATAACAATATAGCGGAAACTTTCATAAATAAGAATAAACATTTAAGGCAATGTATAACTAAAACAAAAGCCTTTTAAACTTTAACTTCAACATAGTATGGAATAAATAAAATGAAATAATGCCATTTACTTATTCACATGGATATTCTACTAATCGAATAATCACATGCAATATCAATAACCACTTTCATAATGATGGAATGCATAATGCCAGACTATCATAACCACATAGCCAAGGCCTCGTGCCAAGACTACAAATAAGATTTTGCCAAGGCCTTGTGCCAAGACACTAGTTTGCCTCATGACACCTACCGATGCATCGAGGAGCTATAGCGGGCTCCACCCGTCACATATTAAGTCCAATGCATTCCCATATGAAAAGGTTTAAACATAACATAAACATTCGTATTAAAACTAGCATACGAAATGTAAATACTTTCACCATAAACCATGAATGGTATATTAAAAAAATAGCACATCCACAGTCAAACATATCACAAAACCTTCAATACAATATAAAAGTTTTGTATCATAATATATCATCCTCAAATAAGCGTAAAATCCATTAAAGGATGTTGACATAGATGAAATCAAAACTCTTTTTAATGAAATATCTCTTTCTATTTTGAAATTATTTAAGAGACATATATTTATAAAATAAAACATTTTCTTTGAAAATATTCTTATAAGCTTGTAAGGGAAGCTTTGACGATTTTATAACGGCGGAAAATAACCGCACCCGCCGTATAAGTTAAAAAAACATTCTTATCTTAATTCTGTCGAAAAGGTTAAAAAGCACCTTGTTTGGAAAACGACGGAAAGATTCCCTTATAAACCTCTTATAAAAAGTCAAACAAGGGTATAAATGACTTTAACCCATATTCTTTTAAATATTAAAAATGTTTTGAAATACATTTTGAAGAAACATTGACGTGGATGATAACGAGATCCCAGTAGATTATTACGTATAAACAACCTCGGATAATGAAGAGATTGTGAAATAACCCTTACCTTGTACTTTTCCTTGGTTGGGGTAGGTTGACCTCCTGTATAATGGTGAAATAATTTTTATTAAATTATAAAAGAATCATATACATTAATATGATATCATATATGATCTTTTAATATTGATTTGATAATAATATCTTAGTATTATCGTTGTTTCGGGTGTTAACTTACTTGTTTTATTTTATATGTTTTGTTACGTAAGCCATGTTTGTAATGTATAGGTTGTATATTATTCATATCCAGAATTATATCAAGTCCTTAAACATCATTTTTAAATCATCAAATGATAATTATACTTGAATGGATACGATGGAGAATGAATCTTATCGCGTTTGTGGAGACGGTAGTCCGTACGTACGCACGAGCGACAATATCATTCTTTTGATATTAAAATAATATATAAATGGATGTTATATCATATATACAGAATAATTAACATGTTATATTTATTATTTACATGAGTTTCACATCATTATTATACCCA
This sequence comes from Viscum album, assembly GCA_963277665.1. Taxonomy (NCBI): domain Eukaryota; kingdom Viridiplantae; phylum Streptophyta; class Magnoliopsida; order Santalales; family Viscaceae; genus Viscum; species Viscum album. Next base: position 63,102,669 of record OY728154.1, on the reverse strand, counting down.
TCCAAAGAATAATATATTGAATAACAATTACACCACGACGTGGAGACGGTAAGTCGTACGTACGCACGTATGGTGACATGTTATTCAAAGGGTGGATAGAATACTGAATATGGTTGTACCATGTTTATAATAACATCACAGTATATGTGAGATACTGGAGTTATTATTTTAGAATGGTAAGAACAAAGAAAGAAGAAGTGGAAGAAGAAAGGAACTTGAAAAGGGGTGGTAAAAACATTACCTCTTCTTCGGGTTCTTCATTTTGATTTGATCAAAAGGGCTCCTTAGGTTGGCTTTCTGATCAAAATAAGTCCTATAGGTTGTAGTGAGGGAAGTTGGGAGAGTATTTGGGCAGAGTTTGGCCGAGCCAAGTGGCTTTGAAGGTGTGAAGAAATGAGAAGGAGGAGTTCCCTTTTATAAGAGGGGTGATGGGCACCTTTGGAAAAGCTAGAAATATTAATTTATAATAAATTCATATTCGGTTTCTAATGAATCCAAAGTTTATTATTCAAAGTTTATGGTGGGGATGGGTCGAACAAAACTCAACCAATAGTATTTAGACAGGTTTGGGTACTTATATTAACCTTATCTTTAAGTATTAACTCTAAGTTAATTAGTTTCACTTTTACAATGTCTCTTTGTATTTTTATATAATATGGTTAATAAACTTACTATATACATCCAAGAGACCCCCAAGTGGTCCATTAATGATGAAACTATCATGATATAAGTCTCTTGGCCGAACCTTAGATTTTTATGAATTTAATATCAATTAATAATATAATATTTGTTTTAAGAACTCTTTTATGTCAATTTTGACACTATTCAATTGTTGATTTTTGTGAAACTCATAACAGATTGATTACTTCGAACAAAGTCAATTAAATCAATACTAATATATCATATTATCCTAGAAAATTAGTTTAATTAATTAAAAGTTTCATATTATATTTATTTGGGTATTTATAATATCAATTATTTTAATTTTTCACTATTATAGTAATTAATGCATCATCACTGTGTCATAAATAAATTAAATTATTTAATGTCTAAAAATTATAAATGAACTATAACTATGTAGGAAATCTTTTTATCTTTCTAATTAATATTTATAATCTAAAATCCAACATATATAACCTTATGTAAAAAGTGTTTTTCTAAAAGATATATGCTTGTGTCATTTTTGTATTCATTTTAACTTAATTAAAATAAAGTGTCCTTATCACCTACAAGTGGCACCATGGGGTCCCAAAATCGACCCAAAGATGCCTATGGTAGAACATGTATCAACCAATAAGGCTAGGACACGTTTTAGGGTAATTTAGTATTATTATAATATTATTTTTTAACCCTTATTTACCGGATTTACCCTTAACCATGGTAAATAAAATATTTACCGTAGTAATTATTCAAAATGTCTAAAAATAAAAGTTACCTATTTACACAATTTGAACATCCTGATTCCAAATATGGAATCCATTTTTCTAAATTCAAAATACAGAAGTGGCAGAAATTAATTTAAAATTAATTCCCGCTGTCAAAACAAAAAGCGTGTTTTTAAGAGATAATAACTATCAAAAGATTGACACTTGTTTATGTTCGGTTTAATTGTAAAATTATGTCCAATGACCAAAATTATATTAAATGGTAGAAATATATTCTAAATATACTTTAAAACCACTCAAATTCATAATCTATCACTATTAATTATTTTGATTAAAAAAGATGTTTTTAATTAAAATTTAGTAATTTTCACTATTCATCAAAATATGAAAGTTATCCGAAATGTACCAAAATTTCACCTTAGGCTAAATTAGATATTATGAATCCAAAAATGAAGTCTATTTTGAAATATAAAATATATATAATTTTAAAAAGTAGGTATTACTATTCATAACGGCTAGTTTGATTGGTTGTTAGAACTCGGTGTTGCGTACAACACACGCTATCGCATTATTCAAAGAGAAGCGTACCGTAGAAGTTTGGGGTGTTACAGAAATTGTCCACATAGATTGGTATGAACCAATTCAAGAAGCACCATAGTCCTTTCACAGTTTCCAATAAATGGGAATATGTTCATTTTCCCTTGCTAACATTTGTGACATACACCAAGTGGTTTTAGATTGAATGAATCAAAATATCCATCTTGATGTAATTTTTTTGAAGCATTTCTCATTTACATGAAATTTCTGGTGATTCCAAAGTTGGGTGTGGAATGAGTCATGTTAAGTAACATTTTTATCGATTTTCATTACTTGTTTTTTGAAATCCAACACGTAAAGATATCTATGTAAATGTTTCTTACAAAAAATAAAATTTTTATAAAATAAGTAACATTCATTTCCAAACATGAAAATAAATCAATATGTATCTATTCTGGAGATTGAAATAATGTTTTTGTTTACAGAAGGCACATAAAAAACCCTATAACACAAAGATCATACCAGTAGGCAATGTGATGTGGTTGTCCTTGATAGCTACAACAACACGTCTAGCTCAGTTAGATGCTTGTAGATCTTTCTTCCCTCAGTAAATGTTCACTTAATATATTTGGTTTCTTTATTTTGATACACATGTGATCATCAGAAGATGTATTCAATACCCAATTTTTAGAAACAAATAAATCTCACTCGATAAAAAATGCACCTAAAGCTTCCCCTTGCTTCTTTGGATGGGTGCAGTTTTTCACTCGGTGGCCCTTTGTTCCACATGCAACACAAACAACTTCCTATTCCCTGGCCTCCCATTTGATCTTACTTTTCTTGGAAGGGAATGGAGAAGGTTTTGTCTTGAAGATATTCTCTTTCCCTTTCCTTTTAATAACCATAAGGATAGAAGGATTTTCACACTTTATGTCTTTATCCACATGGTGAATGAGGATAAGAAGATTAGGTAGAGACTTTTGAATGTTGTTCATATTGAAATTAACAATATAATTGGAGAATCTTAGAGGGAGTGACGCAAGAATGAGATTGGTTCACAATTTTTTGGGAAGTTTACACCCTTAAACCTCTATTCACTCAATGTATCCAATGAGATTGACTATATGAGGCACAACTAGGGCACCCTCTATAAGCATACTATGAGATATTTCCTTGGAGATCTCAAATCGATCCTATCTAGATCCCTCCTTATAAAGACCAAGGAGGTTCTCAAGAATTATATAGGCATCGATGTTGTTGTGAGACTTCATGAGTTTAGTATAAATTAATGAAAGCATCAAACATTGAATATCAACTACATCATTCATAAGTTTCTCTTAGAATATGAAATCTTCATTTCTCGCCTATTGGGTAGGAGGATTAGGCAATGAGGTCTATTGTATGTCAAATTTCCATTCATGGCATAGAATAACTAGAAGGTGTCTAAACTGTTCTTGGAAGTTTCTTCTAGTGAGGATTTGGTCTTTATCAAGTATTGATCATAGGGATAGTGCGGACGACAAGATTGATATTTTTATTCGACAATTGAAAGAGCGCATTATTAGTACTTTCTTTATTAAAATTTTTTGAGAAAGAAAAAATTAATTTTATTATGTCTGCCACTATTTTATCAAGTACCATTGGCCATCACCATTGAACTCAGAATGTCTATTTTATTGGAAATTTTAGTGGAAATGATCCATATTCCCCATCACATAACCCCTACAAGTTTTTTTCAAGCTATTTGAATGTATTCAAGTTGGAAGGTATTTTCTTATTGAAGTATTGCATCTCCTTGATCTATTGAGTAGACTCCCTAATCCTAAAATAATGACTTGTATATCCTCATCAATTTCCTCCCAATTTACACGAAGTCTTTAATGGGCTACTCCTCATGATTAAATATGGTTAAGTCAGACCCAAACTTTCATAAGTGATTCCTGTATAAAAGTAAGTGTACCAACAAGGGTTGGTCAAACAAATAGTTTTATTATGTCTTTACATTAATTAGGTAATGGAAGGATTGGTTTAAAATTAGATTTGATTGAGGCATTTTTTATCTCTTACACATAAATTGATTATTATCTTTATCACATGCTTGTTAATATTAACTGGAACCTACTTAAGTGATTTACTATATATTGATAATATTTACATATAAGCTAGGTTTAGTTTAGTTCCATATTGCATTATTTTAAATTCATTAATTTTGTTGTCGCAACAATACTTCCATAATGAAAAACCATGAAACTGATATAAATAAAATAATATAAAGGAAAGGATCATGATATTTTCTAATGCTTTTTTTATCTATAGGTTGATAAAATTACCATGAACTATAGGAGAAACACCTTGAACCAATCTGGGGCTCATGTTTACTACATTCCACTTGTCCACCTATGTATCACCTTAGATGGGTTTCACCTGAACTCCAAATTGAACCACATCCACAAGAATGGGTGCTCCATCCATTAAATATGTGTTTCATCTCACACATATGTGAGGGGTAAAAGGGGTTTTACATAATATAAACTATGGTCACGCATTCCCTACATAACAATAAGGAGAGATGGAATGCGGGCCAATAATTTAAAATAAATTAAAAGGAAACCAACCACATACAAAGGTTCAGTCTATTCATGATCACCGATATACCTGCAATGAATTAATCATTTAATAAAACTAGCACTCAATTATTTATTCATTATTATTATGATAAATCACACTCGAATTTTATAACTATTATCTTTAATCAATCAATCCTTTATCTTAATAGTTTTCAAAATTTCTTCTATATTCTCATACATTTAATTTTAAACAAAGAAAATTCATTAAAAATTAACCTGGTACATAAATGTACCATGGAGGTAACACAGTGAACACCCATTCGAATATGCACAACACATATTATATTTGTATAATATTTACTATTGTGAATTATGGAATACACGATTTATGCATACTATCAAAACATGAACATCACATATTATTAAACGAATATCATGATTATTTCAGCAATGTGTTATGAATCAATGCACAAAGTAACAACCTGTAATATGATTTATACATGACATGTAGTTCTGAACATTATTCAAACATTAATGTTTTAATTATGTGTAATTTGGTAAAGTACATGACATGTAGTTACAACATCATGATGTGTACTACCTTCACAGTATTATCTGATGTACATGTCTAGGGACTCAGTGTGTGATTCATACTTTGGAAATATCAAAGAACACGACATGTCTAGTGGTCCACATGCCATTGTGTCTCCGGGTAACATGATTACATGTCTGCTTTTATGTATAAGGGATACAAAGTTTGGTCCTTGACCTGAAGGGACTATATGCCATGTCCAGTGGGCCACACTACATATAATCTGGAAATTGTGTTCCTATCTATCCAGTTCAACATGCGTTGTGTGAATTAAATACACCACATGAAATAAATTCACATGACTTGAGTAATTTCTGAATTACTCCAAATGCACTGAACACAACTACACATCGTGAAATCTGGAATACATGACAAGTGTAGAATATAACATGGTGTGTAACTCAAATTACATGAAGTGTACTGTCGCGTCACATGGATAAAATTTTCAGCACCCCCTGAAGAGATCCTTGTTTTAATTTTAATATAAAAATTAAACATTTATATTAGATCTGTGAGAAACTAAAGAGGAGGAACAAATCTAAAAATTTAGAATACAAGAATGATTATCTTTGAATTGAAAAACAAAACTATTCAATCATAAATAATCAAAAAATTATTTAAATAATTATAAATGATGATGTCACCGCTCTAAGACCACTTGAAAGATCTGGAAGCAACAGAATCATGGTAGTTAGGAGGACCCAAATTTTATTTTCCATAATCGATAACCAATTTGGGATCAATACTATGATGAATGCAGGTATCCATGGATTTCAATAAAATATTTAGACAAATGGAAGAAAAAAACAGATCTAAGAAAGAAGATATTTTACATCATTTTTATAATTAATTTATTAATTTCTGAAGAAATTAAATACATGGGTCTTTCGTACATTCTTTTTTGATGATTGTTGATTTTCTGGAATGACCCTTCGAGATTGAATTCAATTCATTTATGAGAATCCAAATTATAATCTGTCTAGTGGTGATCCACATGTGATCTAATGGTATCTAATCAATGCCACTCATTCTCTTGGTGTTAGCACGACGAAGAGAATGTCTTGAATTGATTATTCTTGATCTTTTTTCTTTAGTGTTGAAGAACTTCTCTCAGTATAGAAAGGGATACAAGATAGGAGTCGAGAGAGAAAATTGTTTGGATCAACAATTCTCTAGCATCACTGGATGTTGGCACAATAGACGTACCCATCTATTAATCGATATGGGGTTTTATTTACCATATTTAATTAGGTAACAACGATTAAATGCAATTATAACCATTAGTGAAAACACATGTCTCTTAATAAAAATAAAAAAAAATTATTTTTGGTGCACCAACTTACGAAAAATGAAACCATAAATAAAATTCCACACCACATAATGATAAAAGTATTATTATTATTCCTTGCTCCAAGGTGATAACTAAAATTTATCAACTTGTAAATAAATAATTTATCACTGAACATGGTCTTGGCCCATTTGAACTCCTCTTCCATTTATTGAATACCCAAATAAATATTTTACGCTCTTAAATAAATATTGTATTCACAAACTATTAAATTAATATTTATTATATAAAATAAATATATACTTTTTATTCAGATTCCAGAGAATAAACATTCCTTGAATTTATGTGATCATTTTAACTTGAATAAAATTATTCCTTGGTGTTAAGAATAATATTTATTCTATTAATTAAACTAAAATAGAATTTAATTGATACCATAGGAAATAATTAGTGTGTAACCATTTAGGATTCTTTATCCTCAACCTTAGGCAAACTTTCTTAGTGTCCAAGATTACTATATAGAAATGGGTCAAGGAACCCAAGAGAAAGAACTTACAGTCACATGATGACATCCACATATGAATACTCACAGTGTAATATAATATCTTTATCACAATATCTCAACAAATAGGTTTCATGTTAGTGTCATCAACCTATATTCTTGACACATAATTATTTGACTACCTAAAATAAACTTGTCGTTTCCCCATGAGCATGGAATTTAGGGAGATGGTTTTATGTCAATCAATGGGATGAGATATCAACTTCCATAAATGGAAGGGATAAATTGAAACTCCCCAACCCTAATTTCCTAGAGTTAGTGAATTATTACATATATTTTGCATGATCACAAGAGATCATGTCCTGAAAGACAGATTTGTTTAGTATCCCTAGTAGTACTGGATACATACATAAGTTTAACATTACATAATGAAATAAAGAAAAACAACATCGTGTCCTATTTGAACAGACTCATATACCTTTCCCTATTCCTTGTGTTTAATCATGATATACTTTTTCACATCCTGGTAAATATAAAAACACATAAAGGGGTGATCTCAGATGCTTAGTAAGGATAAATAATATTAATATCTTTCATAAATAATAATAAACATTTAATTCAATGTATAAAACTAAAACACAAGCCTTTTAAACATAAAATTCTACATAATATGGAAAATATAAATCAAATAATTCCATTTTATTATTCACATGGATATTCTACTAGTCGAATAATCACATGTAATATCAATATCTTATTTTATAATGATGGAATGCATAATGTCGAACATCATAAATTCATAGTGAAGGCCTCGTGCCCAAACTACAAATAAACATTGTCAAGGACCTGTGCCAAGACACTAGTTTGTCTCATTAGACCAACTAATGCATCGAGGAGCTATAGCGGGTTCCACCCGACACTTAATAAGTCCAATTCATTTCTCATATGAAAAGGTTGAAACATAATTTTAACATTCATTTTTAAACTAGCATATGAAATGTCAATAATTTAACCACAAACCATTAATGGTATAAAAATAGAACATCCATGGTCAACCATATCTCATTCAATACTATATGTAAGATTGTCTTATAATAAATTAACCTAAATAAATAATAATGAAGGATATTTACATAGATGAAAATAATCATCAAAACTATTTGAGGGAAATATCCCCCTTTTTCTTGAAAATATTTAAACATCTCACTATTTATCAAGATGCTGTTTAAAATAGATTTTTGAATCAAAGTGTCCCATACCACTATGAAACTTATAAAATGAATTTTAATTTTAAAACATTAATGTACATAAAAATAAATACTTAAAACCATTTTTAAAACATGGACATTAATGAGAAAGATTTAGAAGAATTAATCTTTAAAACATTTAAAATGATATTTTAGTTAGATTTACTAACCAAATTATAGATGCTTGAATACAAATAATTGAGGTAATAAAAACTTTGTAACATCATGAGAATAAAGGTATTCATGATATAATATGTCAATGTACAATATATACACCAAATAAAAGTGAATTGGCACATTACAACAATGAAGTCTCAATGGAATGTAAAGTGAGATGGAGTCCCTTATAAAGACCATATCCTTAGATCAAGGATAAATTAATGAAATAATTATGTTTGAAAAATATAAATACACTCAATTTTATTGGATATTCAGTGTAAATCAAGTATAGTACATTCAACCATATTCTTGTAAAAAAACACCAATGACTTGAGTGTTTAACTCAATGAATTGAAATTGAGTTTAAATTACTCTTATCAAGTTCATATCGATGAGTTAATAATTTATAAATGTGGGTGATTATGTGTATAAAAATTATATCCACGCAAAGGGGAGTGTAAATTACTATATAAGTAAATAAATAGTTATTTCAAACATAATCTTAGAGTAAAACAATCAACGTTGTTTGCTTAAAACCAAATGTGTGAAAATTTAAATTTAAAATTACCTTATCGATTTGGTAACTTACGAAACATAAACCCCATGAAAGAAGGATTTTACAATGATGATTTAAATAACCATAAATTAATGTATATTACATAAATAATACAATCACGGGTAGTACGTACACCACACAAATAGTAATAGAGGCAAATATAGCATGAATCTCCCAGGAATAAAAGTGACACAAAAACCCCTTACCTTGTACTTTTCCTCACATGAGGGTATGTTAACCTCTTGTATAATGGGGTAATAAATGTTATTAAATTATAAAATAACCATATACAAAAATATGATATTATATATTATCTTTTAATATTTCGTTGTTAATGATACTTCAGTAGTATCATTGTTTCGGGTGTTAACCGATTCGTTTTTCTTTATATGTTTCCTTACATAAGTCATGTTTGTTATGTATAGGAAGTATTTGATTCATATCCAGAATTATATTATGTTATTAACTGTAATTTTTTAATCATAAAAAGATATTTATTCTTGAATGGTTACGATGGGGAATGAATCTCACCGCATTCGTGGAGACGGTAATCCGTACAAACGAATGAGCGACAATACCATTCTATTGATGATGAAATCGTATTTAATTGGATGATATTTAATATATACAGAATAATAAAAATGTTATATTTATTATTCACATCAATTATACTCTTTATTATACCCATTAAAATAATTTCTTTTTGAAAAACAAACTACACCATGATGTGGAGACGGTAAGCCGTACATATGAACATATAGTGACCTTTTCATTAATAATATGGATAGAATAATGAATATGGTTGTAAAATATTTATAATAACATCACACTATGTATAAGGTACTGTAGTTATTATTTTTGCATTGAAAAAACAAAGAAATATGAAGTGAAATAAGATAAGAAAATTAAAAGAGGTGATGAAATAATTATCTCTTCTTCCGGTTCTTCCTTTTGATTTGATAAAAATGAATCCTTAGGATAGATTTTAATCTAATTAAGGAATCTAGTTTTAATTTAGCGTATTTGAGAGGATATTTGAGTAGGGGTTGGCCGAGCCAAATGGCTTTGGAGGTGTGATTTTGAGAGAAGGAGAAGTTCCCTTTTATAAGAGAGGTGAGGTTCACTTTAAGAAAACATTGAAATATTATTTTATTATACAATCATATTAGATTTATAATGGCTCCAAAAGGATTTATTTTGAGTATAATGTGGAGATGGGTTGAAAAACTCTCAACCAATAGGTTTTATACAGGTTTAGGTCACAATATTAACCTTATCTTTTAAATTTAACTTTTGGTTAAATAGTTTAACATTTACCATGACTCCTTGTATTTTTATAATATATGGTTAATAAACTTACTATAAAATATCAAGAAAACATAAAGTGGTTCATTAATGACATATCTATTATTATATAGGTCCTTTTCCAAAACCATATATTTTTAGGACCATTATATCATTTAATAATATAGTATTTGTTTTATAAACTCATTTAGGTCAATTTTGACATTATTTTGTATTTGGTTTTTGTGAAACTCATAACAATATGATTTCTTCGGAAAAAATAAATCGAATCAACCCGAAAATGTAATATTAACCTAGAAAATTTGTGTAATGCAAAAAAGTATCAATTTACATTTATTGTAGTATTTATAATATCATTTATTTTAATCTTTGATTAATAAGGTAATTATGCATCATCATTGTGACATAATTAATTTTGATTATTTAATGTTTAAAAATTATAAATAAAATACAATTACGTAGGAAATCATTTTAGATTTATAATAAATATTTATAGTCAAAATTATCTTATGTGTAACTCTATATTAAAAATGTAATATTTATTAAAATTTTGAATTTAACACTATTAAATATTTTTTAAAAAAATAATAATAAATTTCCTAATCTAAACCAAGTGGACACAAAAGGATCATATTTTATTCCTAAGGTTTATTTTGGACTAAAAACACTTATCCAATTGCATCCTCACAATTTGAATTTGTTCTTCGTAAATAAAAGTTAAAAAAATAGAAAATACCTTTGTTGAAAACCCACATCAGAAATAGGATTTATAAAATTTAGTCTTAATAAGAGGGAAAGGGAAATGAAAAAGTAACCAAAAAATTAGGATTTTGAATAGAAGAAAATTGGTGGAAAATATAATTTTAGGAAATATGTTAATATTTATAGGGAGTGATTGAGTTCATCAATCACAAACATGTGAATAGAAAATTGATGGCCTCAAGGCCATAAATCTATGATAAATAATCTAAGGTATTAGGATAACACATTTTTTGGGTTTAAGATCCTTTCCCCAAGGTTTAAGATCTAATTTATTCATAGAATAAGAAAAAAAATACATGATTAGAAGAGTTCCATCCTTTAAGTAATTTCTACCAAAAACTCATCTTAAACTCCAAATTATGAGTATTCAAGATGAATTGGTCACACCTGATGCTCTAGAATCAACTTATAGAGAATCACATAATCTATAAAGGATGAACTATATATTTTATATATATTTAGCGATTAACTGAAACCAAAGTGGTTAGTACATTATCATATGATACCTAATACGGATAATCCTTTAGAGAAAGAAATACTAATCGTTATTTATAAAATTAAACCAGCAATACCCAAAGTTCAATAAATTCCATTCAATAAACAATTGTTCTTAAAATCCATCAATATAATCCAAACTAAGATTGAAACCCAGAACACAGAATAATTTTATTGTGTAGTCTTCCACATTAAATTGTATCTTCAAATAACATCGAATACTCTTAAAGACACATACATAAAAGTAATTAACCTAATCACATATTCTCTTTGATAGGTTAATCATTTCCATAAATAACCCAAATTACTATAAATACTCAATAAAAACATATATAAAAATCCACCATTACTCCTCAAATGGAATCCCATAGTATTCTATTTTCCTTTGGTATATAGTGTTCCCAATAGAGCCAATGTCTTCCAAAATAACAGTTATCACTTAATAACCAAATCATTTTCCTAAACTAAGGATATCCTTTTGATAAAACATAATATCCCAAATCAACTTATTATTTATTAATAAAACCATTTTACTAAAAATAATTAGTCACACTTACCTGGGAATTTATGTAGTCCAGTGGTAAGTGATAAATCCCAATAGCACTTTGGTTGTGGGTTCGATTCTCATAGCTTTGTCTGACGCAACGGGTTGTCACCCAGTCTGCATGTTGTCCTTTTTCAAAAACTATATTTTGTAACATTATCAAAATGAGATAAATTCCTCAAAATAACCATAACATAATTTAACCACAGATGTTATCTCATACCACGCAATTTCATCCCAAAAATTAATAACATGTAATTGCCCCAAATTCAAGGATTATATAAACCCAAATGGATATTTATAACTATATTCATAAAAGAAAAGATAATTATTCTATAATAGTATTTTCACATAACAAATTAAAAGGTTACACATGCAAGAGAAAAGTCTTCAAAATAAATTCCATCAACAAAGAGCACTAATACTCTTAAACATTTCACCATCCATTTATTTCCATATATGATATTCCTAGACCAAGAGGTTATCCTAGAGAATAGGTCATTAACTCTGGTAATTCCTACATACCCTACATTTACAGAAAATGACTGTAAATCGATTCTTGGTATCATTTTTATTTTTTTTCCATATTACTCTACATTTTTCCTCAGAAATTCATTACTTTATATCCTTATTTCCCACATATAAATCATTGCCTAGTTTCATTAAGACACTTTCCTGGGTGTCTCCTTCCACATTTTCTACATGATGGAAATTGAGATTTCTTTTCTCCATAGTCTCCACTACTGGAGCTCTTATCATTCACCTCCTTTCTCATCTTTTTTGAGTCTGAGAGTTCGTAAATATATATGTTTTTTATCATATTTTAGGAAAACTGATTCAGCATGAACACGATATCTTTTATTCCTATCAATATTACATTTATTTTCTCATTTCCACCGCCATGCCCACCTTGTACATCATGTTCTATATTAATATTAGTTCATTGGAATCCATCCATTGACTAAAACCAGAAAGCATTTTGTGAGTAACAATAGTCATAAAGTCATATATAGAATATCATGACACCTTATTTTCAATCTAAAACACCTTAGGATTAATCAAGGTTATTTATTATCATCTTATATTAAAATATTTAAAATCAGTTTGTAATGAAAACGTGAATTTTCCTAAGCATATCCCCTGAGCATTTCGTAACCAAGAGTACAACAAGGCCCGTTTTGATGCACTAGTTCCCATTAGAGTCTCGCTCAAAGTGGTGTTTTTGGGTTTTACCCCTTGGTACATCTATTCCAAATCAGCCTCTACCTGCTTGTTTCTAGAAGGGGATGTATTTCTTGGAAAACCTACATAATATTTGCATTACCAAATTTTTTTGATGTTCTTATATACTAATCTAAAAAGTCTATCTGAGGGTAATGTTATCTAATGAGAGTTTTTCTAAATCTAGTTTCCATGGTTTGTACCAAATATCCTTGGAAACCAACTGTAACGCCCCCAACCTAGTTACCCAGAGTCGGTGCATTATTACATATCATTGGCCTGATCACAAGAGATCAAGACTCGAACAGCAGATTAGTTTAGTATCCTTGGAAGTACTAGATACATATATATGTTTTACATTAAATCATGAAATATAGAAAAACAACATTGTGTCTCCTTTGAACACACTCATATCCCTTAGCCTATTCCTATAGGTTAATCATGATATACTTCTTCAAATCTTAGGAAAAATAAATCATAGAAAGGGGTGAGCTTATATACTTAATAAGGATAACAATATAGCTGAAACATTAATAAATAAGTATAAACATTTAAGGCAATGTATAAAACTAAAAAACAAGCCTTTTAAACTTAAAATTCAGCACAATATTGAAAATTTAAACCAAATAATTCCATTTAATTACTCACATGGATATTATACTAGTCGAATAATCGCATGTAATATCAATAGCTAATTTTATAATGATGGAATGCATAATGACGGACATCATAACCGCATAGTCAAGGCCTTGTGCCAAGAATACTAATATAGTTTTTTCAAGGCCTTGTGCCAAGACACTAGTTTTTCTCATGAGACCTTCTGATGAATAGAGGAGCTATTATGGGCCCCACCAACCACTTACTAAGTCCAATTCATTCCTCATATGAAAAGTTTGAAACACAATCTAAACATTTGTATTAAAACTAGCATATGAAATGTCAATAATTTAACCAACAACCTTGAATGATATAAAAATAGCACATCCACAATCAAACATAACTAATTCATTACAATATAGAATATTGTATTATAATAAATTAACCTCAATCAATAACAATGAAGGATATTTCCATAGATGAAAATAATCATCAAAACTATTTGAGAGAAATAACACCATTTTTCTTAAAAACTTTTGAAAATCTCACTATTTATCTAGAATCTGTTTAAAATAGATTTTTAAATCAAAGTGTGCCATACCGCATTGAAACTTTTAAGAGTAATTTTAATTTTAAAAAATTATTGTCCATAAAATAAATATTTAAAACCATTTTTAAAACATGGACATTAATGAGAAAGACTTAGAAGAATAAATCATTAAAACATTTAAATTGATATTTTAGTTTAAGTTCCTAACCAAATGAGAGACACTTTTATAAAAATAATTGAGGTAATAAAAACCGTATAATATCATTTGAATAAAGGTATTCATGACATAATCTGTCAAAGTATATTTTATACACCATATAAAAGTGAATTGGTTCATAACAATAAAAAATTCTTTAGGGAATGTAAATTGAGATGAAATCCATTATAAAGACCTTATCCTTAGGTTAAGGATAAATCAATGACATAATTATGTGTGAAAAATATAAATACACTCAATATGATTGGATATTTAGTGTAAATCAATCAGAGGACATTCACACATATTCTTCTAATAACAAAACCAATGACTTAGATGTTTAACTAAATGAATAGAAATTGAGTTAAAATTACTCTTATAGAGTTCATATCGATGACTTGAGTATTTATAAATTGAGTGATTATGTGTATAAAATCTATATCCACAAAAAGGGAAGTCAAAATTACTACCTAAGAAAATAAATAGTGATTTCACACATAATCTTGGAAAAAAATAATCAATGAAGTTTGCATAAAACCCAATGAGTGGAAATTGAAATTTGAAATTCCCTTTCCAATTAGGTAACTTATAAAACATACACTCATTGAAAGAAGGATAATAAAATTATGATATAAATACCCATACATTAAATTATATTACACAAAGAATACAATCATGGGTAGTATATACACCTGATAAAATGTAATAGCAGAAAATATAGCATGAATCTCATAGGAATAAAATTGAGATGAAAACCCATTATATTGTAATTTCCCTTAGTTGTGGGTACATTAAACTCTTGTATAATGGTGAAATAATTTTTATAAAATTAAAAAAACTGTATACATAACTATGATATCATATATGATCATTTAATATTTCTTTGTTAATAATACTTCCCTAGTATCATTATTTTAGGTGTTAACTGATTCAATTTCTTTATATGTTTTGTTACGTAAGTAATGTTTTTTATTGATAGTATGTATTTGATTAATATCCAGAATGATATTAGGTTCATAAAAATTATTTTTTAATCATAAAAAGTTATTTATTTTTGAAGGGTTATGATGGGGAATGAATCTCGTCGTGTTTGTGGAGACGGTAATCCGTACGTACGCACGAGCGACAATACCATTATATTGATGGGGAAATAATATATAACTGTATGGTATTTCATATATACAGAATCATTAACATGGTATATTTATTATTTACATCAATCATACTAATTATTATACCCATTCAAATAATTTATGGTTGAATAACAAACTATACCACAATGTGGAATGGTAAGTTGTATGTACGCACGTATGGTGACTTTGTCATTCATAGTATAGATAGAATAATGAATATGGTTGTACCGTATTTATAATAACGTCACAGTATATAGAAGGTACTAGAGTTATTATTTTGGCTTGGAATCAACAATGAATTAAGAAGTGGAAGAAGAAAAAACATTTAAAGAGGTGGAGAAATAATTACATCTTCATCGGGTGCTTGCTTTTAGATTGATCAAAAGGGATCCTTATGTTGGATTTCTGATCAAAGTAAGGCCTCTAGGATGAATTGAGGGTAGTTGGTAGGATATTTGAGTATGTTTTGGCAGATCCAAAAAGCTGTGGGGTGTGATTTTGTGAGAAGTAGGAGTAACCTTTTATAAGAGGTATGAGGGCCACTTTAGGAAAACCTTGAAATATTATTTTATTATGCAAACATATTCTATTTATAATGGATCATAAAGGATTTATTTTGATTATAAAGTGGGGAAGGGTCAAAAAACACTAAACCAAAAGGTTTTAGATAGGTTTAGGTCACCATATTAACCTTATCTTTTATATTTAAATCTTGGTTAAATAGTTTAACATTTACCATATCTCCTTGTATTGTTACGTTATATGGTTAATAAACTTACTATAAAATGTGAAGAGAACACAAAGTGGTTAATTAATGACATATATATATATATATATTATTTTATAAGTATTTTGGCCAAAACTTATATTTTTAAGACTATTATATCATTTAATAATATAGTATTTTCTTTAAAAACTCATTTATTTCAATTTTGACATTATTTAGTATTTGGTTTTTCTGAAACTCATAACAACCTGATTTCTTAGAAAAAAAAATTTTCATCAACCCTTACATGTAATATTAACATATAATTTTTTTTAAAGCATAAAAAGTCTCAATTTACATTTATTTTAATATTTATAACATCAATTATTTTAATCTTTCGTTAATACGTTAATTAGTGCATCATCATTGTGTCATAAATAAATTTAATTATTTAATGTCTAAAAATTATAAATAAATTACCATGATGTATGAAATATTTATAGATTTCTATTGAATATTAATAGTCTAAATTATCTTATGTATAATCCTATATTAAAAATTCTTTAGTTTTAAAAATTTGAATTTATAACTTTTAACTCTTCCTTAAATAAAATAATAATAAATGTCCTAATCTAAACCAAGTGGACCCAAAAGGATCATATATTATTTCTAAGATTTATTTTGGTCAAAATACACTTATCCAATAGAATTATGACATGTGTTAGAGTAATTATAATATCATTTTTACCTTTAAATACCCAATTTACTTTTAACGGTGATAAATAAAATTCAAAAGTTACTCTCCACCAAAAAATATTTTTATCTTATTGAACCAAATTTTACTTATTGATGTCAACCATGTCTCTTGGATTTTTCAAATTCAATTCATCTAAGCATTAAAATTACATTTCATGCAAATTTTCTAACGTCCCTAGAAGGTGGGTAAAAGATGTTAAAAAAAATAAATAAAATTTTGTATATCTAATTTCTTTTAAAATGACTCCAATGAATTAAATTTAACGAATATAACTATTAGGTATCTATTTTTACTTTAAGTAAAAAAATTCATTAATTATATAAATAAAAAGTTGGTTTTTAAACAATAATGCATTGTTTTTCACTATTTATCAGAAATTGAAAGTTTTCAGAAAAATACCAAAAAATCACCCTAAGATAATCTTGATATTTTGAATCCAAAAAAAGATTTCTATTTTACCAAATTCAAAACAAAGAAGTTTAATTTATTATTTTAAAATTAATTCTCATTGTCAAAACCAAAAAGTGGATTTTTTATAAGTAAAAACTATCAAAAGATTGATGTGTGTTTTTTTCTGGTTTAAAAGTGAAATTACTTCCAATTACCAAAATTGTATTAAATGAAAAAAATATAATCTAATTATACTTCAAAACCATTCAAATTTATAATTTAACACTATAAATTATTCTTATTAAAAAATTTATTTTCAATTAAAATTTAGTACCTTTCACTATTCATCAAAATAAGAAAGTTATCATAAAAATACCAATAATTTATCCAAAATAAATTTTTATGTCCCGATTATAAACTAGAATTTAATTTAATCAAATTGAATATATAAAAGTTTCAAATATTGGATTTAAAAAGGTTTCTCCATTAAAAGGTTGAAAAAGTCATTTTTTTAAAAATACATCTATTATCCAAAAATTTGAATTTGTCCTTATATTATATCTAGGAAACACAATTGATGAATGATGATATTATATGGGATATATATAAAACTCAAAATGTGGTTATTACTATTCATAAAATCATTCTATATGGCTAGTTTGATAGGTCATGGTGCGCTTGAACATGGTGTTGTGTACATTGCACGCTATTGTATTATTCAAAGAGAAGCATATCGTGGAAGCTTGGGGTGTTACATAAATCCTTCCCCAACTCATAAGTTAATAAAATGTCATTCATGATTTACCCAATGCACCCTACTTCCCCGCAACATATGGCATGATAGTTTTCATCATTAAATTAATGTGTGTGAGTGGTGAGACATTTTAATTATAATCTTAGTGTATAAGGACCACTACACATGCTCGAATATAGGAATATATAATGACACAAAAACATGCAGGATTCCCATTTGATGGTCTGCTCTCATAATCTCTCATCTTGGAGATTACTAAGTGTGAACTTCATGATAGGAAGTCTCATCTACTTATAAGTACTCACACCTTACATACCATGTATTATCTATCCCATCATTGTATGTCATCCCACCTCATAACTATATTTAATAATATTTTCATACCACTTCATGGTTCTCAACATATAGGGGAACTGCAACAAACTTATCAATTTAAAAAATACTGTAGGACATTATTCCATCATAGTCATGTAGAAACAGTGAACAATATGGAATAATACATTTAATATTTAAATACAAATAATATTCATGTAATCAAAGTACAAATAATCTCTTTTATGAAACAAACTCTAAAAAAAAATGGGGAGATTGTTGGCCACCTCTTGTTTTAATAATAAAAAATAATTTTTAATCATGACTCATCAAGTTAAATTATGTTTACTCATGTTTAATTATGTTTACATATAAACTTAATATATTCTGTTAGTGTTTTACATTATAAGATATGTTGAAAAAATTTGACTAAGTGTGAGTCATCGTTACGATGGACTCAATTTCAATTTAAAGGCTAAGAAACCATTAGGCTAGACTCACGGTTGGAAAAATCACTGATGACAGAAAATTTCTAAGTTTGAGCTATAGTTAATAAAAACCTACCATTAATATTTATCACTTTCAACTATATCACCATCATCACAGATGATGATTTCTACCAAAGGATGAGACATCATCACATCCAACTACCAATAGTTGATTTACCATCAAATCAATATAAAGACGACTACATATAATTTTCACAATGGATGAGATACCATCACATCGAACTACAAAGGATGAGATACCATCACATCTACCTATAGTAAGAGAAACATATAGATAACCATCAAGCAGACCAATCGTCAGAGTGACTAATCAATCATGAGTCACCGATACCTAACACACCATTCCTGATTTCAGAATAAACAATTTGAGACACCATTCTTAATATACCATTCAGAGGCACATTCAGTTATTATTTTGTTATTTAAATTTAAATTTATATCTACCTATCTTATTTATGAGACATATTAACACAGATTATATGAATAAAAATTTTTGTCTTTTTTATTTAACCTTTAAATAAATTTCTGACTGTAGTGAAAGGTATGAGGTACCTAGATGGTGTTGAGATCATAGTTCTTGTAGGATGCATAGTATAAATCTAATACCTGATCAATAGGGAAGAGATCCAAGTAGCGAGATAGAAAATTATAGAAGAGTTTCACCTAAAAAACCATGGACTAAAAGATGTGGATGAACTGATGAGAACTCAAATCGTAGAACACCTTTGAAGCAACAAACAATGAAAGATAAGAACTCATCGATCACATCAATAACTCACTATAAACACATGATAGAATATCCCATAAAACTATGTTTTTCTCCTTTTTTGGGAAATCAACTCATGTTGCACTTCAAGACAACTTTCAAGATTTGTACGCTGCATTTACAATCACATATATACTTCTAACTCCTTTCTCATTATTTTTTCACAATTTGTGTACTAGTTTTACATTATGATAATTGTGTATCAATCTGTATTATGAACACACACTTATTCCCATAAAAACATTAAGATACATATATGTCTTCACAAAATATCATTTTACACCTTACACTCCCATAGATAATTGTGGAAGAGGTCTCTATGTGGCCTGTTAGATTTTTAACTCCAACAAAAATTGTAGAAGAGGTATGATTGAACTTTATAGTTGAATATACTACTATTTACCCCAATCCAAGGTGGGAATCATTGTTTATTTATATAAAATTTTTTGTGGCGGGTGACCACAAAGTGCAGAGCACTATGTCTTAGGTTGAGACTGAAACTCCTTTTTTGTTTTCTGCCATTCTTTTTTAGTTCAATTTTCATTGTTTTACCTATTAATAGAAGAAAAAATTTCTTTCACATTGATAGTTATTATTAGATAGTGTTTATATTAGACTTTGGTTTAGTACATTTATTCCAAAAGATAAATTTTTATTTCTCATTATTTAAATTGATAACTAATTAGTCTTTGAGTAATCTTATAAAAGATCACAACATCTATAAAACTACTACTTTATTTAACTAGGCCATTTTGTATTTCAAAATTAGTAAAATTTTAAATATATCCTTTCGACAGAAATTTTTATAGGAATCAATTCACCTTCTATGGAGTGTCATAATCAGACCAACAATTCTAAAATCATCTTATGTTTTTCTTTGGTTTTCTTCGGATCAATGGAGTTATTTATGTACAAGATAATATGACCTATTATTAGTTTTTTTATTAGTTCTTTGTTTTTTCCCAATATAGACCGAATCAAATATTGATATTGGACTAGTTATCTACTTCTGAACTATAGTAGGTGGTTTATAACATTTCTTAAATATTAGTTGTTTCATACCACTTGTTTTAGTTGTTTCACACACCTAAATGTTTTTGTTTCCCCTATAATTAGTTGAATTTAATGATTAAATGAATTGAAACCTATATAGGTTGTCTACATGTACCTTTGAGATTGTTGAGGTTGTTAGCCCCAACCCAAGCCTCCCATGGGGTGTGAATTTTTATCTGACTTACATTATACCACCCCTCTAGGTGTGAGAGTTCGTTCTGTAAGATAAATAGCCTTTAAAAATTTAATTAAATGGAATTTAATGACTAGGGGATGGAGATTCCTCCTTTTTGATGTGATTACATTATGTTAAATGATTTAATAATTTTAATGGAAATTGTGGAAATGAGTTAGATGAACTCATGAAATGTTAATTAAATGAAATTATGAAATAATGATATGATGAATTGATTATGGTAGTGGATGACTTAGCCATTACACCTTGGATCCGGATTCCATAGGACACCATAAACATTTCTACTCCATGGGTCTTGATTCTGGTAATGGATTCCCTAGACTTGTTTACTCCTTGGATCATGATTTTGTAGGATTAGAAGTTCTATTGTCCCCCTTGGATATGGATTTCATTGATCACATTGGACATATTCAGTTGAAAATATCCTTGGACTCCAAACAATCCATTACTGAGTTTCTATTGAGATGCTCTTGGAACATGATGTGGACTCTTTTGTCTTATATACCTTGTATCCCACCCTTCATGGTCTAACACTTTTTTTATACAACATGGCCATGATGGATGTTATAAACTTGATTATATGACATGGACATGGTGGATGTTTTAAATTTTATTATACGGAGAGGTCATGGTATATGTTCAACATTTTGGATTCAATGACATGGCCATTATGGATTGGTTTATCTTACTTTGTAGATAACCTGAACTATCAGTGGCTTTTTTTACATTTGATCACTATTATGGGAAATTGATTGTTGTTAATAGGATGGATGATATAAATTTATAGATATTACATTTTTTCATGGGAATTTCACTTGCACTAATAATATATATGTTATATACTGCACCTTAATTAGATTATTATAAACAGACTAGAAATATTATAAACACTGTTGGTGGTAGCCTACTGAGTGATATTTCATAACCAATTTGGGCCATCCTTGGGTACTGAGACAAACTTAATGGATGCTATTAGGGATCAGGGAAAGTGGTTATAGTATGATGCTTTACTATTCATTTCTTAAGAGTCATGCAGTATAAGATCGAGCAATTCTCATGATGCTATTTAGTGAAAGTTATTTTTCCCTTTTTGTATTTTGGATTCATGTAATGTATTATATTCCTATAAAACAATATTCTATATGTTTAGATACTTGACATGACACACCATTTTTTACATGAGATTACTTTTGGAATTATGGTTATATTACTATTATTGATGTTTATCTTCTATTTGGTTGATTTACTACTCCCTCCACTGTCTATAATTATTATTATGATATGTTACACTCTGAAATGAGGGAATAGTATCCCCACTGACATAGGATATGACCTCACTACTAGTCGAAATACTTTAACATTTGGGGAGGCATGTTTGAGGCAGCGTGACCCACTAGCTTAGGGAATCATTTAGTGACATCTGATTTAGGATGGTCTATGTAATGTTCATTTTATAGCTTCCCACAGATTATTTTTTATTGGATTTCAATATTAGTGATTTATTGTTCTTTTTTCATCTAATATTGAAAAAAGTTATTTAAAAATAATCCACTAAAAATTTCCACCCCATTGCATCAGTCTCCCTTATTTGATTCATGTTTTTAATCATCTTCTCCTTTTAAGCACTTTACTGATAGAATAACTTTCTCAAGTTCCAAAAAATAGAGTAAATAAAAGTTTTTTTCTATAGTGGTAACATTTTTTTAGAAATAATTTTGTAGTATATAAACTAAAAGAAGGTGGTTCTTAAAATATTAAGAAATTAATTGAAATTTATTCCCTTCCGGTTAAATATGGTCACTCAACCAGATTAAGGTTAATTTTCATAACTCAAGATATTTCATTTACCTTTCTCATGAAGTTTTAAATTCCATATTCCATCATGTTTGGATGTACATTAGTGCATCATGTTTTCCACTGATAATTTATAAAGTTCCTCCAAATCCATTCAATTGTTTTAATAGAAGAAACCCTTAGTGAGATACATGTCACTATTAGGAATCCTATAATTCTAAAGGGAGTTTATATATTAAAACATCATGCTAAAATATTTTATTCATTAACCAACTCTAATAAAAATTAAAATTTATATATATCATTCATAATACTTCACAAATATCTTTTGATTAAACAAAAAATATAACTCAAGAATATCAAACCATGTGTGAAACAAGGCTTGTTATCATGAACTAGTTCACGATTGAGTCTTGATCAATACGGTGTTTTCATGTTTTTTCCAATAGTTACATCTATTTCAAGCCTACATACAAACATATTATGTCGACAAAGATTTCAAATCATTCAAACCACTTAATTAATAATTCACCAAAATTATAGGTTATTTCTTATATTTAGACATTTCCATAGGGTTCTTGCTAAAAGTTTCATGTCTTAATTTCCCCAAAAAACAAATTATTCCTCTGATACTAGATATGGAATCCCATAATTTTAACATATAATATTCCGTTAAATAGAAGAAAACATATGATCTTCTAAAGTTTAGTTTTTTGTAAATAAAGAACATAATACATGAAAAAATAAAAAATTATTCTAATCCATGTGAATAGATTCTTCATGGGTTTATCCTAAGTTATTTTTACAGCATCTCATATCATTGGGACATAAGTCAAATGAAATGGGTTATCATGATCCTAATAAGGAAATAAATAAGGGATATGTTTAGCAGAAGATCATGAGGCATATCAATAATAACATGAGGTATAAAAATAAAATATGATCAAGAGAACATATGGAATATCATAATTAAAAGAACATGAATCATGACAGGGAAATATGTATAAAACATTTTAATACTATGTTAATTGTCATATCACTATGGTTTATCACCAAGGTGTCATAAATCTAAATTTTCAAGTTTATTCATAAATGTATCATAAAAATGTCATATATAGTGATTAATTATTTACCTAATGAATTGGAAGACTATAAGGGAAAAACCACCATATTTCTTAATTTTGTTTGAGCAACATTGATCATAATAAATCATTTTTTCAATAACATGATGATAATTAAGTATGCATTACAAATAAAATCATTAAGTATGTATGTTATTAAAGGATTGAACATAAAATAATTTTTGTCCCACTAAAATAGGATATGGATTTGATATATGTAATTACCAAAATAAATAGTTGTATATACATATAGTTGAGAACCAAGGATAATGAAATTATTTTTGTATCTTAATATAATAATTTTGTATAAAAAAGACAGAAATTCGTATGTAAATTGAGGAGAATGATGAGAATAAAACGTGCATTTAAAAAATTGTAAAATGAGTGAAAATGAAGGTGTCCCATTGAAAAAAATTATTTTTGGGTAAGGGTATGATCAAAATCATAATAATATTACATAAAATATAAATAAAAATACATCCCCAAAAAGAATTACTTGAATGGAAGAAATGATGATGAGAATTCCCTTACAAATTAGAGTTTCTACTAAATTTCAAGGATGAGAAAATGGGAGATTATATCACCTTTAGGGGAATATTTGGGAGGGAAAATACTATTAATTCATGGGTAATGGATTGGGATTTAATGGTAATGGTGAAATGGTTGTGTATTTATTACAAAATTGGAGGAATTGTTTAAAAAATTCAAAATATTGGTATTGGGAATATAGGTTAAGGAAAATAAAAAACCATTAGATTTCCCTAGGAATTTGATCATGGTTTTATAAATTTGAGTAATATTTTATGTAATTTTATTCCATTTGAACCAAATACAATTTTTTATACTTTTTTGGATATGAAAAATTATATTTTCCATAAAATAATGTCTTTAAAATAAAATTTTCCATTTTAGTCTTTGGAATGTCAATTATAAGATTGGAAATGTATTAAAATCTACTAAAATACATAATATTAATAAAATATCAAAATATAACTCATTTATTTTGGTTAATTAATTATTAAATCATCATGATAGGAATATGAATTAAAAAACATAAGGAAATATTTGTTTATTTTTTTATCATTCTCTGCAAAATAAAGTATTTTGGAAAATTCTCAAAAATTCACCATAACATAATTTCGACATTCTAATTTCAAATATAATATTTATTTTATAATAAAATTATTTAAATATAATAATTTTAACCTCTGAAGATAAACATTTTTATTTAATGAAAACTAAAATTTCTTTTTATAGTCAAATTTTTAACACATAATAAAATTTTCTAGTATATTATAGAATAATTTTATCATTTTTATTTAAATAAGATTGTCTTTAAAGAATATTTTCTTAAGATAAATATTATTTCTAATTCCTATGTATATTATAAAAGTGTATATATTTTCTAAAAATTAAATTATGTTTTATTTTCATCAAATTATAAATTTATCAAATCTTTCTTACTTAAACATATATTTTATTCAACAAAATTATTCTTAAAATATGATTTATGGAAGAACAGATTTTTTTGCTTTGAAAATTAATGTTTATATAACTAAGGCTTATAAAGTTAAACCCTTATTACAATCAATTACTACCTTTGGGTATGGTGTGTGATGGTGGTAGTTTCATGGGGTGGTTCGTTTCACATTGACTGAGTGGAAATATCCACTATGTTGAACGTTTACCATAAGCTATTCTATTCAAGCCTCATTTTGTGGAAGATAGAATTGGGATTGGTCATTGGAGAATCCCAATGAATATACCGATATATCAAGCCTCACCTTTTATAAAATAATATTAGATAAATGTTTTAGAATAATTAAACATTATACAAATAGACACCCAAAGAATGTAATTGGTCTGGTGCCTTTGGAAACTTGGAAACATAAACAATAGTACATAAGTGAGCTACATTATCTCCCACAAGGTTCTTCACGAATAAAAAAAATCTTAGACAAATCATACCAAATACATATCATCAAAAACATGTGAAGGAAACATTAAAAGGGGTGAGCTTAAATGCTCGGTAAAGGTAAAAAGGGAGACATGTAAGGATAAACATGAGCATAGAGGTATTAGAACATGATCCAAACATTAGAAGATCATACCATACTTGTAAAAGGTCATAATAATGAATCATATCATAAATCATGGTAGTTCATAAGACATTAATAATAAGTAAAGAAAGGACATAATCAAGGAAATCAATATGTAGGAATAAAATATGGAATTGTGGAAAATAAATAAACTTATAATATTATTCAATAGTAGCCAAGGCATCACTGCTAATACCATATTGGTAGTATGGTTTCACTTCATATATAATATTGGTAGTCATGATTCACTCCCATAATCATCTTAGTGGCATGATTTCACTCCTCATACAATCTTGGTAGTCATGGTTCACTCCCATAGACATCCTAGTAGCTTGTGTTTACTCCTCACAATATCTTGGTAGTCACAGTTTTCTCCAATGACCATATTAGTTGTCAAGGATCATTACCAAGACCATCTTAGTCTATCTCATAGGATATAAATCTTTACCCTATTCATTGGTGGGAGACATAAGTCATACCCGTCTCATAGAAAAATCATTCATACATGTTCTACAGGATCATAAATAGTCATATCATAACCCATGAATTTAAATGCATTTTATAAACATGTAATCATATCATAATATGTGGAAAGAGATAGGATTAATTATCATTTCATCATAAACATAACCCATTTAAAAAAATGGATTTCATAAACATATAACACATGAATTAGAAACATGTTTAATAAAGACCATGACATAAAAGCATAATGCATTCATAGAAAGGATATGAATGGAACCTTTAGATAATCTCTTATAAGGGCATGAGTAATATCAATAGATGCCATCTTAGATGTAAAATAATTTTGAAATATCATTCAAAAAAAATTTAAAGTAAAATATCATTATTTATTTAAAAAAGGATTTTTAGTACCTAAAACCATTTAAAAATACTTTTCTCATAAAATACAATAAAAAATTATAAAGACGGCTTGAAATCATTTTCAAAACTGTTTTCCTTGAAAACATATAAAAAATTCTAAAGATTTAAAAAAAATACTTTGAAAATACATTAAATAATTTTAAAGAAATCATGAAAATGTTTTGAACAAATTTTAACTTGAAATATTATGAAAAAAAGATTTAATTTTTTTAATAACATTTATTTGAAAATAATTTGAAAATTTTAATTAAGGATTGTAAGAATTTTGAAAAAAAAAATGTTTCCTTGAAAACAAATAAAAGAATTTTGAAAACCTTTTGAAAAAAAATTCCTTGAAAATTACTTATTTTTTTCATAAATATTAATCTTTTAAAAATTAAAGTAATCTTAAAAGGAATGATGATGGGTATATCCATACATGTTGTACGAGGAAAAAAGAACATACTTTTTGCATAATAAAAAGGTTGAAAATGACAAGTTCAAAAAGTGACCAGAATATTCCTTTCAAGAGATTGGTAAAAGACAATAAGGTTAAAAAATTATAGATTATAGGAGAATGATAAATTATTCTTGGAACTCCTTTTTAGAAAACATTGATTTTCGACCGAAGAGAGGGAAATGTTGAGCTATATTAAAAATATTTCATTGAATATATTATATACCAAAGAGTATAAATATGGTACCAATACAATAATAAATAATTAATTTTTAGACAATTATTTTTATTGGTGTATGGATCATAATATTTCATCAAAGGAATAAAAAACATAAACAATCTCAATAAGTGATGAGATAGTCTCAATAAACTCTTATAAATTGGATACTTGAGATCATACTCTCCATGTAAGAAAATGAAGATAATTAAAAAATTGAAAATCAATAAAACAAACAAATTAATGATGTAACACCTATAATTAAAGTATATAAACCTCAAGATATAATTTAGGTGCATAAAAAACATGAGTCTCAAAGAAAGAAAATTAAGACAAAATAATTTCACTAATTTGGTAACTTTTGAAACATAATCCCCATAAATGAAAGATCATGAAATATACATATTAATACCCATAACATTATACATAAGATATATATAATACAATCGTGTTTAGTATATACATTACATAAAAGGAAATAGTCGTGAACATAACATGTATCTCAAGGAAATTAAAAGTGAGATGAAATCCCATTACCTTGTGTCTTGACTCATTTCATACTCATACCAGATTATTCAATAATAAATATAATTTTATTATAAATATTATAAATAATAATATTCTTATATATAATACCATATTTGGATTGATTATTATCTTATATTACCCTTTTGTTAATGATCCAATGTTAAGGTTTCACTTTAGGTAATATTTTCTTTGTTCTTCGCATGTGTCTTAATATGTTATATCATTGTTCCTTATAATTATATAATGATTCAAGAATGAAATTCATGATATAAATATCATGTATACCCATTATATTTATATTTTAGCAATCTATATCTAAATGAATTAGGAAATTGAATACACTGTTCATGGATATGGTATATTGTACGTACGTGTGAACGTTTTTTTTGTTTTTATTGTCCCAATGAAAGAAAGTATGTAAATGAAATGTATATATATATATATAATTATTAAATAATAATTATTATATCATATAATTTCACAATATACATACTTAATACATTCCATGTGGTGTGTGAATGAATCACATCGGTTTGATGGTGCAGTAATCCACAATTCCTCAAACTAGATTATCGCATTAACACCAAATGGAAAGTAAAAATGTATGAATTTAAAAATGGAATAAAGAAGATTAAAAATAATTAAATATTATGTATAAAATATGTAAACATATTCCATCATAATGGCCACTATGGTACCTGGTAATGTGAAAATGAACAATCATCATTTTGTGAGATAGTAGTTCATCGTACACTGAAACAATATGTTTGTTACCCATTAGATGGAGGTGTGTGTAAGTGTATTTAGATACATTTACATAAAAAATCCTATTTTATTTATTATATTGGTATTTTAATACAATAATTGAATAAATAGAGTGGATGGGTTGATAAGGAAAGTAAAGGAAATGAGCTTGAGAGAAGATGTTACCTCTTAATGAGGTAATACCTTTTGGTTTGTGCCAAATGACTTTAGTGAGTTTAATTCTGACCAAGGTAAGGATTATTGGAGGAAGGTAGGGAATTTTTTAACTTATTAAAGTGTATTCTGTGATATCCATGGGGTTTGAGAGGTGTAAGGAAGTGGGTGGAGGCGTTTTCCATTTATAGGGAAGGGAAAGGACACACTTGGCATTTTTGAAAACAAGTTAGGTATACCAACGTTTTTACCATAAAAAGGAATACCAAACAAAACAAACTAAATAATTTAATTTTAATGTTAGAATAATATCAAGAAAAGGGTTTTTGAACAGGTTTTTTTTTCGTTTTTGGTATTATATTTATGGTTTAGTACTTAATTAACCTTATTTTTCTCTTAACCTATGTAATTAATTTTAATCACTCACTGATATTTTTGTTAAAAAACAAAGTTAAACTTATTAGAAATTATAAATTTCACTAATTATAAATATAAAATCAATTTATTCAAATTATAATCATATAAGTGGTAGAAATTAACTTAAATTTAATCCGGCTGATGTGAAGACACAGTGTGTTTTTAATGAAAACACATCCAAAAGTTTGCAAGTTTTTATTTCCAATTTCATTGTGGATTTTCTTAAAATGACATAATTTGGATTAATTCATATAATATTATCTAACTAAACTACCAATACAATGAAAAATTTAATTTATATTTATAAACAAATTATATGAAAAAAAAATATTTGAATTAAAATACAGCATTTTTACCTATTGGTTAAAAGATGAAACTATACAAACAAAAAATTTATCTTAACCAAATTTTTATGTTTCTCTTGAAAACATTATTTTTATTTTTAAATATTTAACCTATAAAAATTATAATAATTTTATTTAAGATGGGATTTCCATTTAAGGTAGTACAAATTCCTTAACAAAATTATAGATTTTAAGCATAAAATTGGGTTTGTTTGTATCTTATGTCTATAAAATCTATAGGATGAGTATCAAAATGATTTATTGGATATATATCATATGTATTAAATTAATATTACACACCATGTTTAATAAATTTAATTTATTAGTTTAAAATAGCTTTGTGACTATAACAATATTTTCCTCTATATTCAATCACTTTTCATATCCATTTATAATTAATTAGTAAGCTTTGAATCCATTTTATATTTTTGTAAATAACATATTTTCATTATTTATTTAATAATATTCATATAAATCAACTTAATAACCAGGTTATATCTAATTATAATATTTTTTAGTAATATATTATAGTTTGGTAATACTCGGTCTTGCTTGTTATGTAAGCCATTAAGGGAGGTCAATATTGTGTTTAATTTATGCTAACCTTGTTGTTCCATGTAATGTAGGATGAGTAAGTGTTGCGTGTAACATACACCTACCCAGTTCCATGTGGAAGTAATGTTTGACATAGTGGAAAACTATTTTTAGTGTTTCCTGACATTAAAAATATCCAAATATTAAATTAATTCAAAAATATATATTTCACAAAATCTCAGGGTGTTACATTCTACTGCCTTTAAAATTAATTTCCCCCTTTAAATTCATTTGGGTTTTCAAAGGTTTAATAATTGATTGTTTCATTCATTGAAACCCACATTGTAAAAATGTTCACTAAAAATTCCCTTAAAAAGGGAATGTTGGAACCATAATGGCTTCCAAAAGAAACATATGACAAGGTTTTCACATATAAGAACATAGGTTGGGAGTGAATATTGGACATAGATTAATGGAGTAATATTTATTGGGAGTGATTAAGGTCATCAATCTCAAACTATTGAATAGTCAAATAAAAGTTTAGGGCATCAATTTCATAAATCATGGTTGATTTATTAGGCCATTGGTTCAATATAATTTATGGTATTAGGTTGACACATTTATTTAATCATTATATAATTATTCTATTGACCAAGAAAATAAGGATATATACTCTCATGATATATTTAAATAAACAAAATTACATTATTTTATTGTTCTTTTATTTATTTTTAATTCTTCTATTACTTCATCAAATAGATGTCCTGAAATTAACTATGATGTCTAAAGCACTAAAATACACTTTTAGCTGATCCTAAGGATCATAAAAGAATAAAATGTATAACTATTTCTCTCTAACTATCCCAAAAAAAATCAATATGGTTAATTTTAAAAAGTAACACTAATGTTTTGTCCTAAATATCTATTAATTAAAAGTAAATATACATTGCCCAGGACATTGCATAGGCCATTGGTAGGCGTTAATCCCTTATCATACTTTAGTAATTGGTTTAAGACCCATAGCCTAAACTAAATTGATTTTTTTCACCTGATATACATGATGTCATTTTCTAAAACCACACTAATATAATTTCCAAAATATATAAGATAGACATCATTAAAGTAAGGTTAATCACTAAATAGCCTTTTAACTTCGATTTTAAATACAAAATCAGTGTATAAATACTTCCTCGGATGTTTAACTTAACATTTTCATGAATGGTTAACCTTATAACCATTCTCAAAGAAGAAAATCCATATATTTAGAAAACGAGTCCTGAAACAAGCTTAAAAATGATTCCCCTATATATAACAACGTATCTCTTGGCTATCACATTCCAAACATGTGAATAAAATCATTATATATTCTCTCATAACATGGTAATAAGTTGAATTACAATAAATCCTTTTTGAAAACATGCATTATTCCTTATTCCAAGGTATATTGGATCTATTCCATAAATCTCAAAAATTTTGTAAACTTCATAAATTCAATCATTAACCACATATCACTACGTCCTTAATTAGTTCCATGGTAATCCGTACCACCCAATTTAATTATCCATATCCCAATTGTCTTTATCCATAAAACAATATATTAAGAAAAACAATTTATCACATGTTACCTACCCTTAGTAATAATATCACATTGTCATTAAATTCATTCACTATTCCATCAAGAACATTCAACATAAACATGTAAATACGGAGCACAAGAACATAAGTAGAAAAATACTTGTATATTTCATCATTCAAAACATTTGAATACAAATACATAAAAACTTCGATTACTTCATCCTTAATCCATTAACAATACTACCTCATCCTATTACTAATTACCTCTTAACTTTCCCATTTCATCAATCGTCTTGTCATCATTTAAAATGTAACCATTACTCACACCACCTAAATAATTCTCTTGAAGAACATTGTTCTAGGTACATTGGGTCTCATAATGACTATTTTCTCCACACTTTAAACACATAACCTCTAATGGTGTCTTAGGGAGGCCAATATTCACATCCATTTCATTAACTGGACCCTTAGTTTTTTCCTAGTAGTTATTTTATTTGTGTTCTTCTTTACCATAATAAAAATCTTCATATCCCTCTAATAAATTCACTTAGGTGATTCCTTCCACATTGTTGACACAAATAAATTTAAATATTCTTC
The DNA here is from genome assembly GCA_963277665.1 of Viscum album. Classification (NCBI taxonomy): domain Eukaryota; kingdom Viridiplantae; phylum Streptophyta; class Magnoliopsida; order Santalales; family Viscaceae; genus Viscum; species Viscum album. Next base: position 63,070,125 of record OY728154.1, on the reverse strand, counting down.
CCAACATGGTATCTGTTACCCAAACTCTTAGTGAACGCCTTATTTATCTTCTTTACTGAGTCCGAGTGTTAGTTAAGGTAAACATTGTTAATCATGTTATGTGAAAACTAATTAGGGATTATCATGACATCTTTCACTCTAGTGATCATCCCACTAGACTAATCATAAGAAAATCTTCTGTAACATTCAAAATTAATATAGTTCCTTATAGTTCCCACCATTAAAAAAATCATAATCATAGTGTAAGAATTACTTATCATAGAAAAAAACCACATAGTCAGAAAAATAATTACATATAGGATATCCCGACACCTTCCTTAATCTATGAAACCCAAGGTTAATCCTAGGTTATTAATAAAAAACTTATATTTAAATATTTCTATATGGTTCATGATGAGTTTTTGAATTCCCCAAGCATATCCCCTATGGGTGACCAACCAGGTGTCCAGCGAGGCCCATTGTCATGTACCGAACTACCGCGAGTCAGGCCCAAAACATATTGTCAGAGTTGTTACCCCTAGGTACATATATTCCAGAACCATATACACTTTTATTATCTAGATAGGGATTTATTTCTAGGAAACCATTCACTTTATCCTTTACCAAAATTCCAGGACTTTTGCCTAAACGTTAACACATCCTCAGACTAATCCTTAGAGATATCCCTTAGATATATCTTTAGAAATATACCTATGGATATAACTAAAGTTTTCTCTTCCTATATTCCAGAGGTTGACTATACCTTTAATCTAATACAAACTATAGAAAACCTCAATTTTCATACATTTATTTTACATAACATTTTCAGAATACCTAAACATTATACAAATTGACTCCCAAATACCGTAATTGGTTTAGTGCCTTTAGAAACATGGAAACATATACACTGGTATGTAAGTGAGGTTCATTATCTCCCACTATGTTCTTCAAGTCTAAAACCATTCTAAGACACATCATATATACTAAATAATTTCATAACTTTGGTAAGGAACCATAAAAAGGGGTGAGATCAAATGCATGGTAATAGTAAAAAATTAAGAGATAGAAGAATAAACATGAGCATATGGGTATGATAACATGATAAAAACATTATAATATCATACCGAATGTGTCAAAGATCATAAACTTGAATCATGGAATAAATATTAGGAGTTCATAAGACATGAATCATAATGAAATAATGGAAAAATTCCATGAATGCATTACAAAGGAATAAAACATAGAATTGTGGAAAACACATAAGAATATAATATTATTTCTATAGTATCCATGGTATCACTTCCAAGATCATCTTGGTGGTAGGGGATTACTCTCCATATCATATTGGTAGTCATGGTTCACCCCCATGACCAACTTAGTAGAATGAGTTTAATCATCGTACCATAATGATAGTCATGGTTCATTCCAATGGAAATTTTAGTTGCATGATTTCACTCTTCATACCATATTTGTTGTAATAGATCACTCTCAGGGATGTATTTGAAGCGAAGGTTCATTATAAAACCATATTAGTCTATCTCATGTTACATAAATCTTTAACCAATTAATTGGAGGGAGATATAGGTCCCACCCATCTCATAGTGACATCATTCATACATGTTCAACAAGATCATAAACTAGCATATCATAAACCATGAAATGAAATGGGTACTATAAATATGTAATCATAACATAACATGTGAAAAGTGACATGTTTCATAATAATTTCATAAAAAATATAACCCATGGAATAAAAAAAGGATTTCATAAACATATAAACCATGAAGTAGAAACAAATTTCATAAAAACAATGACTTTAAGCATAAACCATTCATATAATGGATATGAATGGAACCTTTAGATCATTTCCTAGAAGGTCATGTATAACATAAATAGATGTCATATTGGATGGAAACTAAATTTAAACTATCTTTCCATAACATATCTTGAGTAAAATGTCCTTTACACTTTGAAAAATTATTTATAATATATAAAACCTTTTTAAAATCATTTTAATACAAAATACCATGAAATATTATAAAAAAGAAATTAAATATTTTTAATAACTTTTTCCTTAAAACATATAAAATAATATTAAGAACATTTTAAAAACCCCTTTCTTTGAAAAAACATTGAAAACTTGTAAAGAAATCTTAAAAATGTTTTAAAAACCTTTTTACTTAAAATAATATGGTGAAAAGCTTTAAAATGTTTTAAATACCATTTATTTGAAAATAATTTGAAAACTATTAATTAATGATTGATTTTTTTAAACTTTTCATTGAAAAATTATAAAATAAGTTTCAAAACATTTAAAAATTTTTTTGGAAAAATAATATTTTTTAAAAAAAATTCTTTATACTAACCTTTTAAAATGAAAATGAGGCCTCAAAGGAATGACTATGGTTAAATCCATAAATATCTTATGAGGTAAGAAGAATATTAAATTTTCATAGTAAAAATTTTATAAAAATCCCTTGTTTGGAATGTGATAATGATATTCCTTTGAAGATATTTTTAAAATACAAAAGGGAAAAAAATTCTTTTACAGATTTTGGATAATGGTATAATATTCTTGGAAAACATTTTTAGAAAACATTGATTTCCGACCGAAGGTAGGGTAAAGTTAGGGATTATTAAAAACACTTTATTGACAATATTATTTACCAAAATCTTGAAAAATGGTACCAATAAATTCATAAATAATTAATAACAAGAGGATAAATAATGTTCTTGGGAGATAGATCATAATATTTTGTCAATAGAACTATAAACATAAATAATCGCCAAAAGTGATGAGATTGTCTCATCATACTCTTTTAACTTTGTTACATGGGGTCGTATTATCTTATAAGAAAATGAGATTTCATTAAACATAAAATATCATGAAAATAAATAAATTCATTTTATAACATGTAAAATGGAATTATATACACATTGAGATATAATTTAGGGGCGTAGAAAAACATGAGTATCAAAGAATTCAAATTAAGAAAAAAATATTTCACCAATTTGGTAACTTTTGAAACTTAATCCCCATGAAATAAATCTCATTAAATGGAAAAGTGAACACCCATAAATTTAGTTATAATATATATACAATACAATCATGGTATGTATATACACCAAAAAAGTAAATAGTGGCCTACATAATAGGTATCTCAAGGAAATCAAAAGTGAGTTGAAATCCCCTTACCTTTGGTCTTGACTATCTTCATACCCTTATAAGGTTTTCGTATCATAAATATAAGTTTATTATACATCATTTTACAGATGTATATTCCTATATATAATACCATATATGATTTTATTATGACCTTATATTACACGTTTGTTAACAATCCTATGTTAAGGTTTCAGTTTGGGTAATATTATCTTTATTCATCGCATGTGTCTTAATTGTTATATTGTTTGTCCTTATACTTATATAATGATTAAATAATGTAAATTATTCTATAAATATAATTTATCTATAGTATAAGTATATTATAATAGTCCATTTCATATGAAATGGATAAACTGTTCATGAAGACAGTAAGCCATACGTATGCATGAATGATGTTTCTGTTTTTATTATTGTATTGAAAGAATGTATGCAAATTAAATGTGTATAAATATGTATATATATATATATATATATATTCTAGAAGCATTATTATATAATATAATTGAATTAAAACCATTCTTAACACATTTTATGTGGCGATTGAACGAATCACATCGCTTTGAGGGGGTGATAGTCCACACTTCCTCAAATGATATTGTTGTAATAACAAAAAATAGAAATTAACAAATGCATGAGCCAAAGAAAGAAAAAAAGAATATAAAATATTTAATAAATATTATTTATAGCTTATATAAAGACAGTTTTCATCATAATGGTGACCTTGGTAGGTGGTACTGAAAAAAATGAATAATCATCATTTTGTGAGGTAGTAGTTCACCGTGCACAAAAACATTATGTTCATTTTCTATTATATGGATATTTGTGTAAGCGTAGGTAAAACATTTACGTAACAATGTCCTAGTATATTTATTATACTATTTTCATCATAAAAATGTTATAAAGATAGGGGAGGTGTGGAGAAGGAAAATAAGGGAAAGGAGCTTGAGAGAAGACGTTACATCTTAATTGGGTAACTCCATTTAATTTCTGAGAAAAGGAATTATTGAGTTTTTTTATTCCAAGGTAAGGATTATAGGAAGAAGTTATTCAATTTTAGAGCTTATTTTATCAGATTTTCGGTGAGCCAAGGGGCTCGAGAGGTGTCAAGAACTGGTCAGAGGTGGTGGCCTTTTATACGGAAGGGAAATGACTACTTGGCATTTTTTTAAATGTTATGTGTACCCATGTTGGTACCTAAAAAAGAAATAATAAACAAAAAATAATAAACAATTAAAGAATAATGGACCAATAATTTCCATCCAATGGGTTTTAGACAAGTGTATATGTCGTTCTGGGTCTTATATTTATGGTTTAATACATTATTGGCCTTATTTATCTCTTAATTGATGTAATTAATTTTAATCACTTTCACTAATATTTTAATAAAAGAATGTTCAATTTATTAGAAATTAGAAATAATATTTCAAATATTTAATCCATTTATCAATATTCTAAAAATTTATGTGGCTGAATTTAATTTAAAATTAATCCTTCTGACGGGACAACACTGCTTTTTAACATAAAAAGGTTCACAAGTTTGATAAGATTTATATGCAATTTCATTGTTGAATTGGTTTCAATGAACAAAATTGGATTAATTTATAGAAATATTTTATTATTAGACTATTAATCCAATTAAAAATATAATTTTACTTTATTAAAAAATTTGATTAAAAAGTACTTTTGACTTAAAATCTAGTATTTTTAACTATGCATTAAAATATGAAACCTTACATAAAAATAAAAAAAAATTATATTAACCTAATTTCATGTTTATATTAAAATACATATTTAATTTTCATATATTAAATATATAAAATTTATAAAAAAATTATTTAAAATTGGTTCTCCATTGAAGGTGAAAAAACTGACTTAATAAAAATATTGGGTTATAAGCATAAAATTGGGTTTGTACTTATATTATTTTTATCAAATATATTGGATGAATATAAACATATTTTAGTATATATATATATCTTATTTAACACATTAATATTACTCAATAATTTTAATTAATTTAATTTATTAAGTTAAAATAGATTTATGACCATAATAATACATTCTTTTATATTCAATTATTTTTCATATTAATATCTAGTTAATTGGTAACCAATGAATTCATATTATATTTATGTAAACCACATATTTTAATAATTTTGTTAATAATATTCATATCCATCAACATAATGTATTGTCTATATCTCATTATACTAATATTTTTATATAATATATTATAGTAACGTAATCCGTGATCTTGTGTGTTATGCAAGCCATCAAGAAAGGTCAATATTGCATGTAATGTATTCTAACCTTGTTATTTGGTGTAATTTACACCAATTTGGTGTTTCTTGTAACATAATTCAAGCTTGTTCCTTGTGAATGAAATGTTTGGCTTAGTGAAAAACTTTTTTCAGTTTTTGTTGAATTTAAAAATACAAAAGACTAAATTAATTCAAATTTTGTTTTAAAAAAAATCTCGAGGTGTTACAACCTCCCTCCCAAGTTCTAAAAAATGGGATTCAAACAAAATTAATCTATTGGTTGAGGCCATAATTTATCATTTCAAAATCAATTTTCCCTTTTCATTAGTATTTAACAAAAGTAATTATAAGGGTAAAATTATTACCATTCAGTATAGTTCCCATAAGTCAAATAAACCAACATCTATATTGACTAATGGTTATATTACTATTCAAATGGTCATATGGAAATCTATAAATTCTAATTCATTATTTCATTCAATATTCACTACAATAACCTATATTGTTACATTTTTATTTTCTTTGATATTGATTATTTTAATATATTTTGTTCATTTCTATTGTGTTGGCCATGGGGGAGATGATTATTGAAGATTGGGGAAATAATAATTTTCCCATTTCAGTTTTTATATTTTATATTTTTGTCCAATTATAATGTTTAGAATTTTTATATGTTTCATTAAAAATAAATTTAATGGTTTTTACTAATGGGAAAAGGTTTTGTTAGTCCCTATATATTTTGTTTGTGTATAATATTATATTATATAACACATATTTTCTCAGGATTCATATATCATTAAAAAACCCTAGATCCTTATAGGAACTGTGACAACCCAATATACTTGTGTTGTTTATTTTGTATTGTTCTAACTTAACTTGAATCATTTTAGATTATAGTAGTGTTTGGCTTGTAATTTAATTCTTTTAAGCTATTTGTGAAAATCACGGTTAGCCTGCATGGTTAGGAATAAAAATGTGATGCTCTTACAGGTGGGCCTTTTAGGGAAACAAAGAAATATTACAAAGATTCTACATGATATGTAAAATTTTAAGAGCTCTCTATAAAAAATGTTGTGTTTTTTTTCTAGGAAGAGGTCAACACACAGTTGGTTCATGGTATGGAAAACCATCGGAACATATCATGTCACATGTAAATGTGTTAAATATTTTGTAATTTTCCAAACTACAATCTTAAAATCAAAATGGATTTCACCCATATTCTACCCATTCACATTGGACAAACCTTGGAAGATATATAATGATCTCATGCCTCCTACTTCTTTGATTATTGGCTTCTCATTGGTGATTTATATGTGTTTTTGAAGTATTTATTCCTCTGTTTGAGTATTCTTCCCTTCTCCAACCATTTATCATAGATCTGGATTTTGCATGAACCCAAGATATATTGTGTATGATTTTAGGGTTTCAAATGGATAAAATGTTAGAGTTCTTAATGTCTATGGGTTTCTAGGTGGTTTCAATTACTCTGCATGTGATTCCCATTGAAGGATACACATCTTATCTTTTTTATAGTTCTCCAAAGAAGTATTTTATGTAATTGTTTCATTTTTTAATTTGAAGGGTTCATGTGATTTATAATGTTATTTTTTTATTAATGTAGGTTCAAACCTTAGAGGCACTCAAGTACATTTGTATCACTGGTAACCCCACCTCTAAGGTCCACAATATAACACCGACCTCTCATGTACTATGGAAGAATTGTGGGGAGGAGTTTTATTTATTGACATGATGGTTTCTATCATTTATCATTTTATTTTATCCTAGGCTATGGACACTCCATCCAGTGTGAATCTATAGGAATACAAACTGATATTCACCGGTGAATACAATAGAGACCCAGTCTGGTAGTGGTGGAAACGAACTACACAACACTTTATGATTCACTACATGGTATAGGTACTACTCCTTGATCAATATTATATATTATTAGAAGGTTTATGAGACTTAGAAACATTCATATGAATGTAATACATACATGGAGAGAGAGTACCAAGGTTTTAGATCATCTTACTTCCATGGTGGTCCAAAGGGTAAGCACTAATTGATTACCTTGAAGAAATTCCTTTACTCTTAAGGGGGAGAACCTAGTGAGAGGGGGTTCTCTCTGGTTAACTATTTTAGATGTCCCTAAATTTCATTAACCCAGTGTTCATTTCTTATTTTTTATTACACTCTTTATTCCAAATAAATACAAATGATGATGATGTTAAAGGTATGAATATTTTTTATACCCTTTTGATGATTTGAAACAATTTAGTTGTGTTTTGAGCTTTGGAATAAAGATTTTATCTTTTAAATTCCATGTTTCCATGCTTGAAATGGAATTTTTTTTAAAAAAAATTTGTGAGACATCTAAAGAGATATCAAAAAGAGTTTTTGTGATTAATGTTGGATTTTAATGTGGTTTTGGTTTACTAATATTGGAAACCATGTTTTAGTGATAATTTTCCCCTAAAGTGAGGTGTTTACATATAAATGATATATAAAAGGGGTTCCTTATTGAAATTAAAAGGATGATTTACAATTTCTGCAGGTTTTAACCCAAAAGTGATGTGTTTACCAATAAATGATAAAAAGGGCTTCTTCAATGAAATAAATGGTGGATTTAAAGCGTTTTCTAACTGTTTTTTGTGATTTCCACCATTTTTAAGGAATTAATAAAATGGTTTTTAGAAAATATTTTAATGTTTTTAAAATATTTAGCAATTTTTTTGTGTTAAAGGAATGGTTGTAACATTGGTTTATAAAATGGTTGTTGTGAAAGTCATTCCTGGATTTAACCCTTTGATTTGGTTGACACTTGTGTGGGTTTTGGATCTATATGACTAGCATGTTTCTCCCCTTATGTGGGGATGTGATTACTTATTCCATGCGTTAATGTGATGTTGGGGGTATTTATTGTTATTTATTAGGGGGTTGGAGTTAGTAATTGTTTATGTCTTGTGTGTTAGACTTTTCATGCGTGACATTTCACCCCACTACTATTTTAGGATAAGGGAGCCAGGGTACTAAGTGGGATATCTATTTCTATTCTTGTAGTATATTTACACACCACTAGTGCACCTCTAGTTGTGCTAGGAATAAGGGCTAGAATGGTGTTCCATCACAATGAGGATTTCTTAGGCTATTTGGATGAATTATTTGTTGGAATTCAACATATTATGATATCTAGTTCATGAGTTAGAATACACATATCTGGCTATATGCCTTACACGTTAGGGATCCAGAGTATCACCCACGAAACATTAAATTTATTGACCAGTTGTTAATATAAGGAAGTTTTCTCCATTTATAGTTATATCACTTCCCATGTTTTTATTATTTTTCTAATGTCTCTTTCTTACAATGTTGAATTTATTGTGACATATGGTTCCAACTTTATTTTTATTGACTGAGGAGTATTGTTTCATTTTATTTGGATAATTCGGTTTTTAAAATATTTTTGGAAAACCTATTTTTAATTTAAATACTCATATTTATGTTATTAAAGTGGATTTCAAAATGGGGGATTTGGTTTAATGTTGGGTTGATTGAATTAAATCTTTTAAAGTGACAATTTCATTTAAATAAATAAATTGGGTTGTTATTCAAAAATATTATCAGGTGTGTGGTTTTAAAATTGATTTTAATGGTGTATTTTTTTCAAGTCATTTTTTTAGTTTGAGGGAAAAAAGATAATTTTTCTAAATATGATTATTGAATTAATTTCATTTTCCATAAGTTATAATAATAAAAATTACTTTCTAGTTATATTTTCAAAATAGAATTTATAGATTTACTTATAAAACATAATTCATTGTCTTAGTGGGTTTTGGAGAACTGCAATGCTTTTTATCTCAATACTATATATTTCAAGTTAAATTTTTTAGTTAGAATCAATTTTGATCTTTATGGGTAATGTGGTGTGAGTTAGGTGGTGGAGATCAACCAGAGGTAGCATGGAGTTGGATCAAGCTCATATGAAGTTATTTTGTAGTTATTTCTTCTTTTGGTCAGTTTTATATTTATTTATGACATATTGTATCATTATATATATGGATGATGTTCATACTTAAGAACATGGGTTGGATTAGTTTATTTGGTTATTAACTGTTTTTCATGATTATTCTTTTTTTGGTTCATGTATTTATTTATTCTTCTATCTTTTAACTCTAATTTTGGTGATATCATTTTAAAATGGCGTCCTATTATACCCTATAATTACTTTCCACCCCATGGGGATCAAGAATAAACTTTTTTCCTTGTGATCTATTAGTTTGGGTGTCGAGTTTATTGATAGTCCGATATTATTTTATTAAAAATGGAATTATAGATTTGGTTTTTATTTGTTAAGAGACTAATCCTTTTATATAACCTGTGTTATTTGGGTTTGTACTAGTATAAATTAGGTTAATGATGTAAGATAATGAGAGATAAGGGTCGGTAGAGTCAATTTAGTTCTTTATCATCCCAATCCTTGATATTCTAGGAGAATTTGGATTTCAAATTGTGAATTTGATTTTGTTTTTAGTTTCTTTTTATGGTATTTTTCATTTTTTGATCTCTTTTCAGTATGTATGTGATATTGGGGATTGATCCTCAATTTTCGGTTTAAATCATTGAAACACATGACATACATGATTTTCTTGCATGATTTGGGAAACCATGTGGTGACCATTTAGTTGAGTCTCCCACCTTTAAAGAGTGTGTTGAGCGATTGGTGCATGAATGCCCAACCAATGTGGCTAAATAATGCACACCAATATTTCTCACTAGGATATACCATTTGACTCCCCCAAATTTAGAATATATCATAAAGTTATCCTTACTTATTAGAGTTCAATTTAGGATTGTATTTATTCCCTTTTGGATTTGGCTCTTATGAACCTTGTTTGAATTCTTGTGGAGTGATTTGTTAACACTTTATTTAATATTGTTATTAAAAATGAAGATGATATTTTGGGATAGTAATTTTTAAAAATATATTTATTGATTTATTTGAAAATGTAATTTTTTAAAGAAGGCTTGAAATTTGTTTTCTATAGGAAAGTGATTTAGATAATCATTCTTTGGAAGCTTAGTTTTCAAATTTTAATTTAATTTTTAAAATATTATTTGTGGTGTTCCTTTTTTTGGTGGTGTGTATCCTACTCTGATTGTTGTTTTTAAATATTTTTTTGTATTTAATTTCAGAAATACACAATGGTGGAGGGGAATATCAAAATTACTTGATAAAATGGTTATTTTAAAAGAAATGTTTATTTCATTTATGTGAGAGATGTGTAACTTTCTTGATGGATTTTTGTTTGTATTTATTCTTAGATAACAAAGGAATAATATGGTGTATGTTTTTATAAATTAAATGATGAGGTTCATGTATTCTATTATCTCTCATCACTACCTCCCAGAATGGTAGAAAATGTTTCTTTGGTTCTAAAGCTCACCCAGAATCCTAGTGGAGTGGTGTTTGTACAATATTCATTATTCTCAGAACCCATTTTAGTCTTATTAAATAACCACCCACCTTTTTACGGTGGTGTTAAAGGGTCAGTGAAAGTATTGACGTGGTTGGAGGATATTGTGGTGATCCTAAATTCCATTATAAAACCTAAAGCTTCATAGGTGAGATCCATCATGGGTTTTCATTTCAGTTTCTTCCAAGTTTAGAGAGGGTCTATGATACTACCTTTACTGCGTGAAGGTTTATTTTTGGATCTCTTCAGTACGATTTCCATCATGTAGTTCATTCATAATGTGGTCAAAGAATAGGAAGTTACTAATCTTAGGAGACATAACGAGGCTGACCTATTAATGATATATTATCCTGATAACTTCATAATGTTGGTTTCCTTTTCTCTAAAGTTGATCAACATCAATTATGAGAATGTTTGTTTCTTTGGAGGTGGTATTCACCTATATTTTTGTTCATATATTCTTACATCCGGTCTAAAATAATTAGAATATGTCATCAGTGAGTCCATTGATGTAAAATATGACTAATCTAGGAATCTTGTGGTGGGTGATTTATTAGTTCAATTTGTTGGGAATATGGATATTCTAGTAAGTAAGGAGGATAATAAGGATGTGCTCAAGTATGGGAAAAAATTCTTTTTTTGGAATAAACAATCTCTCCAGTGCTTCTCATGTGGGGGTCCAAGAAATTATTATATCTTCTATCTTAAAACTCATGTATTTCCCCTCTATTTCTGTTATTTGAAACATATTCATAAATATTTTATGATGGGATTTGAAAAGAGGTTTTAGGTGGGATATTCTTTGGATGTGTTATCTTTTAGAATATTCTTTTTATTGATGTAATCATAATTTTTAATCTTTTTATATGGTTTTTATAATCTTTTGGATGGTTATTTTTTCATAAGTCTCTTATGTATGGTTTTGGATTTCATTTTTGAAATGCCTTATTTTTTTGAAATATATCTTATAGATATATTTGATGTTGTTAGGATAGTTTGGATTTTACCTTTATAGCTAACTATGATTTCCATTTTTCATGTTTCAGTTTTTTTGGTTGAATATTCCTTGAGATTTTTTGTTTCACCCATTCTTGTGTTTATCCTATGATTTTCTAGTTTTTTTTAAATGAGAAAGGCCTTGGGTGAACTATTCTTTAACTAGGGTGTGTGGTCGACCTATTGATTTTGGTATATGAGGTGGTGTTTAGTTGTGGCCATTTCTGATATACCATGTTATGGTGATCCATGTTTCTAACCCTTGGTTATACATGTGTTCCATGACATTAGGTGATATATAATTTCATTTTTTAGGATTATTTTGAGTTTTCTTCCATCCTTGAGTCTGGAAGTGTTTTTAGTTTGAGAGTAAGTTTCTATTTTGATTTCTTGGTTTCTCAGGGATGTGTTTCTTGGTATTTTTTCCTTTGTTCCACAATGGAGAAGTTATAAATGGCTGGGAGACCATGCTATGTCTTTTGTGATATCTAGGACCTCTTGTTTGAGAGTTTTTTTGTTCTTAGAGATGTTTAGAAACATTGTGGTTAATTTAGTTTGATCATTTTGAGTATATTTATTGTTGGGTTTGAGGTAGTTTTATATTGAACGGTTCATTTATCTAGGTCCTCTTTGGGATTCATTTTATTATTTCTTAATTCTTTTCATCCATGGAATTTATTGGGGAAACATTGTCATTGGGGTGATATTATAACCGCCCCTATATCACTGTGTGGTTTATTTTATATCATTTTCTCATATCATGATTCATTTTGAGTTTAGGAGATTGTTTTGCTAGAATTTCAAATTTTTGGAGGTTTTTTGGGAGGATCATGGTACCCCAGCATGATTTGTTATATTTATGTGGTGATCGTTCTGGTGGGCCTATCATGGTAATAAATACATTTTATATGCATCAGTATAGTCTGTCAAATTATATAGAGATCCCTTGAAATTTTTAATCCTATTTAGTCTATAAATTGGGTGGCGAACTATTTATCCATGGTTTAAAAAACTGTGTTAAAAAACCGTGATGGTTCTCTGTATCTAGGAAGTGGGTTAAGCAAGGTTAGTTAACTGTTTGAAAAAATGTGCAAACAATCTATGAAGTGTGTAAAAATGTAAATTTAAGAGAATTTATAAAACTTCCATCTTATAATTTGGAGTTGTTTCACCCCTATTATCCCACATTCATGTCAAGTAACCCTTATCACCCCAATGAAGAGCTCCAAACTCCACCTCCTTTGATTGATGGCCTCTCTTTTGTGATTTTCTAGAGGTTTTGACGTATATCTTCCACTCTTTCACTCATCTTCCCTTACCTACCTCTTTTCTATTGGATTTGTTTTCCCATGAACTATATATTTTGTGCATTATTTTAGCATTCTTAGTGGATATAATTTTATGGTTATTGGTTGATAAAGTTTTTATATTCCATTGATATTCTCATTGGTGGGCTTGATATTGAAGGAGACACATTTTGTCTTGGTTTCTGCTTCTTTTAAGTAGGAATCTCTAATTAATTGGTTCATTTTTAAATTAAAAGTGTAATTTTAATTTCTAAATTTCAATTTTTTAAATTTATGAATATATGATATTTTATTGAGATTATTTGAACCTTTTTTATTTTGTTTTTGAGCACGGAATACATGGGTCTTAATTTAAATTTTATGATTAAATGTTTCAAATGAAATGTTATATTATTATATGATTTTTTTGGAATGATTTAGGAAATAGTTTGAATGGGGTTCATTATGTTTATTGGATGCTAATCTTTTTTTTGGTTTTAAATGAGTTACAACTAGGGTTTAAAGTTATTTTTTCTCTAAAATTAGGTTTTAAACTAAAAATATTTTCTAAAGGTGTTATTTATTGTATTTAAAATTGTGATTTGAAATGTTTATTTTGTTTACCCATTGAAATAAATTTTTTATTTACCCTTTTAAAAATTATGTAAATGGATGGAATTTAGTATTTTTTGGATTTCAAAGATGAATAACAACATTTAAGGGTGGATTTGAAATGTTTTCTAAAAAGGATTTATGATTTCCCATAATTGTAAGAAATTAATAAAGTGGTGTTTTATGGAATATGTAAGTGATAGAAATAAAGATAAATGTTTTGGTGTTAAAGGTCAGGTAGGCACATTTTTTTTAAATGGTTGATGTGAAATAAAACCTTGATTTCCCCCTTTGATTTTATTATCACTTGTGATGGTTTTTGATCTCTATGAGATTATATGTTCTCCCCTTATATAAAATTCTTCTTACTTATTCCATGGGTTCATTTGATGTTGGGAATATTCATCATTGGGGTGTTATAAGGTGTGGTTTATTCATTGTGTCTTCCTTAAATGTTAGACTTGGATTTCACGACCTTTTGTCTAACATCCCTTTTAGTTCATGGGAACCCGGGTACTGATGGAGAGATCTATGTATTTTATAAAAGTTGTTACACACACCACCAGTGTCCTTCTAGACATACTAGGTATGATAAATGGGAGGGGATATCATCATAATAGGGCTGATGTGTTCTAATTAGATGACTTGTGTGTTGGACATCAATATATTACTGTATAATGTTTGTGAGTTGGAATAATCATTTATGGATAGATGATTTTCACCATAAGAATCTAGGGTAGATTCCATGACATGATAAACTTCATGATTGGTTATTGATTTATGTTATTTTGATCTAGTTAATGTCATATCATTTTCCCTCCTTGTATTATTTGGAATCATATCTTGATAACATTGTTATAATCCTTTTGATATATGGTTCTTCTTTATTGTGGTTGACTCGTGTATGTTGGGTATTTTCCTAGTATTTTTTTAATGATGTTTGGAATACATATTTTTAGTTTAAATACTATTGAGTGGGTTTTTAAAGTGTAATGCACAGTTGGTGTTTGTTTTAAAGATGAATTTGTCCACGGAATTTTTTTCAAGTGCCAATTTCATTTAAATAAATTAAGTAGGGTTTTTCATAAATTTAAATGGGTTTGTATTTTTTAAATGGTTCTAGAATATAGAAATGTTTTCCTAAAATTATTTTTTTTAATAAAAATACAATTTTTTTAAAAAATGATTATAGAATTTGGTTTTTCCTATAATTTATTCATGTAAAACATTGTTTCTTGTTTTGTTTTAAAAATAGAATTGATTAAGTTCATTATGGAAGCTATTTAATATATCTGGAAGGTTTTGGTGACCTAATGGGTTTTTTATCTCATTATTATATATTTTAGATTCTAGGTTTTAGTAGTTTTTAGTTCCATTACTTGTGGACGACATGGGGTGAGTCGGGTGGCGGTGTGTAACCAAACCTTGCATGGAGTTGGGTCAATCTCTACTCAAGTTGGTTTACAGTTTTTTTTATTTTTGTTAGGGTTGTATCATTTTATTCCTTGTTATATATATCTATATATAGACGATTCTCATACATATAAAAATGGGTGGATTTGTTTAGTTGGTTATCACTAGTTTAACGTGTTTATTATTTTACTCTTGTATTTTTTTATTCCACTATATTTTATCTCTGATTTGGGAGAAATCATTCTGAAATGAATTCATGTGATTCCCAGGGAATAGATTATAGACCTTATGTATTATTAAATACCTTACAAAAAATTGTTGGGATTGGTTGGGTATCAGGTTTATTGGAATACTGGGTTGGTTTGCAACAAGAATCATCAAATAATATGAGAGAATGCCAGATTCTATTTTATAAATATTTATTTTATTATTGGATTTTGTAAATTTTGAAATAAAAAATTCAATTTATCTTTTATTAAATTTTTATTTCATTATTGAAATATTTTATTGCTCTTCTCCATTTCTGACTCATATTAGCAAGATAAATTAATAATTAAATGAAAATCATAGTTGAAAAACCCATCAAGAGGTGCTATGAAATTTGGATGGGTAATAAAAGACTACACGGTGTATAACCCTTTGTTACATGACCTGCATTCATGTCTATTTCATAAGGATTCCCATGTGTATTCTTGTTATTCATGAAATCCTTACACTCCATGTGAAATAAATGCACCATATGTAGACGTGCTAGGGTGTCACATGCCTTTTCTAGAGTATAGGTAATGTAAAATGACTACACTCTATGTTCTCCATGTGTTTTCAAGGTTGAAAACATAAGGCCAAAACATGTAATTTATTTAATAAATTTTGTGAATTTAATACAAAACTCGTATAGATTGGAATCTATATAACTTGGTGTACACATTGTGTATTCCTTCTTCATGTTGTTTAGTTCATAAATTCCCATGAGAAGTGCATGTTGATTCTCTTAGTGTGTAATGTGGATACAAGGAAATGAGAAGTATATTTAGTGTTTTTGGATTTCAAACTCTCTGTATTTTACCTATTTATATAGAAATATATAATTTAATTAATTACTCCATTAATCTCTATTTACCTGAGATCCCAAGGTCACTAAGTTCACATTAGATGTCAGTTTCTATGTTTTATATTATATTAAATGAGTAATTAATTCCAAAAAATACTCAAAATAATGAATCGGATATTTTTAAGGTATATTAAACACTCTACACATTAAATTGTATAGGCTACGTAATTTTCATTTATTCCATGTGGCATTATATTTGTAGGACACAGTATGAAATTACGTGACATGCCATGTAGACACTATGTCTTATAATTGAATTTTTAAAATTAAAACCATATTGAATAGTTTCGATAGGTAATCACTAATTTTCTTCCAAGTAGAAAGATCATACTATTTGATTTAGTTTTAAATTGAATTAAAGTTATTTATTTTATTTCATATCACAACATATGGGATTTTTAAGATGACTTGATGAAATAAGATGAAATGAATTAATTTATTAATAATAAAATTAATTGGATTAATCCATGCACTTTTAATATTACTGAACAAAATATTCAAACGATTGATATCTAGTTATTTTAAATGTGAAATCATTGAATGTGTATGGAAGTCCATGATCATTCACGAGACCATTTTATGTGTTAGATTTATTTTATTTAATTTTATTGCAAGGTTTTAAATTATTAATTATTAAATTACATAGTATGTCATGTGATTCATCTATATTTTTTTTATTTAGGACCTATGTGTAAAAGATTTTTTATATGATTACCCCTAACCAATCTTTGGATCCCCTCACCTATGTGTGAGTTATAAAAAAATGTAATAAACTTAGTTCTTGATGTAATAAAGACTCAATTTATGATTGAACCGATCAATATGTGGTTCAAGATATAAATGAGATGGAACTATCATGGGAGATTTATTGGTGGATAGGTGGGATTCCATTATTCATTCGAAGAAAAGAAAAAGAATTTTATACCTTGGGTTAGTCATACATAATATTCCATATACTAGGATAGATGCCACCTTTGAATTAAGTGTACTAGGAATACATCAATTTGAATTGGGTTACCACTATTGGATGGTAGTCTATACTATCCTTACATATATTAAGTTAACTAAAGATATATTACTAGTCTTTGAATGACATGAGGATATATTCTTTAAAGTATATTAATATTCTTGTTTTCAAATCGATTTAAATGACCTAAAGATGATATATATCCTCACTCTCAATGGTGGTGTTACAAGATGGAAAAGCTCAAAAAATCTATGTAAAAATATTTTTTAGTATAGTATTAGTATATTTTATCTGTTGAGGTTTCTAGATAAGTATCATTGATACAAAATGTTTTCCAATAGAGCTATTTATTTCCAAGACATAAAGATCCTATAACATTTTATTGTGATAATAATATAGTGGTGACCTTTACTAAGTATCCAAGATCACATCAACAAATGAAGAAAATAATTCAAAAATATCATCTATTAATGGATTTTTTTTATAGAGGTTATGTCACGATGAGTGAAGTCTCCCTATAATAAAATGTGGTAGGCCCATTAATTAAATCCATAACTCTATCAAAACATGATCATCATGTTAGGTCTAACATACTGATAGTCAATGACAGTAGGATCTAGTCCATGTGGGAGTCTATTAGATTTCATTTTCCCGAAAAATTAGTGAACATTAGATTACATATATATTCAAATAATTGGATATTATTATCTTATTACATATCTTTTGTAGATTTTAATGAATTTATATATATTATATTTCTATATTATCTATCAAATTAAAATATCATATCAATTTCATTCTATAATGGGAGCCGTGAGATTCCATGATGATATTCAAAAACTCAAATCTATGGACGGATATCATTCTGTGATAGGAAACATTAATTTTTTACTATTATGTGAATTTACTCATAAGCATATGATAATTCTTCTGATGAAGTTTTTTATAGATAATCTTGATGATATGCGATTATGATAATAGACCCATTAGAATGAATTCCACATGTTTATGTGTAATTGGATATTCCTATATACGATCATGTTTAATGATCCTTAGATCTTAATATTATTATTAATTCATTTTGTGACTTATACACTTATATGTATTAACATTAACCCCACTGATAATAGTTCGTGGATAAGTTGGGTATATTGGGTGCGTCAGAATTGACATGTTATTAATGAATAATTAAAAGAAGGTTTTTACCTTATATATTAATGGAAATTGATATCTTGAACCTTTGATTTAAATATAACTATCACATTGAATTCCATTTTCATGGTGTAAATACGAGTTTATTTCAAATAGTCAAATAAATACATATCAAGCCTATAGGCTGATGACATTGGTTTCCATCCTGTTTGATGCGATTTTGTGATAAAGAGATTATATTACACAGTGTGTACTCATGCTTGGTTTTTTATGATAATATGTTAACTAATTTATATAGGGTTTATTGAACCATTAGTAGACTATAATTTTAGTCTATAAGCATTTCCCCTAATAAAAATGTGAAAGAATCCTAGATGGTCACAAACTATGTGTTTACATTGTTATAATTAAATTCTATTTGAATTTAATTATTGAATGAAAATTATTATGTAGTTTGGGGAATATTTTTAATCGGTATTAATGATCACATAAATGAAATAAATATTTATTCATTAGGTCATTGTTAAATTACCCAAATATATAGTATTGAATTATTTATTTAATATTTATTAAATATATATTCCCCATAGTGTGATTATAAAATTTATTTTTATGAATAATTATTTCATTAAATATTTATTCATGTATTCAAAAAATTTCAAAGATCATTAGTGAACCAAGATTTATTACATGGTTAAATATTAATTTTCAAGATGATAAAATAATATTTATCATTGCATCAGTCCATGCACACATTGAAATATAAACAATATTATTATTTTAATACATATAATAGGTTTAGACATGAGTTTAACATTTTATTAAGGGAACCTATGAAATTAATTAAATTAAAAACCCTAACCCTATGTATACAAATAGACTAATAATACATCCTTGGAGAGGTTGATTGAGAATCATTTTTCACAACTAATTATTCTATATAACCATCTTCTTCTTTCACATGTTATTTCAAGAATTATAATATCAATAGAATTTATTTATGACCAATGAAACAAGAAGAAATAAAAATTAACAACGAAAGAATATCAATCAACTGTGATAGAACAAGAAGATTCATTGGTGTAGTTGAATGATCACGGGATCACATGTGGATCACCTCTAGAGTGGTTCTACCATTCAATTATATAATCATAATGATCCATTATTGAAAAGGGTGTTGGATGATTAAAAATAATAATATGACAAATGATCTAAAGTATGTAGTCATATTTATTATAATTTAATTAAATTAATTTTAAATTTAACAAAATAATATATCAACTTGGTTTTGATGTATTACTTTTAAATATTCATTTATAATTTTTTTTCCATGATGTTCACATAATTTACTATATTAAAATGACCAATAAAATCTGAAATTCTTTGAGTTAGTTTTTGTATCTCGAGTTGATGGAGATAGAGGAATTATGATCATTTTATTTTTTATTTTAAACTTTTGAAATGGTTTGTTCATTGGTAGAATGTTTTATTCCAAATTGGCGACAGACTTCCTCGACTAGCTTGTGGGATCTAACTGTTTTGTTGTACTATTGGATTTTTTTCAATTTTAAAAAATGATTATTACAATAATATTGGTGTGTTGAGTGGTTCTGTTTAATTTTTGAATTTTGAACTCTGTAATGTGAGTTTTTTGAGGGTTTTTCTTGATTCTGGAGGAATGGTTCTGTAGGTTCCCCCATACCTAGAAAGCTGCTTTTTTAAAAAAATGTGTTTCAAAAAGGGTTTTGGGTATTATTTCCCATGTATCATTCGTCTTAGTCTAATCCAAATCATCATTTATAGAATCATTACATTATGGATGCTCTATTTATTTTTCAACATCTTTTGTATCAACTTGTTATTATAATGAATTATATGAAACTAACCTCTACATTCTTCTAGTTTAAATTTATTGTCCATGATATCCAATGATGTTTTATAATTTCACCTATTTTATTATCCTATGAGGTGATAAACATGATTATCCCTAATAACATGAATAAACTACCTTAGATTCTCAATTTTGAATAGATTATATATCTTTACTATGGTTGGAAAATCATTATATTTTTCAATAACAATATCTTCATTTTTATTTTCTCTTATATATATATATATGATTATGAAACATTTCTATTCGAATATTATATCCCGTTACATATATATAGTTAAAAATTTGTATTTTTTTCTTAATTATTTAATATGTATCCTTTACCATTAGGTGAGTTGCCAAGAAATATTCCATTGAAAACACTTTGATCAAACATCCAGAGATTTTCACCTTTGACGTTGATAATGCATGGAATTTTAAAATAATATTTTTATTTAAAACAAGTGGTTTCTTTGTAATAAATATCATAAGGATTTAGATTATGATTTTTCTAATAGAAAAAATAATTCTATATATGAACAACTGATCTAATTACATTACACTGAATGTATTGAGAAGTATCATATTTAAACAACATAGTTAATTCTATCTCAACAAAACTTTAATTTCTTATTTTTGAAACATTATTATATTATGGTCTAAATAGTGAACTAAACTCATGACTTGTTCTATGATTTTCAATATAATATATAAAATTTCGATTTATGTATCCAACGCCATTATTATTTCAAATATTGTTAACAGAATAACAATAATATGTTTTAGAACTTCTCTAAAAACTCTTTAATATTTTAAGATCATATTTCGTTTAAAAAATCAATAAATTTAATGAAAGTAAAATCATCAATAAATAAAATAATGTACTTAAATTAATTCATTTATTTTATTCTCATTGACCCACATATGTTAGAATGTATAATCTCCAAGTTACATGTTCAATGTATCTCAAATTTCTTATATAATGAGTTTCCAAAAGTCCATTTTTCACATAGAACAACACCAATATCTTCTTCTTATCATTTTTGTAATATCATAAACAATTTATCTCTTTATCATCTTTCTCATATTCCCCTTCCACATACTTCCTAAACTCTTATTCTATAGTGGATTTTGTTCAATCATTCTTAGATAGCATGGAATATATTCATTAAAAACATTAAAGAATTTTCTTGCGGGTCATTTCCCTATTTTAACAACTTTCCCATACTTATGTATTTGGAAAAATCCATATCTTCTAAAATAAACTTTGTTTTCTATGGAACATATTTCTAAATCTATTAATGTGTTGTGTTTTAATCCATCAATAAATAAGGGTATTTTAAATATTAACTTTTCTTTAATAATGATAGTAGATCCAACGCCTTTTATTTTCGGGTTCTTATCATTTCTAAAAATCATTATTATTTATTTCTAAAATTTAAAATTAATCAAAAAAATAAAATCTACATACATATGTAAAGAACACCAAATTTTCAATATACAATTACATTCCCCTTTTATTTCTCTGAGAGATGTTTTAAAAAAGAAGGAATTTTCCTTGACATTTTTTATTTATCATACAACTAATATTATTAATAATATAAATTTTTATAAGATATTAATATAAAAATAAATTCTTTAGTATGATATATTTTATTATCACATTTTTTAGAAAGATTTTTTAGAGGTTGAAAACTAGTTTCATTTTTCAATCTTGTTTTGAGGGTTCCTTATTTGTGTAGGATTACTCCCATTCAAACTCCACCTACAGGTCCTCATGGAATCATTTTAGTATTTAGGATTGAACCACCTCGTTTTTTCATATTCCCAAATCCTCTATACTACCAACAGTAACCATAAAATGTGTATTCTCCACTATAACTTTTATGTTATCAAAAACTGTATAAGTTCCATCCACCATCTTCATTACCATACAACATGTAACTGTGTTGTGCATAAAATTTTTGGTATCCTACTGATATATTCTTCTTAATTTTATATTTCTTCTCAGCCTTATCAGAATCTACAGTTTTTATAACTTGATTTAGAATTTGATACCTGAGAAATTATTGAATTTTTTGCTATGATTGTTTTCCTACATATATGGCCTTCTTATCTTACTTCTTATTATGAACATTTTAAAACATTTCATTAACCTCTAAGGATAATTTTTATAGATTATCTTTTGTTTTACAATTATTACAACTTCCACCAAAATCTGAGTCTTAGTTTTAGATGTTTTTCATTCCTTACTCAGCTCGAATTATTTTATTGAAAATATAAAATTATTTATCCTTATACATTTTTAGTTCTTCAAGAATGATTTAGATATTTTCATATAAATAAAATAACTTCTAGAGATCATTAATCTCTTTAATCCAATTTTCATTTTCTTTTAGAAATTATTATTTTTTTGGTTTCAGAAAGATCTTCTTTCTTCGACAACTTATTCTAACAGTCATTGAGTGAAATTATATTAACTCAATGTTTGGTATAAAATAAAAAAATGGATAATAATAATATTATTTAGATATAGTAATTTCATTACTGGTGAACTTTTCATGATTAAAATTTTAAATAAGTAATTTTTTGGTAGCATTATTACTGTAGTTTTTTGGTTGTTTTTTATTATCATCAACTTTGTCACACATAGATAAATATTTTTTCCTTTTATATTTGGAAAATATTTTATCATTTATATTTTTATAGGAATTATATTTGTTTAATTTCTTATTTAGAGATCTTTATGGATTTCAATATTGTACCTCATGATATTATTCTTCTTTTAATCATGGACAATTATAAGAAAAGTTTATAATAACTCCATAGGAAAAGAACTTCAATTTCATTTGTCTTCTATACTTACCTATACCTCATTTAATATTCCTAGAAAATAAATTCATGAATTAATCAAATTCGTTAATAACCTTATCTTTGGTGAAAGATTCACTAACTTCTTCTCTGGTAATATTTTTAGATTTTTCATTACTTTTATCTTTAAAAGAGATTACTTGATCATACTTCTCTTTAATCTCATTAGGTTTTTCTCATCTAATTTTTTAAGTGGTAAGAATGCAATTCAGATAACCTAGAGATAGATTTTTATGATCAATATCTTATATAGATGATACATTGGAATTGAATTCATCTAAAATAATTATTAGTATATTTTAAATAATAGTTTAACATTTTAACTTCTCACCAAAAAAATCTTCAGTTGCCTAAAATGTCATTAAGTACTGTAAAGAATTCATTAATGGATGGTTCATATGCCATTTTATGATCATCATACATTATTCTATAGATTTAAAACTTTTATTCTTCACTTTCTTATTTCCTTAAAAAAAATCTTCAATATATCCTAGATTACTTTAGCTCTTCCAATATCATTCACTATTAGTAAATAACATTCATAGAGATAGGAAAGTAACATATTTCTAGCTCCCCATCATTATTTATACTTTTCTGATCAGCAACTGTTAAGGTAACACTATCTTCTGGTGGAGGGACACTATATATAGTAGTTTTAAGAACATCATATCAAAAAAATATAATATAAGGCAACATTATATCCTTTTATATATGATTTTTTATTTCCACAAAAGAGTATAATCCCATTATTTTTAACAGTTTCGTGAATATCCATGTAATCCTTCATTTTAATACAACTTCTTTAAAGTGTTAAGAATAGAAAACATCACACTGATACCAATGGAAATAACACATTATGATACATGTGATCACTTATAGGGGGATGGGGGAATTAGTGATATTTTTTTCTATGATTTCTCACTTAAGAAGTAACATTGTTTATGGATAGATGGAAAGGAATCCACTAGAAAATGAAAAACATATACAACCACATGGACACATGTATTTACATGTATGATGAATAAATTAAAGTAACTAGTCTTTGGTTTTGTATGAATGTAATATAAGAACATAAAAACTCTATAAAAAATATTTTTGGTGGTAAAACTATAAATGAATATCCATAAATTCATAGAATGGAAGTCTTTTTTAAAGTTTATGTAATCCTCGCGTAGATATATTGATATTACAATGTTTTGTAACAATATTATGAACCCACCCCAATTGGATTCAACATTTTAACTATAATGATTCAATAATATTCACACATATCTTATTTTATTTCTTTTCCCCTAAACTTTACCCTCTTGAATAACATCAACTAAGAACTTCTTCCTAGAATTCTTTATGAAGCTGTCAATCCGATCACTTCTCTGTCTGGTGCACTCAATATGTTAATTTCATGTTAATACTATGTTCATATGATACCAACTAATTCTTTATTAGTTTGATCACTTATTCATATTATTTTTCTAATGTCTCTACACAATATTTTTCGAATACTTTTTCCCACCATTCATTTGAAGATTATCCCCACTATTGATTTTATAAAAAAATTGAATAATATTATTACTATCTACCCATTAACCAATATATTTATTGGTTTGAAAATTATACTAAAAAACTCCATCAGTTATGCTCTCTGGTTTAAAAAAATAGTGCGGCTTCACTTTTATATATTTCCACCAATCCTATGAAACCCCATGAAAATGTTTCGACATCTGAAATGTAAAATTTGAATTTTCCCAGTCATATTTTTGGGAATCCCATTAAAAGATTTCAAATTTTTAATGTGTTAAAACCTATTGAAATAAAATAAATTTACATAAAACATATTTTTAACTATATTATTCAAACATCCAAAAATATCATCCATAATCATGATCCCTCCATTTATAATTAATTAATAGTTGAATGTCCATCTGATTTTAATCGCAATTAATAACATTAGAAAAACACCAAAAATATAATATAACCTTACATGTGGTATAAAATCATAACACCACTTTTTTTATAGTGAAAATTATATTTAATATTCCCTTAGTAATTCATAGGAACATTTTTAAATCATTCAAAATAGTCATCCTTGATCCGATTAATTTATTTTAAAACCTTAATTAGTTTCTATATCTAGGTAACCATTTTTTAATGAACTTAATTTGAAATTTGTTTTATGTATTTATATGTGCAATCAAGAATTTAGTGTACTATAACTACTTTCTAGGAATAGATCAAAATATTTCTAAAGACTCTTTCTTCATTTGATAACTTTTTCTAGAATCAGTATTCTATTTCCATCACAAGGAAACCTCTATTTGATGATCTTTATTTAGAGAAATTTGTCAAATTATGCCCTAAATATAATTTTGGCTAATTATTCTATAACTTACTCACTTCATTCCTCAATAAAAAATTTCTGAGATAATTCATACAAAAGATTTTTTTTCTATTTGATGAATATAAAATATTTCAATCAGTGGTCTTTCAAAATTTTCTCTTACCTATGAATTGATAAACCTTGGTTCTCCCCATGGATTGTGTAAGATGTCTTTTTAAAAGTCTATCCGATGGACTCTATCCATTGAAATGACCAAGATACCTTTATTTAAAAATTATTTAGAATTTCAGTATTTAGTAGACTAAATAAATAGCTATTGACAACAATTTTTACTACCATAACTCTATATATTTATAAAAATTAATCTTTAAATCATACTAATTCATTAATTCATTTTCAGAACTGTAGAAAACCATACCATTGTCTAATGACATCATTCTGGAGTACTTTAAAAATCTTTAGAGCAATAAATTTGTACTTATGTACCAACATTTCACACTTCAATCTTGGATCCTGATATCTTTTAGTAATCATGATATTTGTTACATTGAATATTCATCAACAATTCCTTAATTTCTTTATAAAAAATAACTATTACATATAACTTTTAACATAATCAGATAAACATTTAGGGAAACATTCTTTCTAATTACATTGATCCATTAGACTCAATCTGATCACCTTTATAAATAATGAAACTCTTATATGTGATTTATATTGATACAAAAATAAAAAAACTCATTAAATCCTTATAAATTCATTAAAAATATTATTCTTATCATAAAATAACCTAAAACCCCTTAGCCTCAACAATATATTTATATTGTTGAGATAAAATAGTGATCGAGTGTTTTTAATTGTAATAGAGTACTTCGGGAATTTGAATAGTTTAATGTTGAGTATAAATAGGTCAATTATATCGATAATATGTCATCCATGTGTTGTAAAATTTTATAAATAAAACATGGTAGGAAATAAAAACATAATTATACATGATTTGATTTCATATAACTAGTGGGACTCTGACTATATATGGAAGGGTTAGTGTGATTATATCATTCCATTTGGAATCTTGTAGATTGAAGTCTATTTAGAAGCTAGAATTTCTATACATGATGAGAATCTATGCAAGTGTGGGGAAAACTAAACCCATAATAGACTAAAACTTACTTAAGTGAAGAATATATGATTGGGGTTAATGGAAAATCATATAAAGGAGAAGGAATTATAGATGAACATTGAGAAAAATAAAAAATATAATCTTTAATTATAAGAACCTGGCCTTATTACTTACATAATTTGAATTTAGTCAAGAAAAAATTTCCTTTTACATTGAGGATCCTCTCATGTTTAGAGTATTAGAGAATTAGGACAATACATTCATTACATTACACATTATTACAGAGTGGAAACCATAAAAACATTTTGCATTTTCATAAAATATAAAACAATAAAACATTAAAGAAGACTCCTTGAAAATTATTCAAAATTTAACATGGATTAATTCCTTGTCTTACACATCCATTAACCTCTGAAAATAATTTAAAAACTTGGGATGAGCACAAAATCTCAGTAAGGTAGAGAAAAGAAGGAAAGATCACATAAGTCCATGAATACTCATAACGTATCGAAGCATTTTGAAAAGACATTATTTTCACCCATATATAATAAATTTGTGTAACATGAGATTTAAAAAAGATACACAAAAAAATAGAACCTAAATATAATCATAAATGTATATTTGGGAATTACTTACATTATCTTGTAACCATTCTTGGCAACCTTATAATTTGTAACCCTCATAGCTACCATACTTTGTGTAACTATCACAGTTACACATGAAGTAACCATAGGGCCAAACTCCAACATAATCATACCCAATTCATTGGATGGGGATATAGTTCCTAACATTATTCATAAATAATTCCCAATAACCTGAAAATAATCATACAACATGAATAATTCTATAAAACATTTCTTTGGAATTTCGTAAAACTGTATTTTAAAAAGAATCCCCTTATAAATATCATAAAATTGAATATAGACTTAATATAGTTGATGGAGTATGTTTATATACTATATATACACATAATAAAACATAATATAAATTGAAAACATCACAAAAACTATTTAAATAACACATAAAGGATGAATTAGAAGGTTAACCCAAAGAATGGAAATCCGGTTTAGAATTCCCTTACCTCGGGTATGTCTTACTTCAAACTTGTTTTAGACTTCTTGTATAATGGTTAAAAGAGTGTTATTATTAGTTTATAGAATAAGTTTCATGTTTATAACATCTTATATTATCATTTTATAACATCATTTCATCCTTTAATTATTAGTATTTTGCTCCTTGCACTGTTTTTAGTGAGTTTTTAACATGATTTCCATGATTGGTTCATGGTGGGTGTTCTTATCGATTGGAAGTGAAATTCCAGAATTGGAATGTAATGGTATTTAAATATTTCCAGTAGAATAATTTATACCAGTTATCATTTTGATTTTTAATATGAGGATGATTCCTAAGTTAAAACATTAATGATGTTCATTTAGATCATTTTAGTGGTTCTTTGATAATAACAACCTCATTTCGTTTTATAAATTCGAAGCATGAGTACAAAAGAATTATAGAAACTTGGGTGCATCATTAAACATATATTATAACTTGATTCAACCATATAAATGGTTTCATGACCATACTTGAAAAAATTAATGGAAAATGAAATCACATCATCCACGATGTCTGTAATTCGACACATCACAAACAATGTTTTTATTCTTTAAATAAGTGGGAGAGGAGAAGAATAATGATGAGGAAATTTCCATAAACATGATAACATCCAGATTATAAATTATTTCTGGAGATTTCATACCTCTTGGGTAAGAATATATGAAGAAAGAGTCCGAATGGAACTCAAAATAAAAGAAAAAGTGAGATATCCCTTACAAATATTCGGCAGCCTAACAACTACAAAACATGGTTTTAGAAAATATTAAAAAGATAGGGGACAAGGGTAACCCATCTATAAATGAATCATAATATATATTATATCAATAATTAGAAGGAAATAAGAAATTGGCATGGAAACATGAAAGTTATACCACATAAAAGAGAACTTGAGTGGAAAAAGAAAGAAATTGAGAATTTTCTTACCTTGTAGAGTAATCATTAGAACATGAAGGTTGGGACCATGGGGGCTTGATAAAACCTTGGGAGGACTACTATGAAGGTAAGGAGGCCAGAACTTTGTTAAGCAGGAATTGTTAATGAAGTTAGTGAAGTAATGGGTTTCTATTTATAGAAAAGTAATGGAATATTTTAATAATATTCAAGGGAAACCTCATGGGTGGTATTTGCAAAACCATGGGCCTCCCCATGGAATTTCCCCGTGGTATAATCCACTTGGAACAGCTCACATCTTATATAACTATATAAAATTTGACCAATTTTTTGACATCATTATCATATCATTAATGATTTCATTAACACAGTGAAACTAAAAACATTATTTTTTACTATTCACTTAAAAATCAACTGTTTTAGAAAAATTTCAAAAATTAACCCTAATCAATTATCAATGTGTATATTTGAAAAATGAAGTCCATTTTTTGGAAAGAATTTCCTAAATATTATTAATTTAATTTTTACTTAAAAGCATACTTAATTCAAAAATTAACAATTCTAATTTTGTAACTACTTCTATATCATAATGAAAAATTAACCTAGATTCTATTATCTTAAATCCTTAATAAAATAAAATAATAATAAAATATGCTATTCATTAATATAATATTATTATTCATAAGGGTATGTTACTATTCACCAAAAATCAAGTTGGTTCCAATTGACTCCAAATAACATACTGAATACAAGTGTAGATGACAGTTTCTTGAAATTCAAAACATAGAAGTGGAAAAGTTATGTTTTAAAGGCTAGTTAAAAATATATCTACTTAAAACAAAGTTCCATCAATTTCCATTTATTTTTAGAAAAACTTGGGGTGTTACATTATCCCCACCTTCTGGAAATTACATCCTCGCAATTTTTTTTACTTATTAAACAACTGAGGGTACTTTTCCCTAAATGAATTTTCAGACTACCATGTTGCTTCTTCAACCATGTGGTTTCTCCACAAAACCTTTAACTGGTGGATTACTTTATTCTATAATAACTGCTCTCTTCGATCAAGAATTTGAACTGGTTTCCCTTTATATGAAAGGTTCTCTTCCATCGAAACTGCTTTTGGGCTCAAGACATGTGATGAATCACACACATACTTTCTCAACATCGAAACATGAAAAACATTGTGTACCTGAAACAAGCTCAAAAGAAAATCTGTGTAGTATGCCACTGTTCCAACTTTCTCCAAGATTTAAATAGGACTGATGAATCATGGACTTATTTTCCCTTTCTTACCGAAGCACATCACACTTTTCCAAGGAGTGATTTTAAGGAAAACATGGTCAAATTCCTTGAAAGAGAAGTCTTTCCTTCTATTATATGCATTACGTTTATAGCTGCTTTGAGCTGTCCTCATGTGTTGCGGGATCATCCTCACTTTCTCAGCCACTTCTTCTACAAATTTTGTCCACATCAACATTCTTTCACCGAATTCATTCCAAAACGCTGGAGTCTGACACCACTTCCCATACATGGCCTCAAAGGGTGCCATATGAAAACTGGAATGAAAACTGTTGTTATAAGAAAACTCAACTAAAGAAATATGATGATCCCAACTTCCCTGATAGTCTATTGAACAAACTTGAAGCATATCCTGCAATGTCTAAATCGTTCAATCTAACTACCCATCTAATTGAGGATGAGAAGTTGTACTGAAATTTAACTCTGTGCCCAACGACATCTGAAGTCCCTTGCAAAAGTTCGAAGTGAACTTGGGATCTTAGTCTAATACAATGGAAAGAGGAACTCCATGTAACCTGACAATCTCCTCGAGGTACAATCGAGAAATATGATCCAAATTCATTGTATCTCGAATAGAAAGAAAATGTGCAGACTTCGTTAGCCGATCAACAATAACCCAAATCACATTGTTACCATGAGAAGTTTTTGTTAGTCCCACCACAAAGTCCATGGATACATTCTCCCATTTCCACTATGGCACTAGAAAAGGCTGAAGCATCCCCTTCGGTAACTACCACTCTACTTTAACTTGTTTACACATAAAAAAATTCATGGTAAAATTAGAAATATCTCTTTTCATTCCATCCCACCAATAATACTCCTGAAGGTCTTTGTACATATTAGTACCAACAAGATGAACATAAAATGTAGAACTATGAGCTTTACACAACGAATCTTTCTTCAACTAAGAATCACTATGCACACACAACCTTTTTAAAAATCTTAAAACACAATCTTTGTTAAGGTTAAATTCTGAAAACTTACCCATTTTAACCAATTCTACATTTTTCTGTAGCTCACGGTCTTGATTCTGCACTTTATTAATTATATCTAACAACAAAGACTGCATTAAAACCAGAAACAAAACATAGGTATTCCCTGAACCAACAACTAATATGTCAAAATTCATCAAATAATTAATCAAGGGATCATGTTCCAAACGTAACATGGTTAATGATGCGTGATGTTTCCGACTAAAGGCATCTACTACATTGTTTTCTTTTCCAGGATGGTAACTGATCGTGTAGTCATAATCCTTTATCATTTCTAGCCATATTCTCTACCTCAAGTTTAATTCCTTCTGAGTGAATATATACTTTAGACTTTTATGATTAGTATATATTTGGCATTTGGTTCCATATAGATGATGCCTCCAAATTTTTGAAGTAAAAACCACAACTGCCAATTCCAAATCATGTGTGGGATAATTTAGCTCATGAGGCTTAAGTTTTATCGAAGCATAGGAAATTACCTGGTCATTATACATCAAAACACAACCTAGTCCCTTTAAATAAGAATCACTATAGATGAAAAACTCACCATTTCGGGAAGGAATGGCCAAAACTAGAGAATTCACCAATCTCTTCATAAGTTCCTAAAAACAAACATCACATTCCTCTGTCCAAAAATATTTAACCCCTTTCCATTTTAACATAGTTATTGGGCTAGATAAATGTGCAAAGTTATTAACAAACCATCTATAATAACCTTCTAACCCAAGAAAACTACGAATATCTATAACATTTGTGGGTCTTGGCCATTCATCAACTACTTTTGTTTTGGTGAGATCAACTGTTATTCCATCCTTATTTACAATGTTCCCAAGAAAAGAAATCTGTTGCCACCAAAAATCACACTTGCTGAATTTTCCATACAGTTTCATTTCTTTTAATGTTTGTAAAAGAACCCTTATTGGTTTTTCATACTTCTCTTTATTTTTAAAAAATACCATAATGTCATCAATAAATAAAACCACAAACCTATCCAAGAACTCGTGAAATACTTTATTCATAAGATTCATGAATACGGAAGGTGAATTAGTTAACCCAAAGGGAATAACAAGAAATGCATAATGCCCATATCTAGTAAGAAAGGCTGTTTTTGGGATATCATCCTCCTTCTCCTTCAGCTGGTGGTATCCAGATCTCAATTCAATCTTGGAAAAGTACCGAGATCCCTGGAGTTGATCAAATAAGTCATCGATATGAGTCAAGGGATACTTGTTTTTAATAGTGATGTTATTCAAAGATCTATAATCAATAAAAATTCACATGGAACCATCATTTTTTTTAACAAACAAAACAGGGGTTCCCCATGGTTAAGTTCTAGGATGATTGAAGCCTCTGTCAAGCAAATCCTACAACTGATTTTTCAATACAAGAATTTTTATTGGATCCATACGATACGGGAGTTTTGAAATTGGCTTAGAATCAGGAACTAAGTCAATTGAGAATTTGACTTCTCAATCTGGTATAACACCAGGTAACTCATAAGTAAAAACATCAAGGTATTCATTTACCACTGGCACATCATTAATTTGAATAGTTCCCATATTTTAAAAAATATGAGCAAGATAACTTTCATTTCCATCTTTCAATAGTTTCTCATCTTCTTGATATGTTATTAATTTTTAAGGTTAATTATTTTATACAAACTGAAACTCTTTCTAAAAAAACTTATTTAGCTCTACAATCAATCTTAGCATGATAATCAGAAAGCCAGTCAATTCCCAAAATAACATCAAACTCGACTAAGGGTAAAACAACAAGGTTTGCAGGTAAATTCTTTCCACATACCATAATAGAAATATTCATATAATACCTATTTTCTATAACATTTCCACCTGGTGTTTTAACAACAAGTTTGGGTCTCATTTGTTGAGGTGATATTTTCAATTTTCCAGAACATTTCTCAGAGATGAAGGAATGTGTAGACCCTATATCAAACAAAACTTTAGAAAAATCTGAGTGAACAAACAAAATACCTGATACAACTTCGTTGGATGGCCCGACATCTATGGACGTAGTCGCAAAGGATCTCACTACACCTTTCTCCTTGTAGTATGGATTATTTGCATCATTCAGATCTCTCTTTGGGTAGGAATTTGATTAATGACTCATCTAAACACATTTAAAACACTTTATAGTATGCTTTTTAGGACTAGTCATAGGATCATTTTCATTGAAATCTGAAGACATATGTCCAAACTTACCAAATTTAAAACACTTCTTAGTTTTTCTAAGACATTCCCTAGGGTTTTTCTTACCACACTTTTCACAAACTAAAAATTTTATTTTCTTACCATCATATTTTTTTTGGTTGATTCTTAACCATTGCTTTCCAACTAGACCTCTTCTTCTCCATGTTTCAAAAATGCATGAGATCATCAGAAAACTCCATCTCTACCCTCTCATCACGTCAGACAAGTTTCTCGTAACTTTTGAATTCACATGAGGCCAACACCCTTCGATACCTTGGATTCAGTCTGGAGTAAAAGAGGTTGATTTTGCTATCAAAATCCAGAATAATATTTGGAGCATACTTTTCCAGTTGGGTGATGTTTGTTTCATACACATCCCATGAATATTCCTCCTTCTGTTTAAATTCAATTAATTTCTTATCCATTCTAAGTCGCACCTCCTTAGGAAAATATTTTTCAAGGAAAAGACTTTTAAATTAATCCCACTCTAAGGCATCAAAATCTTCTCTACCCCAGATATTCCTTACCATTGACCACCACTGATCTACTTCCCCTTCAAAATGATAAATAGTGAGACTTACCTTTTGATTGTCTGAATAACCCATAACATGAAATATCTTTTCAAGGTCATTGATCCATCCATCAGGTTCTACTGGGTTAGAAGATCCATTAAATGCAGGGGGATGTTGTCTCATAAAATTTTCCTCTATTTTTATGATCTGTTGTGGTACCTCTGTTGGTTCTCTTTCATGGATGCCACCACCATTTATTTCCTATGTTAGCTGAGCCTTTACCATCACAAAATGCTTGGTTTCAATCCCTATTATCCCAGGCTGTAGTTTTGGAAGGATTTCATTATGTCGGTGCCTCTCCTCTTCAACACCCTTATTCCTTCTGCGGACAACCATTCTGAACAAACATGTCTTAGATGAATCAAAATGGTAATATTTAAATGCTAAAACATTTCAAATTAAACATAGAGTGAAATTAATTTATGGTATTCTATTAACACCACCCAAACCCCTAAATTTATCTAAACCATCCTCTGATACAAACTATAAGAACCTAGCCTTATTACATACATAATATTGAATTTAGTCAAGAAAAAAATTCCTTTTACAATGAGGATATTTTCAAGTTTATATGTTTAGATAATTAGGACAATAAATTAACAACATAACACATTATTACAGAGTGGATACCATAAAAACAGTTTCCATTTTTTTAATAAATATAAAACATTAAAACATTAAACAAAACTCCTTGACAATTCTTCAACATTTAACATGTCTTATTTCCTTGTCTTACACATCCATTAACCTGTGAAAATAATTTAAAAACTTTGGATGGGCACAAAAGCTCAGTAAGGGCTGGAAAAGAAGGAAATATCACATTAGTCCATGAATACTCGTAATGTATGAAAGCATTTTCAAAAGACATTCCTATCACCCATATATACTTACTTTGTGTAACATGAGATTTACACCAGATAAAAACACAAAAAGAGAACATAAATATAATCATAAAGGTATCTTGGGGCATTAATTACATAATCTTGTAACCATTCTTGGATACCTTATAATTTGTAACCCTGACGGCTACCATACTTTGTGTAACCATCGCAGTTACACTTGGAGTAACCATATGGCTGACCTCCAACTTACTCATACCAATTTAATTATAGGGAGATAAAGGTCCCACTCTTATTCATAAATAATTCCCAAGAACCAAAACATAATCATACAACATGAATAATTCCATAAAACATTGCTTTGGAATTTGGTAAAACCAAATTTTAAAAAGAATATTTTTAAAGAAAATCCCCTTATAAATATCATACAATTGAAGAGAGGATTAATAGAGTGGATTGAATATGTATATATATATAGTAAATACACATAATAAAACATAATATAAATATAACCCATCACAAAAACAATTTAAATATCACATAAATAATGAAGTAGAAGGTTAACCCAAAGAATGGAAATCTGAATTAGAATTCACTTACCTCAGGTATGTCTTACTTAAAACTTGTTTAGACTTCCTATATAATGGTGAAAAGAGTGTTATTAGTAGTTTAAATAAACTTTTTCATGTTTATAACATCTTATATTATCATTTCATAACACCATTTCACCCTTTAATTGTTAGTATTTTGCTCCTTACACTGTTTTTGGGAGAGTTTTTAACATGATTTCCATGATTGGTTCATGGTGGATGTTCTTGTCGATTGGAAGTGAAATTCCATAATTGTAATGGAAATGTATTTATGTATTTCCACTACCATAATTTATAAGATTTGTCATTTTGATTTTTAATATGAGGATGATTCATAAGTTAAAACATTAATGATGTTCTTTTAGATCATTTTAGTGGTTCTTTGATAATAACGACCTCATTTCATTTTATAAATTAGAAGCATGAGTAAAAAATAATTCTAGAACCATAAGTGAGTCATAAAACATATATTATAACCTGAATCAACCATATAAATGGTTTCATGACCATACTTGAAAGTATTAATGGAAAATGAAATCACATCGTCCACAATGTTGGTAATTCGACACATCACAGACAATGTTTTTATTCCTTAAATAAGTGGGAGAGGAGAAGAATAATGATGAGGAATTTTCCATAAACATGATAACATCCCGAATATAAATGATTTATGGAGATTTAATGCCTCTTGGGTAAGGATATGTGAAGAAAGAATCAGGAAGGAACTCAAAATAAAAGAAAAAGAGAGAAATCTCTTACAAAAATTCGGCAGCTTAACAGCTACGCAACATGGTTTTAGAAGATATTAAAAAGTGAGGGAAAAGGGTAACCCATACATAAATGAATCATAATATATAGTAGATCAAAAATTAAAATGAAATAATAACATGGTAAGGAAACTTGAAATTTATACCACATAAAAGATTACTTGAATGGAAAAAAGAGAGAAATTGAGAATTTTCTTACCTTGTAGAGTTACTCTCAGAACTTGAAGGTTGGGACCTTGGGGGCTTGAGGAAAACTTGTGAGGACTAATACGAAGGAAAGGAGGCCAGATCTTTGTTTATGAGGAATTGGGAATGAAGTTAGTGAAGTAATGGGTTGGTATTTATAGGAAAAGTAAGGAAATATTTTAATAATATTTAAGGGACACCTCATGGGTGGTATTTGCAAAACCATGGGCCTTCCCATGGTATTTTCCCAAGGTATAAGCCAGTTGCGACACCTAAAATCTTATTTAACTATAAAAAAGTTGACCCGACTTATTACATCATTATCGTATCATTAATGATGTCATTAACACACCGAAATTAAAAACTGTATTTTTTACTATTCACTGAAAAATCAACTGTTTCAGAAAAATTCCCAAAATCCACCCTAAACATTTATTGACATGTAGATTTCAAAAATTAAGACCATTTTTTGAAAAGAATTTTCTAAATATTATTACTTTAATTTTTACATAAAATTATACTTAATTCAAAAATTAACAATTCTAATTATGTAACTACTTCTATATCACAATGAAAAATTAACCAAGATTCTATTATCTTAAAGCCTTAATAAAATAAAATAATAATAGAATTTACTATTCATTAGGGTCATATTACTATTCATATTACTATTCATAAGTGTGTCTTACTATTCAACAAAAAGACAATTTGGTTCCAATAGACTCTAAATAACATACTGAACACAATTGTAGATGACGGTTTCTTAAAATTGAAAACAAAGAAGTGGAAGAGTTATGTTTTGAAGGCTAGTTAAAGACATATCTACTTAAAACAATGTTCCTTGAATTTCCATTTATTTTTTGAAAAAAATGGGGTGTTACATTAATTACATTAATTTCATTGAATGTGGAGATATTTTCATGGTAAATAAAATTATCCATCGGTTTTAACAAAAAATAGAGGTTTTGAGTTTGAAAATAGAATTTAAAGGGTTAAATTTTTAGTTGAATAAAAATCTAGTAAAATTCACAAACACTTAATTCATCTCATCTTAGTTATATGCATCAATACTTTGAGTAATTTTAATACACATCATCTATCTAAAAAATAAAAGAGATATTAATTAAAATAATTTTTTTACACATGACCCATATAAAATCCATCGACATATAGTCTGTTGTAGAATGACATATTGAAAATAAAATACAACTAGATACACATCATTTTCTTTCTCCTCACTTTAAATTTTCAATATGTTTGACTCATTAGGCACCCTTGTCTTAGTGTGAACCTTTTATGAGTTGTCTTGAGTTAAATGGCATGTATAGCCAACTGTATGCTATGTTAAGCATTATTGTTCACCCAAACTACATGCTTATGAACACAATGTATATATCATGTGGGAAATCACTTTTATGCAAAGTGTGCATCCAGATACACACTATGTACTATAAATGATGTAGTTTCTCTTGTGTGGTAGTTTATTCGTGACCTTTATAATAACATCACTCTACGTACTTTGAGCACACCAGTTCCCTGATTTATGTGTAGAATAGACATATGGTGTTACATGATGTGTATAGTATCTGGATTTCATATACTATATTCCAAACCAGTTTCCAACTAGTATTAAATATTTGAGGCATAATGATGCTTCATACTAATCTCGTCACTACATGTAGTGATTCTCTCATAAACCACTTTTATGCTTGACCGAGGATAGACAATGTTAAATTTCTTTTATGTGTCATGTAACCGTATCCTATACCCATTATCCTCATCGCCTCTAGATGGTATAATTGATAATTATTCATCTAATATTGATTTATTATTATATATATGAATTCCAATTAATTTGATTACTCTACTTAGGGATTAACAAGAAAAATACTAGAAATTAAATCTCACCATTGAAACCATAAATCAATCAACCAAATGAAAAAAATCTATAAATTATAATGTATTCTATTTGATACCATTTTATAGTTCTAGGGAATAGTGTAATTTGTTAGTCTCACATCCATAAAATTTTATCATTATTTTCAATATATAAAATCCAATCAACTTGATAAATACACTTTTCATAAAGAGGTTTTTTATTTTAAAAAATTAGAAAAAAATTTACTTTTACATGATAATTATTCTAGTTGCTGAGAAATAAATCATCCTCTATAAATATTTCATTATTGTGCTAAAGAATCCAAACTATAATTTCTATAGTGTAACACGTGTTCTATAGAATATTATCATTGGTATTTTATATGCTAGTGTGGATTTTTCAAGAGGCATTCATTATTCACCATTGATGATAATAACAATTCTATTAGGATTGAAAAATTATTCCCCTAGTTCTCTCATTACTAAAATGGAGGAGGATGGATATCTCTCATTCATATCAGAATTATTGATAAGTACTCTTTTAGAAGTTGAGATAATTATTTGGGGAAAATATGTTATTCAAAAAAATTTACACAACCCTATAAAATTATAATAAATAGAATATAGAGTTATGGTTAAATGTTTGATAATTATTTCGAGGCCCACCATGAAATATTCTATCTAATATATTCTTCATGTCAAATAATATTAATAATGACATCATTATTATATACCATGAAATGTGATTACACATAAATATTTAAATACCATCTATTATATAAATCAATCAATATTAATTGGATTGAAATTAAATAAATTATATCAATTTTGTTTATTTCTTAACTCAGCCTTGTCAATCCTCATCAACATTTATTGAATATTGAGTAATAAATATTTTTTAAATAAATAAATTAATATCCTTATATTATTAATTTAATAAAATATAAACATTATATTCACTAATCATTTCAATAAATTTTTATATTATCATTTAAAAAACTAAATAATTATTTATATTAATCTATTTACTAAAAATTTAAATAATTAAACTTTTATTTATTATATTGAAAATAATAAACCAAAAATAATTCAATATTATATTCAATAGATTTTAAATAATATTTATTTAATATCTAACTCACATGTATTATAAACGTGAATATATTTAGTGATTTAATCCATGTATTCAATAATACTAGAATAATAATTAATCCACAATTCATGAGTAATATTTATTTAAACAATGAAATATAAATAGAATTTACTGGATATTTCAGATACACTTTGTGTGTGTCACTATATTCTTAGTGGTATTAAGAGAGATCACATAAAGTGCATGATTAGTGTTTAATAATATTTCATGACCCCTGTAGTGAAAGAATCTAACATTTCAATGATTAAAACCACCAATGAATGCATACTATATAATATAATACCTTTATTTTGATATCTAATAAAAAAGGTTACATACTTATTTCAATATCCCATATGTTTAATTTATTACTTTTTAAAATTTTAAATGAACTCATCAATGAACTACCCTAGAAAAATATTTAATTTTAGAGTTACACTTCAATCAAAGGGACAAATATATCATCTTACATTAACAGAAAAGGGACAAATATTTTCTTGACGTATTCAATTGTATTCCTATCACTTATGATCAAACCAATGTAACCCTACTTTTTTCTGAGAATATTTCATCATAAATTTCATCAATAAATCAATGTTTGTTACTCATGAGATATGTTAATAATAATCTCAGGCTTTAAGACCAACTCACACATCTATAGATCAGAATAAAATGACACATATAACATGTGGAATTCATATTGGAAGGTCTATCTACATAATATTTCCACTTGGATATTACCAATTATGAGCTTCATTATAAGAAGTATCAATGTACTATGACCATCTATCAGCTGATATTGGGAAAATAATCTATAACCTTTCAAAAAGAGATCATCTAGCCAGTATGGAATATATTTAGGAATATTTTCATAGTATTTCCAGGTTCCCAATATTATGGGGAACATCTATGAAATTTTTATGTGGCTAATATATTCATGGAGTTATCACAGTAATGTTATTTGTAATATTTTTTGATAAAATATTCATTAATATTTTGGTTAATGAATATTATAGTAAACAAAACTACAACATCAGTTGATTATAGGGTGCCAACTCCAATAAAAAATATATATTTTATTATTAAACTCATCTACTATATAATTTATTTTTAATAATAAACATATGATATAATTTATCATTTGTGGTAATTAGTACAATAAATTCTAATGATAAATTCATCCATCAAAAAAATAGTTATAAAAGGTTTATTTCAATATTATATTTACTTTTATGTTATGAACATATGAGTAAATTTATAGTCTTGGAGTG
Source organism: Viscum album (assembly GCA_963277665.1). Lineage (NCBI taxonomy): Eukaryota > Viridiplantae > Streptophyta > Magnoliopsida > Santalales > Viscaceae > Viscum > Viscum album. The sequence continues at coordinate 63,029,769 of OY728154.1, read as the reverse complement.
AATCCTAGAGGATTGTATAAGGAGAAAAAACCCTTTATATGGGTTTCCAAGACTTATAATGATTCTACATGAATCTATTTTATCTTCTATAGTTTTTATAATAGGAATTGAAATATTAAGGAAGCATGGAAATCCCATAGAAGCATTAGGTGATTTATCATTTATGGATACAACTTGAATGAAATAGTCAATGGGATTAATTTATGTGATCTACATAAAGATAATGTTTTAATAACATTTATTTCATTATCTATAGTGTAATGTAAACACACGGTATTTATTTTATGTCATACATGATCATGGTTTCATATTATATAAATCATGGATCATGGATTCTTATTTTCTTTCACCTCTTGATTTAGTGTTATTAGATCCTATGAAACACAAAAATTTATGTGGATGAACACACATCATAATAGACAATCAATTCAATTTTTGTTATTAGGATCACAAACACTCATCATATGTAATAATAAATTTCAAATGACATTGGTTAAGAATCCCAGTATCATACCATATAAGTGGGAAACCTTTTAATAACTTTAATTCAAAGGATCTATATCTAATATCAACTTGAGAAGTACCAATGTTGGAACCGGAAAATGCATCCCCAAAATTTTCAAGATGCTTCTGTACAAGATCCAAGATCATAGACCTTTTCACAAGCTTCGATTTGGTAGGTTGCAGGGTCCGAACAGAGTTACATATTAGGAGTTATGGACATTTGAAGTTGGGTTGGAAAACTGGTTCACAAAGCCTGTTCGCAAAGCTCCCTCTGTGATCGCGGAGCGCCGCCGCAAAGCAAGGAGTAAAGATGCTCCATGAACCCGTTTCATGTGTGTGATGCACTATGAATACCCGCTATAAAGCAAGGATGCGGGATGCTCCACGACCGCATTTGACGTTCGTGCACCCACCGTGAAGCAAGGAGGTGGTAACACTCCGCAAATCCCTCTGACGTTCGCGAGCCATCACGGAACAATGAGGCAGTAACGCTCCACGAGCCTCTTTGATGTTCGCGAGCTGTCGCGGAGCAAGCTCCATCTTTGCCCTGAGCGAGCTCTGATTCATATCGGCCCTTGCCTTTAAATACCCTGATCCCCCCCATTCAATGGACAACCACTCCGCCCCTTGACGGATACTTCGCCCCTTGGCCGGCCGATCTCCCGGTTTGTGGAGCTCCTCTTTCCTTCACGAAGTGGCTCTGCGAGGACATGCTCTGTGAGCAACTTCCTTCGCATTGCTGCTCCCTGAGTCCATAGTCCATGAGTATCTTCCTTCGCATTGCTGCTCTATGGGTCCATGCTCTGCGAGTCCCTTCTCCACGAGTAGCTTCCTCCGCTTTGCTGCTCCGTGAGGCCATGCTCCGGGAGCAGCTTCCTTCACGATGTTGCTCCGTGAGACCATGCTCCGCGAGGAGCATCCTTCACGATGCTTCTCCACGATCCCTACTATGTGAGGCCATGCTCCGCGATCAGCTTCCTTGACGATGTTTCTCCATGAGTCCAGGCACCGTGAGTAGCGTCCTTCGCGATGCAGCTTCACGGTTACTGCTCCGCGATCCCATGAAAAATGGAGAGTCACACCGTGAACTTTTTGGGCCGGGACGTCGTGATTTTCCATTGCTCCCTTATGCGCACCCACCTTCCACCACTGGAATACCCTAATTTGAGAGACTCCACCGCACACCATGAAACACCTTGAGTCGACATAATCCTCTTGGTTCCATTCCCATGTGGTGAGTTGAGATTCTCATCATCAATTCCCTGAGTACCTTCAGTCGAACCATTCTTCCAGCAACTCCTCCAAACCCAATCACTTGGCTCTTATTCTAAGTCGAACCGGAATTGGCCGCCCCTGCGTAAGACCCAACACCAACCATTGCTAGGCTCCTTATCCCAATAGTACAATCTACATGACTTTAAGATATAGTAATCTTATGTTCTAAACATAGGATGCCTCTTACTCCAAACAAGAGATGCCTTATGGTCCAATCATGAGATGCCAATAGTCCTATCTAGAAGACTCTAAACTGTAGTACTCCCTATGCAACAATCATAGTATACCTCTTACACCAAGTAAGAGATGCCTTATGCTCCAAGCATGAAATGCCAATAGTCCTATCTACATTACTTTAAACTGTAGTAATCCTTATGTTCCAAACATATGATGCCTCTTGCCCCAATCAAGAGATGCCTTCTACTCCAAATATAAGATGCCAGTAGTCCTATCTAAAAGACTCTAAATTGTAGTACTCCCAATGGGACAATCATAGGATGCCTCTTTCTCTAAACAAGAGATGCCTTATGATCCAAGCATTGGATGCTTAATTCCAAGGATAAAATGGCGTAATCTCAAGAGAACTGGAATTCATTCAAGCATTCCATCACTCCACCTTACGCTTTGCGTGTCCTTCATTCGGATCTCCATCCACTTCCATGTCTGAAGGGCCCCCCTAACAACCTGATCTCATGCCGCATCGACTCACCTACCATTTTGGGCCAACGCCCTGGAAGACTTTGGACAACACTTCAAGTCAGCTACTCTGTTTCGAACATGGTGAAAAGTCGACCCTCATTTGTTTTCCCCCATTTCAGGCTAACACGATATGGATGCTGTGTTTCGAACATGGTCAACAATTATCCTCCATTATCACGCAACCCTCACTGCATTCTAGATGTTGCGCATGTGATTCACACTTTTCTTCTCCATTTGTTCAGACTAATTCCAATGCCCCTTGGCGTTATCCCTCTTGTGTACCAGTGCATAGGTGAAGGCCTCAATCCACCAGTGGGTTATGATGCCCTCATGTCCAGACATGAGGAAGACAATTCGGGCAGCTTCCTCGTGTAAGTCCCATTCACCATTGCCGCTCCTTAGAGGCACCAGGGTAGATTCCTTGCATAAGCCAAGTTCACGATTGCCGCTCCATAGAGGCACATGTGAAGCTTCCTTACGTAAGCCCCATCCACCATCATTGCTCCATAGCGGTGCCCGGGCAGCATCCTCAGGTAAGCCCCATTCACCATTGTCACTCCATAGTGGCACCCGAGCAGCTTCCTTGCATATGCCCCATTCACCAGTGTCGATCCATAGCGGCACTCGGGCAGCTTCCATGCATAATCCCCATTCACCATTTCCGCTCCATAGTGTTACCTAGGCCTCCACCCCAAAGTAAGTCCCAATATTTCTCTCCCTGGGCCACTCCATGCGTAAGCCCCGCTCCACTTCCAATGGATACCGTTTTCGCGATGTGGCTGTCAGGACTTTGCTACCTCTTGTTTCTCACACCGAGCAGGACTCACATGGGCTTAGAGTAAGCATCGACCATGACATCGCTTCTATGTCGCATGACGTTAAACTGTATTACCCAACCCGAACAACAGGGACTTTGTTCCATGTCAAGTCATGGTATGTAGGAAGCCTCTATGAGGTTCAATCCCACCACCTGGTATTTCTGACTCCCTTCACACTGGTTCACCAACACTTTGGGCTGCCTCAGAGTGTAAGCCCCAACCCAACACGAACAACGGGGACTTTGATCCGTGTCAAGGCAAGGTACATAGGTAGCCTCCATGAGGTTTAAGCCCACCACCCATTCGTTCCAACTCCCTTTACGTCTGTTCACAAACACCTCAGGACGCCTCCAAGTGTAAGCCCCAACCCATCCCAAACTACAGAGACATTGATCCATGTCAAGGCATGGTACGTAGGAAACCTCCACGAGGTTCAATCCCACCACCCGGTCGTTCTGTCTCCCTTCACGTTGGTTCACCAACCCCTTGGGTCGCCTCAGAGTGTAAGCCCCAACCCATCCTGAACTACAGGGACTTTGATCCATGTTAAGGCACGGTACATAGGAAGCCTCCACAATGTTCAAGCCCACCACCCGGTCGTTCCAACTCCCTTCACGTCAGTTCACAAACACCGTGGGCCGCCTCAGAGTGTAATCCCCAACCCATCCCGAACTATGGGGACTTTGATCCATGTCAAGGCATGGTACGTAGGAAGCCTCCACGAGGTTCAAGCCCACCACCCGGTCATTCTGACTCCCTTAACGTCAGTTCACCAACACCTTGGGCCGCCTCAGAGTGTAAGCCCCAACCCAACCCGAACTATGAGGACTTTGATCCATGTCAAGGCATGGTACGTAGGAAGCCTCCACGAGGTTCAAGATCACCACCCGGTCATTCCGACTCCCTTCACGTCGGTTCACCAACACCTTGTACCGCCTCAGTGTGTAAGCCCCATCCCAACCCGAACTATGGGGACTTTGATTAATGTCAAGGTACGGTATGTAGGAAGTCTCCACGAGGTTCGATCCCACGACCCGGTCGTTCCGAATCCCTTCACATTAGTTCACTAACACCTTGGGCTACCTCAGAGTGTAATACCCAACCCATCCCGAACTATGGGGAGTTTGATCCATGTGAAGGCATGGTACGTAGGAAGCCTCCACGAGGTTCAAGCCCACCACCTGGTCATTATGAATCTCTTCATGTCGGTTCAACGACACCTTGGGCCACCTCAGAGCGTAATCCCCAACCCAACCAGAACTTTGGGGACTTTGATCCATGTCAAGGCATGGTACGTAGGAAGCCTCCACGAGGTTCAACCCCACCACCCGGTCATTCTGACTCCCTTCACATCTGTTCACGAACACCTTGGGCCACGTCAAAGTGTAAGCCCCAACCCATCCCGAACTACGTGGACTTTGATCCATGTTAAGGCATGGTACATAGGATGCCTCCATGAGGTTCAAGCCCACCACCCGATCATTCTGACTCCCTTCACGTCAGTTCACCAACACCTTGGGCCGCCTCAGAGTGTAAGCCCTAACCCAACACGAACTATGGGGACTTTGATCCATTTCAACGCATGGTACGCAGAATGAATCCACGAGGTTCAATCCCACCACCCGGTCATTCCGACTCCCTTCACATCAGTTCACCAACACCTTGGGCCGCCTCAGAGTGTAAGCCCCAACCCATCCCAAACTACAGTGACATTGATCCATATTAAGTCATGGTACATAGGAATCCTCCATGAGGTTCAATCCCACCACCCGGTTGTTCCGACTCCCTTCACGTCGGTTCACAAACACCTTTGGCCACCTCAGAGTGTAAGCCCCAACCCATCCCGAACTACGGGGACTTTGATCCATGTCAAGGCATTGTACATAGGAAGCCTCCATGAGGTTCAAGACCACCACCAGGTCGTTCCGACTCCCTTCACGTCGGTTCACGAACACCTTGGTCCACCTCAGAGTATAATCCCCAACCCATCCCAAACTATGGGGACTTTGATCCATGTCAAGGAATGGTATGTAGGAAGCCTCCATGAGGTTCAATCCCACCACCCAGTCGTTCTGACTCCCTTCATGTCGGTTCACCAACAATTTGGGCAGCCTAGTGTGTAAACCCCACACCCCAACCTGAACTACGTGAACTTTGATCCATGTCAAGGCATGGTACATAGGAAGCCTCGTTAGGTTCAAGCCCCAAACACTCTGTCCATCCTAGATTATAAGCCCCAACCCCTCCCGAACTATGGGGACTTTGATCCATGTCAAGGCATGGTACGTAGGAAGCCTCCACGAGGTTCAAGCCCACCACCCATCATACCCCAGGTCCACATTCACGTCGGTTACCACGACCCTTCTTGAACTAAGTGGTCTTTGATCCTTTCCAAGGAAAGGTACATAGGAAGCATCCATGAGGTTCAATCCCACCACCCATTGGTCACTCCAACCCCCTTCACATCGGTTCACCAACAACCTGGGCAGCCTAGAGTGTAAGCCCCCACATCCTTCCTGAACTACGTGGTATTTGATCCTTGCCAAGGCAAGGTACATAGGAAGCCTCCACAACGTTCAATCCCAACAACCATTGGACCCCAGGTCCACCTTCACGCCGGTTCCCATACCACCTGAAAAACGTGGTCTTTGATCCATGTCAAGGCATGGTACGTAGGAATACTCCCTAAGGTTCAATCCCAACATCTATCTGGGACCCAGGTCCCCATTCACGTCAGTTCGACCCCATACAGTGGTAAGTCGTTGTGACCCCGTCCAGCGGTAAGCCGTTGTGACCTCAATCAACGGTAATCCATTGAAACCCCATCCAGTGGTAAGCCGTTGTGATCTTAATCAGCAGTAATTCATTGTGACCCTTTTCAGTGGTAAACCGTTTACATCCTTATCCATTGGTTATCCGTTGAGACCTCATTTAGAGGTAATCCATTATCTACCTCATTGGGTGGTATGCTATTGTCAGATGAACTACGTTAACTTTGATTCCTTGCCAAGAGGATACATAGGATGCCTCCCAAAGGCTCAATCCCATCACTCATGCATCATCCTGATCTCTCCCTCGAGGCTTTGTGTCTTGATAAGGTCATGCCCCAACTCGGAGGTTCCAATTCCTCTAGGTCCCATCCATGCATCCATTCTCATGGTCCACCTCCTTAGGTGTCCCATCATCCCACCTAACTACATAGACATTGATTCCCTACCACGGGGATATGTAGGAGGTCTCTTCGAGGCTCAAGCCCAACTTCACTGTTACCCTTGTGATGGTCCCATTTCATTCCCCCTACACTTCCTTCATCCATCCATCACCCATCCTGATTCTTACCCAGGCCACCAAATTCCAATGAGATCATGCCATTCATCCCAGCGCCACTCCTTATGGCACCTGGGAATATAACTATGCATAATCCCCAGCATGTCTCTGGGGTCGTTGTGTGTACACCCCGATTCACCACCCCTTCGAACTACGAGGGTTTTGATCTATGCCCTATACACAGGGTACGTAGGAAAAATCCATGAGGTTCAATCCCAGCCAATGGTAAACCTTGGTGTCCCCCATTCTGGGGTGCACTATCCCTGATCCACCCTCAGTGGTGTTCAGATCAGCCATTACGGTGTGACATCTCCCCTACATGTGGCGCACCACCTCGGATCAATCCTCATTGGGTGTTCTGATCCATACACTCGGTAAACCTTCTTGGTATTCCATCTTAGGGATGTACCAATTTTATTAGTCTCTATAGGATGTTTTGATCACTCTCATTTCATCTCCACAAAACGTTAAACTCTCATCCTACCTCGTGATAAACATGAGATTCAGGATTAAAATCTCAGAAGACACGCCATTGGTGTAACCGTCTCTACTGGACGTTAAACTTGCAGCATACCCTGTGTTTAACATGGGAAGCTGAGGAAAACCTCAGATACATGCATATGGCATGTGATTCCCAACATTCCATGTGGGATGCCTCAGGTTCTGCACTCTTAAGATGCCCTCTTATGAGGAATAATACAGGTTCTATTATGTCTACGCACCCAGAGATGCCCCGACATGCCTGTTGTTGTCATCTACTCCAACCGAAGGTTGCTACCATGTTAAGACCCATTGGAATGTCCTGAAAGAATTAGTGTAATTAACCGGTGTCCATGAAGATATGGAACCTAGAACGAGATTCATGAACCATGAATTAATCTATAAGGGAGACCCGGACTCGGAGACGTGTTCTGAGGAGGAATCCACGGAAGGAGGAACCGACATCCAATCATCCCATTTCAATCTAGGAGAAAACGTCCCTGAACAAGGAATAGATGATTCCCTCCTTTGGAAAGTGGGAATGTGGGGAAACAGTTGCATGTCTTCTACAGACAGATGCACGCGCCCCTGTGAAAGCATCATAAACAACCAATGAAACATATGGATATCCATGTGTTGTACTTTAACTAGATGATTCTGTATAAAATTTCATTGAATCCTTTACCATGAATGAGTAGTTATGTCTCCGTCAAAGTGATGCTACTCATATTGAACTTAACATATAATCAAAACCAAACATGATAACCTTCTATTATGTATGACCTAGTAATAAATTTATTATAGGGGTTATTATCCTATCATTTAGAAATATATTTGAAATAAATATAATTGAATCATAAAATATTAACACTAGTGAACATTATATAATATTAAATAACGCTAATGAAATAATACATTACTAACATTATGTCACAAACAATGACAATGTCCCAGATTCACTAAATCCATCCACTCATGTATTAATACCCATTGACTTGGTGTGGATTTCATTGTTTTATTGCATAGAGGATTTGTTAGAGTATCCATAATGTTATCCTTGATAGTAACAAAACACATATTGATATCTCCTACATAGAAAATATTTTTATGGGATGAGTTCAATGAATAATATTTTTAGAGACTTGGTTAGACTGGTGCTCTTTAACCTATGAAGTAAATATACTATTATAACATTTATGTTCAATTTAGTGTTAAATGTTTTTAACAGACCCTACTATGAAAATTTTTATGTGAAATTTACTTATTTATCACTAAGATATGTTTTGATATATTTATATTATATTATAATATTAAAAATAGTTGGTTACTTGGAATTTTTCTAGCTTACCACTATAGTATTCCGGAAAAAGAATACCTACATAGATTTAGATGCATCATTGTCATGTTAGAAATTATCTCCAATGTAACATTTTATACTGAGCGATTAAATAAAATAAAAATGTGTAATAAATCCTTAGTGTAATGCCCTAACCTAAGGAATTGAACATTAACATTTACCAGGTTCACCACATAACCTTAATCACACCTCCTCGTATACAAGTGGTTGTAAACTAAAAATGAGAGTCTGAAACCAATATTTGGGTGAGTATACCCTCTATATCATGAAAAAAGGAAAATAACAAATATACAATACTCAATAGATAATCAGAGTATATATATATAAAATTATTGTTAAATTAAAACCATAATAAATATATATGTACCAATATTGTAAAAAATAAACATGTATTTCATATAGCAATATATCATAGATATGTCACACAAGATCAACTATATATGAAGTAAAATAAGGAATATAAAAACACTCTAGGATCTTTCCAAAAACCCTAAGACTCAAAAAAATCCTAACTGAAAATCAAGATGAAAAAATATGTTCATATCCCCTGCACAACCTATGCTACGAACTATGTAGCATGTATATGGTATGAAAATCCCCTTGGGTTTACATATAAAGAGTGATAATTTAAAATTAGTAAGAAATCAACAAAGGGGACCCTTATATACAACATGATAAACACATTTATATATGAGAAAAACATAAATTGGGAACAAAAAATGTTTATAATAATAAGTTTTGGGTTATCATATGATAACCTAACCACCATGACACTCGACAATACTTAGATGATCATAGTTAGTGAACCACATCCCTCACATTATAGGAGATTGAGAATGTCATATAGAATCCCATATTAACTTTTCATTTTTCCAAACATGATAAAGATTGTAATATAAAATATCAATCTCTCTATTGATCTAATTATGTCTATTGAATTCCAGATGAATCTATAAGCACTCATACTGTCTATCCAAGGATGATAAGGATTATATGGTATCATGACATCTCTTAAATCTTAATATTTTAGTTCCTATAACCATGGATCCTAAATTATAGATTTCTTATCAATCTCTCGATCAGTCTAAAATTGGATACTAAATACCGTAATGTGTACCAATATCTTAGTCAATCAAACAAAAAGTTCCAAATTCTAGATGGAATCATAGGATCACAACTTATTTAACAATGGATATTAAATTATAAGGAAACTTAGGCTCGTGGTTGGTCTATCCATGGTCCTTAATTACTATATGGAATCCCAAGATCTTAGATAGTATAAAAAATGTTTTAAATAATACCAATCAAGGTGGTTGATCATGATATAAATCAAGAAACTTCTAATCCTACCATCTAATTTATCAAATGTGTAAACCATTATAACAGATAAGAACTATTCAATGAAAGTAGTCCACCACATCAAGGTCATGATATGAAAACCACACATGAAAGAATACAATGTTTATATCCTCTCTATTTTCGAGATTGTCACACAAATAGTGAGTCGCAACTTAACCCCTAACCAGGATTCCAGTCACTAAATACATAACTATATCACTCATGTAACATTCTATAATTTTCCTAGACTTATAAGCTCACCATTCCATGTTTAACCCATAATATAATGACTGAAAATAATAACCCATTATTGTTGCTATCTCACTAAATTAAAGAAAATCTCTAAGATTATTTGAGCATGACCAATCCATAAACACAAAACCAACTAATATCCATCACCCTAAATGATTCACTTATTTTATGTATGCGTTACCCATTTTAATAATAACAATACCTAATATAACATAAAGGTTTTTCGAGTCGGCAAAAACATACATGTGAATTTAAATTTTTCTATTTGGTGGATGGGAAGACATTTATTAGAAGATTTGGAATATAAATATAGGATTTGGATTGGGTTTTGGTAGTTTTTTGTGGGGGTTAATGCCTAGTAAGTGCCTTGGGAGTTTATCACAATTTTTGGTATGTCTGGACTTGAGAACTTGGTTTTTAGAAATAAAAGGGGAGACACATGGTTAGCATATGGTTAGTTCTAACTCTACACCTCAATCATTCATCCAATTGGGTGGGTCAAATAGTTTGAGGAACCATGAACTTGGGGGTGCATTTCCTTGTAATCCACATGCAATAAATTTTAGAGTATATTTGACTGGGCTACGCATGATTTGTCAAACCATTCACCTAGTCATGAGGAATGCAATATGGTGATGTAGAGGTGAACATGAGCTATGCATGGGTTTTCAAACTATGTTCCTAAACTTCACACTTACTGTCACATAGGTAGTGGGTGCACATGGTTGGTGCTTGATTTTTCCAATCCATGTGCCACAATAAAATGGTGAAATTATTAAACATATAGAGAGGACTAGTTTGAGATATTCCTAACACTAGGAGGAGGGTGAATCAGTGTTGAGGACTTTTTAAACCAATTACTTCTTTTTATCCTTGTACCTATTTGACCTGTTAGGATCTTGATTCTCTTATTCTCTTTTCCTTGTCGCATACAATAATTTGAATGCAGTAAAAATATGCACACAATATTTTAACAAGTTTCACCACTTAATAATAGAAACTATGTCCCTGTCAAGTATGGTAATGACCAGTGCACGGATTTTCCAATATAATTTAGAAACTATTATAGTGGTTGACGAGGAAAACAATTCTCTTGTCTGGGTGGCTCCATACCCTTGGAGGAGGGAAGGAAATAATCACCTCCCAGTGTTTCTCCCTACACTCGGAGGTGGGAAAGGAAACAATCCTCTTCCAACATGAAACGAGTAGGATTTACCCTTACACTCACTAGTTCATTATATTTCCAGTTTAGATAGCCTTTTCATCCTCTAGATGGTTCTTTATACTGCCTCTAAAGATAGTCTTCTCTCTGTTCAAAGGGTTTGCAACACCAAAAGAATCTTCCACCTGTTGAGACCTGTTGGATGATATAATGAAACATTGTTCTTCCAAAAAATTATTCTTCTCCTTGTTACATACTAAGAAGAATGGAAATTATCAACCTCTACAATATCTACAACAAACTTGTAAGTTGTACACTCTTCTTATTTCGTTTCTTCAATGCAAAACCACTGGCACTGAAACTTTCTCTTCTTTAGACTTTCTCTTTTAGTGAAAAACCAACTACACTACATTCTTCTTCTTCTTATTCTTGCTAGAATCAAAATTTCTCTTTGTAATTGTTAAAACAATGAAGACTAGATCAACTTAGCATCATCACAGTTGGCTAGAAGCTGGTAAGAACTTCTATCAAATCTCACATCTTGCATGACAATCCATACTTGCACACCACCCTTCTTGTGCGCCCCCTACTTGTGCACCACCAACTACTTGCACAACACAATTGTTCACAAATTCCAACTTGTGTTCCACTTAGGGATTAGAAAAAACACACATGTTGCACAAAACTCCCTTCTTGAATGCCTCCTACAACTTTCATGCCACTTCTTCATGCACACCACTTCTGCTTGCGCGCCACTCTTCTTGCACGGATCCCTACTTGTGTGCCTCATGAATAATTCTTTACTTTCATGACACATTATCTTGTGTTACACTTTCTACTACTTTCATGATCCGAGTACAAAATTTCTCTTAAGTGTTGATCTTCAAAAAATGTGGAATCTAGTTGTTTATTTATAGGAATTTTGGTGACTTACGCACCACATACACTTGTGTTCCATTTTTACATGCACATTGTTCCATCATGTGCGCACTGCTCTATCACTTTTGTACTACTCTATCACTTTCGCGACACTCCATCACTTGTGCACCACCTTCCTTTTGTCATATTTTGATGTGTTGATGTTGAAATATGACTTGCATGCAACATACAATTGTGCGACAATGATACCTGTGCACCCATTCTTACTTGCATGCCACTCTTGAACTTGTGTTCCACATTCTTTCCTTTTTCATATTTTGATGTGTTGATCTTGAAATATGACTTTCACGCAAAATAAATTTGTACACCACTGATACTTGTGCGCTGCTTCTCGAAATGTGTGACACTTTCTTTCTTCTCCCAAAAACACTTCATTACTCTTCCTATCCTTCAAAAGGATTGCATCACAAGTTCTATAAACTAATGATATTTTTTAAATAAAAATCAGGAAAGAATCATCATAGTTTTATCCATTCTCTTAGTTCCAAGCTGATGCACTACTACATGTCTTCTCTTCATCTACAACAATCATCCTTCTTTCTTCTTATACTCTTTGGAATATGATATCCAATGTACTTCTTCATCATCACATAAAAACCTGAACTCATTTATAAAGTATTAATTCCAAATAAATCCAACCATGTCTCCTCATCCAAAATTGAAGGCTTGTGGCTTCTTCAAACACCTTAAATGTTGTAGAAAATGTATCACCTTTGATACATGTATTTGGAATTTTGAGAATCATGCAACAATCATCTGATTTCAAGTAAATTTGTAACGCATGACCATCTTAGAATTTGAAGCCCTTACACACACTCTCTTCTTCTTCAACCATCACTCTCTACTTCATTAAAATCATATGATTATTTTCATCACGTAAGCTCTTTCATGTTTCTCATGAAATCGTGATGCATTGCTTGGTCATCTTAAAATCCTAATTCATATTCAATCATCCTTATATGGATGATATAACACCATTACTCATTTTTTTAAACAATGTGTCACCTTATACACAACTTCTTTGAACTTAGGATCAGTTTAACAATCATCTTAATTGCATTCTGCATCAACTATGGAGTTCTTCTTTATCTCCTTCTTCATTTTGACCTGTATTGACCTCTATTGAAAAAAATATTATCTTCATACATAATGTGGTCCCAAAAATATCCCTCTTTGTATTTTGTTGTCAATACCATAAGTCTCATCAAATGAACATGTCAATGTCAAAATGAGAATCATCTTTGTTGCCTTTAGTTCTTTCTCCACCCTTACTTTTCATACATTAATTCCCCTTTTTCTCTCCCTTATTGACAATAAATAAAAATTTCATTGTAGAGAGGGTATCATTCCTTACTTAATCATTATGCCATCAATGTTTTCACTCTAAGTCTACTTGAGAAAATATCGATGTAGAAAACATGACGATTTTATTTAGACAACAAAGATGTATATTATCCACTAATCATGATACCTTATTAGATGAGATCTCAGACACTTGTATTCAAGGGGGGTTACACTTTAATTATAGGCTAAAGATACTGAATGTGATTGGAAATAATCAACTTGATATTCCTACACACACTTTAACAAGCATATCAATAACATTCAAGTGAAATTAGAAAGATAAGTGGAATTGGGGAACTTTCATTCTTCTTGTGTCACTAATTCACTTAGTTACTCCCCCTTTCTAAAAATATATTTAGTTTGTGTAACAAAGTATGAGAGATTAAGAAACAAAATAACTTTTCTATTGACATTATATTCATTAAATTTCTAGAGTAATTGAATTTGATACCTACTGAAGTTGATACTAATTGAAATAATAACTCTGGAAGCTTCATCATATGTCTCCCCGTCAATAGAAAACTCCTTATAATCATCATTAATAGCAATCCCTCATTATATTAATATTTTAATATCAATTGATGAATCATCCACAGATGAAAAATTCTACATCTTTGATATCAAGAGTTGATAACAATCACTAATCCTCATGTTCTCCCCCTGAGTGATTACTTCACCTTAAATTCTATGTATTATTAAAACAAATAAAACACAAAATGATTTAAGGGAATAATGTGGATCCTTCTTGATTATTAAATTTGAGCAGGAAGGCTGGGATTGTTTTCTCAACCAAGATACTCCATTTTCTCCACTCTTTATATATGCACATATAATATTCAATTATTAACGTGGTTGTGTGGATATCAACACTTCTTCCTTTTGTTTGTGTGTGAATCTTCTTTCCTCAAGATATTTCCAAGAATTGGAATCTCATAGTGCAATTTTAATCCTTTTGACAAATTTTTCTTAGGATCGAATAAGTTTCATGCAATTTTTAACAGTGTGAAGAAATTTGTTGCACCTCACAAAAAGATATTCCTAAACATGAGATTTTCCTTTTGTTTGTAACGTTTTATTCACCTTTTCTTCATCATGTGGAATCTTCTTATTACTTTTTGTACTAGCCTTATCCAGTGCATCTTCCTTATTTCTCATTATTTCCAAATATTTAGTCCAGATAACCAATATGTCTTTTGGAACTATGGAAGCATGTTTGTAATTTCCACATGGATTCTTCAGAGTTTCATACTTCTTGATTTATCTTTTGGATACACTACCCATAAACTTATTGGATATATAATCTAAGGACTTCTCTATTTTCCTCTTTGTAATGATATTGGGATTTTTGCATTGGCAACATACTTCTGATTAATTCACAAGATATATTCTTCCTTATTCACCAGCTTATGTGGTCTTCTGTTTTTATTATCTTTGATTACATTCTATGATAATAATGCACCATTCTTGTGACCACTCCCATTGAATACATCACAGATGTTTTCCATCCTTCCAAATCTTTTTGCAGTACATAGATACTTCTAGATCATTGGACATTGCTTCTTTTTTTCTATATTTATCCCCTATGAGATGCGATTTATTTTTGCTTTTACATTTAAGGTATTGTACCAACAATCTAGTGAACAATTCCCAAATCTATTGTTTCACTAGCATTGACCCATAAATATTGAATTCCTGTTATCTTCTGTAATAGATTGTTGAAACTTCTTCTTGATTCATTGTGCTCTATCTAGGGAACAATATTCCATATTCTTCTTCATATCCACCCTATTCATGGTGGTAGGAATCTCATATCCTTTTTTCATCCATTATTGTTTTGATTTTTTCTTCCAACCTGTAATTTTTTTAGAAAAAGGTTTAGAAGAATTAGTACAAGTTCGAATGGATGGTAACTTCAATTTATCAGCTTCTTGTGATAAATTATGGAGTGAATCTGTGATATTTTCATCACATGTTGTAGATATTTTGATAGTGGAATATGCTAGTGAACATTGAGTAATAACAAAAACTATTTCCTTATTTTATAAGGACTTAATGGGCATCTTCTCAAGATTCTTCAACTGAGCTTCCAACTCTAGACATATCATATTGGGGATGAATTTTTGGTCTTCAGTCATAGTCATATTATCTTCACAAGACTTATTCAATATTTCAACTTCCCTTTCATTCATCTTTACTCTATTTTCTAACAGTGAATCAATTTCCTTTATCATCTTAAAATTTTCTTCCTGGTATATCTTTTTGACATCAGTGCTCCTTTTCGGCTCAACTTCAAGTGCATGGATCTTTTCTTCCAAAGTCTTATTGACTTCCCCCTTATCCTCAACTTCTTTGAGCCATTTTCAAAAACTTATTTCAAATTCCCTCTTTTTTTTCTTCAAACACTCCAACCTATATAGAGAGGTTTAGACACTCATATTTTATTTATTGCAAGCCTTTCTCTTAAAATTTATTTTCTTCTTACAGCTGAGTGATATTTTCTTGCATACATTGAAATAATCCACAAACCAGAGATGTCATTTATTTAATAATACCATGAATAATTATTCTTAATCTATTAACAAGTATTTCTTGAGATGTTTTAGATTGATCATCACCACTTGTGCTTGCATTTTCATCATGAGAATAATTTCCAAATGTACTAACACATAACTATTGGCAAGTTTATATAGGATGGTTGTCCTTATTCTTGGTGGGGACTTAAGCCACCTTCTCATTACATTCCAAGTCTGGTGTGACTTTAATGCTATCCAGATATAGAGAACCAAATGCTTCCTCTTCTTTAGATAAGCGGTACTTCTTCTTCATCTTTCTCTTTTCCTAATTTTTCTTGTTCATTTTGGTTTTGGTAGATATAGAATTATGCTCAGAGATAACAGACTCTTCATCAAATCAGTAATTCATTGTTAACCCAAGAAAGAATCTCATTTCTTTAAAAGACAATATATTCAATGTAGAGAATCCAATAGAGGTGAATATATCCCTCTGATACAAATTGAGAGGACCTATTTGTGATATGTCTAACACTGAGAGGGGGGATGGAATTATTGTTGGGGACTTTTTAAACCAATTTATTCTTTTTATCCATGTACCTTTTTGACCAGTTAGGATCTTGATTATCTTGTTCTCTTTTCCATATCACATGAAATAATATGAAAATAGTAAAAATATGCACAAGATATTTTTAAAAGGTTCACCATTCAATAAGAGAAGCTACGTCCTTGCTGTGTATGGTAATGGCTAGTGGAAAGATTCTCCACTATAATGTAGTAACTATTATAGTGTTTGACAAGGAAAACAATCTGCTAGTTAGTGTGGCTCCCTACACTTTGAGGAGGGAAGGAAATAATCACTTCCCAGAATTTCTCCCTACAATCTGATGGGGAAGGGAAACAATCCTCTTACAACATGAAGTGAGTAGGATATACCCTAAAACTAGCTGGTTCTTTATACTTCCAGTGTATACAGTCTTTGTAGCCTAATGATAGTTCACTGTACTGCCTTTGAAGGCAGTATTTTCTATGTTAAAATAGTTTGAAGAACCAAAATAATCTTCTACCTGTTGAGACATTTTGGGTTCTATAGTGATACTTTGTTCTTCCATAACCTTATTCTTCTCCTTGTTACATACTACGAATCATTAAAGTATCCAACTTCTAATTTCTCTGTTGAAAACCTGTAAGCTGCATGCTCTTCTTCTTCTGCTTCTTCAATGAAAAACCAGCAACACTGAAACCTACTCTTCTTCACACATTCTCTTTTAGTGAAAAACCAACTGCAGAGAACTATTCTTCTACTTATTCTTAGTAGAATCACAAGTTCTCTTTGTGATTGTTAAAATAATGAATTCCAACTAAACATAGCATCATCATAGTCGACTATAAGCTAGTAAGAACTTCTAACACAACTCACAGCTTGCATGCCAATCCCTACTTGCATTCCAACCTACTTGTGTGCCTCCCTGTTTTCACACCACCCACTACATGCTTGTTACAATTGTGAACAACTCACATCATTCGCACCACTTCGGTCTTAGATAAAACACAATTGTTATACAAAACTCCCTACTTGTGCGCCTCTTACAACTTGTTTTCCACTTCTTCCTGCAGGCCACTTCTCCTTGCTCGCCCATCTACATGTGTGCCTCCCTACTTGAACACCTTATGAAAAAATCTGACTTTAAGGTCACTTAAGAATTCATAACACTTTCTACTAATTGTGTGATCAGATCTCAAATTTTCTCTTAAGTGTTGATCATTGAAAAATGAGGAGCCTAGTCATCACTTTATAGGAATTTTGGTGACATGCATGCAACATACCCTTGTGTGTATTTCCTACGTGTATGTCAATCGATCACTTGTGTGCCTCTCCATCACATGTGCGATGCTCCATCACTTCCACACCACTTTTATTCCTTTGTAATATTTTTATTTTTTGATGTTTAATAATGACTTGCACGCAACATACACTTGCACGTAGCATACACTTGCACGCTGTTGATACATTCACACCCCTTCCTACTTGTGCACTACTCATGAAATTGAGTTCCACTTTCTTTTATTTGTCTTATTTTGATGTGTTGACCTTGAAATATGGCTTGCACGTAACATACATTTGTTTGCTGCTGATACCTATGTACCACACTTACGTGCCGACTCTTGACATTCACACCACTTTCATTACTTTGTTAAAACACTTGTTTACTCCCCATATACTTCATCATGATTTCATCACAAGTTCTCTAAACTTATCATATTTTTGAAATACAAATCAGAAAATAATCATCACAATTTTTTCCATTCTCATAGTTCCAAGATAATTCACTACTTCATGTCTTCTCTTCATATTCAACAATCATCCTCCATTCTTCTTATACTATTTGGAATATGAATTCCAAAGTACTTATTCATCCTCTCTTAAAACCCTCAATTACATTTTGGAGTTCTA
Organism: Viscum album; assembly: GCA_963277665.1. Taxonomy (NCBI): domain Eukaryota; kingdom Viridiplantae; phylum Streptophyta; class Magnoliopsida; order Santalales; family Viscaceae; genus Viscum; species Viscum album. Next base: position 63,011,309 of record OY728154.1, on the reverse strand, counting down.
TTTACAAATAAATCCAATCATCTCCCTTCATCCAAATGTAAAGGCTTAAGGCATCTTCAAACACCTTTAATGTTATAGACAATGTTTCACCTTTGATAGATGTATTTGGATCTTTAAGAATAGTGCAACAATCAGTTGATTTCATTGAAATGGTAATGCATGACCATATTATAATTCCAATACCTTCCACACTCTCTCTCATTCTTTAACCATCATTCTCTACTTCATGATAATCATATGATTCTTTTCTTCAAGTAAGATCTTTCATGGTTCTCATACAATCATGAAGCATTGCATGGTCTTCTTTAAATCCTCATTCTTATTCTATCATCCTTAGATGGTTGATGCTTCACCATTATTCATTGTTTTAAAAAATGTCTCACCTTTGAAACATGTTTTTTGAACTTAGGATGAGTTCAACAATTGTCTTAATTACATTCTCCATCAACTATGGAGTTCTTATTCATCTTCTTATTTATTTTCACATGTATTGACATCTGTTAACAACAAATAACATTTTCATAAAAAAAATTGGTCTAAACACATACCTATATTATATATATGTTATTATTCTTCATTATTCTCCCTTTCATATATAAAACAATAGGAGATCCTCGTTTCTTCCCTCAAAATATGCCTTGAGGATACATCTCTATTTGAGCTCTTATTCATGCACCATAAATTTCATTGGATAACTATTAGTAAGGAAATTGGTCGTCATTATTATTTTCTTATTTTCTCTTTCATTATGGAATTATATTTCCATTTGAGATAATAGTCTCTATTTCCATGGTATTTATAAGGTTCTTCATTTTCTTCCTATACAGATCAAATTAGAGGCATATCTTCAATGACTGAATACCTATGTGTATAAGGTAAGTGGTTCTAAGATTTCTTTTGTTTTTATACATGTGATTATGAGATGTAAGAAATATGATTGAGTGGGGTTGTCTGGGTTTGACCATTATTTTTATGTATTAAGTTAATTTTTTTATCATAGGATGATGATGAGAAATTCCATGATAGTTAAGGAATGTTGAGCTGTGTATGGAAAGATATGTGTGAAATAAGGTTTCCAAATTGGTTAGGTTGAATTTTCTGATTAATTAATTAATAAAATTTTGAAGTGATTAAATTGGTTCCATAGGAAAATATTTGGAATGGACTGAGATATTAGATGGGGATATTGATCACTTTGAATTTCATGATAAGGTTCACCAGGTTTAGTTTTTTCGTGATGACCCATGTCATGGTTGGGAGAATATGTTCACATGTTGCAATGGTATTATGCTGGATAGTGTGACTTAGAGTGGTTGGAGATTGTAGTTCAACATTTTTGCCCATTAGTGACATCAGAGTTGTGTGCATCTTTGATAAGGAATCAATGAGTAGGTTTTGACTACTCAATGTGGGTGGATTCCTCTGTAGTATCATAGGCTTATGGGATGCAGATGAACATCAATTATGGAGGAGGTTCTCACTGTATAAATCCATTTTTGATAGTATATGAGATCGTTGGTTGGGTGCTAAGACTCCTCGTGTATGTTTTTGCCAATGTTATGGAATTATAGAAGGACATATATCAATGTGGATTGGAATATTGGAATTTTTGAGTTGATGATAGTTGTTCAATAGGAAGTCTGAGGGACTGTTGATGCAGTTATTAGGCTTGTCGATGGGATGTCAATTTTTACATGATAAGTTGTATAAGTTATATATGTGGGAATGATGTTTTAGGTGGCGTTTATATGGATGGGGTACCAAGGATTATCTAGGTATTACTAACCATGGTTACATTGTTCCATACAGTCATTTAATGAAGTAGGTTTATGGACCCTTGTGGTTGTTGAGCACAAGGGATGTAGGTTAATTTATGTTTGAGTTGATGAAATTTAATTACATATGGTATAAAAATGGATGAAAGTTAGGAACACATTGATGGTGGCATATCGCGTTCATACTCACACACTAAACGGGCCCCTCAGAATGTGTGTAGACTATATAGCTTTGAGATCATGTAAGGGATCAGGCTGACAGGATGGACCTTAGTGAGAAGGGATGAATTGAGAGTTCATGGGATTGATGGAAGATAAACTAGGGGTTCGTTTTCATCAATATGGAGTTTATTTTTGGATTTAGTTTACATACTAGTATGATCATACCATAAGAGATCCTATATTCTTTTTTATAATGGTCTTGAAATGAAGATATTAAGTGATATGTAAAATGGGTATTCTTTAGGATTGTAATTTCCATTGTTATATTATCATGATTCACATGATTTTTGTTGAATGTTTCCTCAATGTGCTTACTCTTATCACCATTTATTATGATTATCACTAGAGGGTATAGTCTCCCCAAAATCTCATAATTAGACCCTATATTCTTGTTGAAATCATTTCAAATACAGAGAGGCATGCCTAAGGTTTAGTGGGCCTCTGGCACATAACATAGGTTAAGTGGAACCTGTTTTGTGTTGTTTTAAGTGGTATCAGAGGTAAATTTTATATAAAATTAGAAACAGAGTACATATGGTTTCTAAGGGGTACTAAAATGATGTTTTAAATACTATTTTATATTTGGGATATGGTAGACCAAAAACTAGGACATAGTCAGTACTAGATAAAGAGATCATTTTTTGGTGCCTACAACCCCATGTATGGGAGATAAACCATGTTTTTAGGTATTGAAAATGAAATTAATTATTTTTTCTTTTAATAGTGATTGATTTCCACCTCTCATGGAACACTTGAATGTGATATTATTATTTTATAAGGTTTTGAACCTTTACTGAGTACACATAGGAAAGAGTATTTATGAATCCTAATAGAAACACAGGTTCACATAACTTATGTGTGTTCTTGGGATTATCAAGTGGAATATTGAAATATAAGAAAATGGGTTGGTCTATTTAGGGTGTTTGAAACAAGCTAAACCATGTTTGACTACTTAACTTATTCTAATAATTCTTCTCATCCAATGCAAGTACATGGTTACTGATGACAATATATGTGATCCTCCATGTGTATGGTGTATATGGTCCGGAATATGATAAGTTTAGTTAGGATTAAGGAACATGGTGAGATTTTTAATGTTTCAAAAACAAGATAATTAACGTTTTTCTTTATATATTCTTGCTGGTATTCTACTCAGCTATCCAAGACATTTGATTTTGATATATACCTGTAAATGATGAATGAATATGATATGGGTAGGAAATGAGCCATGATGATAGATGATATGTTATATGGGTGTGGTAGGGAACTGTAAGGGTTGTGATTCATGTGTAAAATTATATATTTCCTTGTCTTTGATAGATAAATAAAATATTTTTTTATTAACCAAGGATTTCAGTGTTTAGTGTTATTCGACCTAGACATGTGCTTGTGGAGCATTTGGAGAGAGAATAGACGGTGCTTCCATAACAATCATGGGATAAGGCCCTTGACGTTTTGGATGAGTATGATCTATAAGTAGAGTCTTAGATGTAGATGGGAAAACTTCAATAGATAATAGAGCTTGTCTATGGCTAGATGACTAGCTCAGGGTAAGCTTCATACACATGGTGTAGCGTATTAAGATGAGAGCTTAGAGAGATGATCTTTCTATGGTATATCTCACATGAGAGTTTCAATCACAACACCCACCACTATTATGGGGTAAGGGTGGACTATAGAAAACATAAAAATGGATTAAACCTATGAACATGATATTCAATCTGATTGAGACACCCCCAAGGTGTAGGGTGAAGTTGGCTATGTATATGCTCAAAAGATAGACAAATCAATATTGGGATGTATAGGTTCATGGAGGTATCCATGATGGGATAATTTGTAAGGATAATGAGACCATTTATTTCAATCAATTCTTATTGGGGGATTTGAGGTTATATTTATCCATGAGTTCATGAACTTGTAGCAGAGGGACACATCCATCATTGACTATTCTAGGAGGTTCGCAGACTGGTCCATTTTGGTAACCTATATGGAATGTGATAAAATTTGTAGGGAAATGTGGTTTGAGGATGGATTGAAGTATTTCATCAGTGTTACCAGTGAATATATTCTGGTTAACCACATTATCATTGGTATAGAACTTGACATTGATATCCCACTAGAACCTAACAGACAAGACTTATTCAAGCCAGGTGATGGTGTTAGGTGAGATAGTCAGTGGTGATTTGAGTAACTAGAAGTGAGGCCATGAGGATTATCAATAGGGAAGTCTATCCAAGGACTTGGGCAGACCACTGAGGAGTGGATCATTGGCACTGTGCTTCTATTGATGGTATTCAGGTCATGTTTTCACCTAGTGTGATCTTCCTCAAATGGGGTTCCAAATGTGAAGAAATATGGGAAAACTAGAGAGTTTCTATGAGAGGATGTCTAAAATAGACATGAGTTAGGGACCAGGTCAGAAATATGAATCTAAGGTAGGACTATGAGTAGTATTGGGAGGTTTTATCAAAGATATTGTTGTGTACATAGGTCATGATAGATATAGAGACCCTAAATCAGGGTAAGTGGCTGATAACAGGTGCAATGCCAAAGAGAGGACATGTATCGGGAAATCGGTCTTCAAGATAGGTGCATGCAGTTGATATAGAAGGGTCAGAGTAGGCCTTGCAGAAGAAGATGGTTAGAGGTACACCACAATCTTGGGAAAAATATTTTTTTATGAATTACATTGGTACATGAGGATAATGTATGGGGTTTTAATTAACAAATAGATGTTTAATACATGGGAATGAGTAATGGTGCATGGTTTGTATGAGATTCATATGCATTAGAATATTTTTTGGGAATGTGTATATGTATTTTATCTATAATATATTTTGGGATTTTTTTCTGATGTAGGACCATGTGGGTGTCATGTGTTATGTAGAGATACTTGAGAATATCATGAGGTGTAGGAATAATGGTATGTTAGGTCGAGACGTGCATGTCTAGAGGAAGTTCTAAGGGACAATCAGAATATTAGAATTGGTTCAAGAAGTGACTAGGTAAGTAATTTTGATGGTTTGTAACCTCAAGAGTAATTAGATATGAGTAAGTTACTGAGGTATACTAAGATACTGTTTATGAGACTGGTACTTTCGATATCACACCAACTTTATAAAAAACCACTATAGTATGATCTATCATAATGCGGGGAGGTTGTAACGTCTGAGGTTTTTATGTGGGACAAAACATCCAAGGGAATTTGAGCATTTTAGTTTAGTATCCAAAAGAAATTTGATTTTCATATTCATAATGAAATTTCTATAGTTGGATCATGTTTTTTTGTTATTTATTATGGAGGTTAATTCTTGGTAAGTTTATTTAGAGTTTAGATAGGTTTTGGGTGTTTCAATCCTCAAGAACCAAATTTTTAGAATAAAAAGGGTAGTTTAATTGTAAGTGCATGGTTAGAACTAACCGCACACCTCAACCATGAATTCCCATCAAGTGCATCAAATGGTTTGAGGAATAATGCACTTTAGGGGTGCATGACCCAGAACGATACATGAAATAAATTGAAAAGTTTTTCTACACAGGTTATATGAAGTTTGTGAAACTATTTATCTAGACTTGTTTGTTGAATTAGGTTACATCAATGGGGTACAAAGTCTGCACATGAATTTTCAAAAAAAAATCATATCCCATACACTATGTGCCTCTTAGAAAGTGGGTTTGTAAGGTTGGAATATAGTTTTTTCAAACAACACAGTCAAAGTATTAACCTTACTAATAACTATCAATTTTTTAAAAAACATCCCTCCCTTATTTATAATTTATTATCCTTTTTTATTCTCCCTTTCATGTGAAATATAGTGAGAGGTACTCCTTTCTTCCATAAATATTGTATATGAGGATTCATATCCATCCTAGAACCAATTCAATCATTGTCAATTTTGTTAGATAGATCATGGTAATGGTACTATTCATCATGATTCCTTTCATTTTTTTCTCTTTCCATTTGGAATAATATTTCCATTCGAGAAAATATCCCCAATTTTTTGAGTGATTGTCAGATTCTTTATTTTATTCTGATATAACTCAAAATAGATGCTAGAATTTGTAGAGTGAACAACTACGAGTATAATGTAGGTGACACTTATATGTCTCTTATGTTTATACATGTTTTTATGTGACTAAATAAATATGAATAAGTGGGGTGGTTCGAGTATGACCATTATTTTTATTTACATAGTTCATTTTTTTATTTAAGGATGTTTATGGGAAACTCCATGTCTATTAAATAATGTTGAGTATGGTATGGAGTGATTTGTGTGATATAGGGTTTCTAAATTGGTTAGATGGATGTGTTGGAAAATTAAAATAATTAAATTGTGATGTGATTACATTTTTTACATAATATTGGGTTGGGAATGGCCTAAGATATTTGAGGGTCATTTTGATTATTAGAATTAGGTGAAAAGGTTCATCATATTTATGTGGATTGTGTTGAACCAATCCATAGTTGGGAGAGGAGGTTTACATGTTGCAATGGAGTTCCATCGAATTCTATGTATTAGGATGTTCGGTGATTGTCTCTAATTTTATTTTACCAATAGAACTGTTGGAGTCATGTGAAAAATGGATAAGGAATCAGTGAGGTGATTTTGACAACTCAATTTGTTAGAGGCGTCCATAGTATTACCAGATTAGGGGATGTTGATGTCCATGATTTATAAAAGTGGTGCTCAAGGTAGAATGTCACTGGTGATTGTATATGATACCATTAGTTGGGGGATAATGACAATAGAGTATGTCTGGACTAATTGACCAAAATTATGGAAGGATGAATATCACTATTCCTTGGTATGTGAGATGTAGATCCGATGCAAATTGTTCCAGAGGAAGTATACAAGATTGGTGACGTGATTTTTGGGTGTGCCAATAGGATATTGGTTTTATACTAGAAAAGTGGTACAAGTGGTATCAGTGGGAATGGGGTGCCACATGACATGTATATAGATGGGAGACTAAGAATTCTATAGATATGATTGAACACAAATATTTCATTTCATACTCAGGTTGGATGAAGAAGGTAAACACTCCCCTATGGTTGTGGGGAAAAAGGTATATGAGTAATTTTATGTGTGATTTGATGATATTTATTTATATATAGATATACTAGTATTAAGAAGGATTTAAGAAAAGAACACATTGGCGGTATGATATTGAGTTTATACTCACACCCTAGATGTGCCCCTCGGGACACATGAATACTTTATTCCTTTGAGATTGGGCAAGGGATTAGACTTGTGGGATAGACCTTGGTGAGTTGGGATGCACTGAATGTGAATGGGATGTATGGAAGTTATACCATGGGGTTCTTTTTCATATAACTATAGTTTCTGTTGGGAGTTTGTGTATATAATGTTATGATCAAACAAGGGCTGATACAACATGATTTTGTATAACTATCATTACACATAGACATTACAGGATATCCTTCGCCGGTATACATTTGTATTGTTATTATCATTGTAATGACCCGAAGTATTATCAATTGAAATCCTTTCTTATAATCATGCCTTAATGTATAATCACATTATTAAACTCAATGCCCCATCATTATTAAATTAAGAACTCTGTGAACTTTAAACATAAATTTTCCACTTTTTTTCGAATTTAGAAATTCTGACATACATTGTTGCGGTCAGTAAGATATTTGGATTCTAAGAGGAGAAACATAATTTTTGGTGAATAGTAACCTACCATCATGAATTGTATACTACCCTTAATAATATTAATTTGATACTTATGAATAGTTAATTGCCCAAAATAATAGCTACCTCACCCATGAATGATTAAATAAAATTTAGGCATCTTCTAAGTGACAATATGACCATAGTAAACATATTAGAATTTTTGTAAATCAAAAATAATTATTTATAATTAATTAATTAATTTAATAGAAAACTTATGTTCCTAAAATGTGTTCATTAATAAAAAATTATATTTCTTTTGGTTTTAAGATAATTTTATATGACCTTATTTAATTTTTGAAAGTATTATAAAATCAATTTTAATTTTAAAATCTGTATTTTTCAAATACATTATGATTTTAATTAAAAATTAAATTAGTCATATTTAGAAAACTATTTTCATAAAATGGAGTTCAGTTTTTCCATCCCCAAGTCGAAAAATGTTCAGGGTCATTTTTTGATATTTTTCTGGAATACCTGAATTTTTGGTGAATAGTAAAATACATTAATTTACTGTATAAATACATTATAATTTAAATCAACTATTACTGACATAATAAGTGATGTAAGCACCCAAATATAGATCTATAATTCATATATTACTATTTATTTGTCAAGGAATAATCAATATTTCTTTTATTGTGGAGAAATAATAAATAAATAAATATTATATTGAGAAAACCCCCCTCTCCTCCATTATAAATACCCCCTTTCACACCCTCATTTACTAACATATCTAAATATTAAATCCTTGTCTAAACTCTACCCAATAATATTTCCTAGCCCCTCCCCCATGTCCAAGAGCTTCTTGTATCATCAAAAGACCAATCTAAGGTTCCTTAAAGAGGATTCAAGAGGCAATTCCCTTCTCTATCTTTTCCTTTAATTTCCTTTCAATTTCGAGTTCTTTTCGAAATCCCTCCCCACCTATTATCATCTACATGGTATTTTAACTCTATTATATTATATATAATGTAATTTTATGATAATAATAGGATAATATAGCATCCAAACCCCTCTTATTTTATTTTTATTTTAGAAAGGAAAACATTGTTCTTGAGGTGTTAATTTATCACCTTCAAGAATGACTTGATTTCATTTTCCATTAACTCTTTCAGATCTGGTCATGAAAAAAAAATTATGATTGAAACAGATTATTTTATATGTATTATATCCTATTTAGTGTTATTTAACTAACTTATTTACATATTACTAAATGATTAAACAAAAAAAGTTCGTTGTGGTCAGAAAACCACCCGGATTAACCCAAACGATCATCATTAAATTATTATCTAATGATTCATTATCACGGAATTTAAAAAACATATTTATAAGATAGTTTCAAGTTCTTTAACATCATAAATAACATATAATTACAATTATTCTTGCTTATCCATGTTTAAAATTAACTTCCATTTATGAATATAAGTGATCTGTTCAAGAAAACTAAAAACAAACATTCCCAAACAATTAATGAAAACTCAATAACTCATCCAAAATCCCAAAAATGAACATATTAAAACCTAAATGAATCTTATTAATGTATATAAGTTTCCTTAATTGTTAATTAATTAATCTAATGTGGTCATACATGACATTAGGGTGAAGAAAGCATTCAGATACAAGGTAAGGGAAAATTCTCCAACCGAACTCTCATACTTTGGGTATTCCCTCTATTAACCAATTTTCAGTATGGATATGCCTTAAGAATAATTTATTCACCCTCATATTTCCTATTCTAGGATATACATGTTTTATAATTGAGTTTATGACAAACCCAATGTTCTTCCAAAAGAATTCTCCTTACAAATAAACACCCACTTTTTTACTTCTCAAATATTGTTTCTACTTCACTCATCATTGATTGTACTATGTCAAGAATGTTATCCCATATTTTTTATTGAAAAATGTTTATGAATTTATTATTTATGATTTGAAACACATTAGTTTCCATGGGTTATTTTATTTTCAAGATTGACTTATGTTCTATGTGCCAAGCATGATAATGTTAATGTTATGGTGTGTCGGGTGTGCCTAGAATTATACAGTGCTCCAATGCATTGGGTAATGTTATGAATCTCATGAGATAAAGTTAAAGGAAGTGTGAAAATGATTCTATAATTTTTATCAACTATGTATGGTAGTTTACCACAAAGACATTATGTTTTATTTTTATGAACTGCCACATTCTTTGCCTTTATCTAATAATTCCTCTCAATATTTTGGTGATGATGTTATGATTTTTCTCACCCCATACTATATTGTTCTTATCTATCCTATTACACGGATTTTTGTTCACCCCTTTATTATTTTTATCCACATGTTATTAGGTGTAATAAAGAGTTTTCAAGGGGTAATAAGAATATTTGAAATAATGAATTAAATAAATGCTTATGTTTGATGTTGTAAATGTTATGTTTGGTCCCAGTTTTCCCAAGACCCACAACCTATGGATCCTCATGGTGTAATACTATTATGTTTTTTTACCTTCACAATGATTTTATAATAATATAAGAAAATTATGGGTTGTAATAGTTGGTATTGGATTCAAGGTTTATTTAATTTGGGAATTAGGATTAGTTAACCCTAGAGATAACCTATAGTATGAGTTTAAGTATAAATATGCACACTAAAAGATTTTATAAACATAGGGATCTCATAAGATGATATATTAGTGTAAATTGAAAAATTAATATGTTATTCATGACTCTTTGAATTATGTTTTGTTCTATCCTTTTATATTTTAAAAAATGATGGGAACCAGGAGAAACTAGGCCAACAACCCGTGCGAGGTCCAATGCAACGATTTCACGAATGACATCCCCATTGATTTGGGAGGCGGAGTTCAAACCATCATGGAAATGATTACCCAAATATCTCAGATTATGAATAATAACTTGAATAATGAGAAATATCCTCCTTCACCAAAGAGGGAGAAACTATATATCGAATGTTTTATACGGGAATGGTCATCGACGTTTAGTGGGTCTTCCAATCCAATATTTGCGGAACAGTGGGTCAAATCCATGGAGAAGATATTTTTTATGCTTAAATATTATGAGATGGAGAAGGTGACACAATCCCTTTATCATCTAGATGGATAGTCCAATCAATGTTTGGATTTTACTAATAATGCCAAACCAAGGGATGAAATTAATGTGATGGAATGTGAATACATTAAGATCGTGTTTCTTATTTTAAGTATTTCCCAAAAACTCTTCATACGAAGATGGATAGAGAATTAATAGATCTCAAGAAAAAAGAAGAAGAATCGGTTATAACCTATGAATCTAGTTTCACATGGATTTCTAGGTATGCTATGGTTTTTTTATCAACAATGATATAAAAATTGATTGATTCTCTAGTGGATTAAAACCACACCTTCAAAAGGCTCTTGCAGTTCTGGACGGTTGTAGTTATGAAGAGGTTTTTAGATGTTCTCTTAAAGTGGAGAGCGAGTTTGGAGAATTGTCCCATGGATATGGTGATATGAAGTTGAAAGATGTAGTTTCATGCCAGAGGATCTAATGATAAAGGTGGGAACAAAAATCGACCACCCAATACCAAAAATGTGGGAAGATGTGTCATGGGAACATCCTTAGAGAGATAGAGAAATGATTCAAGTGTGTGAGATAAGGACACCATGATAAAGTGTGTAAAAAAGACCTGACAAGTCAAGAGAATGTAGTGGAATAAAGAAGATCACCACCCATAGTACCATGCCACAACTGTAGGGAGCAAGGGAACTTTACAAGCCAGTTCACTAAACCTTGTGTCTTCGAGGGTAATCAGCATCAGTAGCCACCTAATCCAAAGGAACAATGGAAGAATTATTCCATAACTGCTGTAGAAGTGCATCAAGATAATGAAGTCATATAAGGTACACATCCTATTCACTCAAGATTGTAAAAAGTCTTATTTGATTCTGGTTCTATGCACTACATTATATCTTACAAGTTTGCTAGAACTATAGAAACGAATCATTGAAACCTTAAAGTAGAGATATTTGTAAAATCACCTAGTGGTGAAATCATTACAATCCAAGTGTTTTACTCTACTCTTGTTGGCGTATGTGGGAAGAATCTTCTTGAAATTTTCATAATACTTCCCTTGGTTAAATTGGATGCTATAATTGTAATGGATTGGCTCTCATTATGTAGAGCACATATCAACTATTGGGAAAAGGAAATTTCTTTTAATATTTCAAACCATCCCATGATCCTATACAATTTCAGGGAAGATCATTAATCTTCATTAAAAAATCATTCAATGGTGTGGTGTTTATTCCCTATAAAGGTGAATACCTTGCTCAAATGGTTGAGTCAATGGAAAGTTACAACCTCACATAAATTTCCATTTTGTGGGAATAAGGTGATGTATTTCTTGAAGAGTTAACCAGACTTCCCCAAGATTGTGAGGTATATTTATCAATAAAACTCATACCCATAGATACTCCTATCTTAATGTGTCATTATGGGATGTCTCTTATCAAACTAGAGAATTTAAAGAAGTATCTGCAAGATCATTTGGACAAAGGGTTCATATTCCCTAGTGCATCACCTTGGAGTATTCCAGTGCTCTTTGTGAAGAAGAAGGGTGCATCAATGAGATTGTGTATCAATTTTCAGGAACTCAACCAGATCACCATAAAGAACTAGTATAATATTCCTAGGATTGATGACTTTTTCTATCAGTTAATATGATCTAAATACTTCTTAATGGCGGATCTTCATTCTAGATATCATTAGCTAATGGTGAATAAAGAAGATATTCAAAAGACTGCCTTCTATACAAGTTATGGGGACAATTAGTGTTTGGTGATGCCTTCAAACTTACTAATGCCCTTGAAATTTTCATCGATTTGATGAATAGAGTCTTTAGACATTACCTTGAAAAAAATTTGGTAGTGTTTATCAATGATATTAAAATCTAATCCAAGAGAAAGGAAGAACATGAAGAACATCTAAGACTTGTCTCAGTGACATTGAGAAAGGAGTTTTATGCCAAGTTCAGAAAGTGTGAATTTTGGATGGACAAATCCACGTTCTTGGGACATGTGATCACAAGTGAGGGAATTTTTATGGACCCATCACATACAAAGGAGATTGAGGAATGGCCTATACCATCTAGTGCTACAAGAATCAATAGTTTTCATGTATTAGCCATGTACTACCGATGTTTTTTGAGAAATTTCTCACGATTGTCAATCCCACTAAATAATTTAATAAGGAAAGAGGTAAAATATGTGTGGATGGAAGAACGCAAGGGAAGATTCAAAGAGATGATGAAAAGGATGATCACTACACATGTACTCACATTATCGAAAAGTAGAGAATGTTTTGTGATATATAGTGATTCTTAAAAGAAAGGCTAGGGTTGTTTACTCATGTAAAATGATAATGTTATAGACTAAACCTCATGGAGGTTAGAGATAAATGAGTAGAAATACCTAACGCATGATCTAGAGCTAGAAGCCATGATTTTTCCTTAAAAATCTGGTGGCACTACCTTTATGGTGAGAAGTGTGACATATACACCGACCACAAGATCCTAAAGTATATATTAATACAAAAGGTTTACATAAGTCAATGGAGATGGTTAGATCTTATCAAGGACTACAATTTATCTATTCACTATCATCCTGGAAAGGTGAACAAGGTATCTGATTCTCTAATAAGAAAAGAACTTGTCACTCAGTCCATGATCCAGATTGAGAAAGACCATATGTTCTTGTATATGAAAAGGATGGATTTATAAATCCTAAGGGTAGGGGATAAATCCTACATTATACAAATTATTGTGCAACCATTAAACCAAGAGATGATTAAGGTGACACAATGGGATGATCTAGACTTACAAAATAAGGTGAATTTAGTAAAGGAAGGTATATAGAAAGAGTTACATTTTGATGATGATTGGGTGATTTAGTTTTTAATGTGGCTTTGTGTTCCATAATCACCAAGGATAAATAAGTATCTATTGGAAAATGCACATAGGTCAACATTCTCTTTCCATCCTGATATAACCAATATGTACTGTTATCTATGATAACACTTCTGATGGGATAACATAGTGAAAGAAATTATAGAATATATCCCAAGGTTCCTGGTATGTCAGAAAGTTAAAGTTGGGCATCAAAAGAACAAAGGGATAATGAAACCATTTCTTATACCTATGTGGAAGTGGGAGAATATCAATATGGAATTTTTCATAGGTCTCCCAAGGATGTTTAAGGGTAATAATGAGATATGGGTTGTGTTTAATAGAATCACCATGACTGGACATTTTATCACTATTCAGGAAGACCTCTCACTTGAAAAACTTACAATGATATATGTGATGGAAGTAGTGGGACTGAATAGTGTTCCACTCTTGATTTTCTCTTATCAGGATCCAAGGTAAACATCTAAATTATGTTGGATTCTTCACCATGATTTGAGTTTTGAATTAAATTTCATCTTGGACTGTCACCCTTAAACGGATGGCCAATTTGAAAGTAATATTTATACAGTTGAAGATATGCTAAGAGCCAACTATCTAGAATTCAAAGGTGGATGGGATCAGAATATCTGATTGGTTGATTTCTCATAAAAATTAGATTCTACTCAAGTATTCAAATGGCTCCATGTATAGCTCCTTATAGAGAAATTTAGGACTCCAACCAGTTGGGATGTAGTTGGTGAAAGAAATCTACTTGGACCTAATATTATACAAGAGATGAAAGAGAAGGTTCATGTCATACAAAAACATATCAAAGATGTTCAGAGTCAAAAAAAGAGCTATGATGACAACCTTCTAAGGGACTTGGATTTTGATGTTGGAAATAAAGTCTTCCTTTTAATATCACATTGGAAGAGAGTCATGTGTTTTAGAATAAAGGGATATTAATACCAAGGTACATTGGCCCATTTGAGTTCCTTGACCGTATAGGATATGTGGAATATAATCTAGAACTTCCCTCAAATATGACTGAATTTCATGACATGTTTCATGTGTCACTATTAAGGAAGTACATTCAAGATCCCTCACATGTACTAAACTCATTGGTGGTACAATAGGAAGATGATCTATCCTATGAGGAGTAGCCAATAAAAAATATGGAACGATGAGACAGGGTTCTATGAAACACTACAACCCACCATGTCAAAGTGTTGTGGAGGAACCATAATATTTTCAAAGAAACCTAGGAACTATAGGAGGTGATGAAGGAGAAGTAACCACATCTATTTGTGAAAAATGAAATTTCATGGGTGAAATTCATAAGGGGGGAAGAATGTAATTACCCAAAGTTTTATCCATGGTAATACCTTCTTATAATCTTCCTTAAAGTATAATCACATTAGGAAATACAATGACACGTCATATATAAATGAAATACTGTGTGACCATTGAACATAAATTTTCCACTTTTGTTTTTTTGAATTACGAAAATTTGACATACACGGTTGTGATTAGAAAGATGTTTAGATTCTAATAGCGAAATCTTAATATTTATTGAATAATAACCTACCCCACAAATAGTAACATACCCTTATGAATAGTAATATAACCCCTATGAAAAGTGAATAGACCAAAATAATAGAATCCTCACCCATGAATGATTAAATAAAAGATATGCATCTTATAAGTAACAATATGACTATAGTAAAAGTATCTGTATTTTTGTAAGTCATAAATAAAAACATGTAATTAATTAATTAATTTAATAGAAAATTTACTTTCCAAAAATGTGTGCATAAATTAAAAATTATATGTCTTTTGGTTTTATGATAAATTTTTAAGACCTTATGTAATTTCTGAAACCATCATAAAATCAGTTTTAATTTTAAAATTTGTATTTTTCAAGTAAATTATGATTTTAATTAAAAATTAAATTCATTATATTTAGAAAATTATTTTCATAAAAAAGAGTTCATTTTTTTATTTCCCATTTCAAGAAATGGTTAGGGTGATGTTTTGAGATTTTTCGGAAATACTTGAATTTTTGGTGAATGGTAAAATACATTAATTTACCATATAAATACATTATAATTTAAATCCACTATTATTGATATATTAAGAGATGTTAGCACTGAAATATGTAACTAACATGCACTAATTACTTTTTTTTGTTCATAGATTCATCACTATTTCTTATCTTTTGGTGAAATAAAAGATTAATGAATATTATATTGAGAAAACCCCCTCCCCTCCACTATAAATACCACCATTCACACCCTCATTTGCTGACACCTTTAAAGATTCAAGACTTAACTAAAATCATCCCAAAAATAATCCCTATTCCCTCCCCCACATCAAAGATCATTTTTTCTCACAAAACACTAATCCAAGGTTCCTTAAGGATGATTCAAGAGGTAATTCCTCTCTCTCTCTCTTTTCCTTTAATTTCCTGTCTATTTAATATTATTTTCTTAATCTCTCCCCACCTATATTCATAAACATGTTATTGTAACTCCAATATATTATATATTCATTTTTATGTAACTAATGGGATAATATATCTTCCAATCCCCATCTCCTCTTATTTTTATTTTAGAAATGGAAAAGTTGTTCATGAGCTGTAAATTTATCAACTTAAAGAACGACATGTTTTCATTTTCCTTTACCACCTTAAGATATAGTCATGAAACCATTTGTATGGTTGAAACAAATTATGCTATTTGTATTATATCCTATTGAATGTTTTTTAACTAACTTCTATACATATAAATAAATTATTAAACAAAACAAGTTCGTTGTGGTCGAAAAACTACTCGAATTAACCCAAACAATCATCATTAAATTCTTATCTAATGATTCATTCTCACAGTATATAAACAAATTATTTATAAGATCATTTCATGTTTTTTAAAATAATAAATAAAATATAATTTTAATTCCGGATGTTTATCCACATTTTAAATGAACTTCGATTCATGAATATAGGTAAACCGTTCAAGAAAACTTAAAACAAACATTCCCAAATAATGAATTTAAACTATATAACTCATCCAAAAGCCCAAAAATGATACTTAATAAAACCTTAATGAATCTTAATAATTTTATAAATTTTTCTCTAACTTTTATCTAAAGAATCTAATGTTGTTATACTAGTCATTAGAGTGAATAAATAATTCAAATGCATGTTAAGGGGAAATTCTCAAACCCAACTCTCATACTTTGGGTTTTCTCTATTTCAACAAATTTTACTATGGATATGATTTAAGAATAATTTCTTCATACTCATATTACCTATTCTGGGACATAAATGTTTTTTAATTGAGTTTATGACAAAACCAGTGTTCTTCCAAAAGAACTCTCATTACAAATAAACACCTCTTTTTTATATCTGAAAGATTGTTTCAACTTCACTCAACGTTTATTGTTCTATGTCCAGAATGTTATCCCCTATTTATTTTGGGAGGAAAAATTTTATGAATGTATTATTTATGAGGTTAAACACACTCCTTAATATGGGTTATTTTATATTCAATTTTTACATATGTTTCATGTGGAAAACCTGATAATGTAAATGTTATGGTGTGACTGATGCACCTAGAATTATACAGACATCCAATGCATTGGGTAATGTGATGAATCTAATGAGATAATGTAAAAGGTTATATGAAAATAATTCTATAATTGTTGAAAACTAAGTGTGTTAGTTGAACACAAATACGTGATGTTTCTTTTTTATTCATTTCCACATTCCATGCCTTTATCTATTGATTCCTCACATTATTTTTATGATGATGTTATTATTATGAACACTGCATTCTATGTTGTTCTTATCTATCCTCTTACTGGGATATTAACTCCCCAATTTTTTATGTATATCCTTAGGTGATTATGTGTACTAAAGATTTTTCAAGGTAAAATAAGATATTAGAGAAGAATGAATTAAATAAATTTTTATGTTTGATGTTGTAATTGTTATGTTTGGTCCAAGTTTTCCCAAGACACTAATCCTCTGGATCCTCGTGGTATGATTCTGTTATGTTTTTATCTTCATAATGATGAAATAATAATGTACGAAAAGGATGGGTTGTTATAATCATTTTCATATTATCAAATGTTTTCTATTTTTTTGAGTTCTTCCACAACATGCTTGTTGTTATAACAATTTATTATTATTACCACCAGAGGGTACAGTCTCCCCAATATCATCGAATTAGAAACTCAATTCTAGTTTTCAGCCTTTAGCAAGTGGGGAGGTATGCCTAAGGCCTAGTGTCCCTCTATAATAGAGAACAATCTATGTAGCTCTATGGTCGGGATTCTATAATAAATTCCCTTCCTACATTCCCATAGAACTATGATGGTCACATTGGTGAAAAAAATTTCAAACATGGAATACTAAACTAGATCATTTTTAGAAAATTTTTATAAGCTACATCCACCTTCAAATGGTTCCCCTAGGGGAAACCCATTTTTATATAACTCACGGTATCCATTAAAAATACTTAACCCATTCTCAATTAAAGGAGTTTATGAGACATTCCTATGAACATACCAAATTCTTTATGATTTCAATACCAAGCTTGAGTGAGAAAAATTATTCCTAACTAATCAAATCATACTGCCAAAAACTATGTCGCTATAAAAACTATGATTAGATACACTCAATAAATAATTTCCCTGACTCTCTCATTCAAATTACATTCAATCAATTAGATATTATCTAACCTCCTATATACTATATGTAGAGGGAAATTCATTAAAACTCATTCACTCTCATATAATCACACACTATCATAAATACACAACACACAATGAAGTATCATAGAGACCACCAATATCTTTAATTGAGTAACCCTCCCCTAGAAAATATCCCCATACATAATCTATAAATCATTATCACTTGTCTCCATATAGAAATCACTTAAATTTATTTAAAAAATATACCATTAATTAACAAAATTAATTAAAAATCAAATATTTTAGGAAAAAATGTGGGAAATATCACCATGTGAAATCCCATAGACCGAACCTCATGTTTTGTCATATGGATCACTCGATATGTGTAATAAAATATTCTATGAATACAATACCTAAACTCTAAGATTAAATAAATCTTCAGTTCCATCCTAATTTGGTGAAAATATTCCAACAATTAATTTAATGGATTTCCTCAAACAAAATGGTGCACAAAAACATGAATTCCCCTCACTCGTACCTCCTTATGATTTTTTATGAAGAAATATATCATATAAACAAGATTGCAATAGTATTCAGAAGAATTATTACCAAAAACCTAACTCCATTCAATAGAAATTAAAGAAGAATAAGGGTAGGGTGAAGGTGTGAAGAGTGGACATAAACCACCCTCAAAGCCTTTTGAATAAATCCACCAAAACAACATTGATCGAAGGGGTATAAAAGGGGATAAGATAGGGTTTTTCATCTTCTCATGTTTTTCGTAATAATTTACAAGAGGATTTAGTTATATATATTTTTTACATTTAAAAAATAAGACCAAATTACTAAAAAACTCTATAGGGCCACATTTTTTCATGACTATATGTGTCACAAAACAAATCCCTATTCCAAAAACACACCATGTAATAATGACCACTAATTATGTCATGATTTTATTCTTGGGAAACCATAAAAATTTTGATATAAACAACCTTTATTCTAAAATCTATCCTATATAGCCTCTCTACCATGATGCAACACCTCATATTGAGGTGTGATCTGCTACCTACACAAAAAAATTAATTTTTTTTTAATCCACAAACTCATAACCTAGTTGTAATTATAAAATCCACACCATAGTACTCATCATCCTCAAGTATCACTATAAAAATCCATTGGTTTGAATATCCTTGATCAGAATCTAACACCACTACTTTCTCTTGATCTTGGAATGGATTAATTTCTACCACCTATTCTCTTGGTCCTAATTAGTTAGATTTTCTATAATACTTCTCCTTTGATACAAAAAATGGTACAATCGCATCCCAAATGTTGTACTAGATATTATTTCAACATTATTTCATGTAAAAACACATAAATATATCATCCAATACACATTAAACTAATTTCCTTAAATAAAATCGACCTATTACATTGACGTGTCATCACGTTGATCTAATCATGACGTGTTAATCACATGAGAACACACAAAGTCATACTACAAACTACACCCAATATTGAACATGAAACTTGTATCATATATTGGGAAAATACATTAATTTTTAAATTCACTGATACACACTCTCTGAGAGCACATATATACTCCCAATATGAGCCCCTCTCAAGAAACTAATCGAATTACACTCCAAGTCATCCATCTGATAACTAAATATACTCAAACACTATATCCGAATTAATAATAAATAACTTATTATAGTTGTAGATATAAATTATTCTAATCATATTATTTTATTCCAAGAAACAAAACAACCACCCACCTACTGGTTTAACCACACTCATAAACCAGTCAACATTAAGGCTTTACACTATGTGATTGATAAAATACTCTCCATTGTTTGATAATCCATGCCATAACACTTATAAACCAACATACGCAATTTAAATTCCCATGAACCATAAATTACTACATTTAATTACTAGATATCACTAATAATATTACAGTTAAAAACCTAAAAAAACATTATCCTCTACTAAACTCATTTTAATAAAAAACCTCATAATCGATGTTCACTTAATCTATCTAAAAATTATGTTCATACACTTAAACACCAAATTATGATATCTAAACCAAATTAGTTCTATTATAATAATTCCAAACTCTGTTTGATCATAAAAACCATCCTTACTCTAGCATCATTTCATACAAACCATGTTCACAAAACCGCTTAAATTGTGGAGGATTTTCCTCCACTAATATCCATATGGTCCAAGATTCCTAGATCCTTAGTGCCACAACAAATTCATTGGTCCTTAGAACAATACTGTAGTTATCGAATCCATATTCCCCTATAATTAAAATCTCAACAAACCACTCACAAAAACTCATTAGAGTCCCCTTACATATCTCCTACCATTCAATAACTAAATGAAAATCACAAAAATTCCAACATCATAACATCACATAGGTTCTCTTTGGACAATGGTATTTTATCAAAGAATTATCACATAAATATATATATATATATCCATTTCCCCAAATATAAAAAATTAATTTTATTAAATAAATATATATATTCCAATTAGGACCATGAATACCTTATAGAGGATCAATTAAATCTCTCACCTTCCCTTTTCTAAAGCTAAAGTGAACTTTATGAAGAACTCTCTCACTAGTCCTCATTCATCATCAATTTCTTTATATATCTAACAAATAGAAGGAATAATATTCACACTAACCATCCATATAACAAAACACATACTGACATGAGTTGTATATTTTCAAAACTAGGCTAACGTACCTAACCAATTATCCTAGAATTCCAATCACATCAAACTCATATGATCAAAATCAATCTCAGTTATATATATCCAAGAAACTAAATAAATTTCACCTATGTTAAGACCCATCAAATTTATATTCACCACTCATGTGTTGTTTAGAATAACACAAAATTTTACCCAAAGTTTTCTCACACTATACCATGCCATACATATTAAAATTTCATTATTCCAATGAAATCTACTATCATATTCATCTTGGGTAGTCCTTCAACTAATCCTTCAATTTGAAAAAAAACCATGATACTGTGAGCATTTTAAGTTATCTATATCTTTCTATCCAAATGAATAAAACATTCATTCTTCAACCACTTCACAGGTCTCTATCTTATCAGGGTAGCCTATTCTCATTCCTAGAAATATACCAGGATTACCCTTCCTATACCAATCAATCAAAAATATAGAAAATTTCAAAACGCACTAAAAATGTTTTTATATATCAAAAAAAATATAGAGACTGTATAATCATAATTAGATTCATCTCATGAGAATATCCATATAACTAGTCATTTGAAAATAACATAATATCTTGAAAAAAAACCAATAACCATGGTCTTATATTGTAGAATGACACCAAAATCATATATAAGGAAGCACTATATAATTTATGGTTGTCCCTCTAAACAATTGAACCCTACTTCATAACTATTAAATAAATCCCACAAAATAACATGGATTTTTTGGAAATCAAACATGCTAATTATTAAAAAGGTAAAAATTACTATTTTATCCAGGTCTAAGAAAAAATAAGTTAACAAAAACCAAAAACATGTATTTCTTACTTTAAAAACTATCCCAAATGTAGTATTGAATACTAAAAAGTAAAACCACAAAATATAAGTAATGTTGATATTTACCATATTGGTGTTCATGAATCACAATCCTAATTACCATCCCATGATCTAATACCACCCATCTCTGTCTAACAAGATCTAAATATTCTAATTAATAAATGGATCTCATAAAATTTCTTATTGACTTGTATAGAAGAATATTCTATAAGCTCAAACCTAGGTTTTTTAATGAACATAGAAAAAATTATCCATATATTGGAGGCTTTTGAAAAGTGATGGATGTTAAATTAAATCATTGAAGATACTATAATCTAGATATCAAACCAATAAATAACAATAAATAAAAGAGGTATTATATAAATAGGATAATCAAAATATGTATATGAAATTACATCTAAAAGAAAATAATAACAAATATAAGCGCACTCATGTTGAAACAAATGTATATGTAGGTTTTATAGTCATGCATCAAGGATATCTTCTTGTAGGATGAGTTGATATAACATAAAAACAATAAAATCCACCAAAAACCTCGATCCTTGCATCAACCCAATCTCCAAAACCTGTCAAGAAACTCAAGATGAATCCCTTATAAATAATTTTCTTACACACACATATAAGACAAAAAAATTTCATATACACTTGGGTGTATATGAATCATGATAGAAATATATCTTTAATGTTCACCACAAAAGGGGATACAAATATATACCATAACATAACACTATATATAAGAGAAAAATTAAAAAATCATAAACTCAAACTGCAAATAAGTATACATGATAGGTACACCATGACATCAGTCCATACCTAGTTGATCATATCAGTAGAATTAAGTAACACCCAAAGATTAAATATAATATATTTATTTTATTTTATAACATATTTTGTTCAATATCATTTTGTGTACAAAACAGTAAAAAATGAATAATAGAACAATTGATAACCATTAAACATAGACGTAGAACTACTAGTAAAAATACTCATAATATAATAATGAAACAAATTTATAAATAAAAACAATTTTAATAATAATTTTTGATATATTGATAAACTAGATTAGTGCGTATAACTAATTATATGATTGATTTATGCCTTAAAATTTAACATATCTAAAAATTGATATTTTAGGTGTTTCTTTAAAGAAACTAAATACTTTACAGATAAAATATATTTTTGAAATGAAAAATATATTTGGACTAATTAGATTATTAATATGTAGCACATGAGATTTTAAAACAAGAATATTGTGTTTTATATTGTATATGACATGCAACATTGAGTACAAATTTACTAAATAATAACATATTTAAATATTACCATTCTAACTAAGCCATTAAATTAGAAGATATGAATGATAATTACCAAATTATGAAACATATACATTCTAAACATGTATAAAATAAATTAATCATATATCTATTGATAAAAACTAAAAAAAAATATCATTTGAAAGTTAAAGAAATATTTTTTTTGAAAAATAGTTTTTATGCGCACAATATGTTTTTACATTATAAATTCAACTAATCACTCATTGTAAAATATTTCAATTAAATTTTAATATTATATATTCAAAAAAAATTATCATTTAATTAATTTCTTTATTCTTGAGTTAAGAATAAATCAGGTTTATGCTTAAAAACTATTTTTTTTCTAAAAAATTTGTTCAGTCATATTTTAATTACATATTATAAAATTAATTTATACAAATTTTAGAAAATTTATTTTAAAAAATGAATTTTATTTTGGAATAAATAATATTGTTATTATCTTATATTCATATTTTTAGAATTATCTTCAATTTATTAATGAATAGTGAAAATACATATTTTTATTAAAAATGTTCTTTTAGATTACAGAATTGACAATGTTACATTTTTTTTAAATGATTTCAAAAGAAACATTAGTTAAGTTAAATTATGGTTAATCCAATTTATGTCATCGAAATGTGTTTTATGTTCTATCATTATGTGAAATTTGTTTATTCTTATAAACAAATTTCATTGGAAAACTATATTTTTATCGAGCTTGAGGGTTTAATTTTAAATTAAATTATACCATTTCAGTAAATTGGATTTCATAAAATTAATTCAGTATTTGGAAAAATAAAAATAAAAAATAATATAATAACATCAACTTAGATTTTTATCAAAATGATTATTAAAGGCTATAAAATTTATTTATCATGATTAAGGTCAAAATGGGATTTGGCACGTTTTATGTTATTGTGTAGAAATTAATTTTTCGCAAATATGGAATTGTTATTTGATAAATTTTAATTCATATTAATATTAGTTGGTTATGAATTACCAAATATATATGATTTTATTTTAGTCTTAAAGGATAAATTATATTGGTTAAAAAAATACTTACCATGGTGAAACATAAAATGTTAAAAGTAAGTAATCTTGGAGGATAAAGAATAACATGTTTAAATAATGTTTTTTTGAGGTTTTTGTTGACATTATCTTCCATAAAATCCATTATTTATCAATTTTTTTGGCACTTAACATGAGAGTGACTTCCCGTAATTGAATTATTTTTGGAATTTACAAAAAATCCACTCCTCAGTTTTAAAAGGGAAACCCCTCCTCTCATTTATTCACACCACTCATGAAATTTGGCTTGATCAACACTAGGAAAAAAATATCTGAATAATACTTATACATATTATAAATATTCTTTTAATCCCAAAAAATAACCCCTAGGGTCCTTAATAATATATCTAAAAGAGTTTCTTTAAAACAAAAGTAATTATCATTACCAAATTTTTTATTTTTTTATTTTTCCACCTCTAGTAATTTCATAAAAATAACATTATAATAATACCATTAGCTTCCATATGATGAGGTATTATTATTTTTATGTCATAATATTTATCCATATCGTACTCCATCAACTAGGAAACAAATCCATCACTCATCTGTAGGATGAATTACCACCTCATGAAATGTTGAAAATTTTCTTCCATTGACGATTCACATGGAGAGTAGTAGTGATGAAAATAATGAAAAAAAATGATAAATAAGGAATTATATTAATTATATAAAATTTATATATCATTAACTTAATTACCTTTTCACCCATTAGGGGAACAATATCATTACTCATGCGTATGTGTGACCTACCATCTCCATGAAGTAAAACGATCCATTTTCCATTTAAAAATTTCAAGAATGAATTTAAAAATGATTCCAACAAATAGGTATGATATTGAAAATAGTAATATAATTATGTAGATAATTGATTTATATCCTATTAACTAGAATCATAACTTTGAAAACAAAATATGAGTAAGAAAATGAAGTGGTTAACACGTGAAACAAAAGTAATAATATAATATTATTAAACAATTGTTGATAATATGTCATAATAAGATAATATATGATATTATAAATAATAATACAGTTATTTAATATATCAATAAATTGTTTAAGAACATTATACAAGAGGTTAAATCACATTAAACTAAAGGGAAACATGAGGAAAAGGATTTGGCCTAAATTTCCATTCATTGACGCATATTTTTTATGTTATCCATCTAATTTTTTATATGTTGAATATAATGAACCTTTTACAAGTAATTTTAGTAATCCATTATACTCAATGTATTTTTTGATTTCAATTTAAATTATTACATCCAATGGGATTTAAATTGGAACATATTAATTATTAAAGAATTTATAACTCAATGTCATTTCATTGGGATATATTAATTCTTCATTGTCTTTGATATTCTAATATTTTGTTTTTAATAAATTTTTATTTTATTCAGTTGTATTTAATTTTTTTATAGAATTAATTTTGATAAAAATAATCAAATTATTGATTAATTCTCACATCAACGGTATGACCTTTTTAAGAGATGTCATCTCAAATTCCACTCCATTCAGACATATTTGGTATTATGCACCACTTTATTTTTATGATGTGTATCTACTTCCCATTTAATATTTTGTACCACGAATATCTTAAAATTCATCATATTTAATGTTTTATTTGAATTTTTCTCTTTCATTGGGGTTATAATTTAAAAGAGGTAAGGGTTTATTCTTCAATCTCATTATAACTAGGACTGTTTATGGTTGAATTTCGACTAAAACAATTATCTTAAAATTTTATAATAAATGATTTCATTTTCATATCCACTCGTTAATCAATCATTTTTTATATAATTGCACCAATTACCTATCTTTTTTAATTATAAATATTGATAATTGTTTTATAAAATCCAACTTTATTTCTATTTTTAGTTAAAAATTATTTTTTATACATATCTATGTTTTTCTTAAAATAATTAATAAAATATTTTAAATATTCTCTAATGATTTATTAAAATTAATATTTACCCATGTTTGAGTTTTTAAATTTGTTTAACAAGAATATTCTTATAATTTTATAAAATGTGTGCTTTTTGAATTTGATTTCAATAATGTGAAAGGAATATTTATTTTAAGATACTTGATATGAATAGTTATTTCATTCGATAACAACCGCTCATTTCTTTGAGTCTTCCTTCACATGTTTGCATGATTATTTTGAAATAAAATTTTTCCAAATATTTGGTAAATGAATAGTTTTTAAATTTTATTTTCAATGGTAAAGGTATTTTTTCATCAAGAATGTTTTTAATGATTTTTTATTGTATTTCTACTCATAAATGAAAAAACCATTATTTTTATTATATTCTATTATGGATGGGTTTTAGTTATACCATAATTATACTTCATCAAAATGGTTTATGATCAATTTAAAAAGGTAATGTATTGGAATTTGTTTCCTTGATTATTCCATCAGTAATTAACTTTCTATTAAAACATTCAAATTTTTTTGATCATTAGACATAAAATTTCCCTTAAATATCCTTACTATTTGTGACGTGAATCAGATTATTTGAAATTAATACCTACCTAGTATCATGAATTCGGTTCATACTTTAATAAATTGTTAATATATTTAAGTAATCACATCTTGAATGACCAAATAGTTTAGTAGTATTGGTAATCTAGATAAATATTTCCCATATTACATATGAATAAAAAAATTACATCAATTTTTTTTTGAGAATATGATTATTCCCTATAGAATATTATTTTTTTATTCCATAGTGTACTTTATAGATTCTTTTGAAATGAAAGAAATAAGGGTTATCTTACATGTTCAGTAAGGGTTTATTATAATGGAAGATATCATGAATCAATGAGCATAATCAAAATGGAAAGGTTAATTACTAAACACACATTCCATTTTAAATAATTTTGATTTCATAATCAATATGGAAATATAAATAAATGATAACACATTTAATTTCATGAATAAAATGACTATCATAAATAGAAAATACATAATAAATATTACAATGTAAATAACTTAAAGCACATGCATTTTAATCAATTAAATAATAATTAAATTAATCCAAAGATAATATCATATGAAAAAACATGGATAATAATAATATAAATTTTAATGAAAGAAATTATTAATTATTGGATGTTATTTTTCGAAGGAATATGATACTTCTACCATCAAGATCTTTCCTATATACCATTTAAAACTGATTGATAGAAAACCATTTAATGAAGGCTGGACAACTGATTCATCCCTTGAGACTACAGATGCATTTAGGGGTTATCAATAATTGAGACACACTCATATCTTTCATGTGCAAAGAATTTCCAATATATCAAACAATCGATTTAATTCTTAAAAAGTGGTATGTATCATAAAATATGCATATTGAGTATTGAATATGAATTTATCAATATTTTCTCAAATAAACTAATGGATTTTAGTATAGAAAATTGTATGTAGAAATGATATATGGTTTAAAATTTTTACAAATCCTTGATAAATAATATGGATATTTAGGGGAAATTTAATTTCTAATGATCGTAGGAAAGTGAACAATTTAAGGGAATATTATTTACTACAAAAGTGAATCAAGAAACTAAAATTCAATACTATCCTTGATCAAAATAATCCTAAAACATACGTAGAAAGTGTAAAATCCCAGGTATTTATAGAATAATACCATTTAAAATTTAATAAAATTTATAAATTAGATGGAAATTTAACTCTAAAAGGGATTCTTTGTTCAAATTTGTACATGAAACACAATAATGTGCTTCTCTAAAATCTTACGTTGCACACAAGACTGAGTTATACTCATAAATATTACATTGTTAATGTTATTATTTTAAATGGTAGTTAATTCCTAGCCACTATTTTGGAAAGAATGAACAAAACTATATAAATTATGTTTAAAGATGTTCATTACATTTTTTTACTTTCTTCTAATAAAGTTTAAATTCATAAAATAAAAATAAACCCAATTTGAAGCATAACTAATCAAATATTTTTTTAAAGGTAGTTTTACCACCTTTTGATAGAGAAACCTTTTTAAATCCATTTTTTCACATTTATATATTCTATTAAAAAAATGAACTTCTTATTTAGAATTGGGACATCAAAATTTTGTTTTGATAATGTTTTGGTATTTTTCTGATAAAATTCATATTTTAATGAATAGTGAAAAATACTGCATTTTAACTCAACACTTGTTTTTCTTCTAAGTGATTTATATTATTATATTATATTTTAAATTGGTTTTAATTTATATTTACATTACGTTTTTATCGTTTAATCCAATTTTGGTAATTATAAGTAATTTCACATTGAAATTAGATATAAACGCACATCAATCGTTTGATGGTTTTTACTTTTAAAATCTTTATTTTCTCATTTTGAAAATGGGGAATATTTTTAAATTAATTACAGAAACATATATATTCTGAATTTTGAAACAATTGATTCCATATTTAGAATCAGTAGGTCCAAATTATGTGAATATTTCCTTTTTATTTCAGGACATTATGAATAGTAACATTGTTAATATTATAATAACTACCCTAACACTTGTCCTAATTTTATTTTATCTGTGTATCCCGACCATAAGAATCCTTGGGTAGATTATAGGGCCACTTATATCCACTTGGATGTAATTAGGACATTAATATGTATTTTATTTCAAATGATGTCCAAGATGTCATAATCATGTATCCCATTACTATTTTTTTTAATATGGGTTTATAAAAGTGATCTATTCAACTATAAATATTAATTATAATAATAAAATTATTATCTAAATCATGGTAATTTATTTATATGTTTTAGAAAATAAATAATCAAAATAAATGGTGACATAATGATGATGTAATAATTTCTTAATTAATGTATCAATCAAATAAATTATATTATTAATATTAAAATAAGTATTATATGACCTAATTTATGCCATCCATGAATTGAATGTATATATTTTATATATTATTCATGATTTACAGAAGTTTTTTCAAACTTATCTTGCTGTTATGATATTTTTTAAAAGTCAACTAATGATTAGGGTAAAAATTGACACTATTTGTATTTTGAAATATTAAATATTCTATTATATGATATTAAATTCAGAAAAATCTAAGATTAAGATAAATGGTTAGTATAAGTCCACATATATCTTAAATGTAAATTTTTTGGGTATTTTTTCATGTTATGGTAAATATATGAACCTACAATTTGTAAATAATATGATATCATTGTATGAATAAAAAGGGTAAAATAATTGTTAAACCAAAAAGATAAGGATTAAACAATATACAAAATAAGTATAATTTTAATTAGATGATGGTTATTAGACACAAAATAATCTTATCTTAGAAATAAATTATTTTGGTACCATTTGTAACAGAAAATTGATTTATATTAATTTAATATTGTAAGTGTTTATGAGGGTGCCCCTCCCATCTCCTATTAAATGGTACCCAATATTCTATAATACTCACACTTCCAAATAATTTTGGATTGGAAAATATCTAACAATAATACTTCCTAGAATCCCTTCCTACATTCTTAAGGCTTTATTTTAGGTAGAACACCTTTTTTAGAGGTGTTAAGATGTTCTTCAAAGCTAATGAATGAAAAAAGATGTATCATTTTTTATGTGTTTCTATATTAATTATTTTTCCACTCCCAATAAATCTTCTTCCACTAAGTTTAAATATTAACTAAATGATAATAAATTTAATTAGATGTTATTATGGTAATATCATCACCAAAATTTGTCTCCAACTTCATCAAATGGGAAATGAACATTTCGTTCATGTGTACGATGGACTACCGCCTT
This sequence comes from Viscum album, assembly GCA_963277665.1. Taxonomy (NCBI): domain Eukaryota; kingdom Viridiplantae; phylum Streptophyta; class Magnoliopsida; order Santalales; family Viscaceae; genus Viscum; species Viscum album. The sequence goes on along the minus strand of OY728154.1, from coordinate 62,981,224 downwards.
AGGAACCGATATAGATCATTTTTCATTACCATCTATAAAGAATGACTATAATGATAGAATAAATGTTTATTTATGATATTTATGAAATATTTATAATTTTAATATAATAATATATCAATTACATTCTAACCTTCCATGCACATAAAAATGATAACGTCATTTGTGCGAACGTGTAAACTATCACCTCCACAAAGCGATGTGAATCATTTTTATTAACCACATAACTTGTATGATATGTATAATTATATTTAATTGATTATTATAATGTTAATATTATTTTGATAATTATTTAAAGATAAAATAACAATTACCTTATTTCCTTAATAATCAATGAAAAATGGAAATGTTAACCATGTGTATGTATGGCGTACCGTCTCCATGATTGTAACATTGTTCATTTTTAATATCCATATTTAATGAATGGATTTTAATTTATAATTGAAATAAAAATTTATTATTATGTCATGAATATTATTCTAGAGATGATTTACTTATGACCTCAGAGACTAGTGACATCAAACCATGATCATTTTCAACTCAAGTACTGTATAATGACTAAACATACGATATGAACTTTAATAACTATATAATTTTTATAAACTGTTAATAAGTGATTAAAAAGGAATATTACACTTGAAAAAAAATTCAATAAAGTTTAAATAAACCCATGTTTATTATTTTGGAATATAACGATTATACGTAATGAGCCGTAATCAAGGCAAGGGACTTTATTTAAATCTTCTTTTATTGAGGCATATCTCAATGATATATAACACCTTCTTTTATATTGTGTATAATTATCCCCATTGAAATTTAGTTTCTTTATAGTATTTTCTAATGGATTATTTGTATACGAATCATTTCACTAAATGAAAAAAAGGAATTTTTATAATGTATACGGTGACAATGGATTCTCCACCGCCGTAACCATTATTTGATATTTTGATTCTACTTTAAGCCTTAATGTTTTTAAAATATAACAGAAATTCCTTATTACCATTTTTGGTGTTTTGGTATCAAAAAGGGGTTTGAATGTGTATTAACTATTTCAATATCTTGAAATAATTTCTTGTGATTGAAAATTAAATTTTAGGAGTGAAATTTTGATAATTGTAGTAATTTATGTTTTATGATTATATAATGGTTCTTGGAAATTTGACAGGTGGTTATGTAATAATCCAAATAAGGGTGATTGTGTGTTCAAAGAAATATGGTTTGTTTTATGATAAACCAAGTATGGGGGGTTATGTTATAACCTCTAATTCCTTGGGTACTCAAGTCAGTTGTATAGCTATTCCATTTAGTGATTTTTGTGGAAGTCAATCGTATGGTTATTCCATCTAAGTATGATTATGTCCCAAGTTAACTTTATATGTTATATGTTTTTATATGGGTTTTATGGTAATCGTTTTTTTAAAAAAATGTTATGTAATGGGATTATATTCAGTGCAGAGTATTTACTACTTCATAAAGGTTAAAAGTATTACTTTATGATAAATTATCCATATTTCACTAGTTTTTGTAAGGCTAAAAGTTTTCATTTTGATGTATCCCTTACTAATGTTTTGAAAAAAATTACAGAGGATTTAAAAAGAATAGAGACAAGGATGGGATCAAAGAAATTTTATGATTGAACATGAAAAGAAACCACATTTCATTTTAAAAGTTTTTGTTTTATGGAAAAAATGGATACTATTGGAAGTGTCCACTTTTTATTTCAAAGGTTTTTTTATGTATGAGTTATATTCTAATATTCTAAAGATATAAACCTAAAAATATCCTCAATGTGGAAAAAAGACATTTTAGTGAATTAACTCAAGATTAAGTAATGTTTAAAGATGGGGACTTATAGTTGGTATCAGTGGTCGGTTTAGATAACTTTAGGAGTTAGAGTATTGTTAATATAATATCCATAAATAAATTTTAATTTATTAAAAAATTAAAATGATATATCATTTTATGATTACCATGTTTCTTCATTTTAGATATGTTTATTCAGAATGGTTTTCTGTAAATGAAACATGGAAATCATTCTGGGAAGTCATATGGAGGAAACAAGCTTTAAAATCTACATCTTAAGATGGATAGAATTAGAACTGAATAGTTTGTTGCAATGTCGGATTAGTTGAATAAGGCAATAAATGGTGGTGGTGTTTATACACATGATCTATCAGATAAACTGTAGAAGAATATGTCTGTAGTGGATCATTTTATATGGCAACATCCTCCATCATTTAGAGGATCATCCAACCCTATTCAAGATGATGGGTGGATTAAAATACTGGAAAATATCATTTATGTAATGGAATGTTCATACAATCAAAAGGTTTGCCTTTTTGTTTATCATTATGAAGGTGAATCTAATCAGTGTTGGACAATGATTAAATATATCAGAGGAGGTATAGGGATTGAATCCATGGAATGAGATAGATTTAAGCACATATTCCTTGATAAATATTTACTAAGGCTGTTTGACATAGGATAGAATGGATATTCATGGGATTGAGAAAAAATGAGGAAGATTTAGTAGCTGTATATGATGAAAATTTCACCCATTTGTCAAGGTACGTCCTAATTATTTTTGGGATATTTGTTATAGTAATATAAATTGGTTTTTCTTAGGATTGAAACTGAAATATCAAAGGGTATTAGCTTACCATGAGTTAAAAACAATGAGAAACATTTATGTTGGTTTGAGAAGGTATAAATGTAGTTTTTTTATGATCATGTGTTCTATGATAGAAAACAAAATATGTGATCAAGTTGGGTGGAAATGGGAAAGAATTCATCCAGAAATTTTGGAGGTAAGGAAACTAAATTTCCAACTTCTGAAAGGTGTGGTAAAAATCATCCTAAAGAATTTCTCTCAAATTTTGGCAAGTTTTCCTAATGTGGTAATACTGCTCATATTTCTCATAATTGTAAGAAAGATGATCATATTTGAAATGAATAACCAGTGGTGAGATGTTTATATTTCATTGAGTTACAACATTATGCAAATGTGTGTCTAAATTTGATTACCTAGGGTGGAAACCAGTAAGATCTAAAGTAAAAGGGTTTGGAAAATCTTTTTCTAATACTACAGTTGATGTGGAACCATAAAATGAAGTGGAAGAAGGTATGTCTTAGGTTTGTTTGAATTATTACAATACTCAATTTGACTCTAGATCATTACATTCTATCATTTCTAAGAGCTTTTAAAGTAAATTGGAAATATTGATGTGTGAATATGATATATATAATTTTGGTAAAACCTCTAATTTGTAGTATTATAATAACCAATATTTATAAGAATAGTCATATTATCATTAGTGGGATGGTTCTTCTTGAAATTCTTGTTAAAATTACCATAGTGGAATTTGAAATCATTTTATGTGTGGATGGGCATTCATTTTGTCATGAAAAAATAGATTATAATGACAAGAAAGATGGATTGAATGATTTAATAACATTGAAAACTTACCAACAAGATGAGATATTGATTAAAGATGGATGTGAAAGTTATTTACCTCACATTTTTTTAAAATAAAGCAACAATTTTGATTAGTGAAATTCTAGTAGTGAATTAATTTACAGATGCTTTTCCTGATGAATTTCCAAGTATTATTTATAATTAGGTTTTTGAATTTACTATTGATTTAGTTCTTAATTCTAATCCTATTTATAATCCCCCCAATTTAGTGGCACAAATAAAATAGGTGGAATTGAAAAAACTATTATAGGAATTTCATTATAAAGGTTTCATTCAGCCTAGAACTTCATCATGGGGTGATCCCATTTTATTTGTGAAAACAATATGGTTCTATGAGTCCTTATAATGATTATAAATCCTTTAATAAAATAACTTTTAAGAACATGTATAATTTCCCCATATCGATGATTTGTTTAATAAACTACATGGAGCTCATTATTTTTCAAAGGTTGATTTTAGGTTCGGGTACCATCAGTAAAAGGTGGTGGAGGATGACATTCCAAAGATAATGTTTCAAATGAGATGTGAGAATTATGAGTTTGTAGTTCTGATATTTGGGTTATATAATTCCTATCTTTTATGTATGAATATCATGAATGTAGTGTTTAATCAGTTTCTTGACCAATATATGGTTGGGTTTATGGATGAAATTTTGGTATATTCTAAAAGTAAGGTGGGACATGAAATCCACTTAAGGATTATTTTATAAATCATGAAATAAAATAAGCTATATAGAATGTTTGGTAAGAATGAAGTTTTGTTGCAAACAATTTCATTCCTTAGTCATAATGTTTCAACATATGGCATAAATGTTGACCCTTCTAGAACAAAAGATGTTCAAGAGTGGCCACGACCTAACAATATCACAAAGATTCATAGTTTTATTGGATTAGCGTGTTATTACCAGAGGTTTGATGATAACATTTCTTGGTTATCTATCCCACTAAATATGTTAACATGTAAGCGAGTTAAGTTCATCTGGACAATAGAATGTGATGATTGTTTTCTAGAACAGAAAAGAATATTGATAAATTCTCATGTTTTGGCACCACCTTCCAGGAATGGTGATTTTTTTTATCATCAGTGATGCCTCATTGAAAGGACACGGTTGTATCCTAATGTAGAATAATAAGGTAATTGATTATGTTTAACATCAGTTGAAAACTCATGAGTTAAATTACCCAACACATGATTTGTAATTAAATACTATTGTTTTTGAATTAAAATTTTACAGGCTTCATTTTAATGGTATAAAGTTTGAAATTTATACTTACACAGATGTTTGAAGTGTATATTTAATCGAAAATAATTAAACATGATAAATAGAAGATGGATGGAATTAATCAATGATTATGATTTCATGATTCATTAACATATTAGAAAATAAAACAAAGTGGTCGATGCTTTGAGTTGAAATAGTAACGTTACATTAACTATGCTACATTGGGAATAAGATCCTTTGGTTATTGATTTGATGATTTTTTGTCTTCGATGTTTTCGGTGTAGGAAATTCCTCTCTTTTGTTTAAATTGGTAGTGAAATTATCTCTATCATATATAATTAATAAAGCATAGAAGAAAGACAGTGGGTTACAAAAAAAGGTATAATTGGTTCAGAAGAGTATGTTACCTGAATTTAACATTGATAAAGATTGTGTTTTGAGATTTAGAAAGAGATTATGTTTGACTTCTAATTCAAATTTGAATAAATATTTTTTATGTGAAGCTCATAGTTCTCCATTTTCAGTTCTTATTAATAATACTTAATTACATGGAGACCTTTAGAAGTGTTACTGGTGGAACGGAATGAAAAGAGATATTGCTGACTTTTACCGTAAGATGTTTGATTTTTCCATAGGTTAAAGCAAAACAGAAGTTATTGAAAGGGATGGTTCATCCTTTACCAATTTAAATGTGAAAATTAGAAAATATATCCATGCATTTCATAATGGTATTACCAAATAATTTTCAAGGTAAAAATGTGATTTGGTATATTGTTGATCAATTGACTAAATCTGCTCATTTTCTTTCCATTTGAGAAACTCTATCTCTAGATCAACACTATCTGTAGATTATTAGAGAGATAGTACAGTTACATAGATTTCCCTTCTCTATTTTATCTTATCACAATCCAAGATTCACTTATAACTTCTTTAAAGTCCTTCAAAAGTCATTGGGTAATGAATTAAATTTACGTTAAAATTTTCATAATCAATTAGATGGGTAGTCAGAACAAACCATTTAAATGTTAGAGGATATTCTATATGCAATTTGAGTGGATTACTAGGGATGTTAGGATCAAAATAATTATTAAGATGAGTTTCCGTATAATAAAAGACTTCATTATAGTATATATATGGTACCATTTGAGGAATTATATGGAATTCAATGTCAAGCTCTAGATTTTTAGAATGAGCTGGTTAAAAGGAAGTCGATGCTACCAGAATTGGTAGAAGAGATTGCAGAGTAGGTACAATTGTTTCAGAAACAAATGAGGGCAGCTAATAGAAGGCAGATAAGTTATGCAGATAACCAGAGGATGGATCTTTATTTTGAGAAAGTTTATTATGTCTTTCTCAATGTTTATCCATGAAAATGTGTCGTGAGTTTTGGTAAGAAGGGGAAGTTAAGTCATAGGTTCATTAGAACCTATAAAATCATATAAAAAGATGGATAAGTTGAATACATATTATATTTACCTCTGATTTTATCCTAAGTACATAGTTTTTTTCAAGTTTCAATGTTATGAAATTATATTCTGTATCCATATCAGGTTTTGAATCCGCAAGTCATTCAGTTTGGATGAGAATATTTCTTATGAGAAACAACTAGTCGAGATTATTAATCATAGGGAGAAAGTGTTGCGAAATGAGGTTATTCATCATGTTATGGTTTTGTTGAAAAACTATATGGTTGAAGAGGAAACATGGGAATCTAAAAATTCTATGAGTTAGAAATAGCCCTACTTATTTGATAAGTAGATAAAATTGTGGGGACACAATTTCAAAAGGGGGGGGGAAGGACGTAACATTTAATATATTTATAGAATAATAACTTTTCAAATTTATTATAATTTATAAATGATATAGTAATTTTAATTTAAAAGGGATTCTTTTTCTGATAGCATACCTGACATGGAACAATGTGTTTCTTTGAAATCTTATGTTGGTCACAAGACTGATTTATACCGAAAAATAATACATTATTAATATTATTTTGGAATTGTAGTTAACACCTAAACTTTGTATTGGTGGAAATGAATAGAACTAATTATATTATTTTTACACAAGTTTATTAAATGTTTTTACATTATTCTAATAAATTTTAGCGTCATAACATGAGAATAAATGCAATTTTAATCCAAAATACTCAAATTTTTTAGAAAGGTAGTTTTACCACCATCTGATTGTGAACCCATTTTAAATATAGTTTTTTTCACTTTTATATGTTCAATTTTAATAAATAAATTTCTTATTTAGAATTAGGAAAACAATATTATGTTTGGATAATGTGTTGGTATTTTCTAGATAAAATTCATATTTTAATGAATAGTGAAAAATACTGCATATTAATTCATAAGTGATTTTTTGTCTAAGTTATTTATATTGTTAGATTATATTTTAAATTGGTTTTAATGTATATTTAGATTTTTTACTAATTTAATCAAATTTTGGTCATTTTAAGTAATTTCACATTGAAATTAGATATAAACGCACATCAATCTTTTGATGGTTTTTACTTAAAAAACAAGATTTCTCATTTTAACAATGAGGATTATTATTAAATTAATTATTTCAACTTATGTAATATGAATTTGTAAAAATGTATTCCATGTTCTTAATTTTTTGGTATAAAATATAAATGCGAACCATTTATTTTTTTACATCATGAATAGTAAAATTGTAATAAATTTTGTTATCATAGTTAATGGTAAATCAGGTAATTAAAGGTAAAAATAATATTATTATAATATAAAAACAGACCTAACACTTATAATAATTTAATTATATGAGTGTATCCCAACCATGATCATCCTTGGGTTGATTTTCGGACCACATGGATCCACGTGGATGTGACTATGACAATTATAGATATTTTATTTAAAAAAAAGACCAAGATGTCATTATCATCTCTCTCATAACAAAAACAATTTTAATATGGGGTTAAGAAGTGATCTCAAAGACAATAAATATTCATTATAAATATTAATATAATACCTATATCCTGGTAATTAATTTATAATTTTTAGAAGATAAATAATTAAACTAAATGGTGACACAAGGATGATGTTATAATTTCGTAATTAATGAATGATTCAAATAAATGATATTATTAATATTAAAAGATATATTATATGAAATAATTTATGCCATCCACTAATTTTATGGATATATTTTACATATTTTTCATGATTTAAAGTAGTTTATTTGAACTTCTCTTGTTATGATATTTGTTAAAAGTCAACTAATGAATAGTTTCAAAATTAACACTATTGTTATTTTAAAATATAAAATATTTCATTAAATGATTTTAAATTTTTAAAAATATATTATTCTACCAAATGGATAGAATAAGTCCAGAATGTCATAAATGGAAAACATTTGGTTTGTTTGGTATGTTATGGTAATTACATTAACCCACAGGTTTAAATAACATGAAATCACAGTAAGATTAGAAAGGGTAAAATAAGGGTTAAACCAAAAAGAGAAGGATTATAAAATATTCAAAACTTGTATAATTTTATCTGGATAATGGGTATTAGAACCAAAAATATCTTATATTCTAAATAAATTATTTTGGGGCCTTTTGAAACCGAAATTTAATTTATATTAATTTAATAATCTATGAGTTTCCAAGGGTGTCCCTCCACTCTCTTATAATTAGGTATGCACTTTTCTCTAATACTAACACTTCCAAAGCCTTTTAGTTCGGAAAATATCTACCCAACAATCTTCTCTAGAATCCCAATACACATTTAAGAGGCCTTCTTTTAGGCATAACACCAATCTTAGAGGTGTTAAGGTGTTCTTAAAAGGTGATCAACCGAAGAACATGTATCAATTTTTTGAAATATTTCTATTTTATTTATTCATCCACATCCTCTAAATATTTTTCCTATAAGATGAAATAATAACTAAATTATCCTTAATATGATATGATGTTATTGTGGAAATATATTTTCATAAATCCATCTATAATTTAATCTAATCAGAAATGAACATTTCATTCATGAAGCGTCATGTTTCATTTTCCATAACTACATTAAATGGATGGTCCTGATAGATATACTAATAAATAAGTATTATCTTTTTAACACATTTTATATTATTAATATGATATAAAATATTATACATTTTAGTTGTTCTATTGAAAATAATATTTTCAACCATGCATACATGGGTTCTACCACATCTAAGGAACTATTGATTTTAACTTTTTTATTTTCATCACTGAATTTAACTCATAGTCATATGTTTATAGAGTTATGAAGAGACATTAAACCCATATTTAAGGGATAAATATTTATGGTTATTCAACTAATTAAAGCTGCTTGTTTCTAATCATTTATCACAAAACGTTTGAGCAATTTTATGGTAAATTATGGTGCAAGATCAGTGATTCTTTTATCAATTCATTTTAGGCCAATTTACACTAAATCTAAACTCATTTGGAATTATTCATCATTTCTACTAATTTTATATATATATATCAAAGTAAGTTTTCAATATTTCATAACAATTTTTATTTATTCACTAAATTTATTAACTTCATCATATCTGTGTTCTTTTTTTTAATTTTTTTGGTTTACATACACATAATTTCTCTATTCTTAAAACCATATCACCATTATTTATATACTAAGTAGGTTGAAAAATAAATAAATTTGAGTTCATGAATGATATTGTTTTAATCATGAATAATACCTAGGATACACTAGAATGAGTAAAAAATATAACATACCTAATTGACACAGTAATTAAAAAATATGTTATCTTACTCATGCATTATTTCTCTTAAACCATTAAACAATGCTAACAATGTGAAATTATATTTCAAAAAAATGTTTTTTAATTTTTTCATTTTCAATGTTAAACCCTTTTAACACCTTACTTATGTATATATTTTTGACAAAGTTAAAAAATTTATTTATTATAAATATCAATATAGTTTTATATGTAGAATGTGTGTTACTTCAATATGAATATTAATGGAGATAAATATAAGAACAAAATGTTCGTGGATTTAAAACTTTGTATACTATTTTCAATAATACCTTTTTCCTTGAAATTGAAAAATATATATGTACATGAAATCAATATGGCCACCTATAACATTGATATATCTCTATATATAATATTGTGGTTATGAAATTTGATATGTCTATAACACTAAGCCCTATATATATCAAGTGGCGTGAAATGTGGGATATTAAACACAACAACTTTATTTCTTACGCCTAATAAATAATAGTTTTAGTATTAAGTGGGTTTTAATACATTGTAATAAATTTTTAATTTATAAATTTTCAGGATCACCTTTATATGAAGAATTATTTGAATGATTCAAAAGTAATATTACCTATAGTATTTTTAGAATACTCAAGTTACTCAATCCATAAACTATTTATGGATATATGTATAGAGGGGAACATACTGAGGGATAATATGTGTGATTCATAGGTTATTCTTAGCACATTTAAAATCCTTTTAAGGTCAAATATTTTTTACTCACATTCCCTTTTTATCTATAAACTATGTGTAACACCCCAAGATTTTATATATAATCTTTTGAAATAACTTTTAGGTTTGTCATAGGTTTCTTTACATGCAACCCCAAGCCAAAATGTATCCATGATATTCTATACCTTTATAACATAGTCATTGGATTAGTGGGTATAAATTAGATTTACCTAATTATATTATATATATAAATATTTCCCAAATTTATTTATTGATTTATGTCTAATAAATAATAATTAAATTTTTAATTAAACTATTTAAAGATAAAACGGTATATTTTTCAAAGAAATATATTTTTCTTCAAGTTATGTATCATTATATAAATATATATATTAATCAATATTGAAAATATATTTTAATTAAATGTTTATCTTATTTTATGAATTAACATACACACATTAGTTATCTAATGTTTATGAATGAACATATAATCATTTAAGGGTAAAAAGTGTTATTTTTCTTAAAACTATTTTTATTTGTGAAATGTGTATTTTAGAGAATAAAAAAAATAATTATTTTATAATGGTTTTAATGAAATGAAATTATTAGATATTAAATAAAATATTATAACCCTCGTTCTTTTTGTTTTTACTTGATAAGGAATGAACATAAATTTAGTTTTTTGCTTAAAAATACATTTTTCTAAAAACCAGTTTTTATTAGGTTTTACATGATTATTTTGAAATTAATTTCTACCACTTATAGAAGTTGAATTTTGAAATATTGATTAAATATATTAAATAAGTATTTCAAAATTTTGTAATGTGGCCACTTATATTTTTTTTAATGAAATGTTAAAATAGTAAAAATTTATTATCATGGTTAATGTTAATATAGGTTTATAGGGGAGTTAAACTTAGTGATAAGGGTAATGTTACCAGATAAAATTTCATAATTCTTATTTTTTTCAATTTATTTAGAACCTATATTATCTTCACATTGAATTTATATCTGTTTGTAAGAATCATATATGAGAAATAAATTTATTATATTTAAATATATTAACTAATACCAAAAGTGTCCTCTCCCTCACATATAAAATGGAACCACCTATCTACCCTTATTAAAAAAATATTTAGCCTTTACGTATGGAAAATAAAAAAAATAAAAAATTAAATATATTCCTTCCCTTCATTTTATATCCACTGGTCCTCTCACAAGACCAATCATTCAAGGAATAAGGTGTATGTTAGAGGAGGTCTCTAAAAGAAGAAGTATAAATCTTAACAATGCTCTCTAGATTTTATATCTTATTCATCCATCTATATACCTAATTTATAAATCATAATATTATTAATCTACTATCATTAATATTAATATATTTTATCGTTATGATGGAACAACCTTTTTTCACCACCTTTCAATCAAATGGGAAATGAAATTATCACTTATGTGTACGTGTGGAATATTGACTCCACATAGAGATAAGATTCATTTTCCATCACCACAAAAAATTAATAGATATAATCATGGAATTAATACATATATATTATATATATAATATTAATATTATTCTAAAATTATAAACTATTAGTTATATTTATTTTAATTTTTTAGAAAATGAATACACTATTCATGCGTACGTATACACGACAATATCCCTAAATGGTGTAATTTATTTTTCTATATATACTATTGATATAAATATATAAATATGTACATAATTTATATATATTATATTTATGTTATTATTAACATTATTATTATATTTTAACCATGATCAAATTATGAGGATAAAAACTATTGAACTGAATCATTCAAGAAAAATGAAATTGTTAACACATAGAGAAGATGAATTTAATAATAAATTATTAATAATTTTGTGTTTAATTGTTAAAAGTGGATCCTATATGGTAATATAGGTACTAATACATTTATTTATATAATTATAATAAATTTTAATTTACTATATTTGCATTTATATCCCTTATAATGTAATTCATACATATGATAAGAGTTTCCCATCAAACATTTTTTTAGTGAAAAATATACCATATTCACCACTTGTTTCATTTATGTGGTGAATATAATTATAATTGGATATTTTATAATTAATTTATGTATATTAATGGCATTTATTATTTTATTTTATGTTATTTCATTCATTATGGGTTATTATTAAAATGTTTCCAAAGTGGTAAGGATTTTAGGTTAAAAAATATTTTTTATCAGGATTGTTTGTGCTTAAAATTATATTAATGAACATACATGATCTATATCTAATAAATCTTATTTAAATTATTTTCTTACATTCAACTTTTTAAATCCCCTTTTTTTCTTTCTTATTCATCTCTCAAATTATACAAAAGTATAAAATACTATTTTTATGGAAAATATTTTTTATTTTCTATTCGACTTATAATATTTTATTATATGTCGACATTTTATTTAAAATGATTGCACTAATTTTTTTACCATTCAATAAATACTTATTAAATTAATTTTTAACCATGTTTGAATTTCTATAAAATAGTTTAAAATGAATTGTCTTATCATTTTCCAAATAATGTAATTTTTATGAGACACTTGAAATGAATCTTTATTTTAACATATATCAAAAAATGGATTTGACCTCTATAATTTCTGCTCAATGTTTAGAATATTACATTATATTTTTAAATGGTTACTTTTATATAAAAATTTTCCTTCTTATTTTATAAATTTTTATATTTTATTTAAGAAAAACTAAAATTAAAAGTGTATTTACCTCAATAAATATTCCAATGATATTTTAAATAAAATTTGTATCAATAAATTTTTTTATGGTACTTATACATAACTAGGGATATTATTCTATGATACTATAATTATTAATTCTCATTATATATTATGATTATTATTATGAATTATTGATCAAAACTGCTTTATTTTCCATGGGTAAATATTTGATGAAGTGATAAATACTTTCAGAATCATGTGGCATTAATTTTAATTGATTATGAAGATAAAACTTTGAGTGAGTATTATTTTTTATCAATGAAATTTATTGGTTGACAATGGTTACCATTTAATTATTTCATTAATTTAAATTTATTAAATAATTTATAAATAATAAGGTACTGTATAGTTCAGTTTAAGTATGAAATATTGGAAAAAAGTTGATAAAGATTAGATGAATGTATATAGAAGAAAGAAGGTTACCAAGTCTTATTATCTCATGAAATTGAAAATTATTTGATAAAAATGAGTCTATTTATAATGATTAGAAAGTTATTCATAAAGTCTCCGATATGTTATTGATGTTTTTAGAAACATGTTTTTTTATTAATATTGTGATGTTTATTTATAGAGATTCCTTAAGAAGTTTGAAATATTTAATAGATTGAGTTATTTATGATGACCAAATAGAAGCCAATATACCATAATGATTGTATATAGTCAATTTTACTTATGTGATAAAAAATATTATACTGGGGGTATTAGGAGAAGGTTCCAAAGTAGACTTTTTGGATGGAGGTTTTTGAATTGTTCCATTGGACGAAGTTTACCATGGAATTTCTTTTATGAAGTCATCAAAATGGAGTCCGTAAAATGAAACATTACAAAGAGATATTACATAATATATTTATATTGACCAAGATTCGATGTAAAATCTTGTTGAAGATATACTAAGATAGAACCAAAGTAATATTCCCAATGCCATTAGATAGATGTGAACGGACTGAGCCATTCAAATGGTAGGTGGAAATATATGTTCTAAAGATTAAATTCATAGTTATATCAAATAGATAAATAGTAGAAAAATTATATCGAAAATTACTATGATATTTTAATTTATATACCAAGACAAAGAATCGATTGTGGCTGTGATTCAAGATAATGTTTGGATAGAGATAAAATCCTCTGAAATACTGTTACATCATCTACGTTCAATGGGGTGATTAGGGAGAATATTTTTTATGTTAAATTTATAAATATGTTGATTTTACAGTGGAGATCAGTAGGAAGATGGTTATCAAACCTTATCAATTGTGGATTGAGGTTGAACAAATATTTTTACAAAGTATATTAGAATAACTTTTACAAAGATAAATATGTGGTGTGAAGTTGTTGTGATGATGTGAATGAAGATAGTGTTGATAGTGTTTTATATTTTTAAATGAATTATGTTGTTTGTAATATAAACACAGTGAGCTTTCAATAGAATCTCATAGAAAATATTTCCCTGATTATTAGATGTATGATTGCATATCACATTAAATAAATAGAGGAAACATGTGATTATAATCAAATGAAGATATTACTAAATGATTAGAAATGATATTCATATTCCTCATAAAAATAAGTTTTTATAAATTTAGAAGTTATATTTCTTTGACTGATGATTCATCAAACTTATGTTTTGAATAAGTGGAATTGGGAATATTATTTCAAATAAATAATTGAGGTTGTTAATCCACTAAATGATGTTTTTTACGATCATCAATAAAATATTATTTAATGGGGTTCATTGGTAAAAGTTATAAATACAAGGAAATGGATTAAGTTGTGTAAATCATGCCATCAACTAGAAGAAGAATCTTGTAGAATGTTTTTATATGTTCAAACAATATAAGGAATGAAAAATGATCTATTTTTTCTTAGAAAAAAGTCATTTTAATATTTTTTATTGGATGGAAGCTATAAAGGTATATATGATGTATTTTTATAATATCATAAATTGTGGATATTCTGAGGTGGATATTCAATTATTCAGTAATCTTGAAAGAAAGACTATTTTTTCATTTTAGATTTCAAGAGAGTTGAAGAAGAACGTTGATTCCAATATTTAAGAATATCTTATAAAAATATTGGTGGAATCCTATATTTTTGGAATATTTATTATGGGGAAACATAGGAAGTATTGAGTGGGAGATTTATATTTGGATATTGGATTTTCAAATATGAGTATGCACATTTCACTGCGTTTTATGAGGAACTATGCCAACATAAATGGGTGCAAAGGTGTAGAAAATGTGTGATAGAGAAGAGAGTTTCATGGATGTTCCTTATGATAAATAATTGAAGCTCCATAAAATATTCCTAACCACAAATATTGATAGAAATGATAATTAGGAATGATTTTTTGAAAGAAAATGTAATAGATGATGTTGGGGGAACTATTCAGAGTAGAAGAACTTGATGTAGTAAAAGTGCATCAAATAAATGAAAGAAGAATGGATCATATAAATACCAAAAGGAGTTTCCTTATCAATTAGTGAATAGGAAAATACAGTATAGAAGAAGTGATCTGACATAAATGTACTAGATAGAGTAGAAGATATTGGATGGAGCAGTAACACAAGATGAATAGGTACCCAATGAACAAGAATAAAAACAAATGATAAAATAGATATCAGAATGATATTTCTTTTCAATTAGAGGTTTTATGAATAATGTAATTAATAATAAGGATTAGATGATTTTTAACTAAGAAAACCATAATTTGTTTAAAAAAATACCATTATATATATAGGATAAGACTGACATGGTCTGGAAAAGGATTGGATGGACAAATTTTTGATGAAGGAAAAAGGAGAAAAGTTTCTTTTATACTACTGTGAAATTAACAAGGAAAGAATAAATAATTGAATAAAAATGTAAAACTATGAAATCTTATAAAAGTATCATATGGTGGAATACATTCATAGTGTTGTAGATTATCTTAAGGAGAATGTGAAAAATATTTTATGTCGAAGTATAATAAATCAGAAAGGATATATGAGTTAGATAAGGTCAAAAAAAGTACAAGGAAGAATTAGTGTTTTCTTATTCCCCCTCCAAAAGTTTATGTACTGATACTTAGGTTAAGGATTTTTTTATATCCAAACCATTAGAACAAGTATTTCATTATATTTTAGAATATATGTACCATTCATCAGTATACACAGAATGGACTAGATACTATTATTCATTAGTGAAACTTATAAAAATATAATGTTAAATATTTTACATTAATTCAAAAAAATTCATATGATAAATAAAAGAGAATAGGATAATTAAAATTATAAGTGGTCTAAGAGAAAAATTTATAAAATTTCTCATTGGATAAAATGTTCCAAACACTAATTCACCACCCACTCAGTTTTGAATATCTTATAATATATCCCTCTCATTTGGTATTATTATATTGGTTAAACTCTATTAGATTATATATTTTGAATTTATAAACTTTTAAAGGTTTGAGTTTCTTCTTTTTATTATTACTGAAGTGTATTATTGGTGAAGATTTTGTTACATATGTGATGAATTCTATCTCTAAGAAGACCATGATGGACCAATGAAAGAAATATATAAAACAATTAATAAAAAATACTTACTTCCTAAAGAAGATGAATTATCATATTATTCATTCCTTTATAACATGGAAGATAAATTTCTATTGTAATTTTGAGTGAATTTAAAACATGTGTCCACTTATGAGACAGAAAAAATTTCTATCTCATTTTAATGAGGAATGTCAAGTGGTCGAGAGGTATGAAAAAAAATTATACAAATTATCCTCAATAAGAATAACCCAACACAAGTAGTGATGATGATGATCCTAAAACATCAAATATAATTTAGTATATTTAAATATATTTTTCATTTCATCCCAATAGAAAAAGTCACACTTTTTAGAGTATTTCAATGTATGAAAGAATACATCCCCAAGTAGGAAGAATAAGTAGATAACATGGAGAAAGATTCACAACGAAATTTTCCAAAATATTTAAATCTCTCCAAATAAGTTGGAACCCTTTATGTAGGAAATAAGAAACATAAAAAAAGAATACAAAAATTTTAATACAAATAGATCAAATAATTTGATGACAAATAATGAGGAAAAAAGACTTTGGATGAAAATATCTATACACCTGATGGAATATTGAAAAATACAATTAGTTTCAAGGATTTTCAATTGGAAATAAAATCCAAGAAGATGAAGGAAAATAAGTTATCATTATTAAACAAATTCAAGTGTCATGAAGAGTAATTTGAAATAATACAGAATAACATGTGAAGAGAATATGATTATGATTTAAAATAAAAAAACTCCCTCAATATTAAATGCCTGAAATTGGAAGTTAAGTTGGAAAATATTATGAATACACTTATTAAGACTTTATAAAAGAAGACGAAATTTTTTCTACTACTCAATGATCATTATAGGATTATATGGTTTAAGGAAATCCAAATTGTGACAAAAGGATCATTAAATATTTCAATGATCTATTTTAGGAAGGATTGAATACATATATACCATCCCTACCATTTTTAATAATTTTTCTAAATATATTTTCATGAATATTTTCGGTTAGAAACAAATATGTATAAGTATGGATGAAAACAAATGATAAGAGATATTCCACATTTTGAAATGTGGATATGGAATGTAAATAATATCATACCCTATAAAGATCCTCACAAGTTATAAAGGATCCCCTCAAAAATCATACAGAAAAAATAATAAGATCATGATTTGTGAGTTAATGTTGGTCTTATAAACAATTACATAATCATAAATTATTTTTTTGTTGTAGTACTATAAATTATAAGTCAAAATAGAATCCCATGACAATGGGGAGAAATCCATATATTAAGAAGAAATATCCAAAGTAAAAAAAATCAAAAAAATACCAATATATTTGGAAATCATGAAAATACATGTGATTTTTGAAAATATGGTTGTCAAAATCTTGGTAGACTCTCATCTAAAAATGCATAATAATATTACTAGAAAATTAGACCGTTAAATGTTTTTAATAAATAAGAAGCATCATTTAGAGGTAATTATAATTTTTTTTTAAAATATCCCAAGAATATTTTAAACAGTAAAGGTGAGAAGACCTTAGATTCCAAAAAAAATAAGTTAATGAAAAGTGAATTATGAAAAAGAAATTATATGAAGGATATAACTAAAAAGAATACATTTTCAAATCCATACCTATTTTGAATTAACGTAATGATATTTTAGTAATCTAGGCCCAAGATTTGTAAATAATGAGCAAAATGGAAGAATAACAAGAAAAGGATAATGAAAAAAGAAAATAATATAGTCTATACGAATTTATAAATGATTTATGTGTGAGATATAATGATGATTGACACACTGATAAATATTATTCAATAATAATTCCATCACATAAGAGTTCATAAATAATATCAAGGTTACACTTTGTGTTACAAGTGCTTTAAATTCTCTTAGGAAGATAGAGTTCACCTATAATGAAATTAAAGAATTGAAAAGATAAATGCAGTACCAATTATAATTGATTTTTAAATGTGCAAACATTGATAGTGGAGAAAATAGAGAAACATTGGTGAGTAAAATGTCTTAACATTGATGTTTACATTAAGAATATAGGGAAGGACACAATATTACCTTAACCACTTTGTTTTGAATTTTCTCTTTAAAAATATGGTATTGAAGGTGAAGTATGATCTCTAGGAGAGAAATTGAGATAGTAAAAATATTTTTGTGTTTATACAAAATACAAAAGTGAAGTATATTCCATTATTATTTGACCATAATTTGGAATTAGAAAAGAATATATGTAAAAATATCTTCTTGGATAAATATGTGTAAATTTTATAGTTATTAACAACACATAGCAAAATCCAGTTTCCCCCTTTTCAAAATAATTTTTTCAATTCAGATAATTTTCTAATATTTTTAATAAAAAATAATAGTAATAAAATTCTACTTGATGTGGAGACAAATAGAGTATGATGAAGATAGTTCCATAAATATTATTTCATATAAATCTAATTATTATGGAATATTATTAAAGTAAATTTAATTGTAAAAGGTAATAATATATTTATGTGTAATCGTCAGATATATAAACTAAACATCCCAGCACAATGGGGGAAGGAAAATTGAATCAATCAGAAATATAAGAAAATTGGAAGTATGAAACACCTCAAAGGCATGTTATATTACTAGTTTTACTTAGGTGTTTTAAATATATTTGTTGATGTGATTGAAATAATTTATGGTCGACATATCCTCAAGCTATTTCCTATCATATTTAGTATCATTGTTCTATAATAAATGTAGAAAACCCTTTAATTTTTTTATTAGTTCTCATTCCATGAGGTATCAAGACCAGTTGGTAATGGAATACTATGTTTTCAAAATAAGATACTATTATTTTCAATACTAATCAAGGGTTATATATACATAGAGTAATAATATGAACGAAAAATTTATTATATATGAACTAAACTCCATTTTATATGAAATTATTATTTTTTTCAATATGTTGGAGAGAAAGTGAAATAAAATTTTGGAAAATTAATACAGAGATAAATAATATGAATATTATGATGTTTACATAGTCATTTGTAATGTAATTTTTAGTTATTTATATCAAATAAAATATGGGATATTTAGGATCCCACATTTTGAGTGAGTTCTATTTGTTGTCAAAGATTGTTATTGGAAATTAGTGGTTATAAATGAATGTTTTTTATGACAATATATTGAATAAATTTTAAAAAATAAGGTGTTATAAAGTTCATTTGAATTATCCAAGCTTGGTGATAATGTTTATTTATCTTGGGTGAATGGATGAAGAATAAATTAAGTACTCAAGATATATTATCTCAATAAAGGTAAAATTTCTTTGAAGACCTTGGGTTTAATTAGTATAATTGGTGTGTAGTTCTTAATGTCTCAAACATGTCCTTGATGTTTCAATATTTTGGTTGTTTATCAACATTATGAAGTTTAATTAAGGATGTTCCTTACAATGTTTTAATGTTCGAACATATGGAGTTAGTAATAATGATTGGATGGAGGCCAACATACCACATTTATGGGAAATATATGATCAAAGTGAGTATATTTGATGAATCCAATCAGAATGAGGTTCATTAAATTAAGGTTTCCAAATTGCACCATCATATTGTGGTTAATAAGTTGTGCACCTGGGAAAAGTGACCAATTGACTAACATTTATAATGACATTAAAATAGATAACATCAAATGAATATTTACAAAGTCATCTTGTATAGTAAAACTAGATGGACCAATTTTTAATGTATAATTAGACTGAGGAATGAATGGGAGCCCATTATAATAATACTTAATGCGAAATTAGTCTAACATTAATAGACCGATTTAATGGGATGATAGGTGGAAATAAATTTTTTAATGATTACATTCTATGTTACATTAGACAAAAAAAGATCATACAAACCATATAATATGTTTTAAGTGATGAGTTATTATTGACCAAACATCACAGTGTCTTTTGTTTTTGATTCAAGATATTGTTTTAATGAGGAGAAAAGAATATAAAATAGAGTTCAATCAGTAATGTAGAAATGGGAGATTTCACCGTGTTTGTGAAATTCTTAAGTTATAAAGATATTACATTTTTAGAGGATATAAGTAAAATTATATATCCCAAAAATTGTGATATAAGAGTTTAAGTTGAAAAAATTGTTGTACGAAGTCCATTTTATGATCTTTTATAAATATCAACATGCACATTAAGAAGTTACGATGAAGATAAAAATGAAATTATAGATCTAGTTATATCTTACTAAAGGAAGCATGAAATCTATCTTATGAACATGGAGAGATATTAAAAAGACTTTATTAGGGATAATATTCTTTCTAGAAAAATAGATGTTTTCCTATCAAATTGATCAAACAAAGGAAAAATGTGATGATCATCAAATGAATCGATTGGTAAATGATCAAACATAATTTTTATTTTCATTAAACAAATAATTGTATATGAATTCATTATATAGATGTATCTGAGTGAAAACTCAATGTATTTATTTTTATGAGAAATGGAATCAAAAAAAATATACCACAAAAAGAATAAATTTGTGTGTACATCAAGTGAAAATTTCTTGAATCATTGGAAAAATAGTTTTGAGTGAACTTTATCATTCAATGGTTTTTAAGACAATGAAACAAATGAATGATTACAATTCATGACATTGGTCAGAGGAAGAATCTGGTAAAAATGATTCTATATGTCATTATAATGTTATAAATTAACACTGAATGATGTTTAGTAGGATGAAAGGAATGTAAAGATTTTGTAACAAATGAAATGATCAAAGAATTTTAGTCATTGTTTCTAAAGTTATTAATTATGTATTTTTATAGATTCACATCCAATTTTTCAATAATCTAATAGAGAAGATCATTATTTTCAAATATAATTTGTTATATTTGAATAAAAATGTTTACATTGAGATATATGTAAGTTACCTATGAATATTGACTAAAATCAATCTTTTAGGATGATTAAAGGTAGTCAAATAAATGAAGAATTGAGTGGGAGATTAAAATTTGGAAGTGGGTTCTTCAAATATGAGTTTACCAATTCCCCCAAATATTTATAGAAAATATTACTATATAGTGGTGTGAGGAAGATTTTCTATTGTGTGATGAAATAAATAGTTAAATTGATATGTGTTTGTAAGGAAAATTTAAAAAATTATAATAAAGTGTCATCGATAATGCATGATAGATATTATAATTTGTTCCAATGTTTCAAAATAACTGGTACCAGATGAAGAAGAGGGTATTAGACTGAGTAGATGCATTAGATGGGATAATAGTGCATCATCCATTGGAATGAAGAAGGGATTATAAAGATACCAAATGAAGTTTTCTAATCAATTGGAGATCAAATGTGAATATAATAGAAGAAGTTACCAAGAGTATAGGTATCTTAATGATTAGAAAATATTAGATAGAGAATCAGTACAAGATGGAGAGGAATCATATAGTCAAGAATAATAAAAAGGGATCATCGAATATATTATATAGAGTTTTCCTATCAATTAGAGATAAATTGAATTATGAAATAAGTAATAAGAAGAAAGAAATTATGTTGTTTAGTACAATGAAAGTAATAAGTAGAGAAGAATGGATTAAAGAACAATGCAATATTGTGACATCCAACATATGTATTATCTAGTGCAAGTTAGTTTGGGTGATTAAAATTATCTTATAAAGAAGGTAAATATTATGTTAAATGGATGTATAAATAACATCAATGATATATAAGTTGGACAAGGTTTTCACCAGTCCAGGGAAGAAGGATTGTTTTTCACCCCCATCCTTAATTGTATAAACTCACACTTAGTCTAAGGATATTTTTATCCAAACCACTTTAAAACATGTCTCATTATAGTGTAGAATTATTGTACTATTCATCACTATACATGATAAGGACAAGTTTCTGGGTATGGTTTTCAACTTTTATGCTCATGTTCTCATACCCTTAAGCTCATTTAATTTATAAATGATCATTTATATCTCACTTTTTTGTCCTTAATAATCATATTAGCTCATCCTTTCTTATGTTTTTTGTTCCCCATAATTTGATTACATGTTTAAAGTATGATATTTCTAAGAAGGGACCTATTTTTTTAGAACATATAGGGAGATAATGTATATATTTTTTGTACCATTTATTTATTTATATAATATTACAAAGACATTGAGGCTTTAAAATTATGAAATGGATCATAATGTTATTTTGGGAATTTTAACTTAATAAGATGTAATATATATATATATATATATATATTTGAAATGATTGGGTTGTGTCAGTTATTATCAGAGTAATGTTTAGTTATTTATGGAATCTAGGATGAGGAAACATTAGTGAGATCTCTTCGAATAAAACTTGATATAGGTGAACATCCTATGTTATGGTCAATAATTTTTTAATTTTTTTTAAGAAATATATCTTTTTTTAGATAATGGAAAGTATATGTGGTTGTGGAAAATATTCATCTTGGAGTGATAACTCTAAAATTGTCGCATTTGGTATTAAATTGATCTTAGCTGGTGCACAATTAGTGTGCTTAAGACTTCACGCATGGATATATACTTTAAATGGATATTTGTGGGATAAATTAAATTTTATTTATAAACCATTATGAATGATTTGGATTGGTAACAATCATGTATGATCATGGTTAAAAATTAAGTGTCATAGATTGAAAATAAGGAGTCAATATTTAGACATCATATAAATTATTTTCATTATTAAGTGGTTTCTCACTATGATTAATATTTCTAAATTATTATTTTTTGTGTTACACCATGGATTGAATTAGAAGGAATCATGGTAACAATGAATATTAAATACAATGCAATGATTTAACATCTAAGTAACCATGTTTTATTGGAGATGGAATAAAATATATCATTTCTTAAATTATAAAAATTTCTTAATGCTTGAATTACACTGAGCTTCCAAAAAATAAGAGTGAATTTTTTTATTAATTCCATTATGTGGAATGGTTGACCTTATTTTAGTGCAATCAGTAATCCACTAATTTGTGGAAGTGGATCTGTACCACATAAAAGGTTATTTCCACTCCCTATTGTTTGGAGCATGATTTTTTTAGTTTCTTATCATTTCAAAGGTGAATTAAATAAACGATGGACTATTATCAAGAACATGATTTAACATGATGAAGTTGAATATATGTAGTGGGACAATTATAGAAATTTATTATAAACAATTACATTAGTCTTATTTTTTTGTATTAAAATCAATAAAGAATTACTTGATCTAAATAAGAAGGATAGTGAATCAATTAGTATATGTGATAAAACTTTTACAAGATTTATGATGTATGTTTCAGTTAATTTTATTCAACCTAAAAATTAGATTGATTAATTCTTTAATGTCATAAAACAATGTATCTAGAGGGTGTTATCCCAAAACAATTTTAGTATATTTGACAAAATTGTCCGATTTTTTCATCAAGGATGAAATAGATATTGGATTAACAAAAAAATATCAGGAATTTTATAAATAAATAAATATGGAATTCCAAGGAAATAATAATAATAAAAACCTTGGAGGGAAGAATACAAGTCATTATTTTTTTCTAGAGATGTATAAATAAATATGATGGAAATTCTTTTAAGAGGATTATAAAATAATTCATGTGTGGAAATAAAAGTCATAGAGTAACTGAATGCTAAATTCATAGGAAGAAGTTTGATATTGATGTGAATGGAGTTAAGATCCACATAATGAACCCCCTCAGAATCTAGTGTTTAAAATTCATGGAGTATTTAATTATTCTAACCAATGATCGAATCCGATGATTAATGATGATGAGAAAAATTAGTAACCTATTAAGGATAGGGATAATGTGAAATCACTCGTCATCTCTAATATAAATATGGAGTATGGCAATAAAGTGGGAAAAGGCTTACCTACCATTTTTTCTTCAAGAAATGGGGATTACCTTGTTAGTTTAAGTTTCAAACATAACAATAGGTTTCTAATGGGTTTATTCGTAGAACCGGAAACATCCAATGATTCTATATCCATTTAGACCTACTTTCCAAATGTAGATGCTCTGTAGTTGTGGACTGATGAGGCTTAAGAATTTTCATTGGTCAAGAGGATGGGAGGTCAGACTCATCACACCTTTTTGGGGGGAATTATTGTCTACTCCGGGACTCTCTTATAGATTTAAGTTATGTTCAAGAATCCTTATTAATTTACCAAGAATAAAAATGAGTTTTTCCTTTATAATTTTCAATAAATGATTGATATGTGTGGGATTTAGAGAATCTCTTATATGTATTTGAGGTTCTTCATCGATGGAGAATCATATGTATGTATTAGAGATCCTTAGTCAATGGTATCCTTAAATATATTATATGGAAATATCTTAGTCTTTATGATAACCATACTGGTTTTAAAGCCACTCAATGGGGCACTTGAAGTTTATTGTCATTCAGAAAGACATAAATTATATCAGAGCTGGGATCATACCCACAGACGGGCTACCTACATATCCTTGTTAAAGAAGGAATCAGAACACACATAGTTTGATAGGAAATATATAGTTTAACGTCATATGGGACGGAAAATAATTAATGAAAGATGGGCTTAAACCTTTGAAAGGTTTCCTATGTACTCTAATTTTAAGGTAGAGATCAAAGTCCACATATTTCAAGTGAATAAATATGAGGTTTATGTATGATTAATGGCCCAAAGAGAGATGTCATAATTACTTTTAGACTCTAAGCCCATGTGAGTAATGCTCGATGTGAGAAACAAGAGGTATCAGAAAATTTGACGATTGTGCCATGAAAGATGCAATCATAAGAAATGATGTGGGGATTACGTATGTATGACGGCCCGAGTAAATGAAGACCAGGATATAGTTTAGGAAAGAAGCCATGGATCAGGGTCAATAAAGGTATTTGTGCTTTATAGAGATTTAGAATTTTATCATGGGGCTTAATCCTGAAAAGGAATCCCAAATTAAGAGGGACTTATGACTGGGTTTTATTCCTGAGAAGGAATCCCAAATCAAAATAAAATAAGGTTGGGGCATACTCTTGATAAGGAGGCCCAAATTAAGAGGACTTGTAATTTTGGTCTTACTCTTAAGAAGGAGTCCCAAAGTAAGTGGGACTTAGGATTGGGGATTACTCATGAGAAGGATGCCCAATGTTAAAGGGAACTTATAACCTGGGACATACTCTTGAGAAGGAGGCCCAAATTAGGGGGGACTTGGGACTTACTCATAAGGAGGATGCCCATTAATAGGGTCCACAAAGGTATTTGTGTTTTATAGAGATTTAGATAATTAATTTGGGGATTATTCCTAATAAGGATGCCCAATTAAAATATTATCTCATATTAAGGGATTAGATTGAATGAAGGGAACCTCTAACCATAGTGATATAAATTTATATAAATGACAAGGTTTTGGGAGATATTGCACAGAACACCATTCAGATAAGGAATCCAACAAAGAAATTGTGCAATAAGTGGATTTTAGGATGGTTTTGAAGGCTAGATCTTGAAGAGGAAAGGTGGATTTGAAGAAAAGAGGTGAATAGGTAGGAGGGGCACCCATAAAGAGGTAGGCGCGCAAGTCCTGTTTGGGCACGAAAGTCTTGTTTGGGCACGCAAGTCCTGGTCATGCAAGTATACTTGCGCGACATGAGTTTACTTGGGCGATGGAGAACCTATAGGGTAATACTTGGGTGAAACATGGCTCAGGCCCTTAGTATTATCCCTAGTTTCTCCCAGAAGTTCGGCACGCAAGTTTCCATGAGAAGACAAGGTGGCGCGCAAGTGTCTTCATTTCCCTTAAGTGTTGGACACTTAGGCACACAAGTATTGATGAGTTCTAATACTTAGGCTTTATTCTTCTTCTTTAGAGCTTCCATTATAGGAAAAGAGTTATTTCAGAAGTGTTCGAAAGACTTTAGACAGAGACTTGGATAACCAAAGCTGGAATATGAGTTTTGGATTTTTCATCCCTGAAATAGGGGGCCCATAGGGGGTATTTATAGGCCACTTGATGTTGGGGTGAAATTTCACTTTGGGCGTGCAAGTGACTTGAGCACCTCATGTCTGGCGTGCAAGTGACTTGCACATGCAAGGCTGGCGCGCTGGTATACTTGCGTGACTTAATTCCTTTGCAATTTTTTTGATGAATCTTCCATCTTCTTTGCTCGAGGTATTCCCCTTAGTCAATTTTTGGACTTAGTGATAGAACGGATTGTAAAACAAATCCCCCCTCAGAGTTGGATCCAGAAAAGGAAAGAGGATTTGACTCTGAGTTAAAGGAGAAAACCAAGGATTTTGGGCGCACAGGATGCGGCGTGCAGGTATCAGCGCACAGGTATCAGCGCGTAGGTGCAAAGCGCACAGGGTACGGCACGCAGGCATACTACTTCGCCTATAAATATGGGCATCATTTCATGCAAATCATCTAGCTTTCAAACTATTCTCTCTCTCATCGAGCAGGTGTCTCGGTTTTTTGCTTGTTCACGCTTCTTGTTTGCTGTGTCGCGCTTCCTCAGTCTGTTTCTGACTTACGCACCAGCACTAGCACGGTAAAACTTGCATGACCGGCTTAGACTTGAGCACCAAGATTAAACATGCTCACCTTAATGCCTTAGCAATTTTTTTGGATTTCTTCACAAATTTTATGAAAAAAAAACATAATTAAAAGTTAATTATTCAATCTTTGTGCAGATTCAATGGCTCTCAAAATAATTGAATCGGCTGATGAGTTGGGCACCAAGTGGATTGATGACATGATGAACATCATTGGCCATGACTACTATGATATCTGCAACAGCACTATCCCAGATTTGGCCAAGTATTTAAAGAAATATCTTTTCAATTTCCCACAGATCATTTATCATCCTTTATATGGCCAAGGTCATCTGTAAGGAGTCAACATTCCAGAGGCAAAGAATTATATTCCTCATTCCTAGTTTCAGACTTACACCAATTTTCCTTTAGCAAATATCTCAGTTGTAGGATCATTTGTTAATGCTGGAATAGTGGAGAAGGAATTCATAATGCATCATAACCCTTGTGCCTCAGATCTAAAACCTCACAAGCCTGAGCTGCTGCCACACTATTATACCTCTATTTCGGTTATATTGTGCATTAAGAGAAGCTACAATGGTGTGAACCTTCAAATTTTTTTCTCCATGCCATTTCCTTGCAGATATGAAAATAGACAACCCATGGGATGATATGTTTTCCACTACCGGTTGGTGGAGAGAAGTCTATAATTATATTAGAACAATATTTGAAAAGTGTACTCTCTCCAAATGGATCTTTACTTCAAATGATCCATTATCAAATCCATGTATCTATCTTCCAAGTATCTTGGACAGAAACAGAGTCATTGTTTGATCAGAAGAAAATTTTCTCAAAACGCACTCAAGAACATTCTTTTACAATTGTTCCAAGAATAGCAGGTATCATTGCATCTCTTATTGTATCCAATTGAATGAATGAATTCTAGGTGGTTGCTGATGAAGATCATAATACCGTAAATCAAATAAAAAAGTTATGTTGAAAGCCACTTGTAATTCTTGAAAAAGAGAAGAGACTCCAATCTGTGGATGTCCTTCTAACTCTTGTGCATCAATGAAAAACAATTTCATCTTCAATCATTTGCACCTGCATTATTTTTATACCTTCTTTAATTAATTTTACCTAAGCCAATGGGCCTAGTAAGCATAGTTTTATTTTTTCTCGGGTGATACAAACAACCAAAAATACTTTCCATCTATTAATTGATCAATATTACATAAATCATACAAAATGTATGTTTAGTGATCTGGGACTAGACTTGTCTTCAGAGATCCCTTATCATTTCTTGTAATTTTAAAGTCATGCATGTCAGACATAAAAAGGATAATGTTTAAGGTCGAATAGCTTTGACCGAATGGATTAAAAATTGACTCAATTCCTTGATAATTTGTTTGGAAACATATTACCACATTTAGTTATAGAGGGGAAAATTTTAAACTGTGACGTAAGAAATTTTGAATCTAAGGAATGACAAGGGAAAAGGGATAAAAGGCATTAGAGAAAGTATTTCCTATGAATGAAGTTACCAATAGTTGAAAAACCCGTTCGGGGGTTGAATTATGTAGGGCCACTTAAGGGAATTGGATGCATAGTCAAATAATAGCATCTTTTAGCTAATAGGTCCGTTATGTAGAATACTTATGCAAGGCCACCTAAGGGCACATGCTGCATATTAAGATAAAATAACTCTCAGAAATTTTACTTTCCTATTGCTAATAACCTGGGGAAGTTTATGGAGAATAAAATTTTCCAAAGCATTGTGTCTTCTATATGGAGAGAGGTATTTGAATATGGAGAGGATATTCCCAATCAATATTGTCAAAGAATTGGATGAATGTCACTCCTACGAAGGTTTGACCCAAATGTTGGGAAGGGAAATATAAACCATAGACTTGAATACCTTCATATCATGAAAAAAGTGTATGGGATAAATATGTTAAGGATGAATATTCTTTTGGATCCCTACATATTGTTGTTAAGACCAATAAGTACAAAATAGGTTTTCCCCACAAGAATGAAGTTACCATTATTTGACAAACCCATTAGAGGGTTTGAATTATGTAGGGACACTTAAGGGCATTGGCTGTATAGTCAAATAATAGCATCTTTTGGCAGACATGTCTATTATGTAGACTACTTATGCAAGGCCGCCTAAGGGCACATGCTACATAGTCAGGAAAAAGAATTCCTAGGTATCAGACATTTTGTGACCAGAACTCAAGAAAAGGGTTATGGAGATCTGGAAGTATTGAAGGTTAGGAGTATGAAACATCAAAATGGGAATTTTCTAATGCATGAAAAAGATACACAGACCAATGAAATCCATAATAATGTTGCGGTTGGGTCCTGAATTTAGGTTTTGGACTTCACTACATATCTCATAAGGATTGGAATCAATCGATACGTAGTTCTTGAAATACAGTTTAATGACATTTGGGACGAGATCATAGGATATCTTAGTTTAAGGTTGTAGAGTTTGGACCCTAATGAGGGAGACACCTTGTGTGTTTTATAGACCTGATGTGAATGAAGACTAGGGTTTTCATACCACATTCATGTGCTCACAGGGGGGGCTTTTAGTCAAGGGATTGAAAGTGGAATTTGGGGTTAGACCCAAAGACTTGGGGCTAGATTCAAGGGACTCTCGAACGTTCCTACATATCCCATAAGGATGGGAATCAAGTCATACGTAGTTCTTGAAATACCCTCTATACAGATTTTGTTCGTACAAGCAAAGGGTGAAAGAGGAATTTAGTGAAACGATGGTTTGACCCAAGATTAAAGGTTCAGGCATTTACTTGTATGCACGTAGTCTTTGGAATATAACATGAATGGATATCAATTTCAATAATGATTCCCTCTCCGGTGAGGGTGTCATAGAATATTGTATTTTATTGTCGTACAAGAAAAAAGTGTTAATAGTTTAAGGTCATATGCATGGACCGGTGCTACACAGTTTAGCGTCATGTTGCTAGGACCAATTGCTATGTAGATTAATGTCTTCTAGTGATGACAATGTGGGGCTGTATAGTTTAATGTCATATATAAAGGGAAATGATGAACCAATGTGAATATATTGGTTTCAAAGGGTGGGCTTCATGGATCAACATCTTATGAGATGTAGATGAACTGATGTCAAGATGTTGGTTTTGGGATTGAACCTCAAGAGTTTGCCTACATACCCTGCCTAGAAGGCAAGGATCAATGTCCATGTAGTTCAATTGAAAATGAATAGGTGATCGAGTTTTACTTGAGGAAAAACTAAAGATGGTATTGAGACTTACTCGTGGTTAGTATCCCAGAGAAGGTGTTATCGTTGAATCTTACTCTAAGCTCACGTGAGTCATGCTCAGTGTGAGAAACAAGAGGTTGTAACAACCCTAACGATGTGCATTTTAATGTCATGTAGGACATGTGCATAGTTTATAGTCATGTAGGACGTATTTATGGAATTTTTCACAATTTAAACTTCATGTAGGACGAATATGCATAGTTTAACGTCATGTAAGAAGACAAAGGGAAAACAGTTTAACGTCATGTAGGACGAATGAGGGGATAAGTAGTTTAATGTCTTACAGCATGGAAAAAAGGGATCATGTAGTTTAATGTCTTGTAGTAAGGGCTAAAGTAGTTTAAGGTCATATGAATGGACCAGTGTTGAACAGTTTAGCGTCATGTAGCTAGGACAACACAGTTTAACATCATATAGGATAGATATGTATAGTTTAACATCATGTAGGATGACAAAGGGAGCACATTTTAATGTCATGTTGGACGAATGAGAGGCTAAGTAGTTTAATGTCTTTCAACAAGGACAAAAGGGACTGTGCAGGTTAAAGACTTGTAGTAAGGACTAAAATATTTTAAGGTCATATACATTGACCAGTACTGCACAGTTTAGAATCATGTAGCTAGGACAACACAATTTAACGTCTGTAGGATGACAAAGGGAACACATTTTAATGTCATGGTAGAAGAATGAGGGGCTAAGTAGTTTAATGTCCTGCAACAAGGGAAAAAGGGACAATGCAGTTTAAAGTCATTCAGTAAGGACTAAAATAGTTTAAGGTCATATGCGTGGACCAGTGTTACACATTTTAGCGTCATGTAGCTAGGAAAACATAGTTTAACATCACGTAGGATGAATATGTACAGTTGTTACACAAAATACTTATTAAATAATATTTCATTGGTTGGAGTTGTAATGAGTTCTCCGTCTATTAAGATTAAAGAATAAGCTCCATTGGAGTAGACCTTATGTATTAAGTAAGGTCCTTCCCATTTTGTCTCAAGTTTTGAAGGCTTGTTTCCCATTATCATTGGAGTTATGAGGAACAATACCAATTCTCCTTGAATTAATGAACGAAGATGAACATTTTTGTTGAAATCCCGTGCTATCTAATTCTGATAGACCTCCATGTGGTGCAGGGTGCACAATATTTTTTCATCTAATTGTTCCAATTCATCCAATAACTTTTGAGATTGTTCATATTTGGAAGATTGATCACAAATTTCTACTCTGAGTAAAGGTAATTGAACCTCAATGGGTGAGACTGCTTATGTTCCATATACCAATGAATATGGAGTTGATCGTGTAACAGTGCGGGTGGGGGTCCGGTAAGCCTATAAAGCATGAAAAATTTTAACAGGCCATGATTTCTTATCTTTATCCACCATGTTTTGCAGTATGTTTGAAAGAGTCTTATTAAAAGCCTCTATTTGGCCATTGGCCGCTGCATGATACCGAGATGAATGGTTGAATTTGATGTTGAATTCTTGATACAACTTCCTTACCTCGGATGAACAGAAGTTGGTGCCATTTTCCATCAGAATGGTATGAGGGACACCAAATCTGGTAATGATGTTAGACTTGATGAAGCTAACAATGATTTTATATCTAACTTCTTTGAGAGGTATTGCCTCTGCCCATTCGGAAAAGATGTCTATAGCAGAAAAAATATACTTAAAGTGCTTGGATGTAGCCAAAGGGTAAGGTCCTACTACATCCATTCCCCATGTGGAAAATGACCATGAGTATTTAGCTGTATGAAGCTACTCTGGGGATTGATGAATGAAATTGGAATATACTTGTCAATAATGACACTTCTTAGTGAAATAAACACAATCTTGTATCATTGAAGGCCATAAGAATCTAATCCTTCGAACTTGATCAGACAGTCTATGTCTAGACTGGTGGGCACCACAGACTCCTGCATGTACTTCTTTCAAGACATCCATTTTCTCTTCACCATAAATACATCTGAAGATAATTCCATTAAAACCTCACTTGTAGAGAATTTTTTCTAGGTGTTCTGGGCTATCATAAAGAGTAAAATTGACCACACGTTGCCAGATTTGTTCTTTTGTGGCTCTATCAGGTGGGAGTGTTCTATTTTGATAGTATTCTTGGATAGCTATCATCCATACTGTAGTATGACCATATGGTTCAGAAATGGGACTAATTTCATTGATTTCCTATGTTCTGATTTGAACATAAGGTGAAACTATATGACGGTGGGAAATACTGATGATTGTTTCATCTCGATTTGGATCTTCCAGTGTTGTGGCTACATTAGCCAGTGCATCATCTTGAGCATTTTGTGATCACAGGACATATGAAAGTGTCGGTTCCGAAGGAAATTCTTCCATTAACTCTCTGACGTAATCATACAAAGGTATTAACTCTTATTTTCTAATGGCATAGTCCCCATTGAGTTGTTCCATTACCAGGTCTGAATCACCTTTAACATTCTAGTGATTCACCTGTGCCTGAAGCGCCAACTCCAATCCTGCGATGAGAGCCTGATATTCTGCTTCATTTTTTGTACCGCACTCTAACAATTAGAAGGAATAGGGTAGTACTACCTTTTCTAGGGAAATAAGCGCAATTCCTAACCCAAATTTGTTTAATTCAGGATCTTCCAATTTTTTCCTTGTTGGACTTCGGGAAGCACCATCAATGTACATTTCCAATGATTGAATATTATCTTGAATAGAGAAGACTTCCTCATCTGGAAGTTCAGTATCTAAAGATGTATCTTATACTAAAGGGTGTTCAGAAAGGAAATCAGCCAAAGATTGGCCCTTTATTGCCTTTTGAGACACATACTAGATATCAAACTGCTGAAAAATAACTACCCACCTTGCTAGACGTCCTGTAAGCATTGGACGACTAAGGATAAATTTGAGCAGGCTATTGTGAGATACCAATTGAATCTCA
Organism: Viscum album; assembly: GCA_963277665.1. Taxonomy (NCBI): domain Eukaryota; kingdom Viridiplantae; phylum Streptophyta; class Magnoliopsida; order Santalales; family Viscaceae; genus Viscum; species Viscum album. The sequence goes on along the minus strand of OY728154.1, from coordinate 62,947,958 downwards.
TGATGTTGCAGGTAGAGTCTCAATTTCTGAACTACAAATATTAATGCTAGGCAACACTTTTCAATACTTGAATATCGTGTTTCTGCCTGAAGTATAGTCTAACTGAGATAGTAAATATTTTTTCCATTCCCCGCATCGTTCTTTTGGGCAAGGAAGGCACCCAATGATCGCTCTAAAGCTATCACATAGAGAATAAGTGGTCTTCCTTCAACTGCTGGAATTAATACCAGTGGAATCAAGAGATGTTTCTTGAGGATATTAAATGCCGCTTGGAAATCTTTCGTTCATTGGTAGGTGACTCCCTTCTTCATTAATTTGGTGAAGGGTAAACACTTGTCTGCCAAATTGGCAATGAAACGCCGAATATAGGCCATGTTTTTTTAAATCCTTCTTAATTATTTCAAATTTAGATGAGGTTACATACCAAGGATTGATTTTTTCTTCTCAGGATCAACTTTGATACCACGATGGTGTACAAAAAAGCAGAGAAATTTTCTTGAGGTTACCCCAAAAGCACATTTCAAGGGGTTCATTTTCAATTTGTGTTGTCGAAGTTTGTGGAATATTATTTCCAGATTTTCCAAGTGATCAAAATTTTGTCTAGATTTAACCACTAAATCATCCACATAACATTCAACAAATTTCCCTAATAATGGTTAGAAGATATGGTTCATGGTACGTTGATATGTTGCACCGGCATTCTTCAGGCCAAAGGGCATTACCAGATAGCAAAACAGACCTTGAGGGGCTCTGAAGGCTATAGATTCTTCATATTCTAAAGCCATTCGGATTTGATTATAACCATAATATACATCCATGAAGGAAAGTGCTTCATAGCCATTTGTTGCATCAATTAAGAGTTCTGTGATCGGAACAGGAAAATCATCCTTGGGACAATGCCGATTAAGATCACTAAAATCAATAAAATCCCTAATTTGTCCATTCTTCTTTCTCACAGGGAAAATATTATCCACCCATTTGGGATATTGAACTTATTTGAAGAATTTATCCTTGATAAGCTTATCAACTTCAGCATAAATTTTGGAGGCATAATTTTGGTGTGTCCTTCCTACTGCTTGCTTGAATCCTCGACGTTATTATGGCAAACCCAAATGATGAGTGGAAACATCGGGATCAAGACCTAGAATTTCTGTATAATTCTATCCAAATACATCTCTATTTTGCTCTAGAAAATAAGTATACATTTCTTTCTCTTAAAAATTCATGGTCGCACTAATTAAAGTGGGTCATGAATCTTCTTTTGTACCCAGATTTATTTCTCTGAGTTCATCCACAGTGGTAGAGATACCTTCTTCAAATGCTGGAGGATCGTCTCTGATATCTTATTCTTCTTCTTAAATATGTGTTACTTCTTTTGTTTCTAATTTCATAGTAGATGATGAAGCATAATTTTCATAATCAAGGGAGAAGTTATAATTTGAGCACTTTGATGAAAAGGATACCATTTCTGACCCTATTGATGATGAAGGGTTCTCCTTGTGTAATAAAGAGGAGATGATGGACTGAGAATAGTCATCATCATTCATATCTGTAATTGCTATAACATCTTCTGGCCTGGTTGATGAGGTATAGAATTTCTGGATTTCAGCAGATGAAATGAAGACATCTCCATTTGAGCTTTCAACATTGCCTGGTGAATCAACAATTTCTACCATGTTGTCTGGCTTGGTTGTTGTAATTGGCATTATGGAAGTTTCCATAAGAGTATTTGGATTTGGGTATATCCTATCAATTTGACTGATAGGAAACACATAATCTGTACTCACATGTATGAATTGGTTTACTATAATCTTTTCCAGACCATATAAAGCCTTAATTTTTATAACCTCCTTTGTCGTAGAAATCTCATTTCCCTTCAAGTGATAGAATTCTTCCTTAATGTATTGATATTGACATGTTTTTAATGGGGATTTATCACCATACAATGTCCCAATTTGACCATTGAAACAATATTTGAGACACTGATGGTATGACGAAGGTACGACCACATGTTGATGAATCCAAGGCCTTCCAAGAAAAATATTTAAGGTTGTGTCATGATGAACAACCATGAAATCTGAATTTGATATATGGTCTTCAAACTTAGTTCTGAGTGTAATATCACCCAGAGGTTCTTGTTCATTTTTATCATATCCTTGCAACATCAAAGTAGAAAGAGATAAATCAGATTCGGTGAGGCCCAGTCGACAAAGTGTATGAATAGGGATGAGGTTGACTTCTGAACCATTATTAAAGAATGCTCTTCAGATGTCTATATCATTGACCTTTCCAGCTAAATACAAAGTTCTAATATGTCCATGCACAACATCATCTTAATATTCATCTGTACAAGATATCACTACATGGAATTCTGTAGGATCATTCACTATATGGAAGACTTCAGCTGTAGAAATTTTAGTTTCGAATTCCCAAGGACTTGACAAAGCCTCAATGAGTGCCTCCCGAAGATCCTTTGATAGATTAAAGGCATCTAAAATTGATAACTTGGCCGGTACTTGGGCCAAATGTTTCAAGACATCATAATTTTTATTTAAAGGTCTTCGTTTTCCAACAGGAACATGTGGTTTCGCAAGTGCCTTAGAAGTTGATGCATCCTGTATTGTGGTAGAAGTTAGAAATACTCTTGGAATTAGCAGATTAGACTGACTAGGTCTCTTTATTTTCTGAGAGGAAGAAGGTGTAACCTATAACTGATCTTTCAAAATAATTGTGCCAAGACTGAATCTACCATTTTTGGAAGAACATTCTTGTTCGTGTTGATCCCGCTAAAGGGTTTTCCACGAGTTTCTGCTGCATATACAGTTCTGGAAGGGGTAGGATTGGAATAGTGTCTTCTGAAATATCCATGTCTTCCCCTGTATCCTAAACCTCTGTCTCTTGCTTTTATTCCACTATTTGATACAACTAACTCAGGCTCCTCAAGATTGAAATTGTGGATGGTATAAGGATATGTTAAATGAATCTTGTTAACAGAACCAAAGATCAAATCTTCTTCTGATGAAGACTCTTCCTGATGAACCATTTCAGGCAGTACCATTTTGTGGGGTGGTTCTCACGGTTTTGAAGACGATGGCATAAAATCTGTCAGAGACAAAAACAATTTAGGCTTTGACACGAACTCGTCTTCTTCTGACTATTCTTCTTTCTTTGAGTTATCCCACTTCTTTGAAGATTTTCCTTCTAATGAAGGGGGTTTTGTTGTGGAATTCATAGCATAAGACACAATTGGTTAATTCAATTGTGTTCGTAAAATGGCATGAGTTAGGTTGATCGTTTTCCTGGCCATCCAATCATCATATTTCTGCACATTTTTCCTTTTGACTTCATGCCACTCTCCTTCTTCTGGATCAGTAGCAGTAACACATGCAACCTAGGCTAAATAACCTTTCAATTTTACCTGTCCAGAGTCTAACATATTTAGCTGAAGGTTTTTGAAGACAAAATACTCCTGAATGGGATTCCCCAACATCTTATGAAATGGGAAATTGTTGGGGAGGTCTTCATCTTCTTCCTTGTTCGGCCTTTTGGGCCTTGGAAACTGAACCAGATTGTTTTCTAAATCCAAGATGAAGTAGGTAGGAACGTGTTCATTCCAGAAAGAATAATCTTTTTTCTTCAAATCATCAAACTATTTCTCCCTTTGATCTCTTTGATCATCTTGACGAGGCAGCCATTGTTGTTGATGCTCAGGAGGTGGATCCCTTCGATATGATGAAGGTTTTGAAGTGGAAGTAGGAACACGTGCATGTTTAAGAATAACTGTAGAAGTATCTTCTTTCCCTATTCTCCATCCAGGAACTGGTGTAATTATACGAGTTTTATCCATAGTCTTTGTAAGAGAATCATCAATCTGCTGAGTGATTAATGTAAGGTCTCAAAACCCTCCTATATATTTCACAGGTATCAGTGGTGTGCGTAATTCATCATGAAAATTTTCCACACTGATTGGAAACAATTCTTCTTGAGGTAGTGTTAAACTTAAGGAATATGTTAATCCCTTCCATCGAGCAATGAAATCTGAAACTCTTTCATTTTCCCTTTTCTTACAATTTTTAACATCAACAACTATTGTCTTTGGAAACATTGAGCTGAATTAAAGAAGGAATTTTTTACTGAGATCTTCCCACCCAGTAATTGACTAGGATTGCATGCTTGTATACTAGATGAAAGTAGGTCCTTGTAATAAATGTAAAAAACACATGAGTGTAACTACTTCTTGTTGTTGAGGAGTTACCAATGTAGGATCACAACAAGAAACAAAATGCGTTAAGTATTGTTCTAGATCTCCCGAACCATTAAAAATTTGCAATGTGGTACTTGCAAAATTTAACGGGGGAGGAATTTCATCCACCCATTCAGGGTAAGCTATCTTCTTCGGTTGAACTAGTGCATGATTTCCTTCCATATCTTCCAACTGAGTTATTAATGTCTCAATGGTAGTCATTAATTTTTTAGAAACATATGGTTGAGCTTGGAACTATGCAGGTGCAAGAACTAGAGTTTGGATAGGTGTGGTGAATGGTAATATCACTTATGGTAGTACTGTCGGTTGTTGTCACATACGACCCATAGGATTAGACCTGTGAGGGTGTACTTGTAAAGGAGGATATTCTTGATCCATCCCAGTAGCTGTAAAAAATTCCCTTGACTGACTAACTCTAGCATGCTTAGGAGGAAGACTACCTTGAAGTGGTTCTGCATTTAACCTCTTTAAATCCTTCATTTCTTCCTCTTTTTGTGTGAACCTTTCCTCTAATGAAATTTATTGGCCTTCTCCAGAGTTAGGGGTAACCTAACTTTTTTCTTTCCCCTTGTTGGATCCCTTTTTGAGGGGGGGAAGTTGGTTACTTGAAGGAAAACCTAAATTCTGGGTAATCCTTTCATTCCGGGTATGCACACATCTTCATTTGTTTTAGTGCGTGCAGCCTATTGAACGTGAACTACTTCATCTGATTCCTCTGAGTGAACCTCATGTTCGTGGGGATCGGTAACAATGGAATTAATGACATTTATCAAATCATAACGCATTGCATCCCTTATATTGCATTTTTGCCATACTGTCTTCTTCCAAGTCCTTTATGAGACATTGTCTTTTGTTGAGTTGATCCCTTAGGAACTTCTTGATTAACAGTAATTTGGAGGGAATATCCTGATAATTCAGCTCTGTATTCCTCCTGTGGATTCTTCCCTATTCAAGATAAGACTAACATTCACTAAGGAAGAGATTGAGAATTTGAAAAATTCCCCAATCCGGTGGACTAGGGTTGTTCCTGTTGTTCCTACTCAACTCCATGAATCCTACCTGTTGATCCCGAGTGTTGAGTTAAAAGAGTCCCCAGTCTGGTAAGCTGAGGTGGATCTTGAACTACTACATCTGAGGCTTTCTTAAAATCTTTCCTGATTTTGTGGACATTAGTCTAGAAATTTTCCAGATGCATCAACCTACATCCACTCAAATCACTTGGCTCAAATCACCGTTGGGTTATTTTTGACACTTCTGTCACTTGATGATGTGCTTACTTTAAATGAGAAGCCGGTTCAATATTTTCATTTTCTTGATGAAAGAGTAATTAAACAATTTGTTCTTTATATGCCTGACTTTGGGATGAACTATTTGAGGCCTATTCTTGGTCAGGCCTTTGATTACACACAAAACCAGATATATGTGGCCATCCATGGGCAATAACATTACATGAGACCACTTTTGGCGAGTTTTGTTGACTGGAGAGTACAGTGAAATGCAGTGATCTGTGAACACCTCATTCCCTGATATGAATACCAGATGGGGCATTGGTAATTAATTGGCGCCACCTTTTCAGTGTGCCAAAGCATGCACGCTAAAGGGCTCTCTATTTCTTTTCAACCTTTGGATATCGGGAAAATGAGAGAGATGCCAAATCAAATTGGCATTGTAAAACTTATATTATTTTAACATGATTTTCATATTCATCATAAGATAATATTTTCTATTTTAAGTGATAAAGATTTTTCCACATGTTGAGATGAATATCGTGAATACAATATTCCGTCAACATTTCTCGAATATTATAATGAGAGTTTACCAAAGGCCAAAACATGACTGGTACTTCACCTTTCGCCAGTTCTTTTCTCATATTTAAAAATTCTTCCTTATCATTCGATGAAGATTCTTCTACCTGGTTAGACCAAAGTTGGTGCTTATTTTTTGTTTCATCATATTTAACAAGATTAGTAAAGAATTCATTTATCAAATTAAGAGATGCGTGACCCAGGGGTGGTTTGGAGAATGACCTACACCTCAGGCTATCTTCTGATTGAGAAAGTATTTCATCTACTAGCGATAAAGCATCAGACATGACTGGCTTCACATTTGCAAGTGCCTCAAGATAAGAGGGCTTTCTCATTACTACATTTTACTTTTAAGAATTTTCTATGCAATGCGAATTACTACTGTAGAGAGGACTTTTGTAGCTAAATTCATCATCATGGGGAGGACCACCATGGTGGGTTACAGAAAAAGATAAAACCTCTTGCTCCTTCGTCTCCTAGAAACACTGAGGGTTATTGTGGCTCTCATCTGAAGATGATAATTCAAGATCGACCGAACTGTCATGTAGAAAGACTTCATTAGGAAATTTCTGATGAATACCTTCGAAATTTTTGTTGTTACATCCGGAATTTGGAAATGAGAGAGTAGAATATTGAGTTGTAATAGATAATTGTCTAAGTTCATCAAGAACTCCAGCATCAATCAAGGCCTTATTGCAGATTGGCTCTTTATTTACCAACTGTGTTGAACAGGTCTTTTTCTTCGATGCCTTCTTACTCACTTTTGAAACCACTTGTTGATGAAAGTGGTTATTATGGGTAGGTGTATGTGCCTTCTCATGAGAAATGGTCAGGTTAGGCTAATTATCTCCATTCAAATCAGGTGTATTTTCTCGACTTGAATGTCTGTATGACTTGGGGGAGCATGCCCCACAATCCTCCTTGACTGGGAAAGAGGTGTGTATCTATTCTGGGGTGAAATGTTGATGAGTCACTCCCCTAATAGGGATAGATTTATAATTCCTTCCCTATGATTCCACTGATGTTGTTATAATTTTTCAACAGGTATCCAGAATATGGGCAAAGATTTTCTTCTGATCTTTCACCATTTTCAGAATGTTCTTGGTGACTTCAGCTATTAGAACTGAAATATATGTCCATTCTGTGTCTGGAGTAGGTGTATGTGCCTGCTCTTGTCCTCCTTTTCCTGTCAGAGAAATTTGACAGTACTCATGTGTGGGGGGAATTATTGTCTACTCTGGAACTCTCTTATATATTTATGTTATGTTCATAAATTCTTATTAATTTACCAAGCATGAAAATGAATTTTTTCCTTTATACTTTTCAATAAATGATTGATATGTATGGGATTTAGAGAGTCTCTTATTTGTATTTTAGGTTCTTCATCAATGGAAAATCATCTGTATATATTAGAGATCCTTATCCAATGGTATCCTTCAGTACATTATATAGAAATATTTTGGTCATTATGATAACCATACTGGTTTTAAATCCACTTAGTGGGGCACTTGATGTTTATTGTCATTCTGAAAGACAGGAATTATTTCAGATTTGGGATTGTACCCACAGAAGGGATACAAACGTATCCTTGTTAAAGAAGGAATCGGAACCCATGTAGTTCAATAGGAAATATATAGTTTAATGTCATATAGGATGGAAAATAATTAACGAAATATGGGCTTGAACCTTAGAAAGGTTTCCTATGTACTCTAATTTTAAGGTAGAGATCAAATTCCACTTAGTTAGCGTGAAGAAGTATGAGTTTTATGCATGATTAATGGCCCAAATAGAGATTTCATAATTACTTTTACATTATAAGCCCACGTGAGTAATGCTCAGTGTGAGAAACAAAAGGAATATGTAAATCTGATGATTGTGCCATGAAATATGCAGTCATAAGAAATGATGTGGGGATTATGTATGTATAACTACCTGAGTAAATGAATATCATGACATAGTTTAAGAAAGAAGCCTAGGATCATGGTTTATAAAGTTATTTGTGATTTATGGAGATTTGGAATTTTAACTTGGGGCTTACTCTTGAGAAGGAATCCCAAATTAAGAGGGACTTATGATTGGGTTTTATTCCTCAGAAGGAATCCCAAATCAAAAGAAAATAATGTTGGGGCTTACTCGTGAGAAGGAGGCCCAAATTAAGAGGACTTGTAATTTGGGGCTTACTACTAAGAAGGAGGCCCAAAGTTAAAGGGGATTATGATTAGGTCTTACGCCTGAAAAGGATTCCCAATGTTTAAGGGAACTTATAACCTGGGACTTACTACTGAGAAGGAGGCCCAAATTAGGGGAGACTTGGGACTTACTCCTATAGAGGATTCCCATTAAGAGGGTCCATAAAGGTATTTGTGTTTTATGGGGATTTAGATTCTTAATTTGGGGATTACTCCTAAGAAGGATGCCCATTTCAAAGATTATATCATCTTAATGGATGAGGTTGAATGAACGGAACCTCTAACCGTATTGGTATAATGTTATATAAATCACATGGTTTTGGGAGCTATTCCACAGAACTCCTTTTAGATAAGGAATACAACAAAGAAAACATTCCATAAGTGGCATTGAAGAGGGTTTTTAAGGATATATCTTGAATAGGAAATGTTTATTTGATGAAAAGAGGTGAATAGACAGGAGGGGCACCCAAAAAGAGGCAGGCACGCAAGTCATGTTTGGGCGTGAAAGTCCTGTTTGGGAGCGCAAGTCTGGGTCAAGCAAGTATACTTGCACGACATAAGTTCACTTGGGCAAAGAAGAACCTGTAGGGTAATACTTGGGCTAAACATGGCTCAAGACCTTAGTATTATCCCTAGATTCTCCCAGAAGGTCAGCGTGCAAGTTTCCATGAGAGGAAAAGGTGGCATGCAAGTGTCTTCATTTCCCTTAAGGGTTGGACACTTAAGCACGCAAGTGTTGATGAATTCTAATACATAGGCCTTATTCTTCCTCTTTAAAGATTCCATTATAGGTAAAGAATTTCCTTATATGTGTTCAGAAGACTTCAGACAGAGGCCTGGGCGAACAGAGCATGAATCTGAGTTTTGGATTTTTCATCCCCAAAATGGGGGGCCCACAGGGGGTATTTATAGGCCACTTGAGGTTTGGGAAAAATTTCACTTTGGGAATGCAAGTGACTTTTGCGCCTCATGTCTGGCATGCAAGTGACTTGTGTGCCCAAGGCTGGCGTGCAGGTATACTTGCGCGACTTAATGCCTTTGCAATTTTTTTATGAAACTTCCCTCTTATTTTCTCGAGTTATTCCCCTTAGTCAATATTTGGAATCTATGATGTAACATAGTGTCAAAAACCATCCACTATAGAATTTTTAATGTCTTATTTGGTTTTGGATCAACCCAACCTTTCAATATGAATAATTTAATAAGGGTATCTAGTTATCACCTCACTAATTGGATGTTTAATTATTAGGGAAGATTCCTAATGGTATGATGATAGTATTATAAATCTACACTTATTCTATAATTGATGTTTGTGGGATGATTCTATATGAATATATCCTTATTCATTCTCTTGTTGAGTTTTATGTTATCATGGGCATGGATTGCATTTCTTTACATAAATCCTATATCAATTTCTACGGAAGGGAGTCACATTAGACATTTTGAGCCATCCTATAATCATTTATCTATATGAGGATAATTATGAAAATCTATTGGATATTATATTCATTATATTGGTTATTATTTATATTCAAATGGGATATTTATCTCATATGATTATAGAGAAACTCAACATCAATTGAAAATTTTGTTTTTATTTAGGAAGGTCTACAATTTCCCCTTTTCTCACGCTACCCAATAGTGGAGACATGTTTTTTATTTATTGTATTGCATTAATGATAGGGGTTTGATGTGTTCAAATGCATAATTACACGGCGACTGATTATTCATCTCATCAATTACAGGTTGATGAGAAGAATTACTCAACCTTTTATTTAGAGTTATTTTCTACATTATTATATTTTAAAATATAGAATCATTATATTTATAGAGAATGGTGTGACATATATATGTATCAAATAATCCTAAATTATATATTCACATAGAAATAGTTGAATATAAACTGAAGAAGACACTTAGAGTTGATTGAAGATTATAAATTCTCAATAAATTACCACACTATGAAATATAATAAGGTGTATAATAATTTGACTCAATAGGATCTTGATGGAATATATATTAGGGTATCTAAAAGGGTCTAATATTTTTATATATGAAAACGATGAACCTTGAAATCTTGAATAATGAGGAGAAATACTATCTCTTCGAATTATTTTTAACCATTTATCCATGTGATGATTAAAAAGTTGGAAAAAAAGACATAGATCTATAAAAGATGGTATCAAATGTTATAGAGATCAAAATTATTTGTGACAGAATAACAAGGTTCATAAATTGAGTATGTGTCTCTTCAATACTGGACTTAAATGAGAAACCATTTGATGAAGTACACAGCTCATCATTCTCTATTCATCCTAGATGTAAGAAGATGTATACATATCTGAAGAAGTATTTATGGTGGGACAAGATAAGCATGGATACTAAAGAGTATTCATCTCTGTGATTTATAATAATATAGTTTAAGGCTATGAGACATAATTCTATGGTGATATTACACTGATTTCCAATACCAGAATAGAAATTGTGAAAAATCACTATTGTTTTCATTTTTGGAATCCCCAAAATTTCTAAAATCCATAATACTATTATTGTTATAGTTTATCATCAAATTATTTCATTAAATTTATTTTTTATAAGATAATATATAAATCATGATCATATTTGTAGGATATACATTAATGAAATAGATATATATCATAGACAGACACTTTTAATTTTATCTGATCGTGATATAAGATTTACCTCAATGTTTTGGAGAAGTCTTCCACAAAATCTAGATAATGATTTGTTTTTTAGAACATCCTATCATCCTTTGAAAAAATGTTCTGTCTAATAAAACCATTAAAACCCATCAAGATATGCACAGATCATATTCCACATATTTCAATATTTTTCAAGATAGACACCTTCCTCATGTCTAATTAACTTATAAATACATATTTTAATTGAGAATTCAGATGCTCTCAATGAAACCTTCTATGGATGGTAGGGTATAAATCGAATTTACGGGGATGAATTTTGAGAAAAACATATATTGATACTTGAGGTAGCTGAGGAAATAGAATAAATAATTAGATACATTTATTCGTATATCAATGTATCTCAGAGTCAGAAATAAGTGTTATGCATAAATTTATAAGTGGTATCTAAAATTTTATATTAATGAGATGATATTTCATTGAATTCCACCCTAGAATAAGGGTATGAGATTCAGAAAGTAGTGAAATTTATGACATAGATATATTGTCCCTTTCAAAATTCTTGGTCATAGCAGGATTTTTATTTACGTAGTTTACCTTCTAGTAAACCTCTCTCATGTTCACTATATCTTCCATGTATCATTTTTGAGGAATTATATACCCAATACTTCACATGTACTAAAACTAGTGGTCATACATATGAATTTTTATCTCTTTAATGAGGAATAATTATTAAAAATCCTTGATCCTAGAGAAAATCTTCAATGAAACATGAATACTCTCATGTTTTAATTTATTTGTAGAAATCAACGATTTAGGGAAAATACTAGAGATCTAAATGATGTGATGAAGTAGGTATATCCACAATTTTTTATTATAGTAGTGTAATTTGAAAGGAAAAATTCATTTTAAGGGGGGTTGAATCTGACACCCTAATATATATTTTATTCCTCTAAAATAAATTTTTAGTATTCTATAGCTTTCTTTATATACAACCCCAAGTCTAAAAAAATGGGTGATACAATATACCTTTATAACCATGAATTGGATGGTATAAATAATATCAATTACATTATGATATATATATATATATATAATTTTTTTACAAAAGTTAAATTAATTTATTAATTCCTAATAAAAAATCATTATATTTTTACAAAAGTCCTTAATAAAATAAAGGACCTATTATTGGAAGAAATATATTTTCCTACATGTTATGTATAATTATTAGAAAAGGTATATTTATCACTAATAAAAAGTTATTTGAATAAAAAAATTATAATTGAATGAATAAAAATTAATGAATTAGTTATCTAAAGGATATGAGTGAATATAAAATCATTTATAGGTAGAACGAGTTCTTTTCCATAAAGTTTTTTTATGTTTGTAGGGTTTTTTTAAAATAGATTAAATAATTCATTATTGGGTGACAATTTTAATGAAATGTATAAATTATATAATCATTAAAATATTTTAACAATCTTTTTAGATATTTTATTAGTTATGTAATGAATGTAAATTCAGTTTTATGTTTAATAACACATTTTTCTAAAATTGATATTTTTTATGTTTTATGTGATTATTTTGTAATTAATTCCATAAACTTATAGAAATTGAATTTGGAAGACCGGATTGCATATTTGGAGTCATCAAGATTAAATTTTGTTCAGAGGCCATAAAGAAACCACAACTCTGGTAACCTAGAGCCAGTGTTGACTTTATTACATTGGTAGAAGATACAAGAGATATCAATACAAATGATCAATCATATTAGTTGTACCTAATAAATATATACGTACATGATCCCAATATAAAACTAAATATATTAAATATAAAATAAAATAACAATATTCATTTATCAATAATATTATTCATAGTGTCCTTTATATCTTGAGGAAAAGAGAAGAAATAAAGGGTGATATTAGATAGTTAGTAAGGGTTATAGAGAAAAGAATATATCATAGATCAATAATTCATTATCAATATCTCAAAGTAAATAATTGAAAAACATCCCATTTAATAAATAACATGATTAGGAAATGTATACATGGATAATAAAATTTCATTAATATCACAAACAATAGTAACTGAATTTGAAATGAAGAGAATTCTTTAATATTGGGATACAATATCTAAGACATCATGATATATATATATATATATTAAAATCCGTGTACCAAGATAGTTTAATCAATTGGTAGGTATACACTAGAAACCACTTTAAGTTGTCCAACCAATTTCTATCATGAGTAGTGTCGATTTATAAGGGGGATATCAATTACTAGACCCCCATATCACTGCCTTTTTAATGAATTCCTTATATATTGAATGAAGAATTTAATTCATAAATAATATGTTTTATAAAAAATATCAATATCGAGTAAAGAATATGGATTATTAGTATCTTCCTAGTCTATCAAATATCTTTCAACGTTAAATAACATATGTAAAAATAACATTCAATTTTGAAAATAATCATATCTAAGATACAATGTAATAGTATATTTAAGAGAAATTCAATGACTAATGATCTGAATAAAGTGAATTTCTCGAGATAAATATAATGACCACAAAATTAATAAGAATTAAAATATAATCATCAATTAATTTGAAATATAGGTTCTGTAAAAAATCATTTTATTTTAAAAAATGGAATTGAAATATTAAAAAATATTTAATTAAAGATTTTTATTTTGTAGAATATTGAAAACATGTAGAAGAATATAAACAACATAAAATGGTAATAGTGATGTAAAAATATATTAAAATCATATATATGAAAAGAAACATTCCTTTAGAGTTTAAGTAAAAAAAGTTGAAAATGATCTTTTTAGAGAAAATTATAAATATTCCTTTAAAAATCCACAATAAGTGAAATATAACCTAAAATCTCCATAATAAAAATTTTTATTGAATAAATAAGATTTATGTAAAATAATTTTTGAAAATATAGAGATGAAAGTAAAATTTTACCCAACCAAAAGATAAATAAGACAAGTATTTATATTAACAATTTATTTGATTGTTTCATGTGACAAAGGGAGGAAATTGTTTAAGAAAATATAGAAACATATAGAAAACCCATAGGATTTTAAAATAGATGTATTTTATGAAGGATATATTATTAATTTATATCATTGAAAATAAGATAAATCCATAGAAAATGATATTGTAAAATAAATATGTACCTCTTTGGTAAATTTTATATTATAAACCCTTGAAAGAGTAAAAATAAAATCATATAGTAATCATAATGAATAATTATATATTAATTTTAAATACATAAATGGGAAAATATATAACCCACAAAAAAGAAATAGGTGGATAATAACAATTATGTATTAATGGAGTAGAAATTGATATTGCATCACTTGCTTCAAGTTTGAATTGCCTCATAGGTTATCTAACATTCATTGACCTAAATTTTAATTTAGTGTAATCTCATAAAATCATATTCATATCTATAATATCATATAAGATCCATTTATAAAATTTTATTACCCATTTTGTAACAATATTTTATTATTATTATTATTATTGGTGTTAACTACATTGTTTTCCAATGTATGTTTTGATTTGGTAGTGTAAATCCTTGGGTATTTCTCAAGGTTTCATCATCACCAAAATGTTATTAAATATATATAAATAATACATATTAAATTTATAAATATAATATATATTAAATATATATATATATACATATTTAGATTCATCTAAGAAATGTATATTAAAAATTTATTTATATTTTTTATAGAGACTATGGGATGTATGTAAGCATAAACATTGTTTTCATTTTTCGATGGATAAAACAAAAAATGGTAGATAATAATTCACAGTTAAAGGATAATTATTATATCATATATATATATATATATTATTCATTTAATTTATCCTCATTAAAACCCATTTAAAATTAAAATGGTAACTGACTGACATCACTTTATGGAGGTGGTTGTCTACACACACATGATTGATTGTACTATCTTCCACTAAAATTGAATATAAGATGTAAACATGAAATTATAATTATATATTCATAATTATTTTCTATTTATAAAATATATTCATTATTTCATTCATTATGATTAGAAATGTGAGGCGGTGATGAAAATCAAATTCCATCTGTTTTTGAGTTGGTAGCCCTCCAAACACATGAGCGATAGTTTCATTTCCCATTTGATAGAGAATGGGATTTTTAAAAACATGTAAAGATACCTTGTTTAAATAATAATTGATCCAGAACATAAATATCATAAATTTTGTTCATGACCCCATTGGGTTTCCTGCTATCACCTAACTACAATATTAAGTCAAAGGGAAAAACTTTTCAACAATAACGAGCAAACAAGATAGAACAATGGAAGATAAAACAATGATCAATCTGCATCCCACAACACTCCTCAAGGAGAATCACACTAATAGATAGTATGAATATATCCCAAATAAATACATCATCCAATAAACATCATAATATACATAAATACAAAGTCTAATAGTCATTGTGTAATAACATGGCCATAACTTCATCAGCCACCACCATCACCAGAGGTCCAATGAATCAAGCACACCAACCACCTCCAAGGGGTGTCTTCCCTTTTCCAAGACCTAACACAGGATAATCTAAAAACTCCCAAATGAAAAGTTTTGATGTTATTATAATATCATATTTGGTCCTCACCATGTATTCTATATAATTATCCAATAAAAACTAACCATTTATTCTTTTATTTAAATAATGATATGGCATGACATGACATTCTCACATTTATTAGTCAAAATATGCTTCTAAATTTATAATATAGACAATATATCTGAATAGAATTAAATAATTTTTTTATAAAATATAAGGTAATGTATAAAATAGTTATATAATCATTAACATGTATTAATCAAGTCCAAACCAAAGAACATATTCACATTCCCTTCGGTTTGTTAGTTTCTGGATCTATGATTCTCACACTACTCAGTCAATCATCATGTCTCAAAGTTTATGCACACATCAATAAGGATGAGGAAATCATGATCATTAATCAACACCCCATTGGGGGAATCCAGCCTAACTTGGTTCAATTATAGTTTTTATCATCAATATATTACTCAAGAGTCAAATTCCAAGTGTGCATGTCCCAGTCACCCACTATCTACCCAAGATCACATGTTCTATCAATCAACCAATAAATAATTTAAGGTAAATTTATTCATTTCAATAAAATTAAAAATATAAATTCCCAATTCATGTTTCATCATTCCATTTTAATTTTGAAACCAAATCATGGGATTTCATAATGTTCATTCTTTTCAAAATCATCTTTCATTTAAACTTTTTTTCTCAAAGATCATCATCAAATTATTTCATCAAATAAATTATAGTTTCAATCCATACTTATCAAAATTTACCCAGTTTATCAAATCCTATTAAAAATTATTTTAGTTCATAAATACCAAAATTTTGAAATCAAATATCAACTTTATTCAATTTAAAGGAAATATATTGAATCTATTTTTCAAATCATGTGAGAAAGTAAAGGTTTTATGTGTAGGTAAAAGTATTTGGGAACCTAATACTTTGAGGTCACATGGTCAAATAATCAATCACCTAAAATAGTAGATTTCAATATAGAATCATATGTGAGGAAGATTAGAAGGGAAAACGTAGAATCAAAATCTATTAAATAATGGTTCAAATATACCAATAACTTGGGGACCTGCCAATTTCAAAGAATATAAGAGAAATAGAATGGATAGTTCCATATGGAAGAAGTTTCACATATGGAAAGGTGATAAATGCAACCATTGGAAGATTTTTTTGATAGAAAAGAGGATGAGAAATCAAAACTCCTCTCCTTAGAGCCTCTTATATCCAAAGGAACTAGTTAGGGTCGAATGGGTGGTGTCTAGAGTTAAAATGGGAGTCTAGTGATTTTAACTATATTTTACGGATTGAAAACCCATACACATGATTTCCAAATTAGGAAATGTTTTTATTACTAACTATGTAACCTCACTAAGATTTTGGGAACATCCCACCAGTTAGCTTCATGATTTAACTAACTATTCACCACCCTTGAGAATCGCCACTCAAAAATTACAAGTTGTTTAGAGGAGAGGACACATAGTTTACACTAATTGGGTGACCCCACCATTTCCCCAAGACACAGATCATGGTTTATTGGGATGAACCATATATTTTTTTATTACCATTTTATAAATGTGCGCCACCTCAAAAGCTTATAAAATTATATGAAAAACTCTAAATATGACCCAATATAATACCTAAAAAAATATGATCAAAATAATGCGTTAGATGTACCTTAAAGATGTTATGGGATTCTATACATATAGATTAATATAATTTAATAAATATAACAACATCAAAGTATATTGAATATATTGGAATTATTATATTGTAATTGTTAGGATGTAATTGAATTTGGTTAAATAAGACGTAAAAAAGAAAGAGCTTGTTTAAGATGATTACCTTATCTTAGAGAAACCTTATCTAGATTTATTTTTAAGAACACTTGGGTTGGTAATTTGGGAATAATAGAACCACTATAATGTGAATAATAATTTTAGGATGATAATTGGGTAGGGTTTGGTGGAGAGAGGTTTCTTATCTTGGTGTATAAAGAAGATTTAAGGGGAGCCCTTTTATAAGTAGAAGAAATAAAATTCTAAAAGTTTATTACAATATTAAATTAATATAAACTTTTTTTCAAACTGAAAAGGTTCCAAATATTTATAATTCATAGATAATATGAGAATGTGTTGATATCCTCTCCTCTAATAAAAATAGAGAAATGGTAGGTGACTTTTTCACTCGTATCTCTTTGTTATAACCCCCATAAATCTGTTGACAATTACCACAAAAAATATGGTTTTAAGTTCTAGAAGCTAAAAATTTTATCATATAAAAACTATAGGCCAAGAAATGGATAGGGGATGATAATTTCGACAATATCTTATCCCCTTTTTAGTTCAATATGTTTATTATTTTTAAATAAATTAATAAAATTTATATTTTATAAAATTTCATTAATGCCATTTTTTACACTATTCAATTATTTTGACTTTAAAAAACTAAATTCAAATATAGAATTAAAATATATTACTTTAACAGATAAATAATATGTTATATATATATAATTCTAATAATAGAATCATTTCTTAAAATATTATTACCTTTAATATTTTAAAAATCATTTTTTTTATTTTTATATTAATTGAATAAACAGTGTATCGGCATTGTGTAGGAATTGAAATTAATTATTCATTTACTAAAAATTAAAAAAATTCAAATGATAAAAAAATCTTTTCCGATTTTAAATAACCATTTATAACTAAACCGATGTTTTTATCGCTCTTACAAATATTATATATATTAAAAGAATGAGAGTTACATTTTTTACATTACACTTTACTTAAGTATTATAGTGGTCATAATCAAAGATAAATTGACACAAAATGTGATATATTAATTTTTTTATGATTATTTATTAATTAGACTCATAAAATTAAATAATGGAAAGTGTTTAATATATTTTTAATGTCTTATCACATAATTTTTATCCTTAATTACCCGATTTTCACTTAGTTGTGTTGATAAATTTTAACAAAGTTACTATTCATGATGCCTAAAAAATGGGACCCATTGAAAAACTTTGAACCTAGTAAATCCAAATATGGAATATATTTAATAAAATTTAATTCCAATAAGTTGTAAAAATTACTTTTCATATTAATACGTATAATGAAAAAAATAGTTTTTAGGAAAATTAGGTTTAATCATGAAAATGTATTTATAGAAAAATCAAGTACAAAGCTAGTTTTTATTCAATTTATTAGATTATTTATAAATTAAGGGGAATTATCTTAATTTAATACTAAATCTAAATCATAATGGGACTTTTCAATGAAATGATGTGATAGTTTCACAAAAATAAAAAAAAATCACTATTCAATGAAAAATTAATCTATTTATAATAAACACTCAACAAAAGATAATGATGACATTATGGTTTATAAAATTATATTATTTATATAAAATTAATATTTTTAAAATTATAAAAAATTAATTATAATATCCACACAGAAAATGCAAGAATAATCATTTTTGAAGAAAAAATATTATTAGAGCATAAAATGGATTTGCACAAAATTAATAACATATTTCCTATGATTTAATGACTGGATTTAAATAAACTAAAATATTTATATATATTTTCATAATTTGGTAAATACTATTCATACTGGCCAATCAAAAGGATATGAAATAATATTTTAGTTGTCTATCTTGGTTTGTTTAAACTCAGGGTTTCATGTAAAGAAAGTTATCAAAGAAGTTAGATTTATTTAAAGATAAATATATCATAAAATCATGAATTGGTACATTCTACCCCATTAAGATAATTTCACCCACAAAATTTCATCACTAAGATACAAACAATTGTGGTACTTATGTCTCGTTACATCCTCATGTTCCCACAATGATTCTTCAAATTTATGGTTTTTCTACAAAAAATTAACCATATAAGTGGTATTGTTTCCTAGAACTTTCTCAATATGATCTATAATTTTCAAAAAAAAATCCCACATAATATAGATTTTTCTCTTGTGGTATGACCTTTGAGTTTATTACATGTTAATGATTAGGTATAAACTTCCCTAGTATAGAAATATTGAACAGATCGTGAACATGAGATAAGTTCTATTGAAGTTGAAAACATCAATCTTCTATCCCAATACGACCGATAATTTAATACTTACTAATATATATAGCACTCTAATTTATCTTCTTTCTGAATATCATAAGCTTCATCCAAGGAGAAATTTGTGGGAATACTTTTTGACCAATAAAAAATCTAGAAATTACCTATGATTGCCAATATAATTTTATTTGACTTTGAGGTCCCCTTATGGGATATTCAGTGGATCTAAAATACTCTGTCATATCCTCACCTATATCAGTTCCCACTATTTTTCATTCTTAATCTTAATCCCAATATGTTTTAATTTTATACTTATTTCAATAAATAATTTCATAAAGATCCATTTAAATGCTCATGTTAAATCTGTCATAGTAGAAAAATTATACCAAAGGAAGGTGTTGGTCGAAACCACATTTAAAATCTATAGATTAATCTCTTAACACATCATCTAGATAAGGAATGGACCTTTTAGTATACCCAAATATTTGAGGAGGATAAGTAGTAATAAAACTTATTTATGTATTTAGATCCAATTGAAGGGTTCTATAGAACATCAATGTAATCATATGATCATGATTATATATGATTTAGATTGGTACTCCATTAAATATTACAACATCATTAATATATAACTGAGTAAGATAATGAATATTGAAATCATTTCAAATTATGATAAAATTTACTTATTTCAAAAGCCAATTGAATATAACACAAATTAAATTATACCATTTATATGTTCTGAGTATTTCGACAATGAAACACAACATAATTTTTTCCCATTTCCATTCTAGTATGTGTAATGGTTGTAATAAACCCTTAGACTTAAATCCATCGACCTTAACTTGCTAATATGCCAGGCATTAGGATAAATTTTATGCAATTTCTCTTTTCATATTATCCCATTAGAAGTAGTATTTCTATATCTATACATATTCATAATTACATAATGAATGATGAATTGTTGGATTTATCCAACAAATCATTTTTTTAATTCATGTATTGATGAAAAACATACCCAGTTTCTAAAATTTATCATTATAGCATGATCATGGTCTGACATGAGAATATTCCTCACCTTATTCTATAATTCCACATCTTCCTTCGGCACCTTATTAATCTTATAATTGATTAATGGTATAACATTAATATGAGAGAGAATATATTTTCGATTTTTCTCAATATTTCATGATCCATCATCTAAAAGTCTATAAACATTGGATCTATTTTTCTCATCATCATGAAAAAACTAGAATAATATTTCTGACTTTGAGTATCAGCAAACTTATTTTCTTTCTAGTGTGGTAATATTTTGATTAGTCCTATTAATTTATAAAATACAACCATAATATCCCACATATATTTTAATATTTCTATATAAATATGTAGCTTAAACTTTTTAATTAGTATATATATCATAATATTCACTATAAAAACAATTCCTCTATATCTTTAATTAAAAAATACTATTGACATATTTATTTCATGAGTTGGGTAAATTTTCACATGAATATTTAATTGGAAAGATGAATATACTATCCCCATTTCATTATGTATGAGGAATCATACTATTCCCGTATTTGATTCATCACTATAGATCTCAAACCCTTATCCACCTCTAGAAATTATAAGAACATGCACACTAAGAATCCTTCTCTATGGTTCAATGAAGTTATACTCATGTTTATCATTCCATAAAAACATAACCCCCTTATGAGTCATCTTGTTGATTTGATTAGATAACAATTATAAATATCTAATAAAGCATTGATAGAATTCATCAATCCTAAGGAAACTGCCGATATCATTTACCATTGTTGGTCCAGTCAATTTCTTAATGTATTTTCTCCTTTGAAGGATCCAGTGATATACCCTAAATTGAGATAATTTGGCCCGAGAATGAAACATTCTGAATCCAAATCACACACTTGGTAAATTTAGAATTAAACTTCACATAACTCAAGGTTTTTAGAACAATTCTCAAATGTTCTTCATGATCTTCCTTTATTTTTGAATATATAATAATATCAAATTAAAAGACTAAAAAATGGATCAATGTAATCTATAATGATACATATAATTAATTATATGAATATAAAATTATAATTGGTAAGTCCTGAGGTAAGTACTATAAATTCATTATTACTATAGCTCATACAGAAGACTATATAGTGTATATCCTTCTTTTGGATTTTGATCAAAGATTAATCTTGAAAAAAATGTTGTGTGTCGCATAATTGATCAAAGAAATCATTAATAAAGGGTAGATGATACTTTTTCTTTGTAGTTATATTCTTAATCTCCAAGTAATCAATGAAAATATACATTGACTTGTATTTATTTCTTTAGAAAATTAGGTGCACCCCATGGTGATTCACCTTAAAAAAATGAATCCCCTATCTGGACTCTCCGGAAGATACATATTAAATTTCTATAAAATATTCAAGAACATTTTATATGGAGTTCTCAAATTTTTTAAGAACCAAGTATTAGTTAAATTGGAATCCTAAATTCATTATTTGAGGGAAGAAAAGGAAAAAGTTATAGAAAGACAGAAAAAAATCCCATACAGTAGAAATATCCTCATTGTTCAGTTTCTCCAAAACCATATGAGATAAAATCCCCCATGAATTTGTAGTAAATTCCATATGATGATATTAATTTTTATTGGGAGTTCATGTTTATCCTTGCACGGGAATACTATCATAGTTTGATTTGGAATATCGAATTTATCTTCCCAAATCTGTTGATATCTTTTTCAGAGACTTAATCATTTGTTCACCTACTAAAGAATTTTTAGTTCAAATAGAGTATAGTAGTTTTTTCCACATGTAATGATCTAACATAAGTGAATCATGCTTTTAAAAATTGGTTTCTAAATATGAGAAATTTTATTCATCATAACATAAGTAAGAATCCCTAAAATGGTCATAAAATGCAAATCTATCTATATTGGCTAACTCTATAGAGAAATCCATACATTGACAATAAGTGTGTATTATCTTTCATTAATTAGAAACCATCACTAAAACATTCCACACACTACAATATATCATAATCTTTTTAAGTATTTATCTATAAAGAAAAAATACTTATAATGGTAAAAAAATTCTCAAATACAATAAGTGATTGCCATTAATTTACATGTTATCTATTATCATCTAATATCTAGTTCTCATGGTTTTTAACAAACTTCCTCTAATACCTACTATATAATCCTAAGCTATCGTAACCTATATCTAGTGCTCACATAATTATATTGGTAAAAGATAAATGAGATCTCACCACATAGGATCAAATAACATAGGATTCTTGAATAAGTAGAAACATAAATTATTCCCATATGAAATTGAAAATATTAAAAAATGTACCATAAAAAATTCTCTCATCCTTGATATAATTCATTATATCCCTCATCATTTATGAGGGAAATGAAAAAAAACTGGTGAGCTAGGATACTCAGTAAGGGTAATGTAAAATGAAAGCTATCATGGATCAATAAGTTATAATCAATATTGAAAAGTAACTAAATGAAAACACATGACATTTATTAAATAACTTGAGCAAAAAATGCATCCATGTATAATATCAATGTAATAATATCATGGATAATAATAACTAGATTATTAATGAAAAAAATTAATAATATTTAACATCATTATCTCAGGAATTATAATATCTATAACATAAAATCCACATGAAAAGAATGTTTGATCAATTGGAACGTATACACCTAAAACCCATTTAATTTTGGGAAATCATTTGTCTTATGATACCTGTTGAATCTTCTAGGGTATATATATAACTAGGCCCTACATGTCACTATATTTTAAATGCATTCCACATATAGTTAATGATCTACTTAATTAATTAATTATATTCCTTATAAAAATATTTTTGTGTTTAGTAAGAAGTGTCAATTAACAGTATTTTCTCTCCATCAAATGGATCTCAAAGTAAAACATCATATATTGAAATAATATATGATTTTAAAAAATAATAATGTAAATGATATAATAAATATGTATATTTAAGTTAAATTTAATTTCCAATTATCATAATAAAGTTAATTTTTATGATAAATATTATGACCAAATAAATAATAAGAGATAAAAGATGACAATAAATTCATTAGAAATATAGTTTCAATAATAATATTGTTTCATTTGGAGAAATGGAAGTGAAATATTAAAATATATTTAATTATGTATTTTTCTTTTTAAAATTATTTAAAACTTATATAATAATTTAGATAACATAAAATGGTTATAGAGATGAGAAAATATGTTAACACTATATATGTTAAAGAGAAACATTCCATTTGACTATTTATAAAAGAAATCAGAAAATGAAATTTTTAGAAATCATTAGAATAAATCCTTTAAAACATTTTAAACATTAAAATATAACATACAATTTCCTTAAAGAATCTTTTTAGTGAATAAATAAGATAGTTGTAATTTATTTTTCCATATTAAGGACATAGAGGAAAAATATACCCTCTTAAAAGTGAAATATGATTATATTTTATTTTTAAATTTATTTACATAATTCATATTCTATGGAGAGTAAAATTTTGAAGAAAATATGAAAATTAAATAATGATCTAGATGATTAGAAAATATATTTAGTTTATGAAGTATGTATTATAATATTCCCTCAATGAAAGAAGAGAAATCCCAAAAAATGGGATTTGTATAGTTAATTCTTATATCATTGGTTACATTCAAATTATATCCCATTGAAAGAGTAAACATTAAATGAAAAATTAATTTTCATGAATAAATATATATTCATGTTAAATTCCTAAAAGGGGAAGTATATACACTATACAAAAATAAATATGATCCAAATAAAAAATATGTCTCAATGGAGTTCAAATTGAGATGAAATCCATTACCTCATGTTTGGCTTGCCTCATAGGTTCTATAACAATTGTATAATATATTTAAATTCTTAATAAATACATTATATAACCATATTAATATCTATATTATCATATACTATCCATTTATAACATTTTATCACCCATTTGGTAATAATATTTCATTATTATGATTTTTGTGGGTGTTAATAATTTTTTTCATGTATGTTTTAATTCGGTAGTCTGAGACCTTACCTATTTCTCATATATCCATAATATATATAATTTTATTCAATATATAAATATAATACATATTCAATTTATATATTTTTAAATTTATCCATAAATTATAAAGATAAAAAATTAATTACATTGTTTATGAATATAGTTGGTCCTACATACGAGTGAACACTATTTTGAATTTTTGATGGATGGAATGAAAGAAATTTAAATAATAATTCACCTTTATATGATTATTTTTCACATTAAATTAATATAGTATATTCACTAAATATATCATTATTACCATCCATGTAAAGTGGAAATGAAAAATGTATCACATCACTTCTTGGAGGTGATAGTCCACACATGTGCATGAGTAAAGTTACAATCTTCCAATGAATTTGGAAGTAAGATGGTAGATATGATATTGTAATTAGAAAATCATAATTATGTCATAAATATAATATTTATTAAGTATATACATCCTTATGACTATCAATGTGTGGAGTTTATATAAAACAAATGACATCAGTTTTCAAGGCAGTAGTCTTCCATACACCTGAGAGATGGTTTTATATCTCATTTAAGGAAATGTATAATATTATTATAGGAATGTAATAATATATTATTATTTTTATGATACTAAATTTATAATATTCAAATTTTTTGTCCATAATTTAAGGTGGTTAAAAATAAGTAAAAATAAAAAGATCTATTTAGGTGATTACCTTCTCATAGATAATCCTTTGGATCTATTATTTAGTGAACTAGGGATAGCTTTTTTGGAGGAAAACAACATCTATAATGAATCTATGGATGTTTGAAACAGAATTGTTTAGGTTTTGATTTTTATAGGATTCTCAAATTAGTTCATTCAAAAGTGAAAAATTGATGTCCTTTAATAAGTACGGGGAGGGGCATTCTTATAATTTCAAAATTATAAAATTAATGTAATTTATTTTTTTTTTAAAAAAGATAATAATATATATAATTTGAAGATAACAAGATATTAATTTTCAATTATCTCATCCAATAAAAATTATACAATTTTATGTTATTTTTGTATGCTTATCTATTTGTTTTAACCCCCATTAACCGTTTTAACAATTATTACACTATTTTTGTCTATACTGTAATAGCTAATAAATTTTAATAAAAGGGAAGTTGGCCCATAAATTGATAAGGCATAAAAATCTTGACCATATATTGTCACCCATGTGTAACATATTTTCCTTTTACTTTCATGTATATTATCTCATTCTTATTATTCTTCCTTCTTCATTTCATAATTTTTGAGTTGATCCACGTTTCTGTAAAGGCTTTCGGGCTTCAAAAAGATTTTAAAAGCTTAAAGTAATATTTTATGAAACATTCTTCCAACACAGGTCATATAGCACCAGATAACTCAAGACCACGCTATATAGAAGGAGATGCATTGTGGAGTAAGTGGTTGCACTATAGTGGTACTCATGTCGTTGAATCCATTCCGTAAAGCCAACAATTGTGTCATAGTGACCTCAACTATAGATCTTGCACCATATTTTTGGACATGGGGGGATATATGGGAAGATATATATCATAGTGTCTTATAAAACACCAAAAAACCTATTCAACATTAGTTATAAGGATATTCAAATTCTCGGGATCCTTTGTGGGTATGGATTTTATTCAAAAAATTTAATTTTAATTTGGGGATACTCTATTACGTTGTCATAGGGCCTTTTTTGGGGGTTCTCATTGCGAATCAAACCTCTATAAATACTTGATATTACCCTTTATTAATAATAATTCCATGATCTAAAAGGCTGTTTTAGATTAGACTCCACATCACAATCCACCTCTATATGTCATAGGGTTTGTGTTCTAGTAATCCCTATGATGTAATAACCATTTCCTACACTATGGAGGTGTTTTCTTTGAGTCATCCTCACATATTATATCAGTAACGTATCTTCTAATTCAATACTACTCCATTGGATTCCACCATGTTCCATGGTGGTTAATTATGTCCTGCACCACATGCATTTCACCGTGGAGACTCATAATTCTCTAGTGGTTTTCCTCTTCTTCCTTGTGTACCCACATTCGGGTATTATACTATTGTTACTGAGTTAGGTGGTTTTATAATCTGTTTATATTATTTATAAAACTAAATTCTTATAATTTGAATTAATTTAAAAAATTAATTTCTATAATTTGAGTTAGATTTCTATAAATTGACTTCAAAATGGAATGGTGTTTTTTGAAAAATTATAGATGGAAATTAATTTTCTCTTTTTACCAAAATTTTATTGTGTTAGAATAATTAAAATTGAAAGTATATTATTTCAAATCAAGGTTAGGTTATATTTTCAGATTGTCAAGTGATGAATGGAATTAATATTCATAAAAAATCATATAATGTTTGTTTTTGAATGAATTACAATATTTTTTGATATAAACCAGTTTACATTGGTTTTTTGGAAAGAAATTAATATTTTAAAACATAAAAATTCAAATGAATAAAATGTTATTTGAAATGTTATTTAAATTAATTATATCCCCTTGAAAAATTTTTTATTTACTTTGAAGCTCCTGGGAGAATTGGAAGTTGAGCTAGAAGAACACTGGAAAGGAAGGTATTAACTCTACACGGAAACAGTTAATTATGAAAAAATAATCTACAGTACTTGAAACAATGGATATTAGTATTTATGGAAGTTATCCATTGAATTTGTAGGGTTGTTCCTTATGCACATTGTAATCCATACTTCATAATGACATGTGATAATCCAAGTATATCCTACCCCCGGATCTCTTAACTATGGTACTATGATTAAAAATTACTTTTCGTGCCTTACAATAGAAATTTTTTACGCATTTTTTTATTGATAAAAATTATTATTCATTACCACTTTTGATAAATATTTTATTTATTCCTATTTTAGAATGATTCTTTAATATTCTTACATTGATGGAATTTTTTTGTAAATATGTTCTAATAGTCGCTGAAAATGTTCTTCCAAGCATGTTTCAATATGAGCAGTGAAAACCTTTCCATGTAATGTTTTATTTACATCAGGATTAAATAGTTTCTCTAATATGGAATGATTAGGAAATTATTGGTGAAATCCTATAGGGCCGGTAGCTCACACTATATATTTTCATTTGAGTGTTTATAGATTTCAATATGTCATATCTAGTTAAAGGGTATGAACCACTTAGTAATGGAGGGTGAACCCAACTTACTAGACCATTTAATGTTGGATTTAAAGGATTGATTTGGTAGTCATCTATCTATTTTGGGTTGTCTTGCAATCTTGAGACTTGTATCGGGGCTCTTTGGAACCCATTTATCATATGGAGTGTTTTTTATACTGATATTTTATATCAAAATAATTTATTTAAATTACATATTTTATAGATAAATCATTCCTGATTTACAGTTATCGATGACATGATGATTTTCACCAGTGTTTTAGGATCTATAACATCATTCAGGTCATGCGAGGATCTTCTTAGAAAACATTTAGGTCGGTTACTTGTGTAGGTTTATGAAATATTAGTATCAGAGATAGTATTTCCACCTCTATGATGCTAGAATTCTATTTATGATAGGATTTTCACAATATAATGGATATGATACAAGAGTGTGCCTTATCATATCTATTTATAAATATCCTTAAGTAACCATGGGTTATTTTAAAAATATCCTTTGAGGAAAATTGATGTTTTATACTATAATTTCCCAATATTTGATTTGAGTTTTGTATAACCCTTTTTTCCCTCATGATAAAGATGATGAGCTCAGGTCTCATGACTAGTGTTTTCTTTGATTTTTTTAGGTCCATGCCTATAAATATATTTTTTAATAGATCATTGGATAGAGGTTCTCGTGATCCATAATAGAAAAAACCTCAAATCTATCATCACATTCAAGATGTTTTTTTCATGTGACTAATATCTAGGTAACTAGTGACACCTATTTATGACCAGACTGTATAGATTGTAACATGGAGGAATAATAGATGAGATCATTACCAAGACTTTATTTGTCTCCATCTAGAATCATTATAGGGTACCAAATATTCATCGGATGTAGTGTATTAACTAAAGAAATTTGACAAACAATTTGAGTTATTGGAGACACCTACTTCCGCTAAGGTGAAATCTGTTACTTTTAAGCATGAAGGGATTATTAAAAGGTGTTGGTACTTCATATTTATGAAATGGTAAAATGTAGTTTTGGAGTGTAAAAAAACTAGGGATATTTTCTGGAAAATGTTTTATTCAAAGTTTATGGTGCTAACTAAATTGATGGAGTTCCTTAAACTCAATAACAGTAAACAAATTATGAGTTAGTATACCAATAATTTTTTTTCTTGTTAGTGAATTTCCAGACCGGAATTACACTTAAAAGGTTCCCTGATACCTATGGAAAATATTGTATATAGCACATATTCCTAAATACCATAGGCATCCTACTAGCTACGAGGGCCTAGAGTGTGTCCATGGAGATAAAATTCCCTCATTAACGGAGTGTAGCACAACAAATAAATATAAACTGAGGTAAGTAGCTAAATACATTTAAGTAAATAGGTTGAACAATAGAAAAAAATGAAACAATAGTAAAACTAACTGAAATAACTAGAATATCATACAATTACTGGGGAAGATATGTCATGTATCTAGAAAGTTGGAAAACACAGATACAAGACATTAGGAAAAACATGATTTAGAAAAGTATAAAGAAAATCAAAGGACTATACTAAGCTTCTCAAGATTTATATCAGTCATCTACTATCAAGATACATCCTAAATAGAAACCAATCATGTATTCGATGTCGTACTCTACCCTTTTTCAACACCTAAAACCATGTAATCAACTTTGGGAATGAATTGGAACCCAGAGAGGGTGTGAGAAAAATCATAGTGTGCCACCACCAATGGTGTCTATAACATATATCCTGTATAATGGAAATGTAATCATGTTAAATCATTCATATTTTTAAAGTAAAATTTTATAATGTAACTAGATACCCATGTTCCTGTTTTAGCCTAAGGTTAGTGTTTGAATATAAAACCAGTTAATTAATTTTGTAACAATCAATTTATGTAGATTGTCCATGTGAAGCATTTCTAGAACTGACATCACCTCCTAATTGTATAAATTGTGAATGTTAAAAAACCTAACGAGGAAACCATTATTGATGATATTTACTAATGAATATTCATGGTAATTACCAATGCAATGTATACCTCACGGTCCTCTAACTTAGTAGTATCTGAGTCTAACTAAGGGGTAACAGTGTAATCCAAAGATCATATTACATATAATTGCACAATACGGTGACTACCAAATCCATGGTTATCATCCATGGTAAAATGGGGCTATGTAGTGACAGGACCCTATGGTCTGTAACCATGGAACCTACATGTCAGTGCTAGATCCAAGGAGTATATCCAAGGTATCATGTAATACTATGTGAGGGATCCTACAGTGTCATACTGGGTATCCAATAATAGAAAAGGATTGGAATCTAGGAGGGTCTCAACCTAAAAAACCTATATAATTGAACTGGAATGGGGCTCTCAAGTTCTCAAGGCATTCCCTGATAAGAGTCCAAGGTGAGATCGAGTCAAGATACTCCTGTTTAATAATGAAGTCATGTATAATTTCAATCGGTTCAAGACATGTCCTTCATTAATATGACAAGACCATGTGGCATAAAACCATTATAAAATCCATTTAATTGGTGTTAAATAATTAAGGTCCATTCCACTACCTTCCATTAATGTGGTAAGGGGTGGTATGGACATTCAACTTATTATTTATTTACATTTAATCTGGTCAAGTCATATACTTAGTATACTTGCTAATTTCCAATCCACATCAAATAATCAATTAACGAACATTAACTAAGTGAGTCAAGTGGAGATAATTCATGGTAATTCCCATTAGATATTTCAAAATATATATCAATTGATTTAAAATAGAAAAGATTACCCATAGAAGGGTCAGCCATGTCACTCCCAAACAATGGCTTAAATTTTTCAAATACTAAAAACCCAATTATGGAATAACACCCTACATTGGAATGATGGAGTTTTGGGTGTAACCACCCAAAATTAATCACATAATGGAAAGATAATAACCATATTATTCTCTTGATTATAATCATGGAATATAAATTTAATAATTGTCACTCGATTAAATCAATGGGCCCTATACAATAATCCTCAAAATAAATGAACATGAGGGATAAGTAATAGACCATTGACCTTATGGTTGTATAGTATTTCTCATCCCATATTGGCCACCAATTTGTCTTAGAATGGAATATTTCTAAAAAAGGGTAAAAATTATCACACCTTGATTACTAGGTCGATATAAATAGATGAAAAGAACAGCTAAAAAGGACTCAACTATTTATCTTTGCACATACAACATGATGAACAAAAGCTCGAGAAGATCCTAGATGAAAGAGAACTCTTGATCCCAATTGTAAACCTTAAAAGAGATCCAAAATTAGAGGAAAATAGGTTAATCCTACAAAAAAAATTAGTATGAGGAAGGAGGGGACATATTAGATTACTAAGGGAAAAATAGTAAAACACTGTTTGACAAACCATGCACAAAACATGCTTTGGTACTCGGAGAAGAAAGGGGAAATCACACAGTTAGGATTCATGGTTAGCTAAACCATGTGCCAACCATGCGGTAAGGCTCAATCCAAAAAAAACCCATTTCCACAGTTTTTTCTAAATGTGTATCCTTTCTAAATAGTTTACTCTAAACCATGTGCCAAGCCTATTTTCCGATAAAGATGGGATCTAATCTCCGAAAAATCCCCAAACACCCTTGGGAACTTCACTAACCCATTCGGCATCCTTATTAGTCCCAAAATTATTAATTAGACTAAAATTTAAAGGATCCATAACTTAATTAAAAACCAGGTTCTTATAGTCTACCCCCCAAAAGAACTCATCCATGAGTTCACCCTCCAAGGGTGGAGAAATAATTTATGAGTCCAAATCTAGCCATCAAGCATGTACGTTAGCCTACTACTCTAAAGTATCATCCAGCATGCACCCGTGCTACCATAGCATCCGTACTAAAGGGATAATCCAACCTCAAAGAGCCTTCATGCTTTAATAAATGATGCAAACTAGATAATCCAAAAAGGGTAGCATCGACATCTCACTCAACTTCCTGAGGATCAAAGGTATGAGATGGGATGGAATGATATTGGTGAGGCTGTGAAATATGGAAGATGTCATGCATGTCATGGTTCCTCTTAGGTAGTAGAAACTGATTGAATATCAGCCCGAATCACTCTAATATCTCTAACGACCCTAAATAACATGGTTAAAACTTCCCTTGTTTCTATAAATGTATATTCCCTAGCTTGGGGGATACTCGAAGGAAAACACAATCATCGACCTCGAGCCCTAGTGGTTGTCAACAACGACCAGAATAATATTTCTATCTAGAGTGAGAATTATTCTTACCCATTATGATCTACCAAACCTACTCTGATGTATCCTAAATGAGATGAGGAATTAGTGGGGATACCTCACTGGTCTCTATCCAGCACAATGGTTAATAGTATTCCAACAATACAAGGCATCAAAAGAATCCATCTCAATAATATACTAAAATATTTTATTAAAATATAACCCAATGAGAGGGACATGCTTATACCAAGAACCACTAAAATGAAGGACACATGATTTGAGAATATCCTCTAGAACCATTATCTTATGTTCTAATTGTCCGTCGTTCTGAGGGAGAACAACTGTTCTTAGAAGCACCTATGTTCCCATATCCTTCTACAATACCTTACCAAATGATGATTTTAAATGAGAATCCTAAGGCGAGATGGTAGTATGTGGGACCCCATTTAGTCATATGACCTCCAAGACATAAAATTTTCCTAACTCATTGGCTGAGAAAGTCTCCTAAATAGGAATAAAGTGGGACACTTTCTTCAGTCAGACAATAACTAACCATACAGGATCTCTACCCCTTGGTATCCTAGGTAAAAGAACTATAAAATCCATAGTAACTTCTGACCATTTCCATTTCAAGAATAGAAATAAATATAACAATCATGAACGTCTATGGTGACCCACCTTCACCAGATGATAGGTGGAACCCCTAGTGATGAAGAATTCAATCTGAATTTTCATCCCATGACACCAATACTAGTGCTGCATATCTCAATAAATCTAATATATTTTTGGATTAATTTTCTACTGAGAAGCATGGGAATCATGCATCAAATCATCTCTCAAATATATTGGAACCTTGAAATGCCCATATATATGCAATATGTCATCTCTGTCCACAGACCAATGTAGAGGCATGTTATCTCCCGATATACTCTCATATAGAATAAATCCCTCGGGTTATGAAAAGTAACTACCCCTCACATTCTCAAAAAGAGAAGAGGTAACTGTCCAGCATGAGAGGTAAGACTACTCATCACTGTCATGAAACTCTAGATGTGGCTTAGAGAAAAGTGACACTAAATTCCATTCATCACTGGCTTCCCATACATTCTATGTTTGTGTTTTTTGACTCACTGCATCTACAACCACATTTCCCTTTCTAGTTGTATTGGAAATCTTGAAATCAAAGGATTTTAGATACTCAAACCATGTTTAATGTCTGATGTTCAAGTCTTGTGGTGAAAAGATATATTTGAGGCTCTTTTGGTCCGTGTAAAATACAAAGTTCTCACCGAATAGATAATTCATCCATCAACATAAGGTATAGAAAATTGCTGCTAGATCGAGGTATTGAATTAGTTAGTTTCTCTCACAAGGTCTCAACTACCGAGACCCATGTACAATGAATCTATGATCCTACATCAGCACTACTCCCAAGATGATGGCTGATGCATCATAAAAGATGGTTTAACATGTGCCTATATTTATAAGAGTTAGAATATGTGTCGATACAAGCTACCATTTTTTATTTGGAATGGCTTTCTCACATGATTCTGAGCACATGATATTGACATCCATCACTATAAGACCAATAAGAGGTTAATAAATGAGGGAAAAGTATTGTATGAAACATCTGTAATATCCAACAAACCCCAAGAAACTCTGTATGTCAAACATGGTCTTGGAATGTTCTTCGGAAACTAAAACACTAACCTTTTCTGGGACAATATATACTACTGATTTTGATATTATATGACCCAAGAAGTGAACTTTTTCAATATAGATGTGGTACTTAATAATCATTTCATAATACTGATGCTCTATTAGTACACTCAGAAATTTATCAATATGTTTTTCATAATCACTACAAGTATAATAATACACCAGGTTGTTTTTCAAAAATAATATGACAATAGAATCTAAATAGGGGTGGAAGAACCAATTCATCAGAGGCATTTAAATTGTGGGTGTGTTTGTAAGATCTAAAGACATATCAGGGTACTCATATAGACCATACCCACTGTATAAAGTTTTATGAGGTATGTCTAATGACCTTATTCGTACCTGATGATAACTCGATCTCAGGATGATCTTGGAGAAGACCTTTACTCCTCAGATCTATTCAAACAGATCATCTATTCTAGGAAATTGGTACCAATTCATGACTGTAAGTTGGTTAAAATTTATTAATCCATGCATAGACATAAGTTTCCATCAGCCTTCTTAGAGAAAATACTAAAAGAAACTCTATAGGATGTACTAGGTTGAATAAAACCTTTGGTATCTAAATCCTCTAATGGATTCTTGATCTCCTGAAGCTCTATAGGTGCCATCCTATATAATGGAATGGACACAAGACATTCTCCCAGAACAAGATCAATTGTGAAATCTACCTGTCTCTCATGAGGTAATCTAGAACAATCATTGGGAAAGACATCCCTAAAATGATCTACTACTAGAGAAAAATAAGCTTGATGTAAACCATGATCCTTTCAAAAGTTATTTCCAATCTAGGAAGTCACTACCCCTATCCCATGACTCTTTGGTCCCTCTCTACCAGCTCAGACATGATACTCCCCCTTATGTCCATAGATTTTTACCACTAGTGTTGTAAACGATACCCTATAGTGACATATGTCTACCAAATCATGATACTAAAGCAACGAATTCATCCCAACAATGACATAGAAGATTGTCATCTTGGGAATAAATAGGTTCCATAAGAAAGGGTAAATTCCTACCTCAAGGGGACAGTCCTTACAATGGTATATTCCCTTTGACCATACTCTTAGAGGTGTATCTAGGGCCATCAAACCACAGTAATACTGTATCTCGTGTATGATACTCTCCATGATGAGAATATGGATGGAAATAGGAGAGACTCAGAGTGGAAGTGTCTCTTTCTCTCGAGTGTTAGGGTTTTATCCAAGGATTCACTCCCTTCCCTCCTTCAGCCTCGGTCAGCTGGACATAGACATCCCCTTACTCGGCGATCCTTGGTGGCTCAGTTTCCATCATTATCTCATCTCGGTGTTAGAATTCATTAGTCCAGGGCGTGAAGGAAACTTGATGGAGGATTAGGGCTTGGTGGTTGCGGGCAACAGATTTGGTCCTGAGTGACTCGACGTCGGCCTTAGTGTGGCGTGGAGGGGATGGGATTTGATGGTTTTGTTTTTCTAGGTTTTTTAGAAGTTTGTTTTTGTGTGCTTCTTTGATGGAGTTCTTGATATGGATTCATATTCATTATTCCCTTCGGCATCATCAGTTACTCATGATTTACATGGCTCGTTATTTTAGGATTCTGTTGAGGGTTCTTTTGTGGTAGTGATTTGTCTGAATCCAGCCCAGAGAGGCATTGTAGTCTTTGATCTTCTTGAATCCCCTCAATGGAGATTTACCTAAAGGAATTTTTTGTTCTTCCGGTACTGGGTGACAAAGACTCGACTTCTTTCTCCCTGGATCATCTTCTTCGTTTTGCTGGGGATGTGGCTGGAGTATGATCGTTGTTGTAGTGGGGTGCTTCCGGATTTGGATCTGGCACTTGTGATCTTTGTTGTTGATGGCTTGCTGGTTTGAGCCCATGAAGGTTCTAATAATGGAATGGAAGGCTGCTAGTTTTCATTTGGAATCATTGACAGTTGATGGTTTTTATTTGAAATTGAAGGGAGTCGATGGTTTATTTTGGGTTTGAAGAAAGTGGAGGATGTTTGTACAGAAGTGTTAGAGTGTCAAAGGTGTGGGGGTTGTTTTCTCCTGGTTGGCTTCTCTCTGATCTCAGTGCATCTAAGTTGGTGTTGTAGCTATACTTGACTACATGGAAAAACTCATGAGGAAGATTCAGAGATGACATTTCACCGTTTTAGAGCTTTTAGGATTTGGATTGTTTGAGAGGGTATGTCATCATTTATCAAATCATGCCTATGCTTTGACACAAGACACTTTTTAGGTGAACTTCCATGCAAAGGTGAAGAGTTTCATTATGATAATTTTCTTTGTTTGGGTTTCTCCATGTTTTTTTCTGGTTTTAATCTCCTTTTACCTTTGGGTTGTGGTTTTTTTCTATGTCTTGATGTATGGTCCCCCCTTACTCCCTTAAAATGGGTTTTATCTATAATAAAAAAATTAAAGTCCTTTAGGTCATTGGATGGAGAATCTCCATGATGGATATAGAGATAAAAAAGTTTTAATTAGATGTATTAAATAAATTAGATACTATAGTAGATGCCACTCTAATAGTACCTCATACCGTAGATGGTTTTGTAGCCTGAAGTTTTAGTGTATGCAATTGATATAATCTACGACCCAAGGCAATAGTTGGACTACCATGATCAAAACTTCTCTATTGGAACTAATGGTTATTAGGTGTATGACTACTTTGGTCACAACCTCTTCCTATATAAGTCATTTTAGTGCTATTCCAACTCCCCACCTAACATGGTGTAACAGAACCTACTCCTGAAGGTGGAGTTGTAACAGATCATTTTCAATTAAAAGCTAGGGGAAATGTCCTATAGAAACATTGAAGATACCCCATATGGTTGCAAGCCCGACACTCTATTAGGTCCCTATCACAATGAGGCTCCATGTTCCCCCAATGTACACACTGATGAAACACTATAGAGTTATCGAAATGGGTACTCTATTTATCAGTTCCCTGACCAGAAACCCTGGGGAACGTTTATTGCCATCGGGAGAACTAAAAGCTTACTGTGACACAAATCCTCTATACCTAGTACTATTACTATTCCCCAGGTTATACTCCATGATAATAGCCCGATGGACTATTGTATAAAAGGTAGGTTGGAGAATGACATTCTCTTGTTTATGAATGGCATACACAAGCCCATCCTCGAAGCATCTAGCGTGAAAAAGATCATCACCGACTAAAAGTGATGAATTTTTTTTAACTCAGTGAAACACATTGAATATTATATAACTAAAATATAACCTTACTCAAGATGCATGAACTCTTTAGCTCTATCATATCTCAGCATTTGAGAAAAGAACCAATCATAGAAAGGATACTAGAAATCAACCCATAACATTCCCTGATGATGATCGGCCTGGGTAAGTTCATCCCCCCAATACTTGGCAGAGACCCACAGCATGTATATGGAAATATTGACCCTCCTCTATGGGGTCATCTCAAGATGATAAAATATAGATATGATTTCCTCTAGAAAAGAATCAACGACTAATGGACCGTCATCCCCTGGGAAAGTCAGAGGATGTTGTAGGTGGAACTCATGAGTCAGATAAGGTGTCTTAG
This sequence comes from Viscum album, assembly GCA_963277665.1. Classification (NCBI taxonomy): domain Eukaryota; kingdom Viridiplantae; phylum Streptophyta; class Magnoliopsida; order Santalales; family Viscaceae; genus Viscum; species Viscum album. The sequence goes on along the minus strand of OY728154.1, from coordinate 62,910,546 downwards.
GTGCAAATCTTGGAGAACGGTGCATGGACTGCATCAGATATAGGAAACTATCATGAACATGGGAATTAGTGCACAAATCGGGTACAAAAGGCAGTGCCTCAGGTGGAAATTGTAGAGGTAATACTGGTCACTCAGGTCCCACCACGTCTGGAGCATAGTCGTCACCACCCTCCTAGCATACGATACAAGGACATCGTGGAGGAATTGTTCTACAAATGCATAGCACATGCCTCCAAACAAGATTTACAAGAATGATAGTAGAAATAATGGGAAATAAATGTAAGAAAACTCACTACCCATGAAATATTACCCCAACTACCCTCTCAGATGGCTAGGTATTAGTAAGTGCTCAAGTATAATTTTTCATTTCATTTCACATTAAATTACTAGGTTCTCTCCTTTACCTTTCATAAACAAGACAAGGCAAAATAAGGTTGTAAAACTTATTCCTTTTTGATATCATGGTTCAATTTGTAAGGAATATCCATTTCAAGTGAATCAGTTCCCATACACCTTATCATTGAAAATGAAAACTATTTATTTGTAACATAATGTCTCGACTTGGTAAATTACTCATCCCAGCTAATGAGGGCCCATACACCTCATGAATTGAGTTAGGCAAAAAATTCAAACGCAAAAAAATAATATAACCCTAAGTAAACTATCACAGCATCACCTAACAATCACAGGCAAATCAAGAAATGAAAATTAGTGAAATGCACCTATATGGCATGTAAATATACATGACATGCTAATTCTAGATTCCTATAATGATGCATGTAACAATTATCTTTTACCTAATATCATCATGCCAAGGTTAAAATGAAATTATCAATCATATTAAAAAAATAACCACAACACTACATGTCCATCACCCAATGGTGAAATAATGAAAACTGTAATAAGAAAAAAATAGAACAACATTTATAACTCAGGAAACTTTTCTTTTACTCCAAACATGGGTTCATGATTCCCATGAATGAATTATGACCCAGTCCAAATGACTTCTTAATCTATAAAATATAGTCTACTATTAGTAAATACTGAAAGGAACATCCTTTGATACAACATTGTGATGTCTCATACCCAGATTCCACTTAATAGGTTCCCCTGAGCACGGTGGGCCACATGGCCTCATGCCCATCTCCTCGAATGCTAGAGGCTACCAACTAGAAGTGATGGAATAGGGTGTGTTCATAGGGGAGACTATGCCCACATTAATATAGTGTGGAGTATTATATAAATATAAACTGATGTAAGTATACGAATTAATATAAATAAATAGGAGGAACACCATAAAAAATTAGGCAATAGTAACAATAACTAAAATAACTGCAATATCATAGAACAAATGATTATGATATTTCATTTATATACAAAACTAGAAGACATTGATACAAGTAAGTAGGCATAAAATGATCCATAAATGTATAAAAGAAATTAAAACACTATCCCAAGAATCCCAAGATCTGGATTGATCATCTTCTATCAAGCTCCATCCTAATTAGAAAGCAATCAAGTGTTCAAATTCATACGCTTCCCTTTGTCAACAACTACAACAATTTAATTAACTCAAATTACCAAATGACACCTAGATAGGGTATGAGATAAGTCTCAGTGGTCCCTGAAAAATAATTTCTATAACATTAGTCCCATGTAATAGAAATTTAATAGTGTGAATGAATTTATATATATAATGTAAAACAGTATTATTTAACTAGATACCCATGTACCTGCTTTATACCTAGACTGGTGTCTGAATATGCAACCATTTCAGTAATTAATTAATTACAAATTTATGTTGATAGGTTATATGAGGAATATCCAACACTGAAATCACCTCGTGATAGTATAAATAGTGAAGGTTACTATATGTAACATCGAAACCATGATTGATTATATTTAATAATGAAGTTCCAAGGTAACTGTTTCATCAGTTTTGGCTTTCGGCCTCGAAATGCCCAACGGCTTTGTATCCAATGATTGATGGACCTGCTTTCCAAAGGCAGGCGTTTGCCGGATGGTCTGAACAGCGACTCGTAAGAACTCACATTGGTCAAGAGGATGGTAATTTGGGCTCATCACGCCCTTTTTGGGGGAATTGTTACCTGTTATGGGACTCTCTTATAGATTTAAGACGTATTCATATGTTCGTGAATCTTTGGTTTATACCCAAACATAGTATCCATGGATTTAACCCTAGTGGGAAATGGTCATCTGGACGCAGGGAATTGGGAATAATTTAGGACTAAGGTTTACCATCCTTCGTTTAATTAATAACCCCATGGAGTCTGGACTCATTGAGACGGTTCCAGGAGCATCTCGGTGAACCGATGTGAACACAGTTGGATCAACCGGTTGTTGGGCTTGAACCACTTGGAGGCTTCCTATGTACCCTATCTAGGAGACAGGGATCAAAGTCCACATAGTTCGGATAGGTGTCAGGGAACCGACGTGAAGATGGACCGGGTGGTCCGATGGGTGGTGGGATTGAACCTCATGGAGGCTTCCTACGTACCCTGCCTAGGATGGAAGGATCAAAGTCCATGTTGTTCGCATTGAGAGCGTCAGAGAACCGACGTGAATGTGGACCCGGAGGTCCGATGGTGGTTGGTCTTGAACCTCTTGGAGGCTTCCTATGTACCTTTCCTAGGAGGTGGGGATCAAAGTCCACGTAGTTCATATTGGCTTGGGACTTATGCTCTGAGGCATCCCAGAGTGATGGATTGGGGCTTACACTCTGGGGAGGCCCAAGATATTGGTAAACCGATGTGAAAGGGAGTCGTAATTACCCGTTGTTGGGCTTGAACCTCAGGGAAGCTTCCTAGGTACCCTACCTAGGAGACAGGGATCAAAGTCCACGTAGTTCGAGCTGGCTTGGGACTTACGCTCTGAGGTAGCCCAGAGTGATAGATTGGGGATTACACTCTAAGGAGGCCCAGAATGATGAATTGGGGCTTACACTCTGAGTAGGCCCATAAGAGGATGTCATGGTCAATGCTTACTCTAAGCCCACGTGAGTCATTCTTGGTGTGAGAAACAAGATGCAGTAGGGACCAGTGGATCACGTCGCGAAAGGTGAGTCCATGAGAAGTGGAGTGGGGCTTACGCATGAGAGCGGACTATTAAGTTGGGGCTTACTCTTAAGAGGATGTCCATGGCGATGGATTGGGGCTAACAATCTAAAGAGTCCCGTAAGTTTGGGGCTTACACTGAGATGGACGATCGGAGTGACAAAGCCCAATGGGAGAGAGAAAGGGGGTGCTCTTGTGCCCATCTCCTCTCCTGCAGTGCATGAGGGCTTCCTTCTGATGGCTATTTCAACATCTCCGAGGAACCCTCAACAAGTGTAGGGACAGAAATGGTATTCCCGAGCTCAGACTCCACATTATTGTGGGAATGTGAACCCATGAATGCTTCAGGAGTCTGCTCAAGGGTCGGGACAACCCCTTTGCCTCTACTTACCGTGGGTATGTGAACTCAAAGTGTCACGCTGATGCACTTGAAAGTTACACCATGTGGATCCGGTGGTTCTGGTGGAGGCCTCGGCTCGGGGCCGATGAATAGGCCAATGAGGGAGTCGCAGAGGACTTGGCTGGATCAGAAGGATTTTATCTGGCTCGGGAATTGGGAACACCGAATTATTTGGAGAAAAATGAGAGGTATGAGTGGTGGCGCCCTTCTCGTGGGGAAGTTCCACGCGGCTGGAGAAGCCGTCCGCAAACCAGGGTGGTCCGCGGACTGATTGGCGTCCTGCGAACTAAGGTGGTTCACGACTTCAGGTTCGATCAGCGAACCAAGGTTGTTTGCAGAGGGTTCCAGGCCGGAAGTGGTGGCCAAGGGCGGCACCAGTCATAGGCTCGTCAGTCATGGCTTCGCCCTCATAGGAGAGTGTTACACGATGCAACAGATGGAAAAAGAGGGATAAACTCCCTGGTCTGTGGGGAAGTCATTCGCGGCGGGGGTATGGTTCACGATTCTCCTTGTGTTTTGTTATTTTAGGTTATCGGTTCGCCAAGTTATTATGAACTTTCCAATTCCTTCTTAATTCATAAACCTGATGCGGTTCCCGAATGGTAATTTCATTGTTTGTGAAATCTGAAGCCTTCCTTAAACCAATCTCCTTCCGAATCTCCAATCCCTTTGAATCTGATTCCAGTTATCCCACCTCTTTTTCTTTCCCCCTTAAACTCCTTTTATAGAGTGGGGAAAGGGATGTATCTGTGGCCATGTGGCACCTTTTTCGGAGGCCCATAACCAAATACCCAATTTACAGCAGACTTGGTCAATCCGCGATTTTTGGTGGGTATTGAACGCTCCCCCCCCCCTCCGCGAATCAAACTCAGGGAGTGCTCCGCCGCTGCAGAGGGTTCCACCTCTATTTTTCAAATTACAGTGGGTTCAGCTTGAACTGGTCAACGCGGTCCGCGGTTGGGGAAGTTCGTGACGGTGAACCGGACTGGCGCCCATCCTGCCTCTCAACCACGGAGTCTCTCCGCCTCCATTTCGTGAACGACAATGGTTCGCATAGGGGGTGCTTCACAGGGCCTGGACACATTGCAATTCCATGGGACCGGTTCGCAGATAGGTCCTATTTGTGTCCCTTAATTGATTATTTTCCCCAATTCTTTAGGGGATTTGGGTAGAATCTCCTTTGGGGATTTTTCAGGACCCTACAAATGCCCCCCATTGGAATGGGGTCTCATCAGAATGAAGAAGAGTCCATTCCGATGTAAAGTGGTCCTGAAACTCAGATGGTTTGCAGTAGAGAGGTGGACCTGGTAGTGGACCATGCCTATAAATATGGGGAGCCCTTCATTTTTCCTTTACCAAATTCCTCGCAAAACCAGAGCTCCTTCGCCTCTGCGTGTTTGCTCCTTCACGAAGTGCCTCATCAGCGAACCGACAGTAACCTCTACGAACCATTCCTTCTACGCGGTCGCCTTCACTCGTGAACCTACTTCCCAACTTTGAACCATTACTCTTAGATAATTAAAAATTAAGTGGTGACAGGATGAGGAGGAACTTGCTTCGCAGTTTCTACGTTCCGCGGACTAAAATCTCTTAAACATTAAAAGTGTCTGAGTCTTCCAAACTTAATCACTTAAACTCGGGATTGAAATTCGGCAGAGCGACCTGGTTCACAGTTTCCTAGCCTATGCTCCGTAGGCCAGGGTTTCGCGGACTAATTTCTCAAAGAGATGGTTCGTGGGATGATGTCATCGCGAACCATCCTCCAAGGCCTCCTTGCGGATTTTTCTTATGAAGGTTCCTTAACCATATATCGGGTTATTTTTGTCCAGATTTTTCTTCAGAACTAAATAATTGTTGTCTCTCATTATGCAGGGAGAAAATATGGTTCCCACTCATTCTGTGTCGAGGCCTGCTGCAGATCCCCTCGCAATTGGCTCAGAGAGACGTTCATCTATGATTCACAGAGCGGAGGGCGTCAAAGAAGACCCCAGTCGGTCCATCATTCCTGTTGACGGTGTATTGAAGAACCTTCTATCTCCTGAGCTTCTGAGTTATCCACTATCAAATCGGCTCCCGCTCTACGACTTCGGTCTTCAAGATCACGTCCCTATCCCCCCTACTTTATCAGGTCTCCCTTCTCCTTTCCTAGAAGCATCGTCAAAATTCATTCAGGAAAACCTTACCCAATCTGGGGAGATAGTCTCTAATTCTGGCTCAAAAAACACATTTATTCTGAGGGGCTCTGTCTGGACCCAAAGCGATCGATACACTTAAGACTTTTCTCAGAAAGCTGTCCTTAAAGACTACCCTTCTATTATCAACCTTGCCCGAAGGGATCCTGAAACAGGGTGGGTTCTGACTTGGGATCTTCGGTCTGGCAGGATCTTCTCAAATGATTGGGCCTAGGATTTCTGGGACCATCATCATTGTCGGGAGTCTCCTGAATCCCAGGAAGCAGTCAATCTATACTCCGCAGTGTGGGATTCCCAATTTCCTATTTACCCACCATCTCTGATCCTTCCCAACCTGTTCAGCCGCTGGTGTTCAAGTACTAATACTTTCCACCTTTCCCACGGTGAAGTCGACATTATTCTGTGGGACATCTACTAGATAGGAGGACTGCCAATTACTGCAGAAATGTATGACAAATTTTTTCCCACTCCCGATGCATGGGACGACGTCAAACAGGTGCCTTTATTGGCGAAGGAGCTGTTGGTTACGGCAGAGTAGTCATTAGGTCAAGCGTTGTGTGCCCGCTATGTTATTCCCTATGGTACCTGGATAGGGTTATTTCTAAACACTACTGGTCATGTGCCAATGATCAAGCACCCCAGGACACATCCTTCTCAGCAGTCACGAACCTCCCCAGTTTCCTACTAGGCAGTTCTGGAGGCGGGCGACTATCTTTCATGGGATTACAAGGTGCGCCCTGGTGTGTCGCCTATACTCCGGTTGGCCGGTCTGTTTGTTATGTTCTTGATTGGATGGCTATTTCCTTCCCGAGATGTTAACCCAGGTGCCCAGGCCTGCAATTTGATGATGGCGGCTGAGTTAGCAGAGGGCCACCTGGTGAATTTAGTCGTGCCCACTTTGGCCCGTATCTATGAGCTACTGAGCCACATGCAGGTGGGTGGGTCACCCTACCGTCTAAGCGGGCCATTTCAATTTTTGTACGGCTAGGTGTCGGATCATTGTCACTGTTATGAGTATCGTCACAACACGGCCATCCTGCTTCCTACCTTTTGGCCTACCATATTGGATATAGCCGTAGTTCTCTTGAAGTCCCTCAACTCTAGTGAAGTCCTCGAGCTTCTGAGTGACTTCTCCCAGTTCATCTTCACTCCCTACCCCACCCCTTCTGGCATCTTAGTTGAAAACTTCTGGGGGAGCCTAGAGGAGTTCTCTTACATGATCTCTCTATGGGACGGGTTTTTGTCCGCACTGATCGACGAGGTTTCTCTGTGCAAGTTGTATGTCCCATATTTCTTTTCTCACCAGTTCGGGTGCATGCAAGTCCAAGTTTCCCTTTCCCCTTCTCAGGCTCAAGGACTCCACCCGGCCATAATTTGTCAGTGGTGGCTGATGTTGATGTGGGAGGGATCTGACGCAAGCATTCCCCTACCTAATACGGGTATGTTTGCCGGCCTTTCCATGGAGTATGCAAAAGCATGGGTAAAATACTATCTTGATGGGATCCTAGGGAAGGTTGTCCGAAAGGTTCCCAAATCAGTAGGTAAGGTGGTTGCTGCATCCACCACGCCTTCCTCATCAATTTTAAGGGAGGACCGACTAATGGCTCGTCGATCAAAAAGACTCAGAGTACTTTCCTCACCCAACCCTACTGTGGCTGTAGTTTAGACAAATTCATCCTTCTTGTGCATGGATGAGGATGTCCTTGTTGTTTTGGGTCCCTGTGAGACCCTCCTGGAGGTTTCGCCAGTCGATACCGGGCTTAGTAACTTGGTCCCCAAGCCTGAACTAGGGTTGGAGGCTCCAGACTTTCTAGCTTCGGAGTCAACTTCTAGTGAGCACACGTCTCTTTGGGCTGCCATACCAGACTTCATTCTCGTGCCATCCAGCGAGGATACCAGAGATCCTTGTACCATGGCGGACCATCGGGCAGTGCACATGTGGTCCTGGCCTCGAATCTGTGAGATCATCACTGAAACCCCTTTAGTAAAAATGGAAACTAAAACTGAAGCTCTTCGTCAGCTCTTCCTGGGTTTGGGGTCAGGTGGCTTTAACTATTGGCAGTTCCAATCTCTTGCTTTCCAAGTTTTCATGGCCCATGAGTAAGTTGTCACTAATGAATGAAAGCTTGCTCACTTCGATACCACTCATTATGGGGCCCGATCCTTGGAGGAAACCACAAAAAATCTCCATCAACTAATATCATGGGAGGCGATCTCTCAAGATCAGGCATCCATCCTATCCTCCGAGTTGCATGAATGAAAAGAACGGGACGCGATGCTGAGGGATCAGTTATATGCTATGACTGGTCATCTTGAAGCTACCAGAAAAGGGATCAGCGACCTCCAAACCGCAGTGGAGCGTATCCGTCTGGTGGTTGAGGTTGAAACCAGGGAGAAGGCGGTGTTGGAATAGTCATATAACGACCTTCACTGTGTGGTCACTGATCTAGTGGGGAGAGCGAGTCAGGATCATTTATAACTATCAGATCCACTATTGTATCCCCTGTTTTACTTACCCCTCTTCCCCCCCCTTTTTTTGAGGGATAGACTCCAGTTTTTGGATGTCTTCCCTTTTTTTGTTCAAACAAAATACAATCTCTGTTGATCACTTGTTGCTATGAAATTTTATTTTTACTTAGAACAATTTTTGTGTAAATAACAATTCACTGAATTAGAATTAATCATAACTCAAGAAAAAAACTCTAATTTTTTCTTAGACCATGGGGTCTAGCGAGCATAGTTTGACTATTTCTAGGGTTTTGTAGGAAAACCCCACAAAAATTTTGTCTTTTTCATTTAATGCCCTAATTTTGCCTAGGCCCATTTGGTATGGACCCAGCGGGTATAACCCGGCTTGTTCTTAGGTCTCCCTTTTTGGGTTCTCGGCCTAACAGGCTTTGTGCCTCTTTTTTTGTGAGCGGTTTGATGTCCCGCCGTCAAGACTATCACTACTGATGTTTTAGGTCGAACAGCTTTGACCACATGTGGTGGGGAGAGGGCCCCAATGGGGTTCAATTGATTAAAAGATGTCTCAATACTCTTCCAATACATGTGGGGGGAAAACATGTTTAAATTTGAACGGCATGCAGGGCATGTCTCAAGATATTGGAGTCGTGTCGGCATATAGAGGTGGGAAGAGCATTGCTGAAGGAAAACTTGCCTTTGGTAAACGGGCCAGGGGCGATCAATATGCAGAGCCGCTGAGGGCATGGTATTCATTGTCATACAAAGGTGTCCTCAAGTCAATGATGGAAGCCCATCTCATGGATACGAAGATGGGTGGTTTGGAAAAAAATGAAAACCACCAGGGGTGGCTAGAAAAGGGTATGTGATGTCTGAAAGGTTTTGATAACATCTGTATCAATCAGGAATGTTGAAGAAAGGTTCCCGTCCTATGAATTTATCTAGCGTAAAGGACGGTTGGGGCTCGACGCAGTTTAAAGTCATGCAGTTGGGACATCATATGAAGTGGAACGACTTCTCCTGGTTCTCAGTAATCTTGTCAAAGACGTTCCACCATATTCAATCAGGGTTGTGAAAGAGGTTGGTAAACAGTGGATCAGAGGGTTTTCGAATCCCGGGATAGAAATGGGGGCTCAGAGGCCAAGAGGTGTATGGAGAGAAGCATTGCCTAAGGAAATCTTGCCTTTGGTAGACGGGCCAGGGGCGATCAATATGTGAAGCTGTAGAGGGCATGGTATACATAGTCATGAAAAGGTGTCCTTAGGTCAATGATTGTATTCCCCCGATAGCCATACAACTTCAGGGAAGTTGAGATTTGGGACCGCTAGGGGTGGATTATGAGAGTTCGGCTTTTTTTAAGCGCAGAGTATGGTTTATGATCAGAGGGTGCCTAAATACGGGGGAAATATCTAGACTAAAATTCCTGAGAACGGGTGATTTAATTCTTTCTCATGTTGGTGTGAGGCGGTGGTTCGTGCAGGTCTGACCCATGCACTAAAGGATGGATAAAAGCCTCTGTTTCTCACTGAACCCATGACGAGTATGACCGTGTAATTTATCTTCATGTGGTCGGAACATATTCTGTCCATTTTAACGTCATGCGGTAAAGACAAGAGGCATTTTTTACGGTTTTTGTGCAGTTTAACATCATGCAGAGAGGACAAGGGGCATTTTTTTTTCTTTTATCCAGTGAAAATGCTTATGGTTGGAGGAATTTCTTTGGATGGTTAATGCTTGGCCTTTGCAGTTTCATGCCAAGTGGCCAAGATATCCTGTGCAGTTTAATGTCATGCGGTGAAGACGTAGTTGCAAAGGACTCTCTTCATCAAAATATAACTGGGCTTGAATACCTCAACATTCCCCAGATGTGGGGGTGGGGGTGGGGGGGGGGGGTTGATTAGTGTAAATCATGGTCCCGGGGCCTCTTGGATCAGGAGAGGTGATATGGGGACTCTGAGGTCGGTAAGCGTATGAAGCTAGGAAGAGCATCGCCTGTGGAAATATTACCTTTGATGGATGATCCATGGGCTATCATTATGCAGAGCCACTGAGGGCATGGTATGCATAGTGGTACAAAGGTGTCCATGGGTCGATGACTTTCCACTTTCGATGGCCATGAATGGTTATGAGGATCCGCAATTATCTGGGCCATGAAGTCTGTCATTTGGCAGGAGAATGTCTGGACATGTAGGGTATATTCATCCCTGGTTGCTTGTTGAGTTTCAAAGAGACCCCTACGCTGATCTTTTATTTTTTTTCTTTTTTTTTGTGCATGGGGGTGTGCTTTTATTCCATACAGTTTAATGTCATTCAATAAGGACGAAGTACTCCTATTTTATCGGCTATAGAGCTCAGACCATTGGGTTACTATTACTGCATTCACTCGAAAGATAACTGAGTCAACATGTTATGATATACTTGGAACAAGTTGGGGGATGAAGTTTGTAAACTTCAACTTTTAGTTTTCCCAGATCAAGAGGTGTGATGTGGGGGCTCTGAGGCTGGTAGGCGTACGGAGCTAGGAAGTGTACCACCTGAGGAAATCATGCCTTTGATGGATGAGTCAAGGGCTATCATTATGCAGAGCCGCTGAGGGAATGGTATGAATAGTCATAAAAAGGTGCCCCCACGTCGATAACGTTCCACTTTCAATGGCCATGAATGATTATGAAAATCCGTGATTGCTCACAGTGCAGAGTTCAGCACATGGGGATAATGGTGTCCGGGTATACAAGAAACATATTCACTACAATTTCTATTGAGTCAAAGTATCCTAGTCCTGGCTAGATGTTTGTTGATGCAGGTCGCTATGTGAACCACCGATAGACACATAGGCTAGCCAGATAGGGATACCCTGGAAACACCTGGATGTGAAAGGGGGAATGAACATGTAAACCACTTTGCCATAAACTTCTGGATCAGGAGGTATGGTATGGGGGCTCTGAGGCTGGTAAACGTATGGAGTAAGGAAGAGTGTCGCCTGTGGAAATATTTCCTTTGGTAGACGGGCCAGGGGCTATCAATATACATAGCCGCTGAGGGCATGGTATTCATAGTCATGCAAAGGTGTCCACGGGTCAATGACTATACACTTCCGATGGCCATGACTGGTTATGAAGATCCATAATTATCTGGGTCGTGGTGTCTGATGTATAGAAAGTTTACATCAAAATGCGCAAGGAGTATCTCCATCTCGTATTTCCATGTGTCTTGGGTGGGTCACGGCGAAGTCCTAGCAGTTTAATGTCATACGGTGAGGACGAAGTCCATGCAGTTTAACATCATGCGGTGAGGACGAAGTCCATGCAGTTTAACGTCATGCAGTAAGGACGGAGTATACACCCCCTGCAGGTGTGGTTCATACATGGGGGAAGGGGGATTTTTAACATTATTGTTCGTGCAGTTTAATGTCGTGCGGCAAGGATGGGAAGTACACCCCGTGCCGGTCTTGTTCATACACAGGGGGGAAAGGGAATTTTTTTGGTTTATTCGAGGGTTTGGGCCCGGACTAGGGATCCTGGCGTCGCTACATATCCTGCGAGGGCAGGAATCAATCCGTATGTTGTTCTCTGAAATAAGTACACCCCATGCAGGTCTGGTCCACACACGGGGGAAAGAAGGCATTTTTTATCTTTTATTCAGGGGGCTGGGCCAGGACTGGGGATCCTGGCATCTCTATGTATCCTGTGAGGGTAGGAATCAAGATGTATGTAGTTCTCTAGAATCCGTGCAATTTTAACATCATGCGGTGAGGACGTGATGCCCCTAGTTTAAGGTCATAGAGTTTGGATTGTTGGCTGCTTGTCCGTTTAATTTCATGAAGTTTAGATAATGAATACACCTTGTGCAGGTATGGCATGTACATGGGGGGAAGGGAGCATTCTTGACTCTTATTATCTGTGAATTTTAGCATCGTGCGGTAAGGAAGGACTCCATGTAGTTTAACGTCATGCGGTGAGGACGTGAATACACCCTATGCAAGTCTGGTCCGTATACGGGGGAATGGGAATTTTTTTGAGGTGGTTGGGCCAGGGTGTGGAATTATCACGTCACTACATATCCTGCGAGGGCATGAATCAAACCTCACGTAGTTCTTTGAAAGTTGATACTCCCTGTGTAGGTCTGGTCTGTACATAGGGGAAGAGGGAATTTTTAAATCATCTTGTCCGTGCAGTTTAACGTCATGCATTGAGGAAGAAATACTCTTAGTTTAAGGTCATAGAGTTTGGACCATTGGGTGCTTGGCAGTTTAATGTCATGCAGCTCAGACAATGATTACATCCCGTTTTTTTTCGTCTATGCAGTTTATCGTTGTGCAGTAAGGTCGAATGTTTCTTGGTCTCTATGCGAAATACTTCTTCAGTTATCTCGCATTGGTAGGAGCCGTGGTGGATTTCTTGTCCATGGAGATCATGGCATATGCTCCGTTGGAGCAGAACTTGTGTACAACATATGGTCCCTCCCACTTGGGCTCCAGCTTTGGAGGCTTCTTGACATGTATCATTGGGGTTCGGAGGACCAACACTAATTCTCCTTCCAAGAAAGACCGGAGGAGAACCTTTTTGTGGAAGGCTTGTGTCATCCGGTTCTGGTACACTTCCAGGTGGTGGAGAGTGTGTAGTCGCTTCTTGTCTAGTTATTCCAATTCACCTAGTCGCTTTTCTGATTGCTCATTATCGGATAATTGATCACAGATGGCAACATGAAGTGAGGGAAGTTGGAGTTCAATGGGCAGGACTGCCTCTGTGCCATACACCAATGAGTACGGGGTAGACTGAGTAGTGGTGCAGATTGTGGTTCGATAAGCCCACAATGCATGGAGGAGTTTATCCGGCCATGACTTCTTTTCTTTTTCCACCATATTTTGGAGGATGTTGGATATGGTCTTGTTGAAAGCCTCTATCTATCTGTTGGCCGCTACATGGTAGCAGGATGAGTGGTTATCCTTGATACCATACTCATGGTAAAGCTTTTCCAATTCAGCAGAGTAGAAATTGGTGTCGTTGTCCGTCAATATGGTATGAGAGACACCAAATATGGTGATGATATTGGTCTTCATGAAGCTGGAAACATTTCTTGCCCTGACTTCCTTGAGGGGTATGGCTTCTGCCCATTTGTAAAAGAATTCAGTTGTCGTGAGGTTATACTTCAGCAATTTGGCCGTGGCGGGAGGGTATGGTCCCACGACGTCCATCCCCCAGATGGAAAATGGCCATAAGTACTTATCTTGATGAAGTAACTCCATGGGTTGGTGTATGAAGTTGGAAGGAATCTGGAATGAGTGGAATTTCACAGTAAAACGCTCGCAGTCTCATGCCACTATAGGCCAGTAGTACCCAAGACTTCGAACCTGATGGGAAATCTTGGTCCCAGGTTGATGTGCTCCACATGCTCCTGCATGTACTTCATTCATTACGGCGGTAGTTTCTTCTCCATCAATGCATATAAGGAGCACTCTATCAAGACCTCATTTTTAGAGGACCTCTTGCTGACCCACGCCTCCATATAGGACAAAGTTGATTTCCCTCCTTCGTATTTGATCTCGTTCAGCCCTGTCTGATGGAAGTTCTCCCCGTTGAAGGTAGTTTGCAATGGGGTTCATCCAGCTGGTGGCAGGAGCATATGGCTTGGGGACAGGACTGACTTCGTGGATTTCTTCCATCTTATCTTGAACAAATGGCAATACCATTCGATGGTGAGCAATGTTGATGACCGTTTCATCCCGGTCTGGGTCGGCTATGGTTGTGGCCACGTTGACTAATACATCAGCCTGAGCGTTCTAGGACCGGGGAATATAAGTCAACGTTGGTTTTGTGGAGAAATCGTCCATTAGCCTTCGGATATGGTAAAATAGGGGGACCATCTCCTCCTTTTTAATATCATAGTCACCATTGACTTTCTTGATGTTCACCTCCGAGTCACCTTTTACCTTAAGGTGTTGTACTTGTGCCTGGAGTGCGAGCTTCAGGCCTGCAATGAGAGCTTGATATTTTGCTTCATTTCTTGTACATCCCTCTGACAAGAGGAAGGAATACGGCAAAACTACCTTTTCTGGGGACACGAGTATTATCCCTACTCCCACTTTGTTGAATCTGGGATCCTCCATCCTCTTCCCAGCGGGGCTTCGGGACACGCCGTCAAAGTACATTTCCCATGCTGGGAACTCCTCTTGAACCGAGAAGATATCTTCATCAGGTAGTTCAGTGTCTGGTGTAGTGTTCCCCATTGAAGGGTGCTCTTCCAGAAAGTCTGCTAATGTCATTCCCTTGAAGGCTTTTTCAAGCACGAACTAGATGTCAAACTGTTGCAGGATGACCGCCCATCGGGATAGGCGTCTAGTTAGCATCGGATGACTGGGGATGTACTTGAGCGGGTTACTCCGCAAGATCAAATGGACTTCATGATGCTACAGATAACGTCGCATCTTTTGAACTATGAAGACCAAGGCCAGACAGCTCTTCTCAATATTTGAGTATCGAGTCTCAGCATCAATCATGGTTCGACTGAGGTAATAGAAACTATGTTCACTACCTGTGTCATACTTCTATGCAAGGAAGGCTCCCAGTGATCACTCTAGGGTTGTCACATATAGAATGAGAGGTCTTCCTTCGACTGGGGGCATGAGCACCGGTGGGATTAAGAGGTACTTCTTCAAGTTGTCGAATACCTCTTGGAAGTCATCCGTCCATTGGTACGTGACCCCCTTCTTCATTAACCTAGTGGAGGGCAAACATTTTCCTGCTAGGTTGGCTATGAACCACCTAATATAGTCTAGATTTCCTTGGAATCCCCTCAACTCAGTGAGATTTCAAGGAGGTGGCAGGCTCAGGATAGCCTTTGTCTTCTTAGGGTCGACATTGATGCCACAATGGCGTACGACGAAGCCAAGGAATTTCCTTGAGGTAACCCCAAAGGCGCATTTCAAGGGGTTCATCTTCTAGATATGCTGTCGGAGATTGTTTAAGAGGGTATCAAGGTCCGACAGGTGATCCGAGCGTTGTCTGGACTTGACCACTAGGTCATCCACGTAATATTTAATGAATTTCCCCAAGAATGGTTTAAAGATCTGATGCATGGCGCACTGATATGTGGCTCTGGCATTTTTGAGACCAAACGGCATGACCCTGTAATAGAATGCCGCTTGAGGGGCCCTGAAGGCAGTTGCTTCTTCATCTTCTCGGGCCATCCAGATTTGATTATCTCCAGAATAGCTATCCATGAAGTATAGAGCCTCATACCCGGCCATTGCATCAATTAACAACTCGGTGATTGGAACCGAGAAGTCATCTTTCAGACAATGCCGATTAAGGTCTCCGAAGTCGATGCAGACAGAGATTTGTCCGGTCTTTTTCTTGATGGGGACGATATTTACCAGCCAAATGGGGTACCGGACCTCTCGAATGAATCCTAATTTAATGAGATTATCGACTTCAGCCTCTATTTTGGCAGAATGTGAGGGATGCGTCCTTCTAGCGGCCTGTTTGTAGCCCCAATGGTCTTCTGGAAGACCCAGGTGATGCGTCGCCACTTCAGGATCGAGTCCTGGCATTTCTGTGTAATTCCAAGCGAAAACATCCCGGTGTTGCCTTAGAAAGGAGGTATATACCTCGTGTTCCTCGGAAGACATGGTTTCACTAATGAGAGTGGGCCTCAGATCTTCCTCAGTACCCAGGTTTTTTTCCCTGAGTTCATCCACAATGGTGGAGATACCTTCCTCAAATGCGGGAGGTGAATCCTTGAGATCTCCCCCCTCTTCTTCTCTCAAATCCTCACATTCTTGTTCTGATGAGGAGAGAGCTCCTGACACAAGTTCTTGGAAGTCTGGAGGCGAGGTTTCATGGGTGTCCTTTCTCGAGCTGTTTCCCCCTAATTGAGGGTCAACGGACATTCCCACATTGTCACACTCGGCCGTTATGGATGAATTCATGAGGACATCCGAGTGTGTGTCTGGACTTGAACTCCTACCTTCCACGTGGTTGATGGGCAATACATAGTCTCTTCCAAGCCACCTGAGGGGGTCATCAGGAACTATTTACAGGCCATTTGGAGCAGGGATCCATTCGACACCATCGACCAAGGTCTTCTTTTTCTTTTGATCGTAAAACCCGGCGTCAATGTAATGTGACTCAGAGAGCTCGAAATGTTCCTTGTCGGCGTGCAACGTACCTCTTTGTCCATTGACGCAGTACTTGATACACTGGTGGTAGGATGAAGGAATGGACATGTGCTTATAGATCCATGGCCATCCTAGCAAGGCATTGAATACTGTGCTCTGTTGGAACACAAGGAATTCTATTTAGGATACTAGGTCACCAAAATGGGTCTTTATCTTAATCTATCCCATTGGTTTCTACTCACTCTTTTCGTAACCCAATAGAGTTGTGGCTTAGGGAATTAGATCATCCTCACTGTAGCCCAACTTACAAAGTGCCCATAGGGGATGGAGGTTAACTCCAAAGCCATTATCTATAAGGACTTTCCATATATCAATACCATTCAGCGTTCCAGACACATATATCGGTCTGAGGTGTCCTTGCATGACGAAATCTTCATCCTGATCAGTGAAGGAAATCACTGCATTGCACTCAGTCGGGCTAGTCTCCATTCGGTAAACCTCGTTGGTAGCTAACTCAACTTGAAATTCCTAGGGGCTGATCAAATCTTCGATAAGTGCCTCCCTAAGGTCAGCTAACAAACCCAGGGAATCCAGGATTGACAACTTGGCTGGTACTGATGCCAATTTCTTAAGGATGTTGTATTTTTTCTCCAGTGGTCTACGCTTCTCCGTTGGCGGGAGAGTCTTAGCGGGTGCTTTGGAAGCTGGATCATTTGATGAGGAGGGACCGGCCATGGGGATATATGTCTAAGGTGTTCCCGCGTTTTGAGGACTTGGCCCGGCCGGTCTGTTTGTCCGCACTAGGTGGTCAGACACTTGTTCCTCCTCTAGTGGTTATCGCAGAACAACAGGTCCAAAGTGGTCGCTTGTGGAGGTGGAGTGGCATTCCTTGTCCTGCTGAGTCCATTGAAGGGCCCTCCCATGGGTTTCCAGGATATTAATGGTTTGTTCTGGGGTCTAGCCGTAGGGTTGGTTTCAGCTGCGGCTATGCCTCCCCTAGTATCCCCTACCTCTGCGATTCCTCCTCCTATCTCCTCGTGAAGGGAACTCGGGTTCGTAACCATACCCTTCACCAGGGAATGATTCCATAATATGGATGATGTTAATAGAACCAAAGAATGGCTCTTCATCCTCTAATAGGTCAACCTGGTCGGTTGTCTCTGATGGTGTTGTTTGGCAGGTCAGTGCCTGTGGCGCCAAATTCGAGGGAATAAAATCTGCCAGGGTCGGGACTAACTTTGGACCCGCCGCAGACTGCTCCTCTTGTGATTGTTTCCTCCATTGACTCCGCCCAGATGATCGGATCGTAGAGGATTGTGAGGCTGATGATGTCGGCTTTGCGGCTCCAGGGGCTATTGGTGGCAAGACCAGCTACTGTAGTTGAGCTCAGAGTATTCCCTGGGCTCGGTTGATAGTCTTCCGAGTCATCCAGTTATCAAATTTTTCCCTTGTTTTCTGGTTACTTTCTGTCATCCCTCCTCTTTGTCGGAGTCGGTGGTAGAGATACATGCCACATGTGCTGGGGGTAGTCCCAGCTTGACTTGTCTGGAATCTACCATCCTCTGCAGGAGGTCTTTAAAGACAAAGAATTCTCGGATACTGTGCCCCAACATCCGATGGTAGGGGCAGTAATCTGGCCTGTCATCGCGGCCGACCTCTTCAGGATTCCTTGGATCCGGGAGCCAGAGAAAGCTGCAGTTCATGGCAGCATTAAAGTATCCACGGACTTGATCGTCTCGAAATGAGTATAATTTTTGTCTTCGTTCCTCAAACTGGTTCTTCTTCGGTCCTCTCGGATCATCCCGTTTAGGAGGGGGCGGCCGCTGATATGCAGGGGGCCTTGACGATTTGGTGGAGGCCTAAGTGGTGGATCGGGCACAGAGGTTGGCTTGAGTGTGACAGTGGATGCTTCAGCTCTAGGGGCTCTTTTCACAGGAGCTTGCGAGGCTATTCGGGACATTGAATTTGTCCGCTGCAGGGAGTCCTCAATTCTCTCGGCAATGGCTGAGAGATAGCCGAATCCAGTGGTGCACTCCACTGGTATGAGCAGTGTTCACAGCTCATCTCTAAGATTATCGATGCATATGGCTAGAATTTTATCTTGAGGCATTGGTCTGTTCAGGGATAAGGTCAGGCCTTTCCATCTAGCGATGAAATATGAGACCCTCTCGTTCTTTGTATGCTTGCAGTTCATGAGATCTCTGACCGTTGTTTTAGGCAACCTTGATCAGAAGTGGAACAAGAAATGCTGCCAAAGGTCTTCCCAGCTTTTGATTGACTAGGCTGGTAGACTCGTATACCAGACGAAGGCAGATCCTTGCAGGTTCTGTACGAAGCATCTGAGTTTCACTGCTTCTAATTGTTCCAGAGTTCCGATCATAGGGTCTCAATAGGATGCGTAGTGCATTAAATGTTGTTCCGGATCACCTGATCCATTGAAGATGGGGAATAAAGGGCTCCCAAAAATTGGGTGGAGGTGGCGTGTTGGTCAACCAATCTGGGGAGGGTTTCCACTCCAGCTATATCCGAGCGCGTTGTCCTTCCATCTCTTCCCATAGAGCTATTAGTGCCTCGATCGTGTTGGTGAGTCCTTGGTTTACATCCTGTTGGGCCCGGCCCTGGGTAGGCATAGCCCGAGGCATTTCATGAGGATCCAGATTGGCCAGCACCAAGGGTTCATGTGCTATTTGTGGCACCTTCAGAGGGTTCAGGTGTACTCGCTCCGGTTTCTTCCTGAGTGGAGGGAAGTCTTGGTATTCATCATCCATGTTTAGGAAGTTGGACGAACCAGGCGCCTCATTGGACAGGATCCCTGATCGTGCTTCGTTTGCCGAGGTAAGCCTTAGCCTTTGAGGTGCACTTGCTGAGAGTGCATGACGTGGCTCTTCTTGGGAAGCACTTTCAATAAGGTGGTTCCTTTGGAGTAGCTCGGAGTTAAGCCATCTCAATTCCTTCATCTCCTCTTACTATCAAGCAAACCTCTCTTCGAGTGTGAGTGGATCGTTTTTATCGAGATAAGGGGATGGGTTAAGGGTAACCGTTCCTTTATTATTATCCTTGTTGGAAGCTCGTTGGGCAGGCGGGGGGAGGTTAGCTGAAGGGGAGGCCATATTTAAGGCGGCCCTCTAGTTCTGGGTGTGCACACCTGGTGGTTCGTTGTGAGACACAGCCTTTCTGGAACTATCGTCTCTCGATCCCTCCTGATTTGCAGTATCTCTGGTGTCACCCATGGGTTTAAACTCTATGATTTTGATAGATGCATATCATGGGGTGGAGGGGATGTCAACTTCCAAATAGGAAGAGGATCTCCCGAATCTTTGGATGGCCTTCCCTTTCATGACCTGGGATTGCCTTCAGGCTTCTTGACAAAGGGTGACGCGAAGAGTTCTTTGATGTGCCCTTACGGTGCGCCTTCCTCTCGGAGGGGATGATGATTCAAATGACAGGATAGTACGGGAACATCCTCTTCTGACTGTCCTCCATAGATAATAGAATATTGATTCTCGTGGGGGATATTGTTGTTGATGGGGTAATAATGCCCCCATCCCTGAGGTTTGGGGTTGACCCGGTTCCTTGGACATCGAGTCTCTTTATGGTTTTATTGGTCTTACGGGGCCATTTGTTGTTAAAAATGCCCCCAGCCCTACAGGATGGGGTTGACCATGGATGGCAGCAGTGGCTGCTGCTATTGTGACCTGCCTGATCTTGTGTGCCCCCATCCTGGGGTGAACCGGATTTGGTGCCGAATTCACCTGCGGATCAGTCCCATCTGGGGAGGTAGGCAAATATCGCTGATTGGCCAATCTTAGGTGAGAGGCCAGCTGTATTCTCTCAGTGGCCTGATTCAAGAGTTTTTGAATGGCGTGTTCCCGTCGGTCTTGACGCTTCTGGGACTTACTCAAGACCTAACTCTGTTGGGTATGTTACCTTTCCTGAATAGGGGGACCACTCGATTGTCATCTCGATGTGATGACGTTTTATGATACCATGCCAAACAAGTTTTTATGGGCAGGGAGCAGAGTGAAATGCAGAGCTTCATGTTCTCCCCATCCCCTGATATGGACTCCCATCAGAGCGTCACCAATGAGGTAGTGCAGTTGGTGCAGCATACGGAGGCAGGCTATCTCCATGTTCCCTTTGCGCCTCTCGGGGCGCTGTCGTCGCGCTGTAATAAGGGCCTCCAATTTTATATGATGCAGGAGGTCTCCTATCGTCTTGACCTGGTCTACATACCATTCATAGGGCAGGAAGCTCAATTTTAGTCGGTGGAGGGTCATACATATATTATGGCGGATTTCGTGCATTCATTCTTCCGAAAACTCCCTGGGTATGTCGAACTGAGAGATGGCTGTGGGCAAAAACATAACTGGTATATCATTCCTGGCCAGTCGTTTCCTCAGGTGGAGCATATCAGAATACACCTCCACCAGTGATTTCTATACCTAGTCAGACCAACTAAGGCGCTCACTATAGTCAGAGGCAGTGGGATCGGTAGGTATTGAATTGTATTGTGGGCAATTCTGAGGTGGTTCAGAAGATTAACACGGCCCTGGAACATCTCCAGGTCGGAGAAGGGCGTCGCTAGAGACATGCTGGGAATCTGACATGCTTGATCCTATCCTTCTGAGTGCCTCGGCATACAAGGGCCTTTCTGTGCTTGCTTCGGCAGGGGGAGGGCCTTCCTGTCGAAATAATATGCCATCACGGGGAGGACCTCTGCAATGGCATCCGTAATGTCGAGGACTACCATTACTTCTTGATGCTTCACTGCGTAGATTTATTTTTCAGTGCACACCCTAGGGAGGACCTCCAAGGCATGTCGCAGCAAGGGGAGGACCTTCTGGCTGTGTAGCGTCGTTACGGGGAGGACCTTCGCAACAACTTCCATCATGGTGATGATGACCATCATGGCTTGATGTTCAATGCACATTCTGGGGAGGACCTTCAGGACACACCATGACAAGGGGAGGACCTTATTGTTTCTTAGGGCCATTGCGGGGAGGACCTTCACAATGGCGGTCGTGGTGGCGAGGACTACCATCACAGCTATGACAATTTGCGAGGACTACCATTACTGCTGTCGTAGGGAGAATATCTTCGGGATACATCCTGAGGAGGGCCTCCATAATGTACCGCAACGAGGGGAGGGCCATCTCATTGTTTGATGTCTCTATGGGGAGGACCTCCATTTTCAGGGTGGCAAGGACTACCACCGTGATCTGATGCCTGGAGTCATGGAGTTCCATTGCAGCGTAACCCCTGGGGAGGACCTTCAGGGCAGGCCACAACAAGGGGAGGGCCTTCTTTTCGTGATGAGACGTCACTACAGGGAGGGCCTCCAAAGTTGGGACTATGATAGCGAGGACTACCATCACAATCTGTGGTCCCACTGCATGGAGAGTGATTGCAATGTATACCCCGGGGAGGACCTTTAGGGTGGACCACAGCAAGTAGAGGACCTTTTTGCTGCTCGATCTTCTGGAAACGTGGAGGGTTTCCATGACTCGCATTAAGAGAGAAGCTCTCGTGACCGATTGTTATATGCCCGTGGGGGAGGCCCCCATGGGTGCTCTGGGGAGGACCTTCAGAGCTGCTGGTAGCGCCATTGTGGGTAGGACCTTCACAACTTCTACTAAATCTCCCATAATATGGTAATGGGTGGGCAGGGTTCTGAGCCTTTGATGTATGCTTAGCGGCGTTGGGAATCCTAGCTTCCAGTAGAGTGGAGTCATGAACTCACCCTTTATTTTCTGACTGCCTTTGGCATGTTCGAGGTGCTTTCTTGTGGGTAGTCGAGACCGTCAACTGTTGATAATGGCCTTCACCTTTGGTTCCCTGTCTAATTGGGTCACGTGATGCTGCCTGGATACGCCGACAAACATCTTGAATTTTAGCCGGGATATATGCCTGCTCTGGAGCATCCACTATGATGGACGGGTGTCCCCCAATTGGAATGAGTGAAGATGGTCGCTCCGGTTGCCCTTGCATCATAGAATTTGGTCGGAGACCCTCCTGGGCAGAAGCAAGGATGCAGATCTGCTCCAAGGCGGCTATCTCGTCTCTCAGATGAGTCACCTCAATTGGGGAGACGGGCTCATGGTCCCAAGTCCTTGCTATTTCCTCTGATGCAATTACATTCTAGAAAGCCTGCAAGATATGATCTGGGATCAATACCTGCTCCTACATCATTTCCAGGATATATAGAGAGAAATATTTGGCTGGAACAGGTATGAAGGCCTATTCCGGTATCGGAGTAGGAATATCCTACTACAGTCCACTGGTGGTCAGTGGGTACTGACAATTCTCCTGTGTCGGGGCAGGTGAATGAATCTGCCCCTGTACCAGGATACACCGGTTTATCTCTCTGTTTTCCACCACATCGAGGTGGTGGGCTTTACTTGCATCCGCAGGGATCTGGCCCTGCATATATTGTTTTCCCACCGTATCGAGTCAATGGCCTTTGTTGGTGGGGAGACGTGCCCACCTATGAGTTTCCGCCACATCTGGGTGGTGGGCTTTGTTGATCGCTACCATGCTGGGATGGTAGGTGTCAGAAGAAACTTCTAGGAGCTGATCCTACAGGTGTCGGGTCACCACCACATTAGGTTTGTGGGATTCACGACCATGGGCAGAGAGAGGTGTCTGCCTGGTAAGTGTCTTTCTATGTGAGTGATGGGCTTGATGGAGCTTGGTGGGGATGTGTTCCGGCTCGTATGATGCCACCATGTCTGGATGGCAGGCTCGGGAGGACCGAACAGGTGTAGGTGCCCGTTCGTGGTATGTCTCTGTGGCTGGGCAGTGGAGCTCTTCCTCAGGGACCAGGGTGATGACTGGTCCTTGATTGTACGTCTTCCGCCCTTATCGGGCGGTCCGAGGGGCCGGAGCTCGGGGATCGTGGGCCTAAATCCTTGGGGAAACATCCCCCTTGGCATGAGGATGTCGGGTCGCGGCGTGACCGTGATGACGTCTGCCGACAGGGGCCTCGGAGCGGAACCCCTGTTCGGTGGGGATGAAGTCCTCAACGTCGATCTCACCTGCCTCCCTAAGATAAGGGAGGTACGCATTGTCTTGTTCCAGGGATAGACTCCCTAAATGATTGGAGACAGCGACAAGGGGTGTCTGGATCTGCCTTTGCGGCCACTACTGGGCAGGCGACCGGTGAGTTCTGACGGATTGGAGGGCGTGCATGGCTGCCTCCACCGTTGGGAGAGTGCCGTTCATGTGGTACTCTCGGATCAGTGCATCCGAGACCCAGTGTTGAAGGCTCTGGGTGGGTGACAGGGTCCTTCGAGGGTGAGGATGTCTGGTTCTTGCGTTGTCGGAAACACACGCTTGTGAGTTTCTTCAGGATTCCATTGGATCGAAGGGAGTTCTGAAAGTGCCTGTCAAAAAATGTTTTAACAAATACAAATATCAAACCCGTCAAAGCAGAATCTCATAATCCCATGTGTAATTAATGACCTTGCTTGGCCCTCCTTTAGAGCATGAGGCAGAACAAGGTGGGATTAGGTTAAATTTGTCATGTTTGGTTAAACATTCACGTCAGGTTCACCATTTTTTGTTTCATCGGATTTGGATTTTGGCCTCGAAACGCCCAACGGCTCCGTATCCAATGATTGATGGACCTGCTTTCCAAAGGCAGGCATTCACCGGATGGTCTGAATAGTGAATCTTAAGAACTCACATTGGTCTAGAGCATGGGAAGTCAGGCTCATCACACCCTTTTTTGGGGGAATTGTTTCCTGTTTCGGGACTCTCTTATAGATTTAAGACGTATTTATATGTTCGCGAATATTTGGTTTATACCCAAACATAGTATCCACGGATTTAACCCTGGTGGGCAATGGTCATCTGGACGTAGGGAATTCAGAATCATTTAGGCCTAAGGTTTACCATCCCTCATTGGATTAATGACCCCATGGATTCTGGACTCATTGTGACGGTGCTAGGAGCAGCTCAGTGAACTGATGTGAAGACAGTCGGATCGACTGGTTGTTGGGCTTCAACCTCTTAGACGCTTCTTATGTACCCTGTTTAGGAGACAGGGAATAAATTCCATGTAGTTTGGATACGTTTCGGGGAACCAATGTAAATATGGATCGAGTGGTCCGATGGGTGGTGGGCTTGAACCTCATGGAGGCTTCCTACGTACCCTGCCTAGGAGGCAAGGATCAAAGTCCACGTAGTTCGCATTGAGAGCGTCGTAGAACTGACGTGAATGTGGACCCGGAGGTCCGATGGTGGTTGGGCTTGAACCTCTTGGAGGCTTCCTATGTACCTTGCCTAGGAGGTAGGGATCAAAGTCCACGTAGCTCGGATTGGCTTGAGACTTACGCTCTGAGGCAGCCTGGAGTGATGGATTGGGGCTTACACTCTTGGGAGGCCCAAGATATTGGTAAACCAACATGAAAGGGAGTCGGAATGACCTGTTGTTGGGCTTGAACCTTGGGGAGGCTTCATATGTACCCTGCCCAGGAGACAGGGATCAAAGTCCATGCAGTTCGAGTTGGCTTGGGACTTACGCTCTAAGGCATCCCAAAGTGATAGATTGGGGATTACACTCTGAGGAGTCCAATAATGATGGATTGGGGCTTACACTCTGAGGAGGCCCATAAGAGGATGCTATGGTCAATGCTTACTCTAAGCCCACGTGAGTCATGCTCGGTGTGAGAAACAAGAGGCAGCAGAGACCAGAGGATCATGTCACGAAAGGTGCATCTGTGAGAAGTGGAGTGGGGCTTACGCATGAGAGCGGCCCATTAAGTCGGGGCTTACTCCTAAGAGGACGCCCAAGGAGATGGATTGGGGATTACACTCTGAACAGGTCCATAATGTTGGGGCTTACTCCAAGATGGACGCCTGGGGTGAAAAAGCCCAGTGGGAGAGGGAAAGGGGGTGCTCCTATGCCCATCTCCTCTCTTGCAGTGCATGAGGGATTCCTTCTAATGGCTATTTTACTAGCTCATAGGAACCCTCAACAAGTGGAGGGACAGAAAGGGGATTCCCGAGCTCATACTCCACATTACCGTGGGAATGTGAACCTAGAGATGCTTTAGGAGTCTGCTCAAGGGTCGGGGAAACCCCTTCACCTATACTTACCGTGGGTATGTGAACTCAAAGTGGCACGCTGATGCGCCTAAAAGTTACACCATGCGGATCTGGTGGCTCTG